>JAWZYU010000020.1:50686306-51886306 GCA_038380435.1 Ryuthela nishihirai
GTCACTTTCGTCATCGATTTTGCTTTCATTTTCATTTCACCGTTTTCTTTTGCACAAGATCGTTATGGTGTCGGAATCCAGCTCTTTGTCGACAGGCATCTTCCAGAGAAAACTTCGAAGTTAAAGCCAGCCGCTGCCGCCGATCGATTTCCAGATGAGGACCTTTTCTTTCCCTTTCTTTTTTACTTGAGTGTTCGGGCTTTTTTTTTTTTCACTTTCTGCTTCGTTTTCCAAATTTACTGCCATGTAACACGATGTCAAAAGTTTTATCACTTAAGAAGACCGTAACGAAAAGTTCTCTCTCTCATTATAATTCGAAACCTAACACGACATCGCTTTTTTTTTTCAATCCCCCCCCCCCAACTCATTTTTCTTCTCCGTCTTGCAGATGATTATTTTGCTAGTAATTATAAGAACTCCAAATATAGTAGTTTCTGATGAAGTTAGCAGGTGATTACAGGCTTCGGTTACTCGTTAATTTATACTCCCATATTCGATAAAAGGAACTACAATTTCTTTGGAAAGACTAGAGAGGTTTTGCAGTTTTTATTATTTCGTAAGAAGTAAGAATGGATGAAAAAGTGAGAATGTGAGAAAAAAAGAAGTGAGAAGGAAAAGAAGAAGCGGAGAAAATATTGTGAACGGTGAAAAAAATAAAGTTGAGATCTTCATTTAAGAGAAAACTCGAAAAAGTATTTTTTTTTTCAAATGACATCTGTCGATCTGGAGGGTATTCTAGCATGTATTAATGGCTTAAACCATTTAGTATAAATTGTATATTGAGGCATATATATTGCGATCTAGATTTCATTGGGGTGTTCTACATCTGAGCTGCATTTTTGTGCCCACAATGGGATAAGTAGCGAAGTCGCAAGCACACCACGGTTCATAGAAAACTGGGGAAGGGGATCGTCCCTCAAAGTCATCCAGCGTGCTTTTTAACGTGACAAGACATGATTTTCTGCACAAGGAATCCTCATCCTTGGACGGCACTTTTCTAATCTCAGCGGTATCAATTTTCTTACCGAAAGTCATGGTGGAGAGAGGAAATAATCTTGGGACTCGAACTTGGGAGTTGCAGATTAGGAGCCTGACGGCTGCGAATGAGCTCCCCCCCACCTCTATTTAAATTATGACTCTGGGTTCTGTTAATACCGATCTCGTGATTTTCAAAACAAAACAAAAAAGAGTAATTGCTTTACAGCGATTTTGAAAAATAACTAGTGATTTTCGTCAGATTTTATCTATCAGAAATGGAATACAAATCAAAACAATGTAATATATAGAAGAAAACAAATAAAGGCATGGCTACTAAAATAAAATTTACCTTCTTTAAAATCTTGCCCTTTAAGGACAGCTGAACAGCAGTTCAACCACTGCAGATAATTTCAGGATTCCTTATGTTCAGCTATTAGAAATGACTTAAGCAAACTTTAAACAGTGCGATTCAATTTTTTCCCGTTGGTTAATGATCTAATAGGCTTGAATCTGGGACATTTAACTAACTAGATCAGCTCTTGATCGTTCCCATAGAAATGTAAAAAAAGATCAATGTAGCTCTATTAAAAAAGAGTAACTATTTATTTTAAATCAGTAGTCCATGAACTGAAAGCCGTCAAAATCAAATTGTAGGCGAAGAAAATCTCTCAAAAATTGATTAAAATTCGTTTATTTATCATCTTTCATTTGTTTATTTTCCCTTTCGAACCTTATATTTACTCTTATTTATTTAGGGGCGTGGGTGGCGCACGGTAGTTCCCAGGTTCGAGTCTCACCAGGGCCACCTTTAAGATTTATCTCTACAAAACCGCATCCAGCTCTCAATCAGTAGGTGACACCGATGGGCTTGTAAAAGTCGACGTCCGTCGGATGGTAGGTTAAGCCGTAGCCCCGTGTGCGGGAAAGCCATACCCTGTACACATTAAGAAACACACTGGATAGCCTTGGCGGGAGACTACCATCTGTCTCCTACCAGTGGTCCAATAAATCTTCTTCCCCAACTTTCTCGGGGTCCTTGTGATCTAGTAATTTTGCCCATTGTTTGCAAAAAAAGCGCCGCTCAGAGGTAAAATAACCCAACTTGTTTATTTACATTCTGTTCAAGCGAATGCCGTTTTGTTTTCTCCACAAGGCGTTTGTACTTCAGGGTCAAGCAGACCTCATTTTAAATCATAAAATGCGAAAGCCCAAGTAGTCAATCATGATACGCTGATTATTTAGCATATGATTCATGGATGTTGGTTTTATAAACTCTGACGCCGAAGTAACTAAAATCGATAAAATAAAAATTATTTGCGATCCAACTGGAACATTAGATTCAAAAGAGTTTTATAATTTTTTTGTCGTAAATTTCAAAACAATCCTCTCTATGCTAAAAAGGAAAATCCTTTAAAAATACTACTCGAAAACAACGTCTCGGAATGCTTATGCTTTAGATCAGGCTCCGGTTGTATCAATACGTTAGATCAATATCTTCCAATTTTAGTTTCCCCTCAGGCGACACCTGCGATCTACAACAATATTTCGTGAACACCTGACAGACAAATTTTGAATCTATGATCGTTTTCACAGCAGCACATGCACTTTCGT
This sequence comes from Ryuthela nishihirai, assembly GCA_038380435.1. Lineage (NCBI taxonomy): Eukaryota > Metazoa > Arthropoda > Arachnida > Araneae > Heptathelidae > Ryuthela > Ryuthela nishihirai. The sequence goes on from JAWZYU010000020.1 coordinate 50,688,896, forward strand.
CTTACCATAGCAACAAAGACGCTTAGAGGCGCGTGAACTCGGCTTTTGTAGCGTGCCAACGATATGTGTTCTGCCGTTAAGGTCAGAACTGTTTCAGTAATTGCTAAGCCCAAGACAAGTAAGAGGGAATGAAAAATTATTGACACATCGTAAAATATATATATACAGAAATGCTTTCCCCTAATCATTTTTTTATATTATTTTTATATTTATAATTATTTGAGGACGAAACTAAAAACTCAAATTTAAACTAATACTAAAAATAATTCGTTGAAACTGAATTTTCTTTTAAGTAACGTTATTATAAAAGCCAAGGGCAAGTCATTAATAAGTTGCTGTTTCAAAAATAATTAAATTTTGAATACATACTTATTAACTTTGTTTATTAACAGTCATTTAAGTGTTAAATCATAATTAATAGATTTTTTACTTTGTTTACTTATTTTTCCACTATTACAAGCAAATTTGTGAATTTAAATTATGAATGAGGTTTAGCCCATCCGTTAGATTTTAAAATTAATTCTTCTGTTACTGCACTGTCCAGGTATTAGATTTGGACTCAGAAATCTAATACCTGGACAGTGCAGTAACAGAAGAATTAATTTTGAAATATATTATATATATATAGGAGTTTAAAATTGAAACTTTATCGCTTAAAATATAACTAGAAGCTATTTTTTTTATTTTGCAATTTATTAAAAAATCAGTTTCCAAGTTTTGAAAAATAAATTACCAAATTAATTTTATAACGAATATATTATTTAACGAAGATAAAATTAGAACTGCTACTACAGTATCCAGTAGTAGTTTTCCTACTACTATAATATCCAGCATTGGTGTATCCACAGACTAAATAGCCATAACAGATAGACGGCTTTCATAGAAGCCCATTGTAGCGAAAATCTATGTTTGTACTCCTATCGAGCAAAGGCTTAACTAATTTTGTTCCAAATCGTAAAGCTGTCTCGCGGGCGAGTGGTTAGCGTGCTTGACTGTTGATCAAAGATATCTAGGTTCGAGCCCCGGGTAAGGCATGGATGTTTGTGCTGTCTTTCTACTGAGGTCTCGCCTTCCCCGCAGATCGTCTCTATGGCGTATCCTTCAGACCTTTGTGGCAAGCAACTACTTGAGGGTCAACGGAATTAAGACAAAATTGGCAACTTGGTTGGCTACCTACTATTCCCATACTGCTTCAGAGTTCGCATTTTTTGTAAAAGACAAGGAAAGAAACTAATAATGGTAAGATACAAACTGCAAAACGAGATGTTCACTCATTTTGAAAGTTTGTTGGAAAATGAGCATTACAGTTGTTTATTAGAGGTGATGCTGGAAGCAATAGTATTGAGTCGACTATCTGTGCTAGTTAGTTATTCTGTGGTTGTATCAAGGTGGTCTTGTTCTTCACCCCACAGATTAAATAGCTAGATCAGAGAGACGAGATAGATATATATATATACTCATTATAGCATAAAACAGACACTAATCTCGATGGTTAAGGCCATGAGAACTATTGTATGCTATTTAATGACGTCACGTAGATCGTAGATCGAATTAATCATATTCGATGTACCGGGAAATAATTTTACCCCTAACCATCTTCATCATAAAGATATGCCTATTTGGCATGAGTAAGAACAAAATATATAAGTAAACCCCTCTTAATTGGGAGCAAACATAAAAGCAAAAAATAGCAGTAAAATTGTATAAGAAACCTAAAATTGGTAGGTCTCCTCAGAGAACGCTACCGTTTTTAGGCCTCTTTTACTTGTTCAAAACAATATGATCGTAAAGAATCAGAGAAGAAATAATCTCATTGGGATTATTGCTTACAGCCTCAAAAAATCTTTTTGAGGTGCGTTTCATATGTGTATATATATATATGGTCGATGCCCAGGTCTTTATGAAGTTGTCTGTTAGTGACAAACCGGAGGCATCGACCGCAGTTCTCAAAATCTTGTTCTCTAAGACCTGAATCTTACGAATATTGATGGGTTGTGACGTCACGTATGGAGGGAATTTTTTGATAAAGTTTGCTATAATATTATGATAGGTAGTTGTTGCATATATTTTGAAAAAATACCTCCTCAAGTAGCTGCTTGCCACAGAGGTCTGACAGGAGCCTGTCAGTTTAATACGCCATAATAGAAGGACTGTGGGGATGGCTGGATCTCAGCAGATTTTTTTGCCAACTGCACGCGGTCACCCTCCCAGGTATTAAACAAATGAATAGAATATTATACATATTATTCTTATGGTAAAAATACAAAATAAAATATAGTGAAACTTATATTTCAACAATAGTTGATTATTGTTACATTACTTGTTGTAATTAGTTATTGATTTATTCATTTGTAACATGTAACTTAAAGCAACCTGCAATATTTCATGTAAATTTAAAACAATTTGTGACGTGACGTCAACAAATGAGTTGCATAGCTTTGTTATCAAGGTTCTTGTACTACGAATCTTGCTGGTAGTAATTTAAATAATTTTATTCAAAAATTAAATATGTATTAATTATACGAGTAAGCTTTTTTTAAGTTAATAGCTAATTTTGGATTTTTCTATAAATGTTTACATAATTTTAATAAATAAATTTTTCTATTTCACATTTTTTGTAAAAGGTAAGGAAAAGCAAATAATTGACAGATGCAAAACTAAAAACTAAGATGTCCACACACTTTGAAGTTAGTGGAGAAAATGAGAATTACGGCCGACAACTTTCAAGAAGAGGCATTAAGTCGTCCATATGTGCCGCCTAGTTATTCTGTGCCTTCCTCCAACCTTCTCTCAGTCATTGGGGTCCATGTGACCTGGCCATTTATCCCATTGTGTACAATAAAAAGAGCAGCTCAGAAGTAAAACAATCCCAGGTATTAAGAGAAATACGTCTTGGGACACCGTCTAAAAATTAATAGCAATTATTAGTTTTATTATCTTCATTAATCCTAATCCTGGTCAACAACATCTCCTGCACAGTCTTGACCATTCTTGTGGAAATATGTTGCACAAGATCGTTTGTAATGAAATGCCAGTCACCCAATGAGGTACAAGGAAGCCCTAATGCTTTCTCAGCAGATAATGTGTGTGTTAACAATGTTCCGGCTTTTCCGTCTCACCATTAGTGCTCGTCAGTTAGAAGATAGGAGCGTGATTGCAGTTGACTGTGCTGTTTAATATTTGCTGTTTTTCTTTTGTTTTACTATCTAAGGGTGATTTGTTTTTATTTATATATTCTTCCATCATCATTTAATGCCATAACATAAAATTTTGCTTATTTTTTTTAACTCTCTGCGATTTCTTTTTATTGTGCAGTTTTCTTCAAAAAAAAGAAGAGAAAAGTGGTTTATTGGTACTTAGCAGATTAACGAGACAACAATAGAACGTGACATGTAGTAATGATGCTACGTTGGAACACACAAATTGGATAAGTTTTATCGCTTTATGGTCGATAAGTTATAATTTTATTTTAGCGGTCTTTCGTAGAAAGGCAAAAGTAATTTGAGGTTTCTCCATTCTGTGTGAATTTAATACATTTTAAAAACACCAGTTCTTAAGTGAATTCATGTAGGATTACGAAATTTTATTAATGTTTAAATACTTCAGTATTTATAACTAAAATGTATTAACAAAACTTCAGATATCATTAATTAATAATAATTATAACATAACAATGAATAAATAATTGCAATTTCTACACACGTGTCTCTCATTGTCTCGCTTGAAAGAACTTCGTTTATCTTTGTCACAGTTTTTCAAACATTTTCATTTTTGATAATTTTTAATTATTTTTCGTCATTTTCATGGTTTTGTTTTCTCTAGCAGTAGTGTTACACACTCTCGAAGATGGAGGAACGAACATAGGCCAAAGGGTAAAAGCTAGTAGGATTGTGTGGTATATAACTACGCCTAGCATCAGTAATGTATGGCTGCTGCGAAGCGACTGCGGGACGAAAATAACTGTAAAATGCTAATGTGCAAATTCCCCTCTCCCTTACTCTTAAACAGTATTCTACACGCTGTTTCAAGCATCATTAACAACTTAGCATATATTTAAAGACTTTGACTGATAATTCTATTTTTAAAAGTAAATTTTCTCCATCTGCCAATATCCGATGGAAACACTATAACACCTCTATATTCATTAAAACCATAGAAATATATATTCAATAGGTTACAATATTAAATTATGGTAATAATGAGGAAGAAATACAGTTTTCAATTCCTTGCAACTATATTATATGACCACATGTCAGGAAAGGTTAAAAAGGCATCAGTCTATTATTCTTTAATCAGAAAATTTCCCCAAATTCATCTTCAATTATCACAAACTTGTTACTAGGTACTTTATGCTATGCCATTGTAAAATCAGAGTCCTCATACGCCTTAGTTGATAGTTGTGCTGCATCACTGAATTCTACTCATCTTTTGTACTTTCGAATTTCTGCTGTAATGGAACTACAGAAAATGCTTAATCTATAGTTTCTAAAAGCATTATAGATTAAGTGTTTTTCAGGTGAAAGTGATAAATATTCTGTCACCCGGTACTCTGTTTATCTCTTAATTATGAACTCTGTTCTCTACTTGCCATTAGTAGCTTCTTTAGGGGTTTGATTAAGCCTGTCATCTATGGGCTTATGATCCATGATGGTTTGAATCAGACATGTTTAAGATACATTTGTAAAATTATATGTTTAGTGTTGTTTGAATTCTTTGTGCTTTCGTTTTCCGATATCTTTTTTTATCAACTTTATTTTCTTGCTGTTGTTTTCCACAGAGAAAAAAAGAGAAGGGAATAGGGTAGTTATTTCTCCTGCTTTCTAGGAAACTAATATTTTGTTTTTGCATTTAGAACAGCAGGAAGTTAATCGAACTTTAAATTTTTCCCTTGTACTTTTTTATCCATTGCAATTATTATCTATCTATATCACTCTGTTGCCTTTTCTGGAGTTTGCTCACTTCAATCACTACCTAATGAAAACTGAACAAACTTTCGAAACATCTTTCCTATACATAGACAAATTCGTAGCATCCATTTACTTGTTTCTGGTAGCGTAATACAAAAAAGTGTTAAAATACTTCTATTTCAGATTTCATTTTTATTCCACAAACAAACTACATTCACTTTTCTTGGGGGCTAGAAAAAGAAAAGACTAATATTAAAAGGGGAGAAAAAAAACTGCATTGTTCGTGCATTCACGTCCTCATCCATTTGAGTCATTTGGATGCGTCGCGAACAATAGAGAGTCTTTTAAATGTAGCCAAGCAACGTGTATTCCATTCTGTGTCTTTCCTGTTGTTGCCCGCCGAATGAACTCCCGCTGGGGTAATACGAAACATTTGTGTCGTTTTTTCGCCGGGAGAAAGAGAAAACGCAATGCGATGCTTGCAAGAGACGACTCCGAAAGGAAAACGGAAAGATAAAAGCGAAAAAAGGAAGAAGAATTTAAACGCCATCGCCTATAAGCTACTGAACAAAAGATGCAGGACTTAAGAGAAAAATTTCTCCTTGATCTTATTTTCGCAGAGGCGTTGAATGGAACAAAATGTGTGGCACTTTAAATGAAACGGCAATCGGGAAGACAACTTTCTTCATTTTCATACACCCTCTTCTTCTATTTCTTTTTGGTTGTTTCTTTTTCTAAGAAATGATACAGTTGAAGTAAAAGCACTGATGCATGTTTTGGAATTGATTCCGACTTACTTTGCGATCCAAGGCAGCGACTAACCTTTCGCAGCACTGGAGGCGGAAACGCGAGGATGTTAGTCGTCTCGTGTGCTCGTAAAAAGTATTAATTTCGCGTTTCTTTCTTCTTTTAGAGATATCTCGCAGTCAGAGATGTCTGGCTTCTTCATAAGCTGCTTACCATGCAAAGAATGTCACATGCATTCTCGCACTGTGCCATAGTTTTCCATTGATATTCCATCTTGATTATCCTTTAGTTATTTACAAAACTGAATACATCACATTGTAATTTTGATCGTAGTAAAACTAATAGTTAAAAATATAGGTTTAGCACAAATGAAAGCATATTGAGTAAAATCCAATATATATATATAGGACTGAAAATAAAAGTGTGTTTTCCGCGATCAAAGAATGCAAAGATCCAAATTATGCTATATTTTGGAGCGAGTGATTTTACTGTTGAGTAACGGGAATAATAATGGGACTAGGAGATTGCACAGTTAACGCGTCCCAGATTCTCAAATACCTTAGGTTCCACTCACTGTCGTCATCTGTCAATAAATCTAGACTTTTTTCTAGTTTCACAATCTCCTCAGTTGCCACCTACGCTCTGCCACTAGTAGGAGTAATGGCCTCCTAGTCTCACCAGTCGCTACTTACGCTATTCCAATGGTAAAATCAGAATCTTCATAATTTTCCTCAGTTGCTACTTACTCTAGTAGAATCAGAGTCCTCATTGTCCCCCTAGTTGCTATCACGCTAGTAGAATCAGTCCCCATTATCCCCCTAGTTGCTACTCACGCAAGTATAATCAGAGTCCTCATTGTCCCCCCAGTTAGCAATTTTGCTGTATCAGCGGATTCCATTTCTTTCTTTTTTTTTAAGTTCAAATTTCTCCCCTTTTTTTGCATTGTTTCTTTCCTGCATGGTTTGAATGTTTGCATGTTTGCTCTTCAATAATTATGAACTAGTTGCAGAGATCAATTTCGTTTCAATAAATAAGTTGTTTAATAAAAATGCATGTAAATTTCAAAGTATCTATTAGCCCATCTTAGGCTACGATAGAATCAAAGAATTTTAGTTCATTTATTTGCAAGGGGTTATTTAACTGTTATTAACGAACTGTTTTAATATGCGATTCATGTATTCATGTTATCATTTATGCCTCTAATATACAAAAAAAGAAGAATTTTCAGCTCCGATGTCACATTCAAGGTCAAATATGACTTCTACAAATCAAGAAGTGCCACAAACACTGTTTGATTTTCGTATATAAATTTATATAAATATAATTAATTACAACTAGAATAATAAAATACTGCTTCTGGAGAATGAAATGCTCATTTTCAAAGGGAATGAAATCTCTTTGAAATCCCTTTGAAATTTTTCAAAGGGAATGAAATCCCTTTGAAAAATTATCGCTCTACGGCTTTTTCTCAATTCTCTAACGATGAATATTCTCAGTAATGGATGATTTGAAAAATGGACCTAACAATATTTCCTTAATATCCATTCAACCCCCCAAAACAATTTGTTTCACCTCTTAAAACCAGAAAGTAAAGTTTTCGTTATCGATAAATAAGGAAATCGCTTTCATTCAGTGTAAACCCCTTGACTACCACATTCGACCAACCAAATTTCAAAATTTAACATAATAGATAATTTAAAATAGGTATCCGTGTTTCTGCCATTTTCTAACCTTAACGCCCTGTAACGGTAAAACTAGTGAGAAAAATCAGAAATACGAATCCTAATACAGTAGTCTTCCGTATTCAGAACAAATTGGGATAAAAACAATCTCGGACAACGAATTCATTTAAAATAGGATAGCAAGGAATGTGCATTTTCTCTTCATCGACTTCCGACGAATTGTGCTGCTTGAAAACTTTTCGTGTGGAGGAATAGGCTTATACACGTAAAGAGTAAAATTAGACTGTATAATAGTTTGGTTCTTTCTAGGGTTAGTTATGGTAGTGAAACTTGGACACTTTGTAAACAAGATAACAGGAAACTAAATGCTTTTTATTCTAGATGCTTATGCAGTATCTTGGGCATTAGATGGTACAAATTTGTAATTAATGATGAGATTTGGCAAAGGAGTTGGCAACCTCCTTTAAGCAGCATATTGTGCAGAGAGAGACTCCGCTGGTTTGGCCATGTTGCCCGTATGGATAATTATAGATTGGCGAATAGGGTTATGAACAGTGTACCTAAACGCCTCAGAAAGAGGGGGAGACCTAGGATGCGGTGGGCAGACAATATCAAACAGGACCTTATTAGAATTGGTGTGCAGTGGCCAGATGTAGCAGATGTAGCTCAGGACAGACTTGCTTGGAGAACTAAATTGCACGGTCTGGTTGGACCTCCGTAGCCCATGGCTGCTTGAAGATGATGAAACCTTTTTACTGTTGCATCGTATTTCTGTTTACGCTTTCTCCTTTCCCAAAGTGTATTTGGGCAGATATTACATTTTTCCAACATTCCAGTTAATCCGACCCGAGATAATCGAGAATCTACTATGTTTCCATTAGTGCATATACAACCCAAAAAATAATTTTTAGTTAATCTCTACAAACAAAAAATATTATCTACAGACTGCTAGACCTTAAGATTAACAATATGAAAATAATAATTCTTCAAAATTATTTAAATTTTTTAAACTAACGGTAGTTTATCTAAGGAATAAAATATTAAATTTTATCTAATTTGTGTTATCCTCTGAGATATCAACAATATTCCAGTGTCTGATAAATTATTTTAGCTTTCAATATAAATTTAAATTTATGCAGAATTGGTAAATCCAAATACGAATCTTAATATTTCATTAGTACCTAATACAAAAGGAATCTAATTAATCTATAAAAACGAAACGTTTTTGTTAGAAACGAACAGACGAACAGTTAACAAAGAGAACATAATAATTCGTTTTAAAAAAAATTCTAATAAGGATTTTTTTTTTCAACTAACGTTAGTTCATTTCAGTAGTTAAATACATTATTTTACCCGTTTTGCGTACATTCTTTGATTTTAGCTTCAATATAAATTCATACAAAGTTGTGCAACAAATACGAATCGTAAAAGTTTATTAGTAGTTATCAATCCAATTCAAAAAAATCTGCCTTTACCTTTACAAGCAAAAAGTTGAAAGTCTACAGCAGATAAAGTAAAATAAAACTCAATTTTAAAATAAAAGTCAAAAATAATTTATTTTTTTAAATATTTAACCGTAGTTCATTTTAGTAGTTAAATATACTACTTTTCTTGTTTTGTGTTAACCCCTTAAGTGTCATCAATATTCCTGTACTCAGTGGTTCTCAAACTTTTTGACTTCACGTACCCCCTGGAAATGTGTATGTAACTGGCGTACCCCTTGTATAGATAGATAAAATTATATATAACATATATCTAGCGACTTTTGAGCTCTCACGGCGTACTTTTGAGATCTTACCGCATACCCCACATTAAGAACCTTTACTCTATTTGATAGCTTATTTTAGCTTCAATATAAATTTATATTCATACAGAGTAGTACAACAAATGCGACTCGTAATAGTTCATGAGTATCTTCGGATTCAAAAAGAATCTGCCGTTTATATTTACAAACAAAAAGTTTAATGTCTACAGGAGAGACGGACAGTTTACAAATAAAAAACAAATATTCGTATTAAAATATGAGCTAAAAATATATTTTTTAAATCTAACGTTAGCTCATTTTAGTACTACATATATTATTTTACTTCTGTGCTATCTCCTTAAATGTCACCAATATTCCTCAATCTGATAGCTTATTTTAGCTTTTATTATTATTAATATAAATTCAAATTCATTCAAAATCGTACAGGAAATGCGAATCGTAAATAGTTCATGAATATCCAAGTCGAAACGAAACGTTTGTTTACCTTTACAAACAAAAAGCTTAATGTCTACAGCAGGCGTGTCCAACCTTTTGACTTCCCTGGGTCATATTGAGTGAAGATTTGACTTCCCTGGGTCGCATTGAGTGAAGATGAATTGTTTTGGGCCGCACATAAAATACATAATATAGTTAATGTATATGAATCTTCATTTATTTTCTTATGTTTTTATTATAAGATTAGAAAAGGACAACATAAAACTAGTGGGATATCAAAAACTCGCTGAAAATCACATAATCATGTTGAAAGCTTATATCGTAAACAGTAAACTTTACGATTTTGTGGGCCGCATTACTGCTGTCCAGGGCCACGGGTTGGACACGCCTGGTCTACAGGAAAGATGAACTGACATCAAAGTAACAACAATATTTTGCCTTCCGAAAACGGGAGAATATAAATTTTTAATTAACGGTAGTTAATTTCAGTAAATAAATATGCTATCTGATATGTGTCATCAATATTCCTCTATGTGATACCTTATTTTAGTCTTTCATATACACTGAAATCCATGTACAGTTCTTTGTTTTCTTAACTTTATGTTAACCGTAATAGATACATGTTTATCTAAACATGCAGCGATTTTCCTTTTCCTTTTTACGAACATCTCGCCATGTATCATTAAATAAATGTCCTGTTTGGTAACATCCTCTTTTATTGCAACAATTCTATACTAAAGCTTAGGAAACTAGAAATCCGAGTTCGAAGTTTAAGAGAAATATTTTATTCTTAGTGTCACTCAGCATCATCTTCCGTTGGGAATTGATACTTCTGTAAAATCCCGGTAATGGAAAACGTGAGGTGTATCTTTCATGAGTTAGTTGGCGAAAAATGCACGTAGGGATTTATGTGACGAATAAGGAATATATTCATGCAACGAAAAACTGTTATAAATGCTGAATGTTGCTGTTGCGTGGGTTGTTAGTATTGTTCAAAAGAAGCTTTTATGGTAATATACAATTCAAATGGGGGGAGGGATTGGGTCGTAATCTGCAGCTCCCAGTTCGAGTCCCACCTGGGACAGTGTTGAGATATATCTCCCCAAAATTCCCCGCCCTGCCCTCAGTCAGTAGGGAATACCGATGGACTTAGAAAGGCCACTGTGTGTCTGATGGGATATAAAGACATTACCCGTGTGCGGGAGAGCCATACCCTGTGCAGATTAAAGAACACGCTGGATAGCTGATGATATATTGATGAAAAGCTACATCTGCCTCCTAACAGCAGTCAGTGGGCCCCATACCTCAACCTTCTCTGAGCCTTCGAGGTCCTTGTGACCTAGCCATTTTGCTCATTATGTTACAAAACATCGTTTAGAATTAAATAACTCCCCAAATTATCTTATGAATTGAACTTTAAAAATGTAGCGGTGATCATAAATACATTGTACGTATAATGATATTGATTATAAAGACTTTTTATGATATTGTTTGATTGAAAAAATATACTTTATGTTATTTGTGTGGGCATTCTTAGTAAAATAATTGACCATAACATCTATTGAGAGGAAAATGTTTAAAAATTACAAGAGTCACGTACTGCTAGTCGCTGGAGCAGATGGTGCAATTTTCGGTGCCGCAAGGTGAGTAATGTTTCGAACCACCGACATAGGTGATTTAGAGAGTGAGATGATTTATGACATAGGGAGTGACTAGGTTATATGAAATACCCTCCATAATTCTTCCCTCTCCAAAAAAATGATATATCTTTTTAAAGCGTTAAATCAAATTCTGAAGGAATATAGTTTGCTAAACCAGATTAACTCCGAAAGATTTCCAGTTCTTTATTTTCCTTCAAGATGTATTTAATCATACTAATTGGAATTATTTTGTCTGGCATTTCAAAGCGCGTGTAATATGATATATTTTTCTGTAAGGAAATGAACAGCGAGATATAAATATTATCAAACCTATACACATTATCTTTAAACCATGAAACTCCAATTTCGAATCAAAATCTTATTCGGCTTATTTTCAGATATTAATTTCAACTCTACTTTAGTTTTTCACTTATTCCATTTCCTATCGAGAGAAGCAGAGGATTTTAATGAAATTCTTTTCTTGCTTTTCGTTATGACAGATTGAATCTAATTTAATGTCATTTTGTTTCCGCATTTGTGAATGATTGTGTAGCAAGCAAAAGGATTGATCATTAATTAAAATTGAATCTCCTTGCATAATTTGGCCTTGAATGCATATAAGTGCTTCCCTTTCTATCCGTACATTTAAAAAGTTTTTATACATCTTAGTAAAATTCCTATTTTACTAAGATGTATAAAAATTCAAGTTCACAGTTAATAGTTCATTTTCATTTATTACAGTGCTGTCATTATTATAGTGATTAGTTCACAGTGAAAATTAATCAATTTTAAAAAGCATGTTTTAATTTGAATAGTAGACAGTAGGTTACTGTGTATCACCACGTTTCTATCAGACGATGAACTCTTCCTACGAAGAAATTAAAGCCAGTTCCGCTTGCTCGACTAACATATTGCCCCTTCGGTTTGATTGCCATGTCTCTTGAAAAACTTTCACTTCAACGTAAACGAAATATAAACAATTTTCTCACTTAGATTAACGTAATACTAACTCACTAAAAGGAAAATAAATGTACCCTTTCTGCTACTACCGAAAACTTTCCAATATTTAATAACACCGTTATTATTTCAAGTCTGTCTGTTCCAATGGACTAGTGCGTAATTCTCACGCTGAAGCATAATAACACAAGTGTCAAATGACACATCAGTTCTGATTTTATTGTTGCAAGTGATATCTGATATCTTGAATAAATTTTTTGAGCTCCAAGCCTAGGACTTATATCTCGAAGTCTAAAATAGTGCCTGATTGGCAATAACAAAAGTTAAAATACATAAACACTAATGGTGCCATAAGGGCAAAACAAATTTGCTATAAAAAGCACAATTAAAAGTTAAACATGCGAGTGTCAAACACCATATACTTAGGACGCTTGAATTGGTTTTAAAAGAAAAATATAACAATTTTTCTCATTTAGATTAACGTAATACTAACTCATTAAAAAGCATTCAGAGCTTCCAAAATAAAATCCACATATCTGTGGTTTTTATTTTGGAAGCATCTGCATTCTGCATCTGAAGCCTCGTGACATTGGTGTTACCCCACACTGGTGAGGCATATGTCAGGATTGGCAGCAGAAGAGTCTTAAAAAAATTATTTCTTTTCAGGAGGCAGTTTCTAGCTGCTGAAGGGTCCAAGTTTATGTCTAATGATTTGAGTCTTTGAGAATACATGATTAATATGTTCATTCCAACAAAGTTTTTTATGTAGAATGATACCAAGGTATTTCACCGTTAGTGTCCAGGATGTTTTAACTCGAAAATGTTTAGGAGAATCAGGATTAACAATCGTCTTTCTAGAGAAGAAAACTGATTGGCTTTTACCTGGGTTAATCATGATTTTCCATTTGGAGTACCAGCGCTCTACTTTGTCCATCCTAAGCTGCAACCTTCTGATGGCCAGGCTGGGGCTCAGAGATGAAGAGAATAGAGCAATATCATCAGCGTAAAGTATCGTCATGAGAGGATGGAGATCTGGGAGATCGTGCACATAGAAGTTGAATAGAGCAGGGCCCAACAAAGAGCCTTGTGGTACACCTACATCTATATTTCTCTCAGTAGAAAGGCAGTTGCCAATCCTAACACAAAATGTAATTTCATTCGGGTATGACTGTAAAATGTGGGTCATTCCCGATGGGAAGTTGGCTTGAATCATTTTAAAGATGAAGCCATCGATCAAGGTCTTATCAAAAGTTTTCGCCACATCCAGAAAGGTGGATGCGACAGTCTCTTTCTTATTTAAGGAGTCGACAACCTTTTCCACTACTCGTAGCAGTTGGTGAACTGTAGATCGCTTCCGCCTAAAGCCAAACTGTTCTTCTGGAATTAGGCTATTCCGATCAGTATGCTACATTAGGCGATTTAAGATAATTCTCTCAAACACTTTACCCAAGCATTGGAGCAAACTGATTGGTCGATAATTCTGGGGAAAGGTTGTATTTTTCCCCCGTTTATGTCTCATTTTAATAACAGCCCTTGTCCGGATCGATGGGAAGTGTTTCAGACGTAAAAGGCTGTTAAAAATAGAATAGATGTAAACAATGGGTCTAGGCGGAAGTTGTTTGATCATGCTGTTCGTAATTTCATCATGGTCCGGAGCTTTTCTGGGTTTTAACAATTTAATTGCTTTTTCAACCTAAATAGGAATTCTAAAGCTAATGTTAGAGAACGTCACCTGGGAGAAGTGATCGAGTGTATTTTTAACAATTTCAGAAGTTTCTTCATCTGACAAATCACCATTGTCCTGAAACTGATTTTCCAGCGTTGTTGCAAAAGCTTCCACCTTATCCTCGTTCATGTAAACAATACCTTTCATTACATGAATCGAAGGATAATCTAAAACTGGTTTCTTCAGGGCATTGGCCATTCGCCAGATGGAATTTTCCTCTGTTGTAAGGGAAATAGTTTTATGTCCCAAGAATCGATTCGATGGTCGCGAATCCTATTGCGAACAGAGTTTTTGAGTTCCATGAGACGTTCCTGTGTCTCTGGCCTACGATATTTTTGCCAATCTCTTACTTTATTTTTAAGAGATATCATCTCAAGAATATCACCATGAAGCTTATTGGCATCCATTTGACTCTCTTTAACCTTACTTGCAAACAGGCATGCACTCTTGATATTATCATTAAATGTAGATATCTCCCTGTCAATGAGAGCAGGAGTTTTGGCCTTAGCATGACCATTAACCTTCTCGTTGACAAGGAACCTATATTTCTCCCAGTTGGTGATCCTGTAAGAGATACTATTTTCAGTAATTTCATTCCAAGAATAATAATGACAGGTTCGTAATGAGAGCTTAGCTCTCATTACCTATTGCATGAATCACAATCACATGCATATCATAGTATGGACTAAAGTGTCCAAAAACAGCAATGTCAAGGACATCTGGTTTATGCATCGTATTATGGGGGGAAAAATGGGCTCAATAGGAGCGTCTATTATAAGATCTTTTCTTGTCGCATATTCAGGCAAAAGACGACCACTTTTGTTCCCCATATTAGAATTCCATGACTGGTGCTTGCAGTTAAGATCTCCGGCAAGCAGAGTCGGAGTTCTAGCAGTTAACAGTTTGCCCAGATCATTGATAAGGATTTCAGAATTTGGGATTATTAGTTTAATGTCTCCCAAATTAGTCTGTTGAATGACCACAACAGTGGCTTTTGTTGCAAGTTCATCTGTCGTGACAATATATAAGTTTGCCATACTTTCTTAGCACTATACTTTCTTTATTGTTTTCATCTACCTGCTTTCAGACGTTTCGAAAAAAACATCTAATCCATTTATGGAATTATTATTCTATATTAAATATTAAGCTATATTTGAAGTATTCATATGAATAATCCAGCGTGAAAGAAAATGTTAATGGAAGAGTTAGCTAACAAAAATTTGAGCTTCGACGGGAGTGGGGATCGAACACCATTTACTGAAAGTATTTCAGGTGCTTTATCTACTGAGCTATCTCAAACCTACTTCAATTCGTGCTAATAGGTGACTATAAACGGATTGGTTTGTTTTAGATGTGTGCGACACTTTTTACACACAATGGGTTAAACGATCTGGTCTCAAGGCCCCCCGAGGTCTCGGAGAATGTTGGGGGAAGGAAAGCTATTGAACAGTTGTTAGGAGACTGATTGTATTCTCCCGTCAAGGCCATCCAGTGTGTTCTTTAGCGTACACAGTGTATAGATCTAATGAACACCGAGACACGGTCGTCAGGCTCGTAATCTGCAGTTCCCAGGTTCGAGTCCCAAATGGGACAGCGTTTAGATTTATTTCCGACAAACTCCCCACCCTGCACACTCTCAGTAGGGGACACAGATGGGCTTGGAAAGACCTCCGTCCGTTGGATGGGACGTTAAGCCGTGGCCCCGTATGCGGGAGAGCCATACCCTGTGCCCGTTTAAGAATGTACTGGATGGCCTTGATGGGAGGCTATCATCTGTCTCCCAACAGCTGTTCCAGTGTTCCAGTTCCTCAACCGTCTCTTAGCCTTCGAGGTCCTTGTGATCTGACCATTTAGCCCATTGTGTGCAAAAACGTGCCGCTCAGAAGTAAAATAACCAAACCCAACCGAGACACGGTTTAAAGTACCATCCGACGACCGGCTTTCCAACACCATCGGTGTCACCTTTGTCCCCGAAGGCAGTATAGGGGTTAGTGGGGAATAAAACTCAACTTTAAAGAAACATTGGTTAGCAAAGCTTCATCATTATTTACTCATTCAAATTTTATTTGTATGAAGTATTATTAAAATAAGTTTTAATATCTAAAATAATCCTAAGCCAAAAAACAGCATTGTAGTGCTGCTCATTGAAACGTTTATTCGCCTTCTCTTAAATATTGATATTAGTAATACAAAGTACAAGAAAGTCCCACGCTTTTTTGTATTGTAAGATTGCTATGAAATTTTATGTTCTATAGTTAAGAAATTTTATCTCGTGGAATTAAAACATCTAGTTATAAGAGAGATACATAAAGTATGAGGTAAAGTAAAACTCTTCAAACTTGATAGAAGCACATTTTTTTTCCTACCGAGGCATGCAAGGCAATTGCTTCTAGGCCTGCCATCACCATATGTCTCCCGTCTGGTCAGAAGAAGCTCAGATCACCCTGACCAGCAGGGACGCCAAGCTCACTTCCAAGAATGTGGAGTCGGAGAATATTTCCAAGAAGACCTTTGGCAGCAACTTTTATTTGAAACTTTTACAACTGAGCTTGGCAAGGAAAAAAATGTTAGTGGATTTGGTTATATCAAAACCCTTTGTAAATAATTCTGGTTACTCAACAAAAAGGTAATGATGTATGTTAAGTGCTAACGGAAAGTTTCGTTCAAATTAAATTTCGAAATGAGGTCTTTATAGAAAAATATCATTGGGAATAAATTTAATGTCTCAGTCCAATCTACTATCATTGCCTTTAGATTACTAAGCACACTCGGTTTCCGTGTTTTAGAGTTATTTTCTACTCCCTTTTTCGCCGATTCTTTCCTGGAAAAAATGTAAATAGTGCGAATTATTAAACAATAAAAAGGAAATATAATAGAAATGATAACGTTAATTTTAATCAAACAATTTACCCAAAGTTTCGGTTGGCATCGACAGTCTATACTAACAGATATGGTATCATCATTCTATATTGACAGAGATTACATGGTATCATCATTCTATATTCACAGAGATTACATGGTATCATCATTCACAGAGATTACATGGTATCATTACTTGTATATTGAAAGATTACATTATATCATCACTCTATAAAGACAGATATTATGGCAATTTCTTGGTGGTATTTTCTTAAAAGCACAAGGAACTGGCACCTAAAACTAAAAATAAATATACGTATAATAATTTTTGAAGAGCACGATTTCTCATTTTATATCATCAGTTGTTTGATTTTTTTACTAAATACTAAGAGAATTTATATTCGTCAATGAGCAAAATCCCCGCCCTGCACACGGTCAGTAGGGGCACCGATGGGCTTGGAAAGTTGTTAGGAGACGGAAAGTTGAATAGGAACTGATTTGAAAGCTGTTAGGAGACTTGACGGGAGGTGAAATGACCTCCCGTCAAGGCCATTCAGTGTGTTCTTTAGTGTGCACAGTGTATAGATCTACTGAACACCGAGACGCAGTCGCCTGGCTCGTAATCTGAAGTTCCCAGGTTCGGAAAGTTGTTAGGAGACTGATTCTATGTTTAATATCTCTGACTTTTTGTTTATTTTTCTGGTAATACCGTTACATTATAGTTCAGCTTCAATAGCTCTTTAAACATTGAGTGGATATTATTAAAAATTAATATTTCGAGAAATCTAGTTAAGCTAATTAACATATATGATGCGCCATTTTTCCAAGGAAATATTTTCAAAATTAAACAGCCCCCACACTTACAATGATAAGGCGTAACATATGTAATATCCTCTACTTATGGTGAATAGCGTATTAATGTGGTTTCGAAAGTATATAAAAAAGCTTCGAAATTATATTCATTTTTTGCAATATATTTAGAAGTTGTTTACATGAAGAGTTTTTGAAGGGTTGTGGAATAACGCAGAGGAATAGAACATGGTATTTTAACTTCCACGGATTGAGTCATCTCATTTAAAAACTATATATTTCTAGTGTTCAAATGTTAACAACATAACAATATATTACTAGTGTTAAAACTCTATCTCACATATTAATATCCATTGAAATTTTTTATTATAGTGCAAAATTATTAACTATTTCCACCCATTTCCATCAGAGTGAACCATACATTTCAATTACTATTTCTAACTAGGTCAACATTTCCTTTACGAAACAATAGGAGATGGAATCCATTATTACGTTGGTGGTACTGCGTGTCTGATTATAATAAGTACCAGATAAATGGAATTTTTTTCGCTAAGAAAATTATTTGTATAATTTAAAAAATGATCAGGCAGGTTGTGTTTCAGTTAATCTGAATGGTTTCATACTTGAGCAAGTAGCGCAGTTTAATTATCTCGGCATCCGTCTAACAGATACTGTCGATGTGTGGCTTGAGATAAAAAGAAGAATAGGGATTGCTTTTGGGACTTTTAAGAATCTGTAGAGGGCGTGGAAAAATGGGCGTGTACACCTTAAGATTAAAATTAGACTCTACAGTTATTTTCAGTTTGGTCTTTTCTAAAGTTAATTATGGTATCGGAACATGAACCCTTTGTAAACAAGATAACAGGAATGTTGCATCGCACCTAAAAAACTTCAATGAAGGCAGGACGGACCTAGAATCATCAAAATATGAGCCTGGCGTGGTACCGAACGAACAATCCAGCCTCATTGGTTTGGGAGTTTGGGTTTCTTTTGTAATAACTCAAGAACGGTTGTGTGAATCATTTTCATGTTTAAAGCAACGATTATTTGAAATAATTTATATTTTATGCTAACAGATAATCTAAATCGCTGTCAAACAATCTCTCTAGTAACATATAAGAATCAGTCACTAATCAACAAAGCAATTTATTTCTCTATTAGTTCGGGAGTAGGTCAGTCGGTTTGCGAGCCAGAGTCGTAATCTGCATTTTACCAGGTTTGAAATCCCACCTGTGCCATAGTCCGCTAACCCTTCCCCCCCCCCCTCTGCCCTCGGTGAGAAAGGGGCACTGATGGACTTGGAATGGGGCCGTTCGTTAGGCAGTGGCACCGTGTGCGGGAGAGTTATACCCTGTGCCCGTTTAAGAATGCACTGAATGGCTTTGACGGGAGGTTATTATCTGTCTTCTAACAGCTGTCCAGGGGGTGCCAGTCCTACAACCTTATCTGATCCCTTGTGGTACTTGTGACCTGGCCATTTAGCGCATTATGTGCAAAAAAGTGACTCTAAGAGGTAAAACAACCCAACAACCCCCTATTAGTTCAATTATCCTTTGTGTGATACATTCCCAGTAATAGGACAATAATAATATTGCAGAAATCACGAAAAAATCTATGTGAATACATATCGTTAATGGAAATATAATTCTCTACTCAATACTACATTTTAATAAAAAAAAAGATATAAAACCTAGATAAAAAAAATGTTAAGAAAAACAAACTAAAATTTATTTATTCATTTATCATCAACTGTTCGTGTCATAAATTCCAATACTTGATCATACTCTGCAGAAATAAATTTTTAACGTAAACTGTAACCTTTTCATTCGCCAATCGATTACTCACATGACATATCGCAAAACAATATTTTAATATGCAGTTACTGAATGCTAGCCAAACTTAGAATAAGCGTAAGCACTGCTCTTCCTACAGAGAGAAAATGAACCTAATATACTCTCAGCTCTTTCGCCTCAGAGAGAATTCAAGTATGAAGCATTGATTATTCGATCATTAGTTATAAAAGCGAATTGTACGTCTTGCAACTTGTCCGAAGGAATGCATTACTAATAATAATAATAAGCTAACTAACTGAAGTGTCAAGAATCATTGACTTTTTAAATATTGTGGGCATTTTAAATTCAGAACTCCCTTTTTCCAAAAGACACGTTTTACCTCTGAGCGGCATTTCTTTTGCACACAGTGAGCTAAATGGTCTGGTCACAAGGATCTCAAGGGCTCAGAGATGGCTCGGGGGGAAAAGGACCCACTGGATACTTGTTTTGGAGACAGATGGTATCCTCCCATCAATGCCATACAGCGTGTTCTTTAACATACACAGGATATGACTCTCCCGCACACGAAGTCACGGATTAACATCCTATTCGACGGACGGCGGCTTTTACAAGCCCATCGATGTGTTCGAGGGCATGGCGGGAAGTTTTGCAGAGATATATCTCAACGCTGGCCCAAGTGATACTCGAACCTGGACTTTAGTTTGCCTAAAGTACTACAATGTTAATATTGCCTTGTCTGAAATTTGAGATCCTTGTAATCTGTGAACTTTGACAGCAATGTGTCTGAAAAAGCGGTCTTCTGTCCGATGGAACATTATAAGTCGTGACCCCCAGTGCAGTACAGTTATCCACACAGCGCTTATACATGTAAAAGACGTAGATAAAAGTATGCATGTGATAATGATCTAATCTATAATAATCCTAATCTGCTTCAAGATTATAATATAAAATATAAATATATAATATGATATGAATTAAACAAAATTTTTGGACAGCTAGAAATTAGAAAATTTAAAGTTAAAACAAAATTATCAAATCAATTTTTGTTACACAACATTATGACATCTAGAACATTAACAGAAAGCATTTTATTTATTTATCTAATAGATATTTTAATATTATTCCAAGCGATATGATCTTGAAGTTTTGGGATTATCACTTCTTCAAAAAATTAAAAATTTGGTTAATAAATAATAATTTGCAAAATTTATGTAATTAATATCAATTTTGCATTATCAATTGCATTCCTGCAGAAAAATACAATTTTGTTGTAGTTGTAAATATATGTTTGATTGTATTATACTAATATAAAATTGAATTCACATGAGAGTGTGAACTCTTGTGGATCTATTTTTCATATATTGTATAAAGTTAATAAAGATCTTTCTAATATTGCTGGCAATGGATACCTTACTGAAGAATCACCCAAATGATTTCGTAATGCTTTGTATAGCGATGCTGAACACGAAATGTTAGGTGCATTTTTCTATATTTCAGTTCTTTTGTCATGTTTATTTGTGTGCTGGGGTAATTTTTGTTCCCATTTCTGTAACAATTTATTCAATTCCGTTAATCATATTTGTAGAATTTACACCTAGGATATTCTTTAGATATCAAGCAATAATCAACAACTAAAGGCCAAAAAATCAAAAGCTAAAAAGGACAACCAAAACTCATCTCAAAGAGACATATGGAAAGTGAAACAAAATATTGCACTAGCCCGTTCTGTAATCAATACGAACCAAACACCAAATTTTATCAAAGCAGAAATCGCTATAATTCCGCAGAAAAACTTCAGCTAGACATCATGGAAAAATTCATAATTTATCAAACTGAAATCAATGCTATAACGAAGTAATTCCACCCCCACCCCCTCTCTTAGTCTGGAAACTACTACCTGACCAACGCAGCAGCAAACAAAAAATTTCGAAAACCAACAGCAGGCGGGTAACTAGAAACCCCTGCAGGGCACGATAATAGCAACACGGAAAAACAAACAGGCAACATATAAATTTCGATGCTAAACCATTGAATCACACAAAATAACATCAATACGAAGACAGAAAAGGCAATCCAGGCGCATGCGCAACCCCGAACATCAAGGTCTGTGTACCAGTGTCCTTGAGGATGGCTACCTAGTAACAAAAACTAGCAAGCCTTCTAGGGGATATTGCACCAGTCGAAGCCAAGACCTCAAACGAAGAATAGCATGCACTGAGACATTTCTCTAGCAAATAACGTGTTGCGTATTAGGAAAACCAGCTGTGCAAAAGCGCTATAGAAAAAGGTGTATAGAGATGCTTTCGGCAACTTGGATTAAGAGTAATATTCACTAAATGTGTTAAATGTGTTTATTATGATTAAGCGTTTGTTTTGCACGATATTATTATATTTGCATTCTTTTGAAGCAAAACTACACTTTCGTAGCAAAAATGTTGTAACTTAAATATTTGCATTGCGACCAATTGTAGCCAATTAAAACCAGAGTGGTAATTGAAACCAGAGTGGATTCCATTTGTATTACCTCTGAGCGGCCCTTACATACAATAGACTAAATGGTCAGGTAACAGTGATCCCAAGAGCTCAGAGAAGGACAGCTCTTAGGAGACCACTTCAAGGTTCATACAGACTGTTCTGTAACACGCACAGGATAATTAGAAATCCATAAAAAGGAAATCCTTTAAAAGGCCGCACATCCGACGGATGCAGGCCTTTTTTCACCGAGGGTAGGGCGGAATTAGCGGAAATAAATTTCGGCATTGCACAGTTGGGAATCGAACCAGGAAACTGCAGATTACTGGATGAAACCAGAATAACATAAATCGACTCAAGCGACTAAATTGGTAATTGTGCTATTGATGTCTGAAATGGTAGGGATTTAGTTTTCTTTCCCTCATAGCAACAGAAATCTACCCAAACATATTTACCCAAGTCGCCTTTGGCTCTATTATATCCGGGACAATATAATTATATATATATATATATCAGTTGCCACTTATTGAAACCTCTAGCATCAGAAACACTTTTTTAAGCAATCGACATTTTTTTAATTTATTTATTCATATTTAATCATCCGTAATCGATTCCCAATATATCAATTCTTTCTCTTCTAAACCTTCTTTTTTCTTCTCACCACACTTTTCTCCGGAACTTCTTTTGTGAAGAGTTTTATCACTTAACTGTCTCCTTGTGCTGGCCAAGCTATCGAACTTCTCTCTTTTTTTTCTCTCTCTATATTTTTTAAATATTGGAAAAGGAACACGTGGGCAGGAAAAGGTGTTACTTTCGACCACCTCACAGTTTTCCAATCTTAATTTTATCTGCTTTAACAAATCCGATATTGTTCTAAAAAATTCTTCTTAAGAGGCCCACTTTGTATGCAATGTTGCAGAGAACATACAGGTACTGGACCAAAAAATAGAAACACTCCCATGTTATATGATAAAGGGGAGGAAAACATCTCGATATTATGCTAATGCAGTGGCTTCCAAGTTCTTCCAATAGTGAGCCACATGATTAGAAATCCATAAGTGTGAGGGCCGCATGAGTGGAGGCTTTTTCACATTTATTTTCCAAAATATCCCTGACTGACGATATAATTGCATTGGAAATAACTTGAATAAAAACATAGCGGGTTACGCGACGGTGAGACAGGGCAAGTAATGAGGACCTACCAGTTCATGTATGTGTGTTTGGCTACAATGCTCGGATAGGCCGCATTTGGACGCATTTGTACTAATGGAAATAAAATTTTGAAACACCTTCATGTTAAGTAAATGGCGAGAAAACTAAAAGCACCCTCACGTTATATAAATGGAGAGCAAATGTAAATATCCTCATGCTGTAGCAACGGAAAAAAGAAAGGAAAAATATGCTCATGCTAATGGGAATAAAAATGGAAACATTCCCCTGGTACGTTAATGAAAAGAAAGTAAAAGTGTCCCTATTATGCTACTTGAAAGAAAATTAAAAACATTCTCATGTTATGTAAATGGGAAGGAAAAATAGAAGCATCACGATTTTATGTTAATTGAAAAAAGAAGTAAAAACATTCCCAGGTTGAAAGGAAAGAAAACTAAAACTTCTCCATGTTATGATAATGGAAAGAAAATAAAATCATCTCATATTATGAATGAATGAGTAAAAAAGACATCGCCATGTTATTTTAGTTCGAGTCCCAGCTGGGTAAGCGTTGGTATTTATCTCCGCTAAATTCTCCGCCCTGACCACGGTCAGTAGGGGCCACCGATGGGCTTGGAAATGCCATCGTCCGTCAGATAGGATGTTAAGCCGTGGCCCCGTGTGTGGGAGAGCCATACCCTGTGCACGTTAAAGAACACGCTGGATGGCCTTGACGGGAGGCTACCATCTGTCTTTAAGCAGCTGTTCCAGTGGGTCCACTTCCCCAACCTTCTCTGAGCATTCGGGGTCCATGTGACCTGGCCATTCAGCCCATGGTGTGCAAAAAAGTGCCGCTCAGCGGTAAAACAACACAACCAACCCATGTTATTTTAATGGAGAGCAAAACGGAAACATTCCCAAAGGTTACATTAACGGAAAGAAAATAAAAACAACTCTATGTTAGGTTGATGAACAGGAAAAAAACGGAAACATTCTTGTTTTGTTAGTGAAAAGTAAAATGGAAATTTTGCCATGTAGCGTCGATTCAAAGAAGAATAGAAACACTCCAAAGTTATTTATAACGAAAAGAAATGAAAACACCCCATATTATGTTAATAGAAGGAAAAATGCAAACATTCCATGTTGTGTTATTTGAGAGAAAAATTGGAACTCGCAATGTTATGTTAATGGGAAGAAAACTAGAAATTTCTCAACTTTTTGTGAGATGCCTCATGTTATGTTAATGGATATTTAAATTCGAAGATTTTTAATTTCGTAAATAAACTTTACATGGTAAAATGAGATTGACGATAAATGTATCAAGAAAATATATCAAAATCTCGATTTTCAACAGTATTTTGTTCAGAACATTAAAATTTCTGAAAACTTTAAAATTTAACTACAGTAATTTGTCGTGAGAATCAATCACTTAAAAATTATTCAAAACTTAAATAATAAATATTATTCCATACCACTCAACAGAGCAAGAGTATATTTCATAAGTATATGCAGATAATTATTTCAATATTCGTAAATTTTTACGTTAAGTTCCTTAAGACCAATGATCGTAGAATAATATCGTAATTGGCTCAATGTAATTTTTTCTTTAAAGTTTATTATAGACTGATGTGTATGAGAGTTTCCAATGCTCATTTTGTAGCAATATTGAACCTGGTGTAAAAGATTATTTTTGGGAGTAATATACAAAGAAGGTAAAAAACAGAATGGTTTGGCTTCTACTGTATTCTGAATTGGCAGAAATAATATTTAGCGTTCTAAACTCTTTTTAAGCATGCAGTTAATGACGAGTAAACCTTTTACTGAGATTTATTCATTACACTACTCGTTGTGGCCGGGGTGTGAATAATCCGTAATGCACCAAGTTCGTAATCTTCACTTCCCAGGTTCTAGTCCTATCTGGTCCAGCGTTTAGATTTATCTCTGCAAAATTCCCCGTCCTGCCCTCGGTCAGTAGAGAACACCGATGGGCTTGGATGTGATGTCCGTCGGATGTGACGTAAAGCTGACCCTGTGTGAAGAAGAGAAAATAAATAAAATGTGCAAAATAAATAAAATGCTGGATGGCCTTGATGGGAGATAACATCTGGCTCTTAACAGCTCTACAGTGAAGTCTCTCTCTAATCTACACTATGGGTCCTTGTGACCTCCTGTGAGATACCACTCAGTGAAACAACCCAATCCTACTCGTTAAAATAATCTTCGCAGATCATTCTTCTCCAAACATAAATAATAACTGCAAGAAAAAGCAATATTTTAACAATTTTGTTTTTAGATCATTCATACACATACTACACATAAATAATGAAACGAGTGTATTTTAAGTGACAGTCCAAAACATTAGGGAACTAAAACATGTTTTTCCTCTAAGAACTTTGAAGCTTTTAGCAGTGGGAAAAAGAAGAATTACCCATCTTTTGTGACAAGAATGCCTCAGAGACGATTCTTGCTCCGAACTCTGATGCACCGTTGCATCGGATGCATTATTTCCTTTCATAAGTCTCATCGCATCGTACAAGAGTTTGCTCTTTCGTTGCCTCTGCCTCTCATCCCCGGGAACAACAGTATTTCTCCATTATGTATGCCATGTTGTTATGGTTCTGGTCAACCACGGCCTCACCGAAGCTAATGAATTATACATTTATGCAACACAACGGAATGGTGGGTTTCTGAGGCCGTTTATCACCTATGTCACTTCGTAGATAAGAAGTTATTTGTTGTTTTTTCTTCAGTATAATTCTGACTCTTTAAGCTCCGAAAGTGCTTACAAAGATAAATAATTGCCAAATATTTTTAAGAATGGAAGAAAAGTGAAATAGTTCTTGTTCTAGGGAGAGTGTTGGGTTAACTATTCTATAATTCAAAGGTGTGATTATAGTGGATTTATGACTAAAGAAAATACTTCTAAGCTCAGGTAGTTAAAAATTGCAGAAAATCTAAAGGTTTATGCTGCCGTCAAATGCTAAAAACTACTTCTAAGCCTGACTAATGTAAAACTCTTGCTAAATAATTTGAGTCTTAAGAAAATACTATTAGGCCTGAGTATTAGAAAGTGTTGTTAAACTGTAGTAATAAAACACCTGAGTAATACAAAATTACTGCTGTACCGAACAATAAGAACATTACAACACAGCTTCAAATCTGATATACAGGGTGAATCTGAAAAAGTGGGCAAAACTTTACGGGGTGGTAGAACGCAGCTATACGAGCAATATTCGTCATAGAAAGTATGGGCGGAACGCAAACGGCGAGCCGCTAGGTGGCGTTGGAAATGGTATAAAAGGGTGCCTGGTGTCTTCGCAAATGTGCGTCGGTCCCTATCCCGCAGGTGTGAAGCCTGCATTACAGCTGGCGGCAGCTCTTTTGAGCAATTTCTTTGAGCATGTACCTCAATTACATTCCTGTTAATAAAATGTTTTCTGAAGTATCTCCTCTCCTTATTGTGTTCATTCTTTACATGTGACAGTGTAAAACTACCTTTTAACTTCTCACCGCTTGCGTTCCGACCATACATTCTATGACGAATATTGCTCGTACAGCTGCGTTCTACCACCCCGTGAAGTTTTGCCCATTTTTCAGATTCACCCTGTATAAAGCAATTTTTTTCTTTGTGGGTTTGTTTATTTGGCTGCGTATCTGTCCGCTTAGCGCACTTGGCCTCCACTAAAGCTAGAGACACAAAATTTGCATGAACATTCTTTTCCCCTAGGAGAAGAGTATAAGGCTACGTGCGGAGCTGCTGATATAACAAAAAATTGGGATTGTCAGGTTTCAGTTTTTCGAAATCTTCATAGGTTTAATATAAGCGGTTAGAAACCGGTGTTTCTAATAGACGTATCATTAGTAGTTATTTAAAATACATGAGGAGTGCCATCTACTACAACTTTAGAGTTGGTTTGGATTGTTTTACCTCTTAGCGGCACTTTTTTTGCTCACAATGGGCTAAAATGGCCACGTCACAAGGACCCCGAAGGCTCAAAAAAAGTTAGGGGAGGGGACCCACTGGAACAGCTGTTGGCAGCCAGATGATAGCCTTCCGTCAGAGCCATCCAGCGTGTTCTTCAATGTGCACAGGATATGGCTGTGATACACACGGGCCACGGCTTAACGTCTCTTCTCACAGACGGCGGCCTTTCCAAACCCATCGGTGTCACCTACTGACCGTGAGCAAGGCGGAGAGTTTTGCGGAGATAAATCTCGCTGAACAAGCTGGGACTTGAACCTGGGAACTGCAGATTAAGAGCCTGGCGCGGTACTGGCAGTTCCCCGCACCTTTAGAGAGTTTCAGACTTTCCCAAAAGAAGAAGAGAAAAATTATAGTGGAGGGGACGAATCAATTGTTAGTTAGTAATCTAAATGAGTTGTTATCTAAATGAGCGTATAATGAGTTTTATGCCAAATGAAAGCTTACGACATAGGGAGGACCGTCTTTTCACTTTAGAGAATTTCATACCAGAGCAAAAGGTGTAAGTCTGCTAGTACTGTATGTTTACAGAGCTACTGTTAAGATCCAGTGTTAATAGCAATTCTTCGTTTAAGTAATGAAAAATTGGTAATGATATTTACAATTGTGAGCTGGGTTGTTTTAACCCCCGAGAAAACCATTTGTGTACACAATGGGCTAAATGAACAGGTCACTACTCCAAAGACTGAAAAATGGGGAGCGAAAGGGGACCAACTGGACAGTTGTTAAGAGTCAGATTGGAATCCAACCAGCGTGTTTTAAACATGACCAAGTATGGCTCTTTTGTACACCTAACCACGGCTTAAATGAGAATCGTGATTCCTTTTTGCAGAGGGGAAGGGGGCATTGTGATACCATGCCACTAAATAATGAGCGCCTAATTTTCAGGTCGCCAATTGTACGATGGCTTTCCTAGGAAAAAAATCTAAAATGAAGCTAAAAAACGCAAATATTAGTAAAGGAGAAATCTTTAAACATAAATTTAATGGGCACAAATGAAATAAATGTATGAAGCAGGAAATGGTAAATTGTATCTATTAGTTTTACTATTGTGACATTCAATAGTAAATAAAAGGTTGAATATTAGAAACTAGGTGTATAAGTTTTCAACTATTGTGACGCAAGACGCACTGATGTTCCGCGAGTAAGGGCGAATTACTAAATGAGTGTGTTCAACGATCTCAACAGCGGAGACCTTTTTAAAATATATTACTCTTGGTATGCCACGACAAATGAATCTGGTTTCAACTGCGTCGGGACAAATTAAATCGAGTATTAGGTGTGCTGTTATAAATTAAATCGAGCATTAAGTATGCCGCGACAAATGTTATTGAGCATAGGGTATGCAATGACAAATCAAATCGAGCTTTAGATGGCCGCGACCAACTGAAGTTCACATTAGGTGTGCCACGACCAACTGAAGTTTATATTAGGTGTACCGCGACAAATTGAATCCATATTAGGTGTGCCGCGACCAATTAATGTTCATATTTGGTTGTCATTAAAATCTATATTTGATGTACCGCGACTAATTAAATCTCGCATTGGTTGTGTCGCGACGAATTAAATCCGATATTGCTTGCGTCGCGACGAATTAAATCCGTCAATGGGTGTGCCGCGATCAATTAAATCCGGCACTAGGTGTGCCTCAAGGAATTAAATTCAATATTAGATGTACCAAGACGAATTAAATCCAATACTAGTTGTGTCGCAAACCTGAACATAGTGGGGAACACTTCCCTACGTATCAAACTAACATTATTAAAAAACAAGAGTTATATTTGATTTAGATCTTTAATTTTTCTCCAATGGCATGTTTATAGAAAATTTCAGACAGCCAACTTCTCACTACAGTAGAATATGTACAGGGAATCCTGTAGTCTATGTACAGGGGAATATCGTTGTCATGAAAAGTACAAAGCTTATTTTACATATAGCTATTTTAGAAGTTACTGAATTTCGAATTTTTCTTTCCATTGTAATAACAACGAAGTGTCCGTATACATTTGGGAATATGCACCGAAGAGCCAAAACATTATGACTGCCTGTCTTTTGTGACATTATGACTGCCTGCCTGTTGTGATGTTGGTCCTCCACGTGCCGCGACGCAAAAGCTCTTACCTAGCGAGGCATGGACGCTACAAGACTTTTAAAGGCATCTTTTGGTATCTGGTACCAACACGTTTCTTATCAGAACATTGTCCAAAGCATTACACACTCTCCACCGGCTTGTTTTTGCCCCACAGTGCATCCTGGTGCCAACACTTCCCCATGTAAATGACGCATACGTACCTGGCCATCCACACGGTGCAAAAGGAAACGAGATTCATCGGACAGTTTTGGTGCTCGCGTTCCATTTGTACGCGCTTTCGACGGTGAACCGGGGATAGCATGGGCACTCGGAGTGGCCTGGTTCGAGGTACTCTGTGTTGTGACACATTACTTCCATCACCAGTATTTAAATTACGGGAGAGTTGCACCACAGTATCCCTTCTGTTGACTCGTACCATACCGGATAGCCTTCGCTCACCTCTAGCATCGATGAGCCGTGGTCGGTCCACACCTTGCCGGCGGTTCGTGGTTTTTTCCCTCTGACTGACCGTGAGCACTCTACAAGCCTTTATGTCTCGGATATGCTCTAAACCAGTCATTTGGCCACTACAGTTTGGCCTTTGTCAAACTCACTTAAGTCCGATGCCTTTCCCATCATAAGAGCAAGAATAACACTGATTAACATAGCTCAGTATCAGATGTTATTTATACCACTTCATGATCTTCACACGCGCCGTAGTTTACCTGCAGTTGCTTCGATTTGCATAAAGATGCGCTGGTCATAATGTTTTGGCTCTTCGGTGTATAATAATAAAAGATTTATCCGGTGTTGCTCGGATCTGAAACCTTCTAAAGTATATAGTACATTGCACATCCCATGTCACAAGCTTTCATTGGCATAAATCTCATTTACGATCGTTTTCCCCCCTCTCCCCCCATGGTAAACATTTTATTCCCCTCCCCCTCTTCTAGGAAAGTTCTGAAACTTCCTAAAGTATATATTAGATGGCGCTCTTCACATCCAGAAGCTATCATTTGGTATAAAACTCATTAAATCACATCATCTTCCCCACCTTGTAAATATTTTATTCTCATCTTCTAGGCGAGGTCTGAAACTGTTTAAAATATGTAGTAGATGATACTGCTCACGCTGGAATTTTCATTTGGCATAAAACTCATTATGATTGTTTCGTTCCTCCCGTTAACCCCATGGTAAAAATATTATCCCTCTCTTCTTGGGGAGTCTGAAACTCTCCTTAATATATAGTAAATCGCAGTCTCCTCACGGGAAGCTTTCACTTGACATAAAACTCATTACTGTTGTTTCGTCCCCCTCCCGCTACCCCACGGGGCAAATATTTTATCCCCCTCTTCTAGGGGATTTGATTGTTATTCTAGGGGATTGATTGAATATTTTATCCCCCTCTTCTAGGATCTAGCCTACATTGTTCCCCTGGGTGAAGGAAACGTTCATTCAAAGTTTGGTTTCTCTAGCTCTTTCGGGGGCCGAGTGCATAAGCAGACCCACAAACACACACACAAACACTGACACACACACACAAACAAATGAAAAAAATAAAAATAAATACCCTCTCAAGCAGCTGCTTGCCACAGAGGTCTGACAGGAGCCTATCAGTTTATATGTCAGAGTAGAAGGTCTGTGAGGAGGGCAGGATCTCAGTAGAAAAACTTTCTTCTTTATATATTAGATTTGACTACTTTTTAATGTAGCCTCATTTGAAAAGCCAGTATTGTTGCTACCATGGGGACCCATTTATTGATAAATGCTGAATTATTGAGTGAACAGTCTCCGAAAAGGACATTAAGCTGTACAGTAATTGATCCTACCTTTTCCTTGCATGGCGTTCTGTGAACCATACATTCATACTACAACCTAGTTTACCCAAAACGCTTTGAATTCTTCATTCCATTTAAGAGCAATGGCGAAGTCATAAACCTTCGCCATGAAATACGTTTCGCTTGACAACAAAGGTTCTTTCTCTTCTCAAGAGTTGATGGCTTTCAAGGCCGATGGTTATAGCTGCCTGCATTAGCATTTGATTTACCAACCTGAATAATGGCGCCTTTCCTATAACTATGGAGCCTCTAGAAGTCACGGTTCTGTTGCCATCGCAACTAAATTTGAAAGCAGTTTGAGCCTCTAGTCTGACAACACTTGTGTTTAGTGGCGACATTATATATTTCGAGATTGAGGATAAAGAGGGAATTTTCCAATAAAATTCCATTCCAAAATGTAGTAGTTGTGTAGAAACTTTAATATAAAATTTAATAAAGTGAACGATATTTATAGCGAAGCATTAAGAAGATTGTTTTTAAGTTTATCGCTATTTTAAATAAACCTTCTTTAAATATTTTTCCATGAATAAATTTAATGCAATATATGTTTAAAGTAATTCTTTTCTTGAAATCGATAGTTGTTTTCTCACGAAATACTTCTTTTATGTGCAATGGACTATGGCATAAGAACTATAAGGAAAGGGAATAGAAAAACCACAGGACTGCTGTTAGAGACTGATGAACAATTCCAGTAAAAGCCATCCAATAAAATTCCATTCCAAAATGTAGTAGTTGTGTAGAAACTTTAATATAAAATTTAATAAAGTGAACGATATTTATAGCGAGCATTAAGAAGATTGTTTTTAAGTTTATCGCTATTTTAAATAAACCTTCTTTAAATATTTTTCCATGAATAAATTTAATGCAATATATGTTTAAAGTAATTCTTTTCTTGAAATCGATAGTTGTTTTCTCACGAAATACTTCTTTTATGTGCAATGGACTATGGCATAAGAACTATAAGGAAAGGGAATAGAAAAACCACAGGACTGCTGTTAGAGACTGATGAACAATTCCAGTAAAAGCCATCCAATGCCTTCTTTAACGTATACTTGTCACAGTACCGACTTTACATTGCAAGATCTATTTATTCTTTATCTCTTAGATCAGTGGTTCACAAATATTTGCAGTTCTGCACCCCATATCTGAAAGAGAGAACTCTTAGTGCATCCCACACCATGAAAAAAGATTTTGTCGTATTCCATACTTCTAATAGAGACATCGTGACACACATCTCACACTTTAAAGGAAAAATTTGGCATTTCCCAACCAAAATCCTTACATCCAGGGAAAACAAACTAATCTTAGAAAAGCGAATACTTAGAAGAAAATTTTCTTGATCCTTTTCAAACTAGAACAAAGTACTCTTGCTTTTCTCTGCACTCAAAAGAGAGAAATCTTATCAGACTCCCCACCATGAAAAGAGGAATTCTTGCATATACCCCAGAGGAGAAGAATATTGGAATTCTCGATATTCAGGAGAGAGAGAAATCTTGTCACTTAACACAAGCAGAAGAAAAGAAGTTTGACGTAAAATACACGCAAAAGACAGGAATATTTACAAAGTCCACATCCCGTAGAGAGAAATATTTATTCACATCCAGAAGAGGTAGAATTTCGCATACTCCATATCCAAAAGAGAGAAGTCTTGGAACATTTCATAACAAGAAGACAGATGTAACGTGCCATCTACATCTAGAAGAAAGGAATCGTGTCACGCTCTGCATCCAGGTCAAATGTGCAATCTACATCTAGAAGAAAGGAATCGTGTCACGCTCTGCATCCAGGCACAAATGTGCAATCTACATCAGAAGAGAAACATGTTTACCCCCATCCACATCCAGAAGAGAGAAGTCTTGGCATACTCCATATCCAGAAGAGAGAAGTCTTAGCATACTCTATATCCAGAAGACGGGTTAATGTGCCATCTACATCTAGAAGAGAGAAATCTTGGCTCCAGATTCTCTTTTCTAGATGTAGATGGCACTCCGGATCCAGAAGACAGCAGTAAAAGTGCACGATACACCTAGAGACATCCTGACACACCTTACACATAAAATGGGAGAGTGTGGTAGCAATGCCACACATAGAAGAGAGAAATCGTGACGCATCCCACATCCATAAGGGAAAATTTGGCACACTCCCACACAAAACGTCTGTCACAACCCATACGCAGAAGAAACCTATGTTTTAGAGCAGACCTTATATTATAATTTGCACTTTAAAAATGTTACAATAGGTTTTCAATTAAATAATTGCCTCATCGCAGCTAATGAAAACAAAAACAAGTCCTTTAATTTTTTTAGAAAGTTTTAGATTATTGGGGTATTTAAACTGCCTGATTTTAAAACAATATGAACTTTCACACGAACCACTTTAAATCACATCTCGAACTCACAGGATATACAAAAACAATTAAAGACCAATTTCTTAATCTATACGTAAGGAATAGCAAATAAAAGAACACCGGAAGGTTAGGAATTTAGTATTTTAAAATTTAAACGTGATCCACCATCATGTTTAAAGTGTATAATATCAGTATTTTACTGATTTAACTTGGATTCCTTGGCTAGGTGAGGGAGTGGCTCAGACACGAGCGTTCCAGGCTCGTAATCCCCCTTCCCAGGTTTGAGTTCCAACTGTAGCTGAGTTGAGATATACTCCGCTAAACCCACTTTGCCCTCGGTGAGGAAAGGGACATCTGTGCGCCTGAAAACGGTACGTCCGTCGGATTCAATATTAAGCTGTGGTCCCGTTCAATGAGAGAACAGGCTGGATTACCTTAGAAGGAGGCTACGATCTGTTTTCTAACAGCTATCCAATCGACAACTGTTAGTATACAGAGTGGTTACTTCCAACCATCTCTGAGGCCTTGGAGTCTTTGTGAACCGGCCTTTTATCTGCAAAAAATGCCGCTCAGAGTTATAACAATCCAACTATTTTGCTCTCCAACCAAGTACACTATACACCTACATCAATAGAACTAGCGTAGTTTTTCGCTCAAATTGGAAAATTTAATAATGCCATTTTTTCAAACATTTTCCATCAACATTTAAAAACCTTTTTTACGGTTATTCATTTTTCTCTTTTTTTACAGTTATTTATATTATGCTATCGTACAGTATTTTTGCCTCAGGTCAATAAAGCCTACGATACTTTCGCTTTCCAGAACACTTTCTTCGATAACAGCTAGAAATATAGAAATTGCATTTCTTCACTCGCTTACGTAAAAAGGAGAAAGAAACGGTGAAACAGTGCTTCGGAATGTTGCGTCACTTCCGAAACGTAACCATGGTAACAGCAACTTGGTTTTGTCGTATCTGATATTCCCAGAGTAGTTTTGCATCACACGCGACGACGCAAGATTCCCGGTAGGCCCAGAGACGAATAAATCGGTCCCAGTTTCTTTGAACGTTCGTATGGCCTCGAGCCTGACTAAGGTAGATTAGAGACAGCTGCATCGGGGCATTTGTGCCAATGGAAATTCTTTCTTCCGAAAGACAGGGCAACCAAAAATCGCCATACACAAGACAACCGGAGGAAATAATACTTGATATTTTGCAGTAGAAATCTCCGCCACTGTAGAACAATGCTGGAAGTTAAGAGTTAAAAGAACTAAAGGAATTTTTTAACTAACTTTCCTCCCCCCCCCACCATCTGAAGCATTTTTAATGTTAATATTTTACATGAAATGAGATAGGTATTTTTTTAATTACCTTTTGTTACCGAATATTTATGCAGATGGAGATTCTTCTTCAGAAAAACAATCACCATACGCGATAGAGGTAACAAATCATACAGGGAGATTCTACAATTGAAAGTTTAGCGACTGTAGAACAGTGCTCATAGTTAGATTTAAAGTTGACTGAAGGGTTTTGATAAGAATTGTTGAAGAGTTTTCGAAAGAGATGTGTTTAAAATAAATATTTATCTTTGGAGATTTGCATATAATTATTAAATTCACTCAAAAATAAATATCAAACTGTTTTTGAATTGCTGGACGATTATGGAATAAACTTTGGACAAAGACTCATTTCCACACCAAATGTAAAAAATCACCCCGAGGTCATAAAGAAAGTTTAGAAGTCCGGACATTTTTCAGGCCGGCTTTAAACTATTTTCAAATATTCCGACACTACAGGTTTAGTACTTAAAGCTATGCAAATTGCATTAGGATTTTTATTGCATATTAGTTAACTGTGGCAGGCATATTTTATAGATATATGGAACAAATTTAACCTTAAACGTGAGATGTATAGTTAAATAAAAGTGTCAAATATACCATCTTCATTCCAAAAGAAACAAAATAAAAAAAGTCATTTAAGAGTTATAAAATAACAAACACAGTCAGAAATTTACAAAAAAAACAGTAAAGAAAAGCAGAAAAAACTTATAGTAGTAAGTCCCATAAATATTCTGCTTTTCATTTTGAAGTACCTTTCAAGTCATCTAGAATGAAACACATGAGTGATGTGTAACTGCATTTTTACGTTCAATTAAGGGAATTTCTACTTTCCCTCCGCGCTCTCCCCTAAAAAAAGATCAAGATACATTTCCATTTACAACTCTCTCACTAAAAATAAAAAGTTTGAATTCCGAATATTAAATTTCTACGGTGGAAACGAAATTTGAATTCATTAAAGAAGGAACGACATGGGAAAGTTTCGGAAACTTTCTCCCTTTCCACACTGGCAATTCATAGCTATGAAAGTGATTCTTGGATGATATGCGACTGTCTCCTTATCAGCTATTCTCTCAACGTTCACATTTGATGCGGCCACATCAGCTGAGAGCGAGGAGATGGCTACGATATAAAGCCAAAGTCACCTTTGCTCAGGAAGTGCAAGGAATGGAATAATTCTATTTAGTCAATGCTTGGCTTCGCTATAGCACTGCAGATTTCAGTCCGAAGAGAGATTATACGAAATGGCATTCACCCTGTCTGAATAATGGCTACTTTGAGGATGCTCCATTTCTCTCTTAAGGGTCGTCTCCGAAAACAGCTGTTGTCACATCCGACGAACTTAATGCGGTGGAATTCGCGCTTAGGTTATCTCCATTTGCTGTCGCCAATGTCATCTCGTATCCGTCTTGTGAAGAGGATGTAATTAAACAAACGTGTCGTTTTCTAAACGAGTAACTTGTGCTCGATGAAATGTTCGTCATCAGATAGTGCTCAGGCATCTGATGGGCGTCATCCGAAAAGTTGAAGTGATATATGGGATGTGTTAAATGGCTCGGTTGTTCGAAAACTGTTGTTAGTGAAGGTCTCTTTAAATTCAGATTAGTTAATAGGTACTTATAAGCAATTGTTTATGGTTCAACAGCTGTATGCTGATTTCGTTGGCTATAATTGCCCTTTAGAAGTTGGTGGAATAAATTTTAAAAGTTTAGATTTAAGAGTCTATTCGGCGAACTAAATGGGTCTGATATAATCTTAGATAATTAAAATGTCCATCATACTGGTCGTAATATATCTATGAATGTAAGGTATATGGAAAATGCAATGATGTGAACTATTCACTCTAAGTTCTGCAGGAAAGGCCTTTTACAGAAAGGATCTTTAGGAAAATCGTTATATATTTTCTTCATCTAAATGTTATCATTGAGACATTCTGGTTGAACATTATTAAATAAGTATTCCAATAAAGCGCTTTATCAATGAGCAACAACACTAAACGGGCATATTTTTAGAAGTTTAAATTTAAAATTATTTTATATGAAACTTTTTCGACCACTGTTTTAATACACAACTGATCACAGCATCAGTTACAGATATACACAACTGATCATTGCACCGATAGAATTAACACAAAATTAAGCACTATATAATTATAATACACAATTAACCACTGCCTAGATACATAATTGACCACTGCATAATCGGAACAAAATTGACTACTTCCGAGGCAGGAATTGTCTCAGTCTATAACGCGTCAGGCTCGTAATCTACAGTTCCCAGATTCGATTGGGTTGTTTGGGTTGTTTTACCTCTGAGCGGCACTTTTTTGCACACCATGGGCTAAATGGCCAGGTCACATGGACCCCGAAGGCTCAGAGAAGGTTGGGGGAGGGGACCCACTGGAACAGCTGTTGGGAGACAGATGGTAGTCTCCCGTCAAGGCCATCCAGCGTGTTCTTTAACGTGCACAGGGTATGGCTCTCCCGCAGACGGTGCCACGGCTTAACGTCCCATCCGACGGACGGCGGCCTTTCCAAGCCCATCGGTGTCCCCTACTGACCGTGGGCAGGGCGGGGAATTTTGCGGAGATAAATCTCAACGCTGACCCAGCTGGGACTCGAACCTAGGAACTACAGATTACGAGCCTGGCGCGCTACCGACTGAGCCACCACCGCCCCTCCCAGATTCGAGTCCTGCCTATTCCAGCGTTGATATTTATCTCCTGTAATCCCTCACCCTGCCCTTGGTGCGAAAGGGGACACCGACGGGATTGGAAAATGATGTATTGGAAATCCATGTGAAAGAGAATCATATCCTAAGTATGCTAAAGAACAAACCGCATGGCCTCGACGAAACGCTTCCATCTGTATCCTAACAACTATCCAGTGAATAACCTCCCCCAACTTTCTCTGAGATCATGTGGTCCTTGTAACCTGGATATTTAACCATCTGCGCAAAAAAATGCCGCTTAGAGGTAAACCAACCAACCAAATGAATACTTCATCTGTTAAAGTTAGCAAAGAATGGGCCACTGCATAGTTAGAGATAACGAGCACGACGCAAGGAGTATGATATCAGGAACAATACTTTGACTCTCTTTCTCATCACTAATTAAGTTGAATTTCAGTTAATTGTTTAATCACTAATTAACATGTATTTTATTTTTAATTAAATAATTCATTGTAGTTTTTAATTTACCATCACTGAACGATCAGCAAATAATGAACTGAAGAATGTTTTTTCATCTTCATCACCTTCATTTAAAAACTGAATGTGTCAAAGTGGACGCCTGAGCACGTGTGACATTTCAGATCTTTTTTCCACGGCATGTTGACGTAACTCTTGACATCTCTACATCGCCCCCCGGTAGCTCATTGTTTAGCGATAGCTTAATTAATTTACGAACTATTGAAAAAGATCTATGCATTGTTAACAGACATCCGCCCCTATAATTCCTTTAACGCATATCTGCATTATTCCAAATTTTACGCACGCGTTTTCCTTTCCACGTCGCGCTACTTAAAAAAATTCAAGTCCCTAGTTAAACTAGAACGCGATTAGAACCTCGAATCACTTTTGTACCCCGTTTTAAAACTTGAACGATTGAAATTTTGCAATGACCCGCAGGTAACTACCCAAATACTTCACCATCCAGTCGAAAATTACTTCTATGGGTCTCCGTTGTGCCATTCCGTGATGCGTTATAAAGTCGAGTATAAATCTCTCTTGTAAAAATCGGCTGGGGGTGGCTCAGTCGGGAGCGTGTTAGTTTCGTAATCTGCAGTTTCCAGGTTTGAGATCCACCTAGGCCAGCACTGAGATTTATCTCCGTAAACTCCCTGCACTGCCTCGGTCAGTAAGGAAAGGCCGCCTGTGCAGAGAGGATGGGACGTAAACTGTTGCCCTGTGTGGCGGGGCGCTATGTCATGTTCCCGATAAGGAACACGCTGGATAGACTTGACAGTAGGCTACAATCTGTCTCCTAACAGCTATCCAGTGGGTTTTCGCCTCTGAACTTTCTCTAAGCCCTCGGTGTCTTTGTGACCTGGTGATTTAGCCCATTGTATGAAAAGACATGACGCTCAGAGATAACCCAACCCAACTCTTGTAAAATCCGAGTTCGACTTTAAGACCACTTTTATTCTTTTTTAATCCGCTGAATTTCTCAGAGAAAGTTTCCCGTACATGAGACCTTTTCCTTTTGGTAATTGTCTTCAGTTTCCCATTGCCTATTGATTTCTTCTCTTTCATTGAAAATATTCAGAACACCAGGACATGAAGCTGACGACCACTCTCAACTGTTAGGGAACAACTGCTAAACACCAACAATGACAACAGCAAGGAAATAATCTTTCCAGCGTAAGCCATTTTCATTAAGAGACCCGGATCAGCAACGTGACGAACTTAGCAACGTTCGATAAAGTAGAAATGTTAAGTTTGTTGTCAACACATGATAAAAGGCAGTCTCTCGAAAACACCGGAGAGGGAATGTTCCGTGATGTGACTGCAAACAAAGAATCAGAATAAATCTCTGACAAGTAGGACGGCGAGGGGATCACGCAATGCGCCCTTGAATCGAGTATGCATGCATTCACTTCGTCATGGCAATGTTATCGTACAAGGCAGAATTCCAAATGACTCGAAATATTCATTAACGGGGCAGATTTATCTGAACTCGGTTGGTTCAACTGAATTGCAATTTTCTGCTACCAAGGGCTTGTTTGATTATCAAATGAGAAAGATGGTACCGTAAAGAATATTAAACTATTAATCTTATCCTTTCATTTCTAAAGAATTTAGATTATCTAAAAAAACACTTTCTTATTACTATTATTCACCTTTAGCAAAAACAAACTAGTAACATTTGATAAAAATTAGCAGCAAATTACTTTTATT
This sequence comes from Ryuthela nishihirai, assembly GCA_038380435.1. Lineage (NCBI taxonomy): Eukaryota > Metazoa > Arthropoda > Arachnida > Araneae > Heptathelidae > Ryuthela > Ryuthela nishihirai. Next base: position 50,728,307 of record JAWZYU010000020.1, read on the forward strand.
AGATGTGAAATTACCTTACGTTATCATATAGTGCAGATATTTTATAGGAAGCAGTGCACATTTTTATAGGAAACAGTGCATATTTTTATGGAAACAGTGCACATTTTTATAGGAAACAGTGTATATTTTTATGGGTTGGGTTGTTTTACCTCTGAGCGGCACTTTTTTGCACACCATGGGCTAAATGGCCAGGTCACATGGACCCCGAAGGCTCAGAGAAGGTTGGGGGAGGGGACCCACTGGAACAGCTGTTGGGAGACAGATGGTAGCCTCCCGTCAAGGCCATCCAGCGTGTTCTTTAACGTGCACAAGGTATGGCTCTCCCACACACGGGGCCACGGCTTAACGTCCCATCAGACGGACGGCGGCCTTTCCAAGCCCATCGGTGCCCCCTAGTGACCGTGGGCAGGGCGGGGAATTTTTGCGGAGATAAATCTCAACGCTGACCCAGCTGGGACTCGAACCTGGAAACTACAGATTACGAGCCTGGCGCGCTACCGACTGAGCCACCCCCGCCCCGCATATTTTTATGGAAATAGTGCACGAACTGCCTTATAAACAGTGCACATTCAAAGAAAAATTTTTTTTAAATAATAAATTTTTCTAATAGTGTGATACTTTATATACATTATTTATAAATCGTATATCCCAAGCCCATCGGTGTCTTCTGACCAAAGGCAACGTTTAGCGGAGATAAGTAGGCAGGATACATAAGTAGCGGAGTACAGTCGCTCAAAAAAGTATCCGAACACTATGGCTGATTAGAGAATTCAGGAAAAATATCTGGCAACATTCGTGTCACGTGACACGAATGTTGCCAGATCACTAATTTCTAAAAAAATCGTTGCCAGATTCGTTGCCAGATTGATTACAGAATTTTATTACAGATGATTGATTACAGAATTCAGGAAAAATATCTGGCAATTCAGGAACGAATCTGGCAACGATTTTTTTAGAAATTAGTGATCTGGCAACATTCGTGTCACGTGACACGAATGTTGCCAGATATTTTTCCTGAATTCTGTAATCAATGTGTTCGGATGCTTTTTTGAGCGACTGTACATTTGGGACTGGAACTTCAGATTACGAGCTTGGCGCACTACTGATCGATTCGCCTTCCTTTACCCTTTTCGTTCAAGAAATGCTAAAGATAATTAATACCTGAAATTTATCCCAGGAGTGAACCTTGTATTGGCACCCTGCTTATTTTTTTATTTCATTATTTTTTTCTTATGCTTAAACAAATCTAACTTAAAAAGTATTATTTGTTGAGAACAGTTCACAGCACTTTTCTGATAAATAGTCACGGATATGAAATTATTTATAGCATATAAGACATAGAAAAGCTCGGAAAAAATGATGCCAGATCCCTATGGTTCAAAGCATCTGAGGTTCTACTATTGTTAGTGAATCCAATATGTTTTATAAAATGGGCGTCCCAAAACAACTGAGAATACCTTTTGCTGTAAATTGGCAACCCCGTTAAGAAGTCGTGCCAGTGTACGCATTAATTAATCCTACTGTCTCGTAACCATGACAACCGTCGTTTAGTTTACCGCGGAGTTCTATACATGCATTATTTCAAGTTAACCAGTCATTTTTAGTTATTATATAAAATTGCCAATTTCTCCCTTTCATCGTAACGTATATAGTTGCATCAAAAGTATGGTCTATTAATGACAGTAATTGCACTATTTGACAACAGAAATTACTGTCTTCAAATACGCAATGTATGTTTTATCTCTTCTATTCTTATCGTTTCCTTTTAATATCCTTCAAAATATGTGAAATGTTTATTTTTACCTTTTCATTCTGCCCCCGTTCTGGTTTTGGCAATTTCCAAGTAGAGAGTGGAAAGAGATAGTTATAATCATAACCATCTATATAATTTAAGCCACAGATTAAGAGACACAGATAATAATCTCCATATATCTCCAATCCATTTACCCCCCAATCTCTGGCCCTGATTCCAGGGGGATCAGGGCCAGAAATTGGGGGGTAAGGGCCCATCCCCTTCCCCTCCCTTCAGAATGCTAGTAAGAGTAATAGAGACAAAATATCATTCAACTTATTTATAGTTCATGCATTTTTCAGGAAATTTTTAAAGACGTGTAAAACAAAGGGGAAATGTTATACTACATTGGAAATCCCGTCTCTTGTCCTCTCAATTTTTTTTCTAGATCTGGACCTGTCCATTAGTAACATTTAACAATGTTAAATCTCATCACAAATCGGTAACAATTTTAAAATACACACAGTTATTTCTTCGAACATTTCCCTCCGAAATAATAAACGCCATCACTATCATCTCGTAATCACATCACAATGCGAGAAGGATAAACAACCCTCCCTAAGTACGTGATCCATATACAAAGTCTCACCAACTATACAACTGTAACGAAGTGAACATGCGCTGCAGTCCCATCGCGTATATCGGAAATTACTGCTTCAGCTGTTATGTCAAGCTTATACCCAGTGATGGAAAGGACCATACTCTGATCCGCCATTACTTCTGGGAGAGGTGCCATTCAGTTAATCTTTTCCTGCAAGAACCCTGGATGTCTACTCTACGAGCCTGTATCTTCCTTTCTCCCCATCCCTTGTCCCGTCTTCCTACCCTCCCTATTACTTCCGTTTGCTTAATCCCAGCCTCGACTTGACGCAGACGCATCCCGAGGATAACAGATATGACCATAGTAAATAACGTTACCATAGCAACGTGCAGAAGGAGGCTGATTGTGTCTAGGCATATTCACTGCTGATACTAGAGGAGGGAGGTAGCGTTAAGTTAGTCTTCTGAACAGGATAATATGAGGAAATACGCTGTGAATTTAATTCAAGGAAACGCATAATAGAAAAGATAAAAAAGCAGAATTAACTGGAATTAATTATGCATCGTTTTACAATGCTATTAATTTACACATTGGTTTTCATGAATTAAGGAACATCCCTATGTTCTGTTAATAAGAAGCTAACGTCGAAATTCTATAACTTAAAAATAAGTTGTTGTTTTTATTTTTGTTTTGAAAAATATGATAGAGATAAAGATCCCAATCATATATACTGTATCAATATCTCGATTTGCAACAATATTCGTCCAGTATTTAATGAGTTATGAAACTTTTAATATTTAACCGGTCTTAAGAAATTAATTTTTAATATTTAATGCCGGTCTTAAGAAATTTATACAAAATTGACGGAGTGAAATAATTCTACACAAAAACTTCTAAAATACACACTTTCTCTTATCGTAACTTAAAGCAGCGTAAGGTTTTGGCCTTTCAAACGTTCTCCCCCTTCTTCCGAAAAGGGGCGGGTGGCTCAGTCGGTAGCGCGTCAGTCTCGGTATCTGCAGTTACCACCGCTCGAGTTCTACCTGGGCTAGCTTTGAGGAAACAATGCTGGCCCACGTGGCCCAACTCCGTAAAACTCCCTGCCTTAGGTCAGTGGGAGACACGATGGGCTTGGAGAGGCTGCCATCCGTTGGATGGGATGTTAAACCGTTGCTCTGTGTGTAAGAGAGAGCCATACCCTGTATGGAAACGTTAAAGAACACGCTGGATGGCCTTGACAGGAGGTTAACATATGTTATCCAAAGCTGTCAGTAGGTCCCCTTCCCCCTACCTTCTCTGAGACTTCGGGTCGTTGTGACCTGGCCATTTTGCCCAGTGTTTGCAAAAAAAAGTGCCGCTCAGAGATAAAATAACCCAACCTATCTTCTGTAAAAATGACCATCACCAAAAAAAGGGCTAATGAAAAGTGCCAACGTAAAGGGTTATATCTCAAATGAAACCTTCTGATATTGGGTGTATCATGGAATAACGCAATTTATATCCCAACAAAAAAGGGGGAGAAAATATATTATGAAGGTCGATCGTAACGAGTTGTATGTCAAATGGAAGATTATTACGTGAAGATTGTCATCTAGCATATATTTCACGGAAATTAATCCGACTGAACAATGTCCCGAACAATGACTGGTCTTTAAATGTTAGCCAAATTATAAACTGAAGTATAATACAAGATACTGAATTATATATGTTTTAACAGATAAAGAGATGAGACTTGGATGTTGCACTTCTGAGCAACTCTTTTATGCCTATTATGAATTAAATGACCAAGTCACAAGACGCAGGCACGTACCCAGGATTTTGTTTCAGTAGGGGGCGAGAATTTACTTTCGGGGGGGGGGGGGGGGTAGAATTCAGTTTTGTTGAGGCTCCGAGAATTTAGCTTCGAGGGAAGGGGGAGAATTGATTATCGGTAATGAGACTTGAGTAAGGTTTTCCAGTTGCTAAAATATTCCACCGAACAGGAAAAATTAAAATGACATTTTATATGGAATGAGATTTTTTATTTTTTTTTTTATTTTTTTATTGTCGGACATAAAATATGAGGCTAAAATAAAATTAAACAAAGGTAACTGTTTTGAATTTAAAACAGTCTGAGATTTAGTATAAGACGACAGAATTTTCGGGTGCGTCCGGACCCTCGGAACCCTTGTGGGTACGTCCCTGACAAGAATCTCCAAGGAATCAGAGAAATGTGGGGAAGGGGATTCACTGTATGGCAGTCAGGAGACAGATGGAAGTCCACATGCAGTCAAGGACATCCTTTAATATGTGAAGAGTATGTCTCTCCCGCAGATGATCAAGAGCTTAACTTTCAATCCGACAAACCGAGGTTTTCGTCTGTGTCCCTTTCTCTCCGAAGGCAGAACAGGAATTAGAAGAGAAAAATTCTCAATAGAAGGCGCTAGAAGCTGCAAATATCAGATTATAGTCCGTCGCACTACTGATTTAGCCGACTTCGGTTATTAAGGTTAAGAAGTTTAAAGAAGAAAAACCTATAAGCATTCCACAAAATTCAGTTTCCTTTCTCATACTTTCCTATTCGATGTTCTGGCTAATGTCATCACTACAAGTTAGTTTTTGTACTATATATCAAAGCCGTCAGGAAAAATATAACGGAAAATTATATTTTATTAATATCAATAAAATGACGCATGATACATTAAAATTACTAATATTTTCCATTGGTTTGAAAAAAGCGCACGGTTGTGTCCGACGACTAACTACTCTGAGTACCCAATATCTTCTTTCATAACCTTACTTAAAGAGGTAGGATTTTGTCATTACCTTAACTTCAACAGATAGAGCAACTGAATAGGAAGTCCTGGATGCGATTTTAAGTTTTTTCTCACACTCTTATTTGATCTTAAATTTATTTTCAATCACGTTTTACAACGAATCTTATTTTAGATATTATAGAGCTTCGAAGTCAGATTACAAATAGTTATCTTTGTGTAGAGAAGTAAATTCTTCTCTTTATAGAAAATAATTTATTATTTAAATTACCACTGATTAATTCCGAGTTGTAACTTTTAAAGATCAATTACGTTAATGCGATAGTGGAAGATCGATAAGCAGTGCCGTAGGCAATTTTTTTAATGCATCGGTGGACATAAATTTTGCTAACTAAAGAATAATATGTCACTACTGTCAGGATGGTTCTTCTCTAGTGGCCAAAATTCACTCATATGTTAATGTATGTTTATTATTGCATGCATTTATATACACAGATATCATTTGCAAAAAGGAAAATGAACTGACATCACTAGGGTATGCTGGACTCCCAGCATCCTCTAACAGCAAGAAGCACTAAGCTTCGATGGTCCCACCACCACGCAAAGCAAAAATAGCTAAACAAATGTCTGGAAAGTCCGGTATACGAGTCGAAACTATCTTTTTAAAAAAACTTTCTTCTTTGAAACGACCACTAGCTTGGTCACTCGGACATGTAGAGCTCTCTCGGCCAAATTGGTTCACCGGCAGTTCTATATGTGTCGAAAGAACCTAATAGAATTTAGTTTAGGAGGAGCTGGACTTTAATGAAGTGTTCGTGTTTCCTCCTCTACCGCCCTTCACAACATGCATTCTTTGGCTTTGTTCTTCAGGACGAAAAGGCCTGGCCAGGAAAGGGCGATTCTAGTAGCCCCTCGTTCCCAATTTGACCGAGTAAGAACAAGGAAATACAATGCTTAATCAGAAAATCGGGTACTGCACTAAAAAGAAATACATTCAATACGTTGTGCAGTAAATAAACGTTTACAGCGTTCTTTGACGGTGTAATTATGAAGATAAACTCCATATTTATAATTTACTAGCAAAACTATTGCATGGTTGATTAGAGTTAGTAGAGTTGCGTTGTTTTACCTCTGAGCCTCACATTTTTACGCACAATGGGCTAAAAGGCCAAGTCGCAATCAGAAAACGTAGAGTAGAGGATCCCCTGGACAGGATACAGATGGAAGCTTCCGTTATTCAATTCAGCGTGTTCTTTAATATACACACGGAGCCACGGGCTCCATCCGATGGACGGCGGCTTTTGAAAGTCCATCGCTATCCCCTTTTTCGACGAGGGTAGAACGGGTGTTAGTAGCGAAAATTCTCATATCAATCACTGTTAAGACTCGAACTTGGCAACTACATATTATGAGCCTGGTGCGCTACCAACTGAGCCATCCCTCCCGTTTTGCCAGATTAAAAAAAAAATTACAGCAACAGCCACCTTAGGAGTGCCAAACAGCAGAGCCAAATTATTTCAATCCTGATTTCGACTTTAGGATACTTTTTTCAAACCTTGATTTCAAACGTATGATCCCTTGCCCAACCTTCACTACAGCCTTCTTATCCCTTTACTCAACTTAAGATTTAATATATGTATTATAAATTAATAGATTTATTTATTATATTGAGAAGATATTAATATCGCTTTCAGTGAGGTAAACAAAGCTCCCAACCGAAAAACCATAGAAATCTAGAAAGCAAGAGATATGGAAACTGAACTAAAATAATAAAGCAACCTTAAAAAGAAACGATAAATGAAAGAGCAAACATATTTTAGTTGAAAAACCTTTTACAACTTTATCATTAGTGACTGAAACGTTTTCCGCTGAGAAGTAATTGTAAGAGGCGAGGGACGAAAGACCATTTCAAATCTGCATGGCGAACATAAATCACACCACCACATAAAGACATCCTGGGCATCACCACATCTGCATCATCAAGGCAGGAACGTATACTCAATAAATTACTTTCTCGCACTAGAGGAAGTGCATCAATATTTTAATATCTCAAATCCCCCAGTTGATCCAGGATCTAACAGTTCATTAATGGGATGCAGTATCGATTAGGCCAATGCGGCATCTCTTCGCTTTATCAGCCTATGGTTTATTCATATTTCATGGCCCATTGTTGATTACATGAGCTTCCAGGGCAGTTGAGGACAGGCTAACAGGATTTTTCGGTTTATGAATCGATTTATCGTTTGGTTACGCTACTCAAATTCAGAAACAGAAAAGAATATGCAAATAATTGAGTGTATGTTTGTGCGATAAACTGTGAGATTTTGCTTCTATTCGTGTATTATAATGATATGCAAACAGGTTAAGTGTTCCGTGTGGGAACATTTAGCATACCTGTGTTTCGAAAATTAGCTTCATTACTTAAAAACATGAAACTAAGAACTGATAAATATATGTTCCTGTTGCTTTTCCTTTTTTCAATTAAAATATATGGACTTTAATGTTCCGGAAATGTGCATTTTCGAAACAAATTTTATTCATGAAAGTAACAAGCTTGTGGTTCTGCATTAAACCAGACTTTAACAAAGATACACGTGAACTACGACATTGAAAAGTTCAAATTAAATGTGAGTTCATTTTAAACTACTTTTATTTGACGCAAAAGTTTATTAACTACCGATATTTTTATTCACTATGTTATTATTTATATAGACTTCATCGTTGGTGATTTCAACTCTCATCACCCTCTATGGTGTTCCTCTTCAACATCAACATCAGGTGAAAAGATTAACGAATGGTTACTCAATAATAACTGGTGCTTATTAAATAACGGAGCGTTCTACATGTTTTGCTACCGCCAATGGCTCAACTATTGACTTGTCATTCTGTACTCCATATTACCACGACACATGTTCTTGGCAATAATCTCATTTCCTGAGCTACAAGTTCCTTCACCATACGCAAATACATCAAGTGGAACCAATTCTCCGAACAATTAATAAAATCACGGAATCTGCCATATGAAGCATAATTCATTTTTGATTTGGGCTTTTTGTTACTCTCTTGCTTAAAGTAATAAATAAGCAGATCATAAAAACTCTAAAACGTGGGTGCCCAAACTTTTTTTGACATCGAATCGAACAGAAATATATTAAGTTTCTGTGTTCCAATAGTTGGGAGGAAACCGTGTTTTACTTCATTTTACTGAATTTTAATTATAATAAATTAAAATATAAATAAAACAGCTGTATATATTTATTTAAAAATTAATTATTTTGTTTGCTGCACTGTCCATACTTGGAGTGATTTATGAAACTTTTGTTGGGGACCAGTTGGTATTTAAACCAATGCAAAGGCCGAATTCGTAGAGACCATAAAGTCTGCGGACCACATTCATTGACGCCATAAGGTCTTGCGGACCACATTCATCGAAACCATAGGAATTGGCAACAATGTAAGATCTACTTTCTGGCTGGTTTCATAAAATAAAACAATTTCAATATAATGCCTCATCCCATACAAATGTGGAATTACATTCATAACCTTACAGAGAGCAGCTGCTATTTTGCACGTTAAAAATTTCTAGAAACGATTTCAATGAGGCAAGCCATTAGTAAGTATACTTCTAAACTGTGTTAAAAAACCATGTGGCCAAAATATATTGATAGTTCTGAAAGAATTCTTTACGTTCGTGACTGAATTTAGTTGAACAGCTGTAATCAAAATTTTTAGCTGAAACACATTTCAAACAAATACATGTGGAAGCATCGACTCGTAGTCAAATGGTGATTACCTCTATTATATATAAACAGATTTGAACTTCACTAAAATTACCAGAAAATAAGTTTCTAATATTCTATATTCTGAAAGTTTAGCTAAAAAAACAGCAGATCATATCTTATTCAAATTATAAAATATCACTGCTGGCAGGATAAAATAATTTAGCGGACCATTAACTTTTAGTAAAATCTTCTACTTTGATACTTCTACTCTGTGGTTATCATAATATTTAATGCCGTTTTATACTTTACTGATGTCCAACTGGCCAATTCATATTTTCAAGCCGTTACTGCTTTGTTTTTCTTCTTTGAGGATGTGATAAAGAAAGCAACTGTGCATCAATACCACCTAACATTTGAACCTGAATATCTCGCATACATTCTTTAACAGCAAACAGAGGTTGCACCAAGGAACTCTGTGACTAAATATTTTGAATTAAAATGCTATTAGTTGAAAGTTCTCTTAAAATATAAAAACCTTTAATACATATAATGTTTCCATTAAAAATATTATAAAATATAGTTATTTAACTTTTTAAGTAATTTATAATAATAATATTATATTTGAAATACTTCCACTAACTTATTAATTAGATTAATTTAAATAATTTAAGTTTCTCTAATTACACATAGGTGCATGATACCGTATTTCCCGAAAATAAGACCTAACCGGAAAATAAGCCCTAGCATGATTTTTCAGTATGCTCGTAATATAAGCCCTACCCAAAAAAATAAGCCCCAGTTAAGATAGTCAGCCAAACGGACGTATTTAGTACGTCCGTTGCAACACATGACGGACGTATTGAATTATAAAATAATAATATTAATATATAATTAAATATAAATAAATAATATTATTGATATTAATACTTGAAATAAATGATAATATAATGTATTTGAATAAATGTAGATTTTTGTACATGAATAAATGTAGATTTTTGTACATGAATAAATGTAGATTTTTGTACATGAAAAAATAAGACATCCTCTGAAAAATAAGCCCTAATGCGTCTTTTGGAGCAAAAATTAATATAAGACCCGGTCTTATTTTCGGGGAAATAGGTAGTAGGCAACCAACAGGATTCCAATTTCCCCTTACATCTTATCCTTTAATTACATTTAGAGAAATGGAAATTCATTTTAGCTATTAACGCTCATATTATCCAACTTTGGTAACTTTCATGTTTTCTTATCGTGTCAATTGTTTCTTCTATCTGCATTTACTTTTCAACTGCAGCGAAAATTACTTCTCTTAAATCACGAGTCCGATAAGGGCTTTTAAGCTTTCTTTAATACACCTTTCCACTTAAACAACAGAAGTCTAATCCTTTTCCTCAAGTTTTCCGCCTAAACTACAAATCGGAAACCGCACTACACATCGCAGTAATAATTCACAAGCTGACGCTTCTTGTTTTCAAGTTTACTCTGTCTTGTCCAATACCCTAACGGGCGTAAACCCGTGAAAGCTCTTGTGGTTATCCAGCAAAGCAACTTATTAATCTGAGACTTTATCTGCACTGCCCGCGAGTTCTGAAACCAATTAAAACCCCCCTTTTGCACCGTCGGAGCGTAAAATAACAACAGTCGATGAGAGCGGTTTATTCAACTCCGAAGTATCTGTTTCCTCCTGCTGGGCTGCAGCAGTTGCTTTCTGCAGTTACAGCTTATTAATGGAGTGATGCATCGATTCGGGTTTGGTAGAATGCTTCCCACCACCTTATCTCGTTCAGTTCGCATCAGCCTGCACTTCAATCATTGTACCGAAAAGGGCTTTCTGCAAGGCATGTTATTAAATTATAAGAGGGTATAGATGGATTTTACAGTTTATGGATCATAGATTCTTCATAATAGCTCTGTTTGACACTTTTGAAAGTCTGGTCAAGATCGGATTGGGCGCTCAGTATTAACAAATCCACGTCGCGCCTACGGATAAACATAAGTCGTTACGGATTACGTGCCGCTTGTTACTTTCTTTGAAATTATTAGATTAATAACATGGCTAGCAATGCATTCTGTTTAGCAGGAAGCCCAACCTTCAGGGCTTCTAATCTTCTACCACATTTAAATCTAATCTAAATATATTTTGTTACCACAAAAAGTTATTTATTGATATATTCGTATAATAGCACCGTAGTACAAATTTATAACTGGGCACAAACAAATTTTATGCTTAAGGATCAGAGATTCTGTAAGGTTATTCAATTTACTGGTTGGAACAGGCAGATGACCGTTAGCTCCTCCAAGCTCCAGGAAACACCAAAGTGTCTTGCTACCGAATGTGGAAGGGTCTACAGGGGTCATCAATCTGCCCCTTTAGAAATTAGCGATGACTAGCACTTTTGGCTCTGTGTGGAAAAAGGACCTCATGTAACTGAATGCTGGAGAGAAGGAACGAGACTTGGGCTCCTTAACTTTCGTCGGTGAGCGCAAACAGCGAAAGGATAGAGAAGCAGGCTATGTCGCGGCAAAGTCGGCGGCGAAAAAGCATCCAGCCGGGGCCATTTTTCAGCCACATTTGTAGTAAAGTTCGAGGCCCTAGTGTAGGGTCGGTGTAAGTATTTTTGTAACTATAGTTATATTGTGAACAATAAATGTGTTGTACATATTGACGCAGTTGTCTGTCGATCCATGCGACCACCCAGCTCGCCATATTCCTGATATATACGTTGCATTAGGTATCTTTTAAAACAATGCTTGGGTACCACACGTCGGCTCAACTAATTTATGATCTTCAAGAAAACGTCTGGTGACACTGATGCAAAATCCTATTTAACGTATCAGTTTTATTTCCAATAAACACATATCTTCCTACAGATAAGGCACCGCCGATTTCACCCTTTGTTGCTTTGTTTATTGTTATTAAAATATTTTTACTCGATGATATTTTCTTTTAACACTAGCATTAAAAATGATATTTACTGATGGATTGTTGTTTTTTATGGTGATGATGTTGATGCAATTGTTGTTCATTTTTTGTTTCTTTATTATCATCACCTTATGTTTCATCCTCTTTTGTTTATCGCCCTTATTTTAATATAAATTACTGATTTTTAATTCAGTTCATCTGAACGAAATAGGTAGTTCATAACGACATAAACGGTTAGCAATTCCATAGCAATGAACATGAACATTAAAGATACTAAAGCAACTTGAAATTTAAAATTAATCATTTGTGATTAAATGCAAAATAACCAGTAGTTTTATGAAGGATTTTTTTTGTCTGAAAACAGTACAATGTAAAACCCCTATACCCAAAGAAAAAGTGACTTCTTTGTGAGAAAAATTACCTGTGATTTTTGCGGGGGAACTTATTTGTGACTTCCCTGTGAGGACACTTATCTGTGAGCAGAGCGCCTCAGCAGAAACACAATATCCATATTTTTGCAAGGGATCGAAATCATGTCCCTTTGATCCGTAGGCAAGCAGGCTAACTATCAGATAACTCGAACGGTCAAGACATGTGTAAAATAAATAAAACATCCCTCAAGAAGGTGCTTGAGACAGAGATCTGACATAGTAAACCTAATATATATCTTTATTTAAAAGTGGAATTACAGGTAGAGCTATTCCTATTGAAATAAAGAGAAATACCGCGGAAATTAAACGTCCTGCAAATTAAACTATCCCATAGGTCTTCAGTTTTACAGAAGGCGAGACTTCAGCAGAAAGATAAACACAAGCATCCATGCCTTAGCTTGAGATTCGAACCAAGGTCCCTTTTTACCAGTAGCCAAGCGCACTAACCACTCGGCCACCAGAACGGTCCATGACATTATAGTACTTTATTTTATAAAATCATATCATATTATAAGATAAGTGTTTCATTAAAGACATCGTCTTATATAGTCGCTACACAATACAGTCGTCATTTCTTTTTACTCTGTGTGGCATAAATGCGAAATATAACTTGTAATATTACAAGTCTATAAATTGATGTTTTTCAAAATTGTGTTAAATATCTTAGTTGAGCTTGTGTTTCCAAAATCTCATCATTGCAAAAGAGAGGGATGTGTTTTATATATATATGTGTATATAGAATTACCCGTAAAGCTATATACGGATACGCATCTAATGTATAATGCCTCCCAGGGATAGGAGCCTAAGTGTAATACTGGGTTGGGTTGTTTTACCTCTGAGCGGCACTTTTTTTGCACACAATGGGCTAAATGGCCAGGTCACATGGACCCCGAAGGCTCAGAGAAGGTTGGGGGAGGGGACCCACTGGAACAGCTGTTGGGAGACGGATGGTAGCCTCCCGTCAAGGCCATCCAGCGTGTTCTTTAACGTGCACAGGTATGGCTCTCCCACACACGGGGCCACGGCTTAACGTCCCATCCGACGGACGGCGGTCTTTCCAAGCCCATCGGTGTCCCCTACTGACCGTGGGCAGGGAGAGGAATTTTGCGGAGATAAATCTCAACGCTGACCCAGCTGGGACTCGAACCTGGGAACTACAGATTACGAGCCTGGCGCGCTACCGACTGAGCCACCCCCGCCCCTAGTGTAATACTGCTGGAGGGTAGATGCCTAAAGTACAAAATGAGTCGGGATACATACCTACAGTATAATGCTGCTGGAGGGTAAGTGCCTAAATTATAATGCAACTCGTGGGGACGTTCCTACAGTATAATTCAGATAGAAGGTAGGTACCTAAAGTCTAAAATGACTCGGAGATAGGTACCTATATTACAATGATGCCGGTAGGTACGTGACTAAAGAACAATGTGTACTTATATACAATACGCTCCTACAGTGGTTAGACATTTGTCAACCGCGATTTAATTATTAAAACAAAATCTTCTCGGAACTATTTATCCTATTTACATTATAACTACTGTAGTTCTTCTCCTCTTATTAAAACACCCTCTGATTTCTTTTCTCACATTTGATTTCAATTTAGCTGTTTCCCATTTCCCTTGTATTCTTACTAGCTTATAAAGCTCTCCTTCTGTTGTTAATGAGATTAAATACTCCCTTGGTTTACTGCAGCTTCTAGGTCATTACTGCCTTATTATAATAGAAGAATAAAAGCAAAATATTCCACGCGTTTCTGTAATAATAATGACGTATTTGATGCGAGTCCCTTAGGTAGTTCCAATTAGCCTGACTATTATGGATTAAGGTCGTTTTACTTTGACAAAATGTTATTTGTAAAGGGGATTAATTGCCAAGGTTACCGAAACATATCTATTAAAGAAAGGGGGATTGAAGAGAATCACTGGAATATCTGTTGAATCAGATGGGAGAAACTTTGTGAAGGTAAAAGAATGGTTATCTTCTTCCTTGATGAGTTCTAGGTTTATTTTACTTCTGAACGGCACTTTTGTGCATACAATGGAGTCAGCAGCATAAAATGGAGTGAACAGGCCACAAGAACCCCAAGAGCTCAGAGTGGGGTAGGGTTGGGTTGGATTGTTTTACCTCTGAGCGGCACTTTTTTGCACACAATGGGCTACATGGTCAGGTCACAAGGACCCCTAGAGATCAGAGAAGGTTGGAGGGAAGGGACCCACTGGCCAGCTGTTGAGATACAGATGGCAACCTCCCGTGAATTTTATCCAACACGTTCTTTAACGTGCACAGGGTATGGGTCTGCAGCACACGTCCCATCCGATGAACGGCGGAATTTCCAAGCCCATCGGTATCCCCTATTGATCTAAAGAAGGGCGGGAATTTTGCGGAGATAAATCTCAACGCTGGCCCAGCTAGGACTAGAAACTGGGAACTGCGTGTTACGAGCCAGGCGCGCTACCGACTGAGCCACCCAGCCCAGAGTTGGGTAGAAGATGAAAATCCGTTGAACAGCCGTTAGGAGACAAATGGAATCCTTCCGACAAGGCTTTCCACTGTGTTAAAGTGCACGGGTTATGTCTCTCTTGTACATGAGGTATCTTGCATCATTAGATCCTAACGTCTAGTGCGAGAGACGGCAGCCTTTCCAAGCCTATTGGGTATCCCCGCTAACCGAGAGGGTTAGGAGAAACAAATCTCAGGTTAGGCACAGTTGGGACTCGATGCATTAGATTAAGAGCACGGCCACAGTTATCTGTTTACACCTGGGTAAGCCAGCCGTTGGACAAAACAGAGGAAGAAAAGAGGCAAATTAAACCTACTTAAAGTTTTAATAGTTTAATTTCTGTAAAGTTGAATACAAACTATTTATTTCTAAATGTCATGAAACAGAATAATTTTTACTGTGATTCTGTTTATATATTTTTGAATAGCTTTAAATAAATTACTAAATTTTAAAAACAATTAGCTTCGATTTCAGTTTTAAGAGATATAATTATAATTTAATTACCTATATATTAAAGATATATTGTTGTATTAGTGCACTGTCTAAGCTCAGTATGATAAAAGTGTTTGTAGCCAAAGCCAACAACAGCTGTAACAGAAGGCCGTACAATTAATTATGACGTCAGCACAGGTAGTCCAAAATATTAGAATTTTCTTATGTGCTTATTACTACTGGTAAATTCTAATACTAATGCTTATTTACAAATATCTTTTTTTTTTCAGAAGGAAAACTATTATATTTATTAGCATTAACATAATATTACACATACCTCTGGCCGATAGCGTCAATTCACGTTTTGAAAAAAAAAGTCTAATTTTTCTCAAACGGCCAAGAACGTCTTCTAACTCTCAGGCTAGAAGATCAAGCTCACCTTCAAGAGCCCCTTGAAGACAACAAAATTTAATCGAAGATACCTTCAGAGCCTGCCTGACTCTACCCTTTGCCCCTTTTACAAACCCTTACTTCTTTTGCTTGTATTCTGTTCTTTCTTTCCCCTTTTTTCATTCTGGCACGGGGATAGGAAGTTGCTATAGACCCAACTTTCCTGGAGTGATTAGGTAAATAAAAAAATACTATACATACAAATAATAATTTTTGTAAATAATATATATTTATAAATAAACATTAGTATAACGGTTAGTATAGACGTGCACAAGTGATAATAATTTATATAGAAGCATATAAGTATCATAGCACCAGTACAAGTAGTAATACCTAGATGTTAATACTATACATGGCTTTCTGTTGCAGGAAGTGTTGCCAAAGCCTTCTATTTCATACCAAGATTGGATAGTGCAATAACAGAAAGCTCAATGTTTAAATATATAAAGTTAGATAGGTAGAATTTTTAATATTTTATTTTTAAAATTCCACTAGTAGTTTTTTAATATTATCGTAATGAATAAATTATTTAATCACATGTGGTCTAAAAATAAATAGCTTTTAATTAAACTTTAGGTAAATTAAATCACCGATATAATTACGTTATATTTAATTTTCTGCCTTCTTTTAACGGCTGTCCTGGCCCGATCTATTTAGATGGCCCTGCTGTGGCGTGGCGCCTACTGACTGATCCAACCGGCGATTTGAAGGGACAGCGAAAAATCTTAACAATGAAAATGTTGAGCTCTAGATCGAGGACTTCGGATTGCAAATGCCAGAAAGATACCGATTGGCTATTCACGTCTGATGCCACAGCGCAAAAATGACCGAAAAATCCTATTTCAAAGGAAGAGACAAAATTTTTCACCCAAATTAATAGATTACATTCATGGCAATGATTAATGAACCGGAAAGAAAATCACTAACTTTCTTTCCACAAACCATTAACAAAGATTTAAAGTCACTTAGGTCCTTTAGTTCTTTTATTCTCGATGGGTAAGGCAAATAAAACGAATTCTTTCTTTCTCTATCTAGAATAATTCTGACCTTTAAAGGTCGATCTCCTCCTTCAGAGTCTCTATCATACGTCACAGTTTAATGCCACATGTCAACAAAATACAGTCTGCTCTGTTTGACTCCGTGACAGCACAAAATCTCCCACAGTCATCTGATATTTCACGGGCATCAACTTAATCTTGGCAATCAACTCCAAAAAGGATGAATTTTGGCAGCTGAGATTTCCACAGAATCGCGTTTCATCAATTCTTACGAATCGTAAGATTCTGACAGTTCTATGATACGAAGAAAAAAAATTTTTCTCATAAAAGACGGAACTTTATTTTTTAAAAAAATACTGTTGCCCTACATCTCTACACAGTATCATGGGTCGCTTAATAAAGTGATAGAATTATCTCTGTTCTAAATTATTTCTTCATTCGTGCCATGACTAATAGAAGCTGTTGTGTTTCACCCTTGATTTCAATTTAGAAATGATTTAGTAGTAATAAAAATATTTCTATATAATTATTAGTAATTTTTAAAACTCCTTAATAATATGAAATATTAATAAAAAAATAAATTTGTAAATTATAAAAATGCATAACTGTAAGTAGCGTTACTAAATATTTTACATTAATTTTGAATAAAAAAAATATAATTAAGAAATAAATATAGTTAATAAAAACTGCTTCATTTATGAGGTTTTACAGCATTTTAGAGTATTTGTTTTGTGTCTTAAGCACTAGAAAGTTCGGAAGCTGACGTGTCAGAATCGCAAATTTAGTTAAACAGTTTCGTGTCCAGAGTGACAGTATTTAAACTTTCGTCCACATCCTCGAAATCCGTTCTCATTGGGAAAAGAGACACAGAAATATTTGGAATTCTCGCTGTTTGTCGAATGTGGCATTAATCCATAGTTGAGCGTCAAAAAGCGAGCTACATTTCATGAAGGTTAATGATGCTAGTCTTGATGGTAAAATCATCTCTCTCTCTCTAAAATAATTCATTAGGTCAGTCTCGCAACTTTTTTTTTTTCCTTAAAATACTTTTGATCTGACAATTTACACTATTGTGTAAAGAAACTGAACATGAAAGGGGAAAACAATTCAACACAACTAATATAAATTATATACAGAGTAAATACCATTTCTGAGCTGGTATCATTTAGAAATCTAAATTCCCATTATAAATTTGGTATTGGTTTGGTTTCTTAATATTCAGTGGAATTTAAAAAACACACAAATCATGTAGAAAAACTTAAAACATTATTTCTATTTTACTCTAAAAATCCTTAAATATTTTAAATTATAAATATTCCGGTAGATTAAAACATAATACATTATACAATACTAATCATTTAATAGATATTAGCATATATCGGCTATATACATATAATAATAATTTTTAATATTTTGTATGTAGTAATTATTAATAATTACAAGTGTTATAGTTAAATATGATGTTTTTTAATTGATTTGGCTTTATGATTCAGACGTGAAACTAATGTAGGGATATAAACATATGTTTATAGAACTCATTTTCTCGTCAACTGCGCTAATACCAATGGTAATTTCCCCGTTAACCGTTACTAATCTATTCCTCTCTCTGCAGTTGCAATGTAACAATTTCCGCTGGCAGCACATTCGCTTATTGAGTCCTAAACCTGTTCTCAACGTCACACACACACGATGCACACTCAAGTCCCGTTATTCATCAATTGCTTGTTTGCGATTCATTCTAAACTTTGTCCAGACCCATTTCGAAATCGCTAGGCAGCCAAATGATGGCGCATAATTCATGTTAGGGCGGTGCTATGTACGATGCAATTGCTCTAGAGAAAATTTTCAAATGTTTATACGCTGCAACTGGTGATATCCACATTGCGAAAATGAAATGTCGTGATGTAACCCGCTCTCGCTCTCCCTTGGTGCTATCTTCCCTGTAAATCCCTCTTTCCTGCTCACTAATGTGTCATGCCGAGAATCCTGCTTGCAGTCGCCGTATGACAGCAATGATAAATCTGGTCAATGCACGCCATTTGGGTGCTGTGTGTCTCTCTCTGTTCAATCTCCCAGCCCACTCAGCATAGTTACATTTATGCACGGACCGTCGCCTTGGGTGATAGTGGCGTCTCGTGTCGCATCCCAAGAGACGAGGCTGTCTGTCTCCTCCTTTTCAGGTTCTGTAGCTTTTCTCTATGCAATATTGTGGCGTTTCTGATGGAATAATGGGAAACTGCGCCACTCATTGTTGGGATTCACAAACAAAGGTTTTAAATGACTCTATGTCCAATTTCCTTTCGCTTAATAAGTCCATACACATCCCCTACACTTTAACTTGCGGAATAAAATTGTACCGCACATTATATGAAATCTAAGAATGAAATAATAAATGTAGTAACAGCATAGCGATAGCGTCAAATGTTTTCGTATTTAATGAAATTTCTTATAGAAAGTTGAAGTTTTTTAGATCATATATATATTTAAATCCTACCAATAATGCATTGAGGACAATGAGACGAAAGTAATGCAGTAACACACTCCTACTTAGAAGTGTCATTTTCAAACTGATTATTAAAAAGTTTAAAAGCGTTGAAGGAAAAAAATGAAAAAAAATTACTAAAACAGAAATACAGTAGATCCCCGCTTTCCGCATTCTTTTTCTGGCAATTACTTGCTATTCGCAGTCCCCGCCTTTGGTATTTGCGGTCTCCAGAGATTGACTTCCTTCTTTCGAATGAAGCGTTCGTGTGCATACCAACAACTGAAATAGCTTGGCATCCTGTAGCTTAATGCGAACTGCAAAGTTTGTAATATGCTATAACCTTACTTCTGTATTTTGTATATTTTAGACGAGTTTATATCTATTCCATTGGTGTGTCATTGTTCATGGCATCTGTAGTTTTTATCTCATTGTTGTATATTCAATGATATTACTGTTATCGCATTTTTATCTTTATAAACTTAATATATATTTATAAGATTTCTATAATTTCTGTTATATCCACCTTCTGGCCTTTGCCATTTAAATCTGATTTGTAGGCTCACCGATTGATCAACTTCGCTTCTTCTTTTTCTTGTTTCGTCGCATTTCAGCTTTAGTTTCTCTTGCTCCATAAATCCACAAACAACCAAACAACCACTTTTCATTCGTCTGCACTTCAATCTAACACCATTGGTGCTTCGAGTTGATTTTTAGAGCCAATTTTTTGTTTCACGAAACGTTACTTTTTGCAAGCCTATTAATAGACTGTCGGTTGTTTGATTCCGCAAACAATTAACCTAGATAACTTGAATGACTATATTTCATTGGTGGTGCATCTTTCCTCATATTGACTTATACATTATATGACATTATATCTTAGAGTATTTATTTACTACTAATATTAGCTGTATTTTGTTATTTGTTACTTTTCTAGCTGTTCTCCTTCACAGCACAAATATTCCCAAATGCAAATAGGATGAGGATCGCTCAGTCGGTATTCCCCAGACTAGTAATCTGCAGTTCCCAGATTCGTGTCCCACCTGGGACAGCGTTGCGATTTATCCCCGCAAGACTCTCCGCTCTGCCTTCGATCAACAGGGGATACCGATGGGCTTGGAAAGGCCGCTGTCCGTCGGATGTGACGTTAACCGTGGCTTCGGGTGCGGGAGAACCATACCCGCACATGGGGAATGTGCATGTTAAAGAACACGCTGTAGGAACTTAACGGAACGCTACCACCTGTCTTCTAACAGCTATCCACTGGGTCCCCTTCCCCCAACCTTCTCTGAGCCATCGGAGTCTTTGTGACCTGACCATTTAGTCCATTGTGTGCAAAACAAAGTGCCGCTCAGAGGTAAAACAATCGAACTCGATCCAAATGCAAATTAATATTCCCGCTATTTTCAATATTAACAAGCAGATTAGGTTTTTATCTCACCTTCAAAATCATCATCTTTCATCTTCATTATATTGTCCTTAAATATCGCCATCAAATGTAAGTTCTTTAGAAACTCTTTAAAGAACATTCACGTTATTTCGTTGCTTAACATGTTCAAAGTACTTCTAATGCAGTTATTTCTATAACAAACGTATACGTAATATTCTTGTTGATATTGTAAGCGAGGGCCGGATCTAGAAAAAAAATAGAAGGGAGAAGAGACGGGATTTATATTGCAATGTAAAATTTTCACCTTCGTTTTAGAAGCTTTTAAAAAAATACTTGAAACATGCGTGAAATATGCATATGTTTAATAATTTTGCCTCCATTACCTTTACTAGTATTCTCAAAGAGTGGGGGGAGACGCCCACCTAGATCCGGCCCTCATGTGAGTCATGAACGTTCTTACTTTTTCCTCTAATCAGGAACCTTACCTAAAGAAGGTCCTATAAGGTCTTAGTTTACTCCCAGGAATAGTAAGGGTCTACTCTAGTTAGAGTATTTATTTACTACTAATATTAGCTAAATTATTCATTATTATAATTATCCATAAGTATTTTATAAATATATTGTTTAGATTTGTATTTCAATTATCATTACAAATTAATATTTGTAAATATGAATAGGATTCTACAGGAACAGCGTTTCTGTGTTTCGGTATCAAACCAAAACTGAAGCATTTCGATCTGGGTAATTTTATTTTTTAAACGGGGTTATAATCGCTTTGTGTTATAATCAAAAGCCATTGTCTGTGGCAAAGCAGTTGACTTCTTCGATTTTTAAAAAAGTAATTTTCATCAAGCAACCTTAATTAACAAAAATAAATTTCTACCTGCACGCTTATCTATCAAACATTGCAGGATTTGTAAAACAGAAAGTCTTGAAGTAGAAAATATATTAATTAGTTTATTATTAGAATTCAAAATACAATATGATTATTGTTGTTTCAATCATAAACAGTTTTGGTGTCGAAAAGTACGATGAATTCTATAATGCTGTTTTCTCATATTATAACACATCACATACTAGAAAATGCCTATTTTATATTTGCATGTCATCATGATATAACATAATAAAAAAATTTGTATTTGTGCGCTTTTATTTTTATGAGATACATTATTGAAACCTTGTCCACTGGTCTACAACGTTTGGAAAAGTGGTTCTTAGGTGACTTTGAGTTGACCATCTCTACTGTATATTATGAGTGAATTTTATATCACTTGCAGTAAATAGGCGTAGTGAATCTGAATGTGCCTATTAAACAGAGCAAACTGTGTATAAAATATTTAATTAAAGCTTTTTTATGTAACCTTGCAACCAAAGAACTCTGTATTTGAATAGAAAGGGTTGGGGAGGATTGTATTTGAACGTCACTTTTTTACACACAAAGGCATAAATGGCCAGCTCAAAAGAACGTAATAGGCTCAGACAAGATTGGGATGGATTGGGGACCCACTGGACAGCTGTTAAGAGACAGATGATAGACTTCCGTCAAGGCCATCCAGCGTGTTCTTTAACAAGCATGGAGTATAGCTCTCCAGCTCACGGGGCCACGGCTTTACGTCCCATCAGACGGATGGCGGCCTCTCCAAGTTCATCGGTGTCCCCTACGGGCCGAGACAGGGTGACGTCTTAGCGGAGATAAATCTCAACGCTGGAATAGGTGGGACTCGAACCTGGGAACTACAGATTGCGAATCTGGCGAGCCAGCGACTGAGAGGACCTCAAGTGGGGGAGTAGTTGCTTCTGATAGTTAATGCGCTAGATTGGAGTGAAACATTGTCTCCCATAAAAGGTTTATTTTGTGGAAAGTATAAACAACTTTAATATTAAATATTCAAACCACCATCACGTTTTGCAGAAATGTTTACTTGAAAGAAAAGAAAATAATGACACTATTCTTAGTAATGGTATTCTCAAAACTTCTGCCGCAAAACTCAGGAGTTAGTAATGAATCAACATTTCATGGCAAAATTAATAGGAATCTAAAAATCAGCAAACGTCTGTAGAATCCAGTCACGAATCTTAAGCTAGTGTAATGAGCCTTACAATTTATGAGTCGGAAATAAATCATTCGCTAAAGCTTCATTAACGTTCCTTTTTTTTTCAGATTTCCCGAGTGATAAGACTTCCTTATGCAAAACAGTAATTAGAAGTCAAAACATCATAAAACCAAAACTCTTTTTGCTAATACCACTCCTCCGAGCATTGTTCGTATCCCGCTACTTAATGATGCATATTTACAGACCAAGAGAAGTACTAGGCGAGACACATTACTACCAAAGTCAGCCATTAAAAACTCTCCTTTTCTAAGAATATTGTAAGCTACTAACTCATTTCACTTCAATGAATATGTAAAAGGGAAAAATTGCCCTCTTAAGACAACTCGAAGCGTTACCTCTCAGATGGAATACCGTAAAAGAAATAAAAGATAAAGCTAGTTTTGTTTCGAAGTTCGGCGTTTTCCCTATTTTAACACCGTCTGATTTACGCTTGAGAGTTTAGAGCTTTACGGCACGCAATTTTCGAAGTATTAAATATCTTTTTGGTATGCAGAGGTCTAAGGTTTAAAACTGAAAGCAGAGCTTAAAATTAACGCTTGATAAAAGCTTTTTAAAGAGATGTTCATGGAATGTCTGTATTCATATTGTAAGTGTTTCTCTTCAGTTTCCCGCCTACCAAGTGATAAAGAAGCATATTTCAAAAAGATAGATTCTACTAAATGGCATGTTTTGCGAAGTGAGAGAGAAAATTTTCAATGGAAATTATCTTTTGACGTGCGAATTAAAATTTAGTTCTTCGCAGTAATTTATAACTTTGTGCAGTGATTTTAATAACAGAGTACAATCTTTCCAGCTCAGCTATGATTGTTGATCCTCTAAAGAATAAATGTACCGACCATAATAAGCTGCTCCTAAGAACGCAGTTGTGTACAAAATTACAATAACATTTTATTACTTTAGTATCTCATTCTATAAATATAGTAATTAGAGAAATATTAAGAAAAGATCGCTCTGAAATAATTGAAACTAACCATCATCGAAAATTTATCGGATTAAAATGAAGTATTTTGGTCTTAATGCAGCAACCAAATTATAATGTTGAATTCTAAAATAAGAAGTGACAGAAATATGTCAATAGAGATCATTCTTTCGTAATTTATAGCTGTTAAACATTTCTTAATTTGCCTCTTAGTTTACTCTACAAAACAAATGGAGAGATGAAGCGGTTTCATTTTTTTCCTCATATGTCTTGGCCCAGGAGTCGGAAACGTCTGCTCCGGAGCCACATGCGTCTCTGAGCACTCTAAAAAGTGACTCTTGAAGCTTTTTGGTTCAAAATGAAATATTTTTGATGAGTTTCATTAGAAACAAGCACCAAAGCAGGTTGGCAAACGATAGTTTGAAAGCACTGATGCAGTTCAAACGCTTTAAATAAACTACAAATTTGATTAAGTTGGTTGAGAAGACTCAATTCAAAAGTCACACTGTGCATGGCAATTTTTTTAATAATACTTTTCAATAATTTTACTACATAAACTTAAATACACCTATTTTAAAATTTTACATTGTGGTTTTAATTTTGTTAATAAAATAATCTGCAGTTCCATTTTTTCGTATGATGGCTTTTGACCCAATAAAGATTACAATTTGCGGCTGACAAAATTTGTTAGCTTACGTTTAAAAAAAAAACCCATGTGGTCGAGACTTTGGTCGATTATTCTTTTATCCCAAAGACAAGCCATACAAAAATTAATGGGGAGAAATAATTCTAATAATAATTATTTAAATATTTACTGTTAGCTTTTCAATATCATATTCTCTAAAGGAAGAAAAATTCAAATCTTGTGGCGGAACAAATCAATTGCTTTTCAATATATGACAGCCGCATTTTACTTTGAGCAATAATATGCAAAGCATAATTAGTTATATTTTTGTTTCATTATTTAAATTTATTAATATATTTATTATTTATTAATATCAAAATATAAACCAAAATTTCGCGTGTAATGACTACATCCTCGTTTGAATGTGACGATATTCCCCATACTAGGTGAGATCATCACAATTGTGTCAAGCTAGTAAACCACAGTTCGCCACCATGATTATGATAAAATCATGAATATAATTAACTGTGGGCAGTACGAAAGGACTTCGAGGGCAGCTCTATAAAATATAAAAACTACATTTTTTTTAAATATTTACCATATTTCTTCAAATAATTAAATATTAATTTCTGTAAGAAACATAGGTAGTTTAAACATTTTGAATAATTTATTACTTTTGCCTTGCAGTACTAGTACTCTCTTCAGATGCTCAGTTCTGAAATGCAATATTTTATTGTGCAACGAGTAAATATTTTAAAGTTAAAAAGACCACATTCGTCAGAGTAGACGAATTAGACAACTATTCAGTCGTGTTCAAAGTCATCCGTCGTGTTCTTAAATTTAGAGTCAATGCAAATGATGCTAAATTGAAAAAGAAATATTAAAATCTGAAATGTATTCAACTGATATTCTTCTTTGTTACATCAACCTTCAGCATAGTAATGCTGACAAAGCATTTCATCAACTGTACCATCAGACAACATAGGATATCTACGGTGTTCCAGTCTCTGCTTCTCACGAATGGTTAATTTTCGTTTCCCTATATCTTTCACTTTGGGAAAGGGTTATGACTCCTCAGATGTTTGTTGTAGCAATCACCACCAACGTATTCAGTTTTTCCGCAGTCCGAACATTGAAATTTGGCAGATGTTAGTACAAGATTGCTTTTAGTCACTTCTTTGGGTGTAGATACAATACTATCGGCGAATTCCTCTACATCACAAGTTCTCTTACAATCTCTCTTCAGCTGCTGCTATTTTCCTGGAGCGCTCGGAACCCCGAGAAGCCACAGCATGATCGAATTCCATAGTATGACCCACAACTGAAATAAGAGATGAAGAGATCAATATCCGTCTGATAGAAGGCAGTATCAGTGTAATATGCATAGGAATGATCTGTGAAGAAAGCGAAACCTTAGCAGAAATATCAAATACCCTCTGGCTCAATGATTCGGAAATTATGGTACGCGTATCACTAGCAGTACACGAAGCTTCTGCCAGTGGTTGGCGAGTTTTGTACCAGAATTCATTCACACATGGATTTGTACAACATTGTAGCACTATAAATGAATGAAAATAAATCATTTCTCTGTACTGCCTCTCATATGCCGTGTTTGAAAATGCTTTTTTTTTAAGGAAAACGATGCTTTGTATGTTCATATTGATCTAGTATTGGTACAAAAAATTGCTAGGTGGCTGGTGATATGCGAAAAACGAAAAAGGTTTGAGACTCACTGGTCTAATTGATTCAGGAATCAGATTTATAGCACGTCTTTTACTCCAACTACCCATACTATTGTTTCACAGCGCGGACGTTTATGTTCTTTATGACTGTTTTTCTTTTCATTCCAAGACATAGATCATTCCACATTTTCAAATTGAAAGGAATTAATATGAAGATAAATCACACTTCAAGATCCTTAAAATTAATTAGTTGAATTTAGTAAATATTATTTCAAACATATCATTTTTATATGTCGTTAAAAGTAACCGTCATTAATCGTTAAAATAAGACATTTTTATATGTCGTTAAAAGTAAAAATAATTTCATATCCAACTTGAATATACACCTATGCCTTGATTTATAAGGTACTCAGTTTGCATAATTTCAGTTTTACACTGTCAAAAATGCATTAAGTTTCAATTTACACGATGATACAATCGGTTTTACACTGTCAAGAAAATGCAACCGGTTTCATTTTACACGATTATAGATTCAATTTTACACGGTAAGAATTGAGTTCATTTTTATGTATGTTGATATAACACATATTATGATGCAACAGTGGTATAATATCAAGGGCGATTATTGTACTGTCACTCCAAAGTAAAAAACAACTAAATAGTTTTAACTGATAGTATTTATTTTCAAGAATAAATGGATAACAGTAAATTCCAATATTAATAAAATTGTCATCTGTAACAAGTTATGTTTATATTTTTTCGCTAAAATCATATTTTTGCCATTGCAATGCAGTTTGTCTCGCGACATTTTAATGAAATGAAGTCTGTTTTGAATCGGCAGCGAGATCAGACCTTTTATATGCTGAAGTTTTCAGACTAGTAAAAACCGCGTTTTATATCATTTTTAGCAACAAGTTTAATTTTCTAGACTACTATTAAACCGTTTGATTCGTAAGTACATTGTTTCATAAAACATCATATAAATGCTAATTTTACAAAATAAAGCACTAGTGTTTGATACAAATGCCTAATTTCTAATTTATATTCCGTTCATAAATTTCTTCTCTCAAATTTCGTCTTCAGATTCGATAATGTACATCTACATTAAAGATGAGTATTTTTTGTGACAAAAAAGAAATGTATGCGAAATTAATCTAAGCATATCTGAATTAATGCAAATAATGTGAAATATAATTTATTATTACTGCCGAACTGAAATTTAAGATAAATATGCATGAATAAAATTTTCAAAGTAAGTTTCATTTATAACAAGGATTTGTTTCGTAACCTATCCCCCTTTTTACCATATGTTGTTGGTTTCGATTTGCACAGTTTCGATTTACACGGTGATTTCACGGAACTTATCTACTACGTAATTCTCGAGATGGATGTATTATCCATTTATATGCATAGTGATCTAAACTATTCACATAGACTCTTAGGGAATTCTGCATAAACATACATTATCACATACTTTATATACCAGATCTTAACTGCTGATAATTATCACTCTGATTCAATCTACATAGCCCATCATTAACGATACTGCTTACCTTAAGTAATCCAATTAGGATTATTAAATCTCCTGAAATTAACATAATTGTTATCTCTATCGGCATTCTATCATTAACCAACATTATTCTAACTGAACCTAAACATCTGGATGCTTCTTCACCTTAGCGCCACGATTGGATGGCTTCCACGGTTCACTTCCGAATTAGCGTCATGCTACAATGCTTATCTCTGTACCTGACGTCAAGCTACCTCTCTTCATTCTAGACCTGCCCTTCACATAGTATCACGTGATGCATAAATTATCTTTGTCATCTTACCTAATCACTAATTCCACAGCTCCACGCTTAATCATAAAACTAAATAAGAAAAAATATAATCAATAAACGCTCAATTGAGGTACGTTTAACAATGGAATTAACAGAATCAAGAAATGACGTCATCTATATTATTTCATGAGATCACTGCATCTACCAAACAACAGCTGTGCGAGTGTACTCGAAAGTTCGCAGTTAGGGAGATAAGTAAAAGAAATGGAAAATAGAAACATAGTCGAAGACTTAAGGAAAAAAAGAAATTTGGTAAAAATTCAGGTTCATTAAAGAAAGACTATACGAGATATATCCATTCTTTATTCAAAGCTCGACCTCTGGTAACACCTAAAATAGAAGCCGTAACACTAAGTTATGACGTCGGCATAGGTAGATCGAAGCATCTAGAAATTTCTTATATATTGTTTCTGTCATTATTACTGGTAAGTTTTAAAAACAATCTTTATACTAATGTTTATTCAGAAATACATCTTTTTGGAAGAAAATTTATTGGTACATATTAGATACGATTTTTTTCGAAATAATGTATAATTATAAATATAAATTACAATAAAAATTAGTTCTAAAAGCTACCAGTCGTAATTCAGAAAACAAAATTATAAAATAATAAATGTACATAAGCTCCAATGATGTCATAATTTAGTGATTGGTTTAGGCTCCTTTGACCCTCAGCCAAAAAGTAAAAAAAAACAGCCAAACTGTCTACCACAGGATCGGTTTAGTTTTTATCTAGTGGAGACTAAATAATCACTAGTGAGGCTAAGTAAAAATTGATTTACTACTAAAACGAAGCATGGATTAATATTATTAACAATCATCGTCACTCTTATATAAGCTGCTTTAGAAGCCGTTAGAAATGACGAAAAAAAATTAACAAACTTATTAAGCTACCTGATTTGATATCCCATTTATAGCATTTATTTTCACAGAGTTATTATTAATTACTGTAGAATTAATTACTGCAGAAGCCGATTTGGTATATTGCAATAATAACTAAGTAGAAGAAACTTTAAGAAGCATTCAGGTTCGTAACTATTTTATTTTAAATCAATAAAACAATATACTGTAGAAGAAGTTTCTGTAATGATTTGTAATTTCTGTAATTGTTTCTCTAATTCACTATAGAAACAATTTTGTAGTTTTATGCCTATCTTAGACATAGAAATGAACTAAAATGCGAATAGCAGTCAAAACGCAAATCATATCATAATAATTTGCAATTGGCGTTCTATAAATCATCAAACTGCGAGAAATAAGGCATGACAAAGACATAAGCACTGGAATTCATGTGACATGTTGGTATATTTAAATTTAAAAGTGGTGTGAAGGTTAGAAGCCCTTAGTTTTTGGCTTCCTGGAAAGGCCACCTAGATACAAATACAGCTCTTTCAGGGCTACCAAGATACATCAGACCCAGACAGATGTTGAACAAAAGGAGGGAAATTAAACATACATAAAACTTTGAATGGTTTAATTTACATTAAATTTTAAATAATAGTTATTTATTTTTAAAAGGCTGAAAAATAATTTATTTATTAAAATTTGTTAAAATTTGTTTAAATAAATAGCTACCAGTTTAATTTTACTAGATATAATTTAATTAAAATAACTATGTATTTGAAATTACATCTTTTGTTAGTGCACTGTCCAGACTCTGTAGAAATGTAGGATGCTCTGTTCTGTTTCAGCTATCTGAAACGAAAAGAAGTAAAATATGTGTAAATTAGTTACATATTTTTTATTTTAGGATTTATATAATTTAATTTCTTTTCTATCACATTTAGAATCTCCCCTACCTTACCTTCAAATCTACTTACCTTTAAAATCTTGAATTTCTTTTCTTGCTCAAGCTAAAAAAAAGTTAAATCGTTTTAATCTAAGAAACTTTATCAAGTACAGGAAGTTCCATGAAGAAGAATTTCCTTTTCTAAGCAATGTAACAAAACGAGATTGAGCATCGATCACGTATCTCTTCTAGTTCACTACACTCGGAGTTGCCTCTATCTGTGTTGGGACAGTTTTGCACGGATACCAAGGATCGCTTCTCCATCGCGGTGAATCTCATTACGCCGTAGCATCATTTGAATATGAAAAAAAGCAGACTTGATGCCTTTCGAGATTCCCCGAGATTTCCTCTTCTTTTTCTCTTTCATCTTCTACTGCTCTTCATTCTTCCACTTCCCTCTCTTATTTGAAGTCTCTCTCCTGTACTTCACGAAAATCCAAAACGTTCTCCTGAAATGCGCTCCTAAGCCGAACCAAAATGATATGTTGAAAGAAGTGAGATGAAGTTGTGTTTCATTCGATTAGATTTTTCCCTTTTCTTTTTTCTTTTAACTTCCCTCTCTTTAATGTCACTCTTAAAGTAGGTCACCACCAGTGGAACTGAAGTGGTTCGACCGAAACTGAATTTCTCTGGACGATTTAATAGCTTTCAGAAAGAATTTTGCTTTGCAGTTTCTTCGAGAGATGTTTTGCGGATGTATATATTTTTTCGTTTGCGTAAAATAAAGTTTTTTGAGCGGATAGCCAAACTCCATAAGGCACAAAATTTTAAATAGGTTATCAAAATGGAATAAATGGGTAGAGCCAGGAACCCAGACTTCCACTTATACCTCCAGTTTCTTTCTTATGTAGGAAATTACTCTTCGTTGTCAGAGCTTGAATTTTACCTTTTTTATGCTATTTCTATGTGTACACAAAGGACTAAATGTATAGGTCACAATAACTCCAAGGTTGATGAAGAATATCCACGAGAAGCACTTCTTTCATAATCCAGTCAGCATCATTACCTGTTGCTAGTCTTTAAATGCACAGGACTGAATATATTTACTAAATATGTATGTATACATAAATATTAAATAATGCAAACAATTAGCAAAGATTCTTTAACACAAAGGTTAATTTATAACAGTTTTATATTACTAATATTGTTACATTTCAATGTTTCATTTGACAACCGTGCGTGAATTCGTAATAAACAAACAGAGACAGTAAATGAACTGATCTAATAACTGAGGCAATTTACATCAATAGCGTGAAAATTTAAGTATTAGTTAATTCAAATATCAATAGGTTAACTAACTAATGACTAATTAGGTTTGAAATTCATCAAGTACCAAATAATAAATGAATACAACATTCGAACACCGAATCATGAAATAATTCATAGGTATGATTCTTACCAATCTCCTTTTTTAACTGCCTGTGCAAAACGTATACAGGAAATTACACTCCCTATAATAACTAAAGATGCATTGTTGTTCATAAGAACATCTATTACATAAACATCGACAATGTAAGTTGTCATTTAAGTTGTCATCGAAATTTAAGTTGTCAATTTTTGTTGCGCATAACACAAAACAAAACCTTTTCATCACTACTACAACTCTCCTGCTGCATTCGTTTTCTTTTTAAATTAAAATAATTAATCCTCTACATGACGTAATCTACACTTTGTGCTATATCTCGCATATTACGCAATCAACCGTCACGCTTTCATTGTTGTACATGCACATTTCGTTCAATATAATATTATATCAATAACAATTAAAATCTACCATTATTTCACTGCCTCAGTTTAATTTATTTCTTAAAAATTCTATAAAACTGCTTTTGCTGCTCTGCCAAAAGTGGTAATCGGCTTTTAAATGTAAATATTAAAGCGACAACAAAAATTCCTTAGGCATTATGTATTATTTATATTGTTCAAAATCTCAAAGAATAACACTATAATTCTGTCACGTTCTTCGGAAAAAGCATTGTCCATAACATATGCAGAGAATAGCACATAAATGCATGCATATCTTTCTTCATTAGCATGATCAGCTTGGGAACTTGGCGCCATCAAAATATTATGTGAAGACTCAAGTCTCTGCGATTGTTTCTAAAAAGATTGAATCAACCACCATCAAACACTTCTCAAGGTCAGAAGATGTTAATTCAATTATCATCTTCAACCAAAATCTTAACATCCTCTAGAGAACCACATAGCTGACATTCCATGAACATGTTTGTCACCAAGAGATATATATGATTTAAGAAGAATAATTAGTGTTCGCTTTGGCGTGATGCAAGTTTGTCACTAACACACCATTTCTTGTCACTCTTAAAAATTAATTAGTTTTAGTTCAGCAAAGTCTGCCAGTTATTCTCCAGACTTTTCCATATTTTGAAGGCTGGGTGAAGGAAGAAATAATCCACAGGGTCCTTATTTTAACAGCAAAGTTGAAACTTGACATTATTATTATCAAAAAATCTTTAGCTTTTCGCTCCAGATAAATTAAGGCAATCTGAAATTTTAGCTCTATACTAATTGTTATTTAGTAACAAATAAACCTTTTCCAAAGTTATAAAAGGATTTGAAAATAATACGAAAATAGATTATCTTTATCAGTTGTCAAGATATTTCACGTTGTCACTCCATAAATATTACGTAAAGAGTTTTGTTCAATGCATTTTAAATTAATAAAATCCCTAAAAGTTTAATAATTTATTGTCTCCATTACTTTTAATATGAAACATGTTTTATAATTAACTGCATATAAACTTTTATTACATACCTAGGCATTATGTAATAAAAGCTCATACATACAAACATATTTTACATATGTTTTTACACACATATTTATTAAGCATATTTCATATATTTATTTACACACATATTTACTATGCATATAGGCATTATAGACAAATTTCTCCATATTTTTCCTTATTTTGAAGGCACTGCATATAGGCCTTTATCTAGAAAAATTTAAGGAATAGGTGCCAAGAGACTGGATTTGCATTGCAGTGTTAAAATTTACCTCTTAGTTTTAGAGATGAAAAAAAAAACGTTATTGAAAAATGAGTGAAATGCAAAAACGTTTGAAAATTTTTGTTCTCCATTACTCTTACTATAAAGCATATTTTCAGAGAGTCAAATATTAAACAACTATTGTATGTACAATATTAAAATATATAATTTAAAACGTAAATTTAAACCCAAAACAATTAGTTAACAATATCATGGAAGAACTCTTGTTCATGCTATTACGTTTAACAATTAAGTTATGTTGGGTTTGAAGGTTAAGTGTTGCACAGTGAACCAAGTCTGTAAATGACTTCCTATCTGTCATCATCAATGAATGTTTGAGCAGCGGGTGGAGAGAGAATTGACATCAATGTCTTTGCTGTTGAAGTTAATGGTATGCTGTTTGTTTTTAAGAAATCCTGTCCAATCTAGCTTGTTTAATGGATTTTGGCCTCTCAGTGCAAATTACAAATTACTCTGTAGCATTCAATTGCACCATCCAATTTCCTGTAAACACTTATACTTAGATTCCCCAAGGGGTCCATATCTTGAATAATTCACGGAACTTAATCTAATCTCGTAAATCGGGAATGCTATCTCGGCTGGCCGCACAAATCGAAATTTTTCTCTTTTGATAAAGACATTAAAATGACATGCTTTATTTTAACGCACTCTAAGTGACTTATCTATTATGAAAGAGTGATCAAAATTTTCAACTTTTTCTTCACATAGTCTCTACGTAGAATTCTTTTATTATATTCAAATTTAAGAAAAGCAAAACTAAACAAGTTTTATTACATTAGTAGGCATGTTTTATTACATTAGTTATGTAATATTTTGATATTTCAAAATATATTAATAAAATTTCCGTTATTATATTTATAAATACATATTCACTCTGTATTTTAAAAAAAATCTACCTTCAGACGGATGTGTAATGCCAACACCACCTATAAAGGAAGGCCACACAACTAAACTGTGACATCAGCAAAAACAGTCCTAAAAATTGGTCTTTCTTCTTTATTTATTTCATTTATTATTATTGGTGATTTTAAAACTAGTTTATATATATATATTATTTAGAAAAAATATTCGTATTATATTAGCGTTATGTTAATGCTAATAAATACGATAATTCGATAATTTTCTTTGCAAAATGGTATATTTGGAAATAAATACTGCTATAAAGTTTAGCAATAAAATTCACCACTAATAATATAAGTAAATATGCTACAAATAACTAGTTGTTTCTAGTGACATAACTTAGTTACTACAAATAACATATTATAATTCATATATTTATTTACACACATATTTACTAAAAATAACTGGTTGTTTAGTGACATAAATTTAGTTGTACGGTCTTTTGTTACTGGAGGTATAAATAATACTCTGGTATTCTACTTACGTTCTGATCTCAACTCTCATTTTTTGATCTCTAATAAATTTTTTGTCGAAATTGCGACATTTTAACTCAGTTTTAGGGAAAATTCCATTTATTTAGAAATTTTATAAAACTGAAAAACGATAAATGCAAATTCTACCTTGATTACGAAAGATCGTGAATTTTTAGAATTGTAAAAAAAATTACGAAAGTTTTTAATTATATTAGCAGAAATTCTTCAGGAGACAGGCAGTCTTACTATTTGGAATATCTCTAAGCCAACTACTTTCACAAATCTTTTACAAATCAACCAATCCATACACATGATGGTATTCATACAGAGTAAAGTGACTTTTCACCAATTTGGGGAAAACAGAGGTAGAACTATGGAATACAGTATTTTCAAATGCAGTTTTACATCCGAAATGTGAAATTAAAACGTTAACATATATTTCAAAACCTAAAGCAACAGCTATTACATTTTCAAATTTATCTTGTGAACTAAAAATATGGAATCTCTGAATCACCGATTAGATTAACCTTTCTTTTCCACATTGTTTATTAAAATATAGGTATGAAAACATTTCATAATATTTCTTATTTATATTAATTTAAAATTTAATTTGCTTTATTTATTCTATACGTTTGATGGTAAATTAAAATGCTCTTGAAGTTAAAAGCAATGAAAAATTGGGAGAAGGTAATAAATTTTAAAATGAAAGCTGTTTTTTTCTGTAGCTATTTCTTTACCTTTGATAAAACAAGGGAATTTTCAAGGAATGGAAATTTTCTAATTCATTTGTATAAATGGAAGAATATTTAATACTTTACTTCCACAAAACGATGTTCTTTCGCTATACAGAGCAGGTGTTCTTGCTCAATCTTTCAATATGTAATAAAAACATAAACTGCTTCCCAAATGGAATTTTTTAATTACAGATTTATGTTTCGCAAATAAAACTCTCTTCAGCTGCCACCATCAGATCCTCTTCGTAACCGTTTCCAATTCGTCTTAAAATAATTTCTCTTTATATGAATTTTATTATTGTTGATCCTCGAATTCGAATGGCATTATCCTCATCTCTTTTTCTAGTGGATAGAAAGAAAGAAGACAACCATACAAAAAGAATATATTCCTTTTGGATTTAAAATTCCTCTTCACGGCAAACGTCCGTTCTCGAACCGTCTTTGCTGCATTAGCAGCCAAACATTCAGACTCTTCCGAGTTCAAATATTTATGAACCATTCAAATTCATCTTCCCCGAAGGCGCATCTTGTGGCAGCCGTAAGATTAGAATTTTAGATCCGCATTAGCTTGGACAGTTATCGTTGGTTTCAACGTGCGTCAGCCACGCCTCGCTGCACTCGCGTCCTCTAAATTGCAATATCAAGTACATGGGATTCTCGATATTTGCCCGTCACTTCATATTGATGAATGGCGACGTTCACCGAGACGAAATTCGTTCAATTATATAGAGGATCAATTTTTTTTATCTTTCACTACACTCTCATAAGTTGTGAAATGTCACTATACGTAATCACTTTTCGTTGTTGGTATCATTGACAGTGGAAGGCTAGTTTATAGCTTATTTCGCTCTATTTATATAGCAGTCATGTATAATTTGTAAATATCCGTCCATCTCTCTTTGGACCATTAACACTTTGAGGCTCAACACGTAATAGTCAATTCAACCCGCAATTTTCAATTCAACACGAAAATAATAACAATAATGGCGGCAAGAAGAAGGGAGAATAAAGAAGCCAAAGAGAGGAGGAAGAATGAAAAAAGGAGGGTGGGTTTATAAACTCTGAGCAGTACTTGTGTGCACAAAAAGAGTTAAAATATTACGTCACAAGGACCTGATAATAAGAATTAAAGAGGAT
The DNA here is from genome assembly GCA_038380435.1 of Ryuthela nishihirai. NCBI lineage: Eukaryota > Metazoa > Arthropoda > Arachnida > Araneae > Heptathelidae > Ryuthela > Ryuthela nishihirai. The sequence continues at coordinate 50,763,965 of JAWZYU010000020.1, forward strand.
CCACGGAAGACAGATGGAAGTCTCCCATCAAAGCTATCTAGTGTATTCTTTAATGCACAATTGGTATGGATCTCCTCCACGTGGCGCCATGGCTTAACGTCCTATCCGATGGACGACGACTTTTGCATGCTCGTCAAAATCTTATTTCTAGAAGAAAGCAGTGTAGGAATTAACGGAGATAAATATCAAAGCCAGCACAATTGGGACTCGAACCTCGCGATGAAGAGAAGAAGGAGGAAGAAGGAAAAGGTAGAAAAACGAAAAGGGGTGGGGGAAAAGGTACACGAGGAAAAGAAGAATCCTAATATTTCGATTCGTCTTTAAATTATAACATTAAACATTAAAAGCTTTGTTCATTGTACATTGTTCAGGTCATCGCATACCTACGGTGAGGAATAGCGGTGAGGGAATGGCTCTGTCGGTAGTGCGCCAGGATCTTAATCTGCAGCTCCCAGGTTCGAGTCCCACTGGGTCAGTGTTGAGATTTATCTCTACAAATATCCCTGCCCTCGGTCAGTAGGGAATACGGATGGCCTCTGATAGGACGTTAAGCTGTGGCCCTGTGTGCAGAAGAGAGACACACCATGTGCACGTTAAAGAACACATTGGATGGCCTTGACGGGAGGTTAATATCTCTCCAGTGGGTTCCCCTTTCCCCAACCTTCTCTGAGCCCTTGTGACCTGGCCATTTAGCCCATTGCGTTGAAAAAAGTGCTGCTTGTATGTAAAACAACCCAACTTACCTGAAGTACGAGACTGCAATGTATGTCAGGGGCTCTTCATATATACTTTAATTTTATCAAATAAATGAAAATCATGAAAGAATTCAGTTTTTATCGTAAGAGCTTTATATGAGGTGTGGAATTATTAATTGTTTCAAATAACCATTTAAACTTTATGATTATTTCTCTGAAGCAGCAATTTATCTATTATTGCAAAGCCCACGGGTCTGGGCGTTGCCTATTTTCAAGTCGGTCTGCTAAATATCTCGTCGCCTCAGATCAGCCAAGTTGACCACTAGTAATAAAAGAGTGATGATTATCGTTATGTAGAATTCAAATCCACCAATCCGTACACATGATGGTATTCATAAGAGTAAAGTGACTTTTCACCAATTTAGGTTCAACAGAAGGAAGAAATATGGAATAATTTCAAATACGGTTTTATTTTATTTTCAAATATTATAAACTGAAACGTACATGACTTTCAATAAGTAGAATGAAAAGAATCAAATTCAAATTAGGCCTACATTATACAATAATATTATAAACGCCTTTTAGCATACAACTAAGCAATAGATTCTCATTCCTTCTTCCTTATCCGGTACAGTTCTGCAAAACGTTAACAGGTTGCTTTTAAAAAATATAATATTTATTAAACTCTATTTTAGATAATTAAAAAAGTCTTTATTAATAAAAATTATATAATTAATATATATTAATAAATATATATATATATATATAAATATAAATAAGTTAGTGAAAACAAAAATGTTTAGAGTAGTTAGTTTTTAAATAACCGGTAATTTATTAGGTAAATAACCGGTTTTTAAATGTTTTATCGATATTCGCACTTATTACTCAAAATCAAATGCGATTAAAATTCATTTGCATTTATATTACCACGATTCACCATTAATTTCTCTAATCTAATCGCGTTTGTAGATTGACAGTGCTATTTAGCTTCAAGTAGACATTTCTTTTTTCAAGTACAGAATAATAATACATAACATATACAGTAATACCTTGTTATCCGACGATTAAAAAATTCCGAAAGTTTTGCAGAGAATAATTATTTATTAACAAAATGTTGACTCGAATATCTGAAAATTTACAAGACCCAACCAACAAACCTTGTTACGAATAAAAACGTGATTGAAAGTTTTATTTATAAATATTTATCTCAAATTTCAGTTCAGAAATAATTATTAAAACATTATTTTATTCCTTATTTGCACTAATTCAGATGCAGTTAGATTAATTTCTGTTACATTTCTTTTTGGAGATGAGGAATATTTATCATTAATGTAGATGTACACATCGAATTTCGATGCTAATTTTGGAAGAAGGATATTTATGAACTGAATATAAATTATAAATTATGCATTATTTTGTAAAATTGTTGTTTATATGATATTTTATGAAACATTGCACTTGAGAATCAACTGTGTTTGGCCTAAATAATAGTCTACAAATTTAAACTTGTTTTTAAAAATGAGATAAAATGCGATATTTTACTAGTTTGAAAAATTCAATCTAGAAAAGTTAGATCTCGGCGAAGATTCAAAACAGACTTCATTTCATTAAGATGATCGCGAGACAGATTGCATTACAATGTCAAAAATGTAATTTTAGCAAAGGAATATAAATGTAATTGATGATGATTTTATTAACATAGTAATTTACTATTATCCATTTACTCTTGAAAGTAAATGACATCATTTAAAACCATTTAGTCGATTTTAACTCTGGGGTAACAGGTAAATATATATATGTATGAGACAAGACCCACTAGTTTCGCCTGAAGCACTACCAGTATAGGGAAATGCCATATTCATTACTAACTACGGTCAGGGGAAAGACAGTACCATATAGATACAGCTCATCCCCGACTACCTAATGGCGACTATAGGACTACTACTATCCCGACTACCTAATGGCGACTATAGGAGTATCAGTACTATAGGAGTAAAGCTCATCTGTCGGTCAAAACCTAAATTTAATCTATGTCCCGGACCGCCACAAACAAGGATATAGAATCCAAGTTGCCTCGGCTCCCGTGACTGGGACTCTTAGTCGAGCCCTACTGTCGGGGCCCTGTCCAACATGACCGACCTAGTCAGTCAGCAAGGCCCTCGACTTCTGAGATGGAAGCCTTAGCCATGTCCAACGGTTGCCCAATCCGATCAGCACAGTCTTCGACTTCAATAGGCCCTCATGCCCCCCCCACCCCACCCCCACACACACACACCTCGACAAGGTGGTCCTGTATCGGGTGGAGTCTGGGGAAAGAATCTAATGACCTTCTTTGACACTATACCACTGCGACTTCATACATAAAAAAATCTTAAATTCGCACCGTGTAAATCCGAGTCTAAAATCATGTAAAACGAAACTGGTTGCATTTTCTTGACCGTGTAAAATCTAAACTGGTTGTATTCTTGACTATGTAAACTGAGTACCATATAAATCGAGGGATAGGCGCAATAGTTTTCTCGTTAATGCCCTGTATGAGCAGAGTATATCTAGGTTTCCTTGGCCTGGACCGTTATAGAACAAAACATAACTTTAGTAATGTAAAATATTTAGAATATAATTTACATTACCAACTGTTTACATTACTGTTGGTAGAAAGTTCATAGCATCAATTAGAGATTTTGATCGGCGGCCGGTAACTCAGTGGTCCAGATCACCTGACATGTTATCAGGAGTTCGTGGGTTCGTATCCCATCTGGCTCAAGACAATTTTTCCTCTGAAATTGATCGACGTTAACTTCAGAGTGATATCTTCCTTAAAATGTTTAAGTTTTATTGTAGAAACTGCTAAATAAAGTAAATAATTTATGTAAAAATGTAAATATTATTAAATATTTCAAAATTAATTAATAGTTTTTTCCAATAATATCCATTAGTTAAATTTTAATATTAATTCTAAAAAATATTTAATTTATACTGTGCACAGTATTAAATTTTCTTTTATGTCGTCAACTCTCCAAGCCTAGTCCTATCTAAGTGTTCATAGATTACCAAAAGTTGTGTTACTACCATATAGACGCTTAAATAGAACGAGATGAAATTTTCTACATAGCCTCATCTGAGAGACACTACTAAAGCCGACACTAATTCCTAGTGATATGTAATCTACATAAATTTCACTTCTGCATACGTTCCCTACCAGTTTTATTCCATTCTTCTTACTCATGATCGTCTGTGTGGATAAATCTCATCCCAATCTCATTATTCATCCGAAAAATCTGTTTCTTTCTACTACGTAGCATTTCCCATTGCATTTGATAAGACTTTAACCATTAAAGAACTCAAAAAATTAGTCTAACTAACTTCACGAAAAAAAATAGAGAACCAATGCATTCATCTATGCATGAGAGAGAGAAAAAAGCCAATAATCTTTTATATAATTGCCCCTCTTTTTCCCTGAGATCATTTTGATGACGCTATTCCGAAGGGCATTAATCTTCCTCATAAGAATTTCCGATCTCAATCAGCGTTAATTACCTCCTTCTGTCTTCTGCCTCAGCACGTGGTGATGCGGATGCTCTTTTAGTCCTTGATCTCATTACTTCTTCGTTAGCAACGTCGAGTTTCCTGTCACACGCACTTTCTCCTTCATTCTCTCTCCCTCGAGAGAGGACACGCACTCATCAACTCTTCTACAATTTCTCCGAATAGCAGCGTCATATTACCACTTCCTGGTTTGTTCAGAACTCTTTAGTGTACTCTTAGAAATGATTTTAAATCATTCTATCTATTCCTTTTGGGAAAACACTTCCAAGCATAGATGATATGGCTTCAAAGCTATGTATGTTTGTAGTGTTTATTGTTTTTCTGGTATTCTTTCTTGTAATGAACTGAAGCTAACATATATTAGTAGAGCATCAATCTTTTCCTTCTTGAATTAGTAGTTAATTAATAAGCCACAGCTTTCGTAGCTCGTAACCATTCATATTAAATAAGATTTTATGAAAAAACTGTGACTGAAAATAGATGAAGAAAATCAAAACTACAACATTCGTTGGTTTACATCTGAGCAGCACTTTTTTTGCACACAATTGGCTAAATGGCCAGGCCACAAGGACCTCGAGGGCGCAGAGAAGGTTGGAGGAAGGGTACCCATTGGACAGCTGTTAGGACACAGATGGATGCCTCCTGTCAAGTATATCCAGTGTGTTTTTTAACGTTCACAGCTCTCCCCCACACGGAGCCACGGCTTTGTTTCCCATCTGACGGACGGCGACCTTTCCAAGCCCATTGGTGTACCCTACCGACAGAGGGCAAGGAGTTTGCTGAGATAAATCTCAAAGGTAGCCCAGTTGGGACTCGAACCTGGGAACTGCAGATTGCGAGCCTGGCGAGCTAACGCCTGAGCCATCCCTGTCCCTATATTCGCTCTTTTGAAAAGTTTTCATTTTCTTTATTTTTATTTATTTATTTATTTACTTTTTTGAAGAATTAATAATTAATGACACTTAACAATTAATTTATTAAATGAAACGTTGCTAATGAAACTTTCAAAAATTAATTTGTTCTATAACCCTCATTTAGAAGTGGCAAAAATTAAAATAATCATTAGACAAATTACTAAAAGCGCTTATGCATTAATAAAAACCTAATATGACGTTCATTGCTTTTGTAAAGTTTTTGTTTGAACTTTTTGTTTGAAATTTCCGTACCATTTATTTTTACTGACATTTCTGCTGTTAAATATCCACGTTTCTATAGCTCTTTAAATATTTAACGACATTACTTAAAATTGAAAATTATAAAGATTTCATTGAGCTCTCTAATATTTCTTCAGTCTTATTTTTTCCCATGGTGTTTATTTGAGACGGTGAAAAAGAGACATCGATGGGCTAGGAAAGGCAGCAGTCTATCAGATGGGACGTTAAGCAGTCATCCCTTCTCCAGGAGAGCCATATCCTAGACACGTTAAGAACACCCTGGATGACACTGAGGAGGGACTTTCTCTGTTCCCCAGCTTTCTCTTAACCCTCAGGGTCCTTGTGACTTAACCATTTAGCTAATTGTATTCACAAAGTGCCGCTCAGATGCAAAATGGCTCAGTCCAACTTATTAAAGAAGTTGCTGAGTTCTGAATCAGACTCCCGTTTGATATAACATGGATCTGTTCTTAACAAAGTGAATATTTAGCGTAATATATAAAAAAATAAAAATGATAAAACTGAATTTCAAAAGCATTATTTTTTCCAGTCTTGGATATAATCCATTCTTTCTTTTGACACCCCCTCCCTCCCTCCCCGTATCTATTGCGCCCCTCCCCCATGGACAAGGGGGTTATCATAGTTCACAAAAGAATAATAATTTTAAAGTTTGATCTACCCAAATCCCAATACTTTTGATACACCGTGAAGAGGATTCTGAGATTTGTTGAAGATGCCACCCACTATCCAACAGCATGATTTTAGTGGAGGAAAGTGTGCCTTGATACGGGAACGTGACCCACATTCAACGTGGGTGTCAGGATCAACTAAACAACGTCCCCGCATTCTCTGATGCGTGTGAACGGGTGAAAATTGCCTCAAATGAGATTTGTGTGATGCGATCAACCCGAATCTGATGAACATTGAGTTTCCCCTGCTAACACTAATACCATGAGACAACAGTGAGCAGAAAAGTTAGCAAACAAGTATTTGTAGTGATAGTGGTTCGATCAATGCAACCCAAGGTCGTCTAATGTTAATCTACAAGGTTCTCGAAGCTGGTTTATAATCCATGTTATTATGAATAAGCTTTGGTTCGATAAATTAATTACATCTTTTCTTTAGTGTTAATAATTGTCAAATAAACGATACATTTCGAACTTTGTGTAATATTCTTTCAGACATCTTAAATCTTTCTTCAACAACACCAGTATTAATTTTTCAATTAAGTTCGCTTGCTAGATTGCATTTTGCAAGTTGTACTTTGGAAAATATAACTAATTTTTAAACAAAATACCACTGGATACAAGAATTTTTATGCATGGTGTACTTATATATTCTAAATTAATTTTTTTTAAATAATGGAATATATATTTACAGTCATTAGTATTTAATTTAAAAACATTTAAAATTACTATCTTTTTTGACTACAATTGTGTTACTTACTGTTGCCTAGTGATGCTATGGTTGATATTACAAACTTTGCAGTTTTAATTATCTTCCATTATTTATTGAACTTTATTTAGAATGAAAAGAATTAACTCACCAAATTGTGAATACTATAATAATTACCATAATCTTGAACATATTTATCTTCTACTGTAATAAATTTAACTCAGAAAGAAATGAATCAGAAAAAAATTGAAACAGAATTCAGAAAAAAATTTCAACAACCTTAGAAACATAATATATTCATATTTGACTTTAAAATATACTAGAACCTCATAACAAAAAATTAAAAACAAAATTATATAAATTGTTAATTACATACTTAAAAAATTAATATCTTTGATATATAATAAAAAAATCTTTGATTTATTATTAAAAAAATATATCTTTGATTTATTATAAAAAATTAATATAACAATTAAAAAAATCAATCAATAATTTCTGTCTGAATGAGTCTGCATAACCTAAGTTTATGCAGGATATATTCAATTCGTTTGAGTCTTTATGTCATTACTAGTTAAACACACGCCAAAAGTTTGGCACGAAACGTATGTCCATTCATAACTCTTACTTCATTAACAACTTTCCCCTGTACTAATTACAACGTCCTACACCATTCACAAGGTAGCGAAGGCAGCGTCCCCAGAAATTTCGGATATTTTTCGAGGGATTACTCTTGATTCACGTCAGAAAGGAACTCGATCTCTTACCCCTACAGGGCTAGAACTACGTGGAACTACCCCACCAAATTTGGGACCGATCGCTCAAGATCCCGCGGAAACACAGGGAAATCAACAATTTCTGCCACCTATGACGTCACGCGTGCCAGCCCGCCCATTCGCCGGTCCGATCGTTCATTAGCCCGGAATTTCGGCTGTTATACAGGGTGTCTGAAAAATATAGGTACAAACTTTTAGGGGAGGTAGATAACATCTAGATGAATGAGAATTGCATAGGAACCCATAACCGGAAACGTCATGGGAAAGTGGTAGCAGAGGTATAAGATCTGAAAGGGCACAAAACAGTGATTAATGGGAAAACATTTATTGGACATAATTATTACAAATGGCGTACTTAGATGATTATTTCGTGGCCTGCCCTCACTTCTGCTACCACTTAATGACCCATAATCGCACAAAGTTTGATGCGCACGTGCAAACAAACGGTGGCCCGTTACATGTCTGTGTGGGAAGCGTTCTTGATACATTCGTTGAGCGGCTCGTCCGTTGCCCTCAGCTATTTCATACACTAAGTGCATGTCTGCCAGCTCCCTGTTCGAATATCTTTGCATGCTCTTCATAAGCCGACTACCGCTCGAATGAGGAAATCCTAAATTTCCCCTCTAGCGCCGCCTATTGACTTACGGTGACGTTTCCGGTTATGGGTTCCTATGCAATTCTCATTCCTTTAGATGTTATCTACCTCCCCTAAAAATTTGTACCTATATTTTTGAGACACCCTGTATAATATGATGGCTCTTTTTTGTAGCAAAATATGAAATTTATTTTTAACGATAGATGCTTTCAGTTTTTAACCATTTCAATAAATACTGCACTTTGATTCATCCTAAGATATTCTTCATTTTAGACGGAAAAAAATCACTAGTTTTGTTTATAAAGGTGAATACCGAATTTCGAGAGTAACGCGTACTTTAAAATACATTCATAAGCTCCATATTATTAAATTGAATTGATTTTTCTCATAAAAAAGTTAACTGTGTTAATGCGTTCTTCGTTCAAAATTTTTTTTAATTGTAAAAACGAAAGATATTACACAAAAATTAAGTTTTATTACATATGTATTAATACAGGTTTAAATATCAGTTTAAGCAAAATGTTTTTCAACTGTCAGTAGTAGACAAATATTTCAGCTTTGCAAAGTAGTTTAATTATTGGCATTCATTTTCAATAGTTTCAGGAAATTTCCCTAACTTCAAAATCCGAGTAGGATTAAAATACTGTTATGCTCATATCGAATTAACAACGGTCTTTAACAGAATATTTTTTCAGCTCACAAGTTACGTTCATTCTATGAGTTGGGTTGTTTTACTCTGAGCGGCACTTTTTGCACACCATGGGCTAAATGGTCTGGTCACATGGACCCCGAAGGCTCAGAGAAGGTTGGGGGAGGGAAACCACTGGAATAGCTGTTGGGAAACAGATTGTATCCTCCCGTCAAGGCCATCCAGCGTGTTCTTTAATGTGCACAGGTTACGGCTCTCCCGCACACGGGGCCACGGCTTAACGTCCCATCCGATGGACGGCGGCTCCAAAGCCCATCGGTGTCCCCTACTGATTGTGGGGAATTTTGCTGAGATAAATCTCAACGCTGACCAAAGCTGGGAGGCGAACCTGGGAACTACAGATTACGAGTCTGGCGCGCTACCGACTGAGCCACCCCCGCCCCTCATTCTGTGAAATTCACCGATAGTAACTTAGATGTGCAGTAACTAATTAATCAACAACACAACTTACTGAATTCTCATGATTCGAAAAAGTAACTAATTATTGACAAGGGAAGATAAAAAAATATTAAAAAACTTAATAAATTTAAATAGCTGCGTAGTCACAAAATTGTTAAATTTAAGTATACAAATGAATAAACGTTGTAACACTTAGGAAAGGAAATATGCATTATTCCATTTAGAAATAGATTCAGACGCTCTTAAGAATCGGAACTGTTATCAATTAGGTTGTTGAGCGGCACTTTCGTTGTAAACAATAGGCTAAATGGCCAGGTCACAATAAGGGGCTCAGATAAGGCTCAGATAAGTTTAGGGGGAGTGGACTCACTGGCCAGCTACGTTAGGAAACAGATGGTAGCCGCCCGCCACGCATACGGGCCACGGATTAACTGCCCATCAGACGGACGGCGGCCTTTTCAAGTTCATCGGTGTCCCCTATATTGAACGAGGACAAGACGGGGAGTTTTTTGGTGATAAATCTGAACGTTGGCTCAGCTGGAACTGGAACCTGGGAACTGCAATTACGAGCCTGACGCGCTACCGACTGTGTCACCCCCGCCTCGATGTATTCGTATAATTGAATAAGAAGTCACAATTCTGAAGCGTGTAGAATATTTGTAAGAATGAAATACAAGCATCTTTAATGTTCGTAAGTGGGGGTCCATTTGTATTGGACCAATAGAACAATCCATATAGATAAAGCAATAAAATCATCTTATATTAAGGCTCAAAAATTATGAAATGACAAATTACTAGACTTGAATAAGAAGTAAACGTTTCATGGTATCAAAACAAAAGGTGGCAGATTCCTCATACCTTTACTTGCTACCAACAGGGCCTGATTAACATAATGGCCGGCGGTCACACCCTCAAGGATGGGGGGCGGGGGGGGGCTCAGTCGGTAGAGCGCCACGCTCGTAATCTGAAGTTCCCAGTTCGAGTCCCAGTTGGATCAGCGTTGAAATTTATCTTCGCAAAACTCCCCCGCCCTGCCCACAGTCAGTAGGGGACACCGATGGGCTTTTGGAAAGACCATCGTCCGTCGGATGGGACGTTAAGCCGTGGTCCCGTGTGCGGGAGAGAACCATACCCGGTGCACGTTAAAGAACACGCTGGAAGGCCTTGACGGGAGACTATCATCTGTCTCCCAACAGATGTTCCAGTGGGTCCCCTCCCCCAAACTTCTCTGAGCCTTAGAGGTCCTTGTGAACTGCCATTTAGCCCATGGTGTACAAAAAATTGACGTTCAGAGGTAAAACAACCCACCCAACCCTCAAGGATGGCTTCACTTTTTAGGGGGAAAATATTTCTAATTTTTGAGATAGATCCCAATGAAAGAGTGAAAGAAGGAGAGCGAGATGAAAGAACGACAAATTTGAAGGTAATGATTAATTAAATAATTAAACCCCACACATGAATCTCTCTTATCTCTTTAAGATACTGAATATTTTCTACTATTTCCGCGATAGTAGATAGGTCTAGCCTCGAAACATCTGAAAGTTCTTAAAACTTAATTAATATTTTTTTAACCATGCAAAAATATTGACTTGGGTTTTGTAATTCTTGAGTGAAATTGCGGATGTAATTTAAAAAAGAAATTAAAAATAAATAATACGTAACTAAAATATTACATTTAATTAATCGCTCAAATCTTTTTCTTCCTATCATAATAAAAAGTTTAAATTTTAATTTTTATTGTTTTTGTTACGAAATTTCTCATGCTGGAAATTTTTCCAGAGACCAAAACATTTTTAATCTTACCCTGGACACCCACTCTAAAGAAATTGAATAAATTGAAATAGCTGGAGCGTTGTCTTGTTCACTGACATTTCATATATTGCCGGCTTTTACTTCGAGTTCTGTGTAATGTCATAGCAATATATGAAAATAAAACGTCCATTTGATTGCAAAATCTAGAAGCAAAAAGTATTGAGTTGGATGAGATGCAAATCCACAACATCCCAAGAAATATCAGTTGCTCTATGCCTACCGCCGATCAATCTTTCCACAAATGCACTACATATATTCTCAAATCATGCATTACGTCTGTAGAAATAAAGTGACTTGAGCGTTTCGATCCACAGAAGCGTATCTTGGATTTGTGTGTCGATCAGAGAGAATATTTTAGTGCCACTTATATTTGATGAAGGTCATTTCATGGCAACAGTTTTTGGCTTCCTGATTTTCGGCAGATACTTGACCCATTAATCCCATATTTGGTGTTTTTGTTCCCCCTTGTTCCCTGTGTCAAGAGATGGGTCTCTAGTTGACGTGCATCGGGGTTAAATTCTGTTGCGATTGTCTGAAATTTCTGGGGCCCTCGCCTATTTTGAAAGTTATTAATGAACTAGTACGCTAACAATGGATATATAAGCATCAAAAGGGAGAAATTATCAATGGACAGATGTTTCACGCCAAACTTTTTTTGGGGGGGGCTAATTTTAAAGAATGCTTGATACGTTATTACTAAGAAAGATGTATATTAAATTATATGTTCTTTCTTAGTTCTCTTCTACGTTTGTACGTGTGATATTGTCAATGCAAAGCGTATATTAAAACAAATGAAAATAAATAAATTGATTCTCTAATAACCGCTTGCCACAGAGGTGTGACATGATCATTTAATACAGGATGTTTCAAAACTCTCTGTACAGTTGCTCAAAAAAGTATCCGAACACTATGGTTGATCACGTGACACGAAGGTTGTCAGATCACTAATTTCTAAAAAAAATCGTTGCCAGATATTTTTTCTGAATTCTGTAATCAACCATAGTGTTCGGATACATTTTTGAGCGACTGTACAAATTCCAATGGGAGATAGAGAACACCAAGACAAACCTTTTTCGTCTATGAAGAAACTGATGTTATTGCTGCTCGTGCAAACCCTCCACACAAGGGTGCGGTTCACAACGAGGCTACGTGCAACGGCTCGCGCGCTTGTGCCTGGATTGTCCTGTTTGCATGGAATGTTCCAGTTTCTCGCAGTTGCCTGTGCAAACGCGCAAATGTTTGGTGGTTTGGCACACGTCTGTTTGGGAAGCGCTGTCGGTACAACCTCACAGCAGCTCTTCCTTTTCCATTGGCAGCCCCACACGTAATGTGTCTGATTACGAATGCCGACGGCAAACACAAGTCCGTTCTCAGTCCAACTTCACACCTCTAGCCAATTGCAGACCGCCAAACAGCGCCCTCTAGCACCCAAGGGTTACGTCAGCATAAATACATAGAGTTAAAAGGCTTGTCTTGGTGTTCCCTGTCTCCCATTGAAATTTCTACAGAGAGTTTTGAAACAACCTGTATAATACATCATACAACAGTTCTATGATGGACGAGACCTCAAAAGAAGGATAACACAGAAAAGAAATATCCATATAGAGCACAAGTCCTTTGATCAAATGTTTTAGGTATAGTATTAATATATAAAATTATATATGAAAGTCTTATAGTATATAATTAGCTTAAAATAGTGACTTATCCAGAAGTTTTGAAATGAGGGGGGGAAAATATTTAAGTAAATTCATGAACAGCTGATTCCTTAAAAATACAATTTCTCCTAGAGGGAATTTAAATCTTCAACTCATTTTTTGCACAATAAATATATATTAAAAAATGGAGGAAAATACTTGCTCTACAATGGATCCATGAACATGTAGGCATCCAGGGAAATGAAATTGCTGATTTTTAGCAGTCAGCCCTTAACAATAAAAAAACTTCCAGTTTCAAATCGGGAATTTATACGTTTCTTAGTTAAGCAAAGAAAACTTACTTCACTTCCAAACCAACAATGAAAAAAGGAAAGACTAATCATCAATAATTAATAGAAAACAAGATCCTTCCACTAATAAACCTTTCAAGAAGAAATGTACATCACCAGGCTCGGAACAGGTAGAGCACTTTTGAACGATTTGCTTTTCAAGATGAGAAAAGTTCTTTCCTCGAATTGTCAGACGTGTAAAGGAAACAGTGATTCATATTCTTCTGAACTCTACTACTTAATCGATCCAGAGAATCAACTTAATTACAAAATTAGAAAAATAAAATCTCTTCGAACTAAGTCTGCACCGCTTACTTGGACAAGAGGATCTTATTTGCATAACAGAAATCTTTTCCGTATGATTTAAGAGTTTTGTTATTTTTATGTAACATAAAAGCTTCTTCTTGGTCTTCATCTTCTTGGCATCATTGAATCTTGCCATCTGGACGAGAGAGTCGAAAGACTCGAGATCAGCCTTAATATAGAGGAAATATATTTTTCACTGATGATAGTGATGAATTTCCCTACAGAAAGAGTGGAGATAACCTAGAAGCACTAGCAGGTTTAGTAGTCAGATAAGTTAATCTCTATTCCAAGAAGAGATTTAATTGCATAATTAATATTAATTCAATATATATATAACTAATATCTAAGAAAAATATATAATTTATATATTTTGAATATAACAAGATATATATATATATTACTTAATTCTAAAGAGTGTAATAACGATAATTTTCATCAAAAACGTCTGCATGTTATTAAAACATCCCAAGGCGTATAAGAAATTTTTCACACTTCTAAAAAAAACAGTTTATGCAAATCTTTAATATTTCTTCCCTTGTGCGTACTTTAGAACTTTTTTTTTAAATTGGGCATTCTGTGGTATGTGTTTTATCCCAAGGCATAAACGACAATCGTCCCTCGTTTTTTTTCTAAAATTCAGCAACAATAAAAAATACCGCAGAGTAGCTAAAAAGGATTATAAAATACAAGCTCACGTTTCTGCATTTTGATTTTTCAACTATAAAACAACCGAGGATTCGAAATGAAACCCATGAATATTAAAGAGAAGAAGTCAATTAAAAAAAAAGATATAGGATTAAAAAACACTCACTCTGCTTCTAGGTTTCTTCGTTTAATTACATTTTTTATTCTATTGCCCTAGGTAATCAACACTGATGCATAAAAAAGCTCTTGCCTTATTAGCTAAGATACACTTCTCAAGTATTTCAAATAATTAAAACTTTTCTCTCGTTTCTTGTGAAGCCTGAAGGGAAAACGAGTTAATGTCCTGAGTAGCTTAGGAAGTGAGAAAGCCAACTACAATTCCACGAAGCATCTATGCTGCTATGCGATCTCATTGTTTCCTGGCCCTTTTTTAATGTTAATATTGTGTCTTTTCCACTCTGAAGAGCACTAATATTTCTAAAAAGAAGTAGAAGTGACGTGACGAAAAAAAGGGGAAAAATTGACTCTGTGGGAATATGCTTAGAGGACCGATCATACTTGTTTTTGTTTTATTGCTTTTAATGAATATTTTTACTTTTTTTTTACCCCCTACGAAAGCTTCTTTGAAAGAAAGCTGAAGTTAACAAGGTAAATAGTAAATGTGGCAGAAGAAATCACTGAAAAAAAATCGCACAGAAAAATCCATGGCTTCGTGAAGGGAATGCATAAAAAGCTCGATGATAAGGAAAAAAGTTGAAAAAAATTAGTTGAGGGAAAAAATGGAACTTGGATGCTTTACTTAAATATGACAAAAAAGGAAAGTTATTCTCCCTTTTTTTATTTGTATTAAAAATATAAGGATGTATAAGAACATATTTTTAACAGAGATAGCAACAAAATGTACAAATTATTAGATTTATCTCACTAGGTTTACTCATTAGTATCCAAATAATTCTAAAACGTCAGTTCAGAGCCATTTGGATAGAAATGGCTAGTGAAGTACGCTAATCACTATGCCACTTAAGGCTGCAATTATATGATTAATAAAATATATAATAATAAAGACATAACAGAGAATATATAATTTGCGTATTTTAAATATAACTATATGACTGAATTCCAAAAGTGTAATCTTAACGATGATTTCCATCGAAAAAATATTCACCTAACATTAAAACATCCCAAGGCGTATAAGAAATTTTGTATTGTTGTTTCTACCTCGAAGCCGCACTTTTTTGCACAAAATGAGCTAAATGTCCATGTCACAAGAGCCCCGTGGGCTCAGAGAAGGTTTGGGGAAAGAGGGCACATAAGACAGCTACAGATGGTAGCCTTACGTTAAGGACATTCAGCGTGCGTGTTGTTAACTTGCACAGGACTATGGCTCTCCTGCATACGAGTTTTATACGAGCATACTAATTTTAGTGAGATTAAGTTAAAGGTTAAAAACTATTTAAAGAATGTCTGGTAATCTATATGACTTTTGTGTTCTTTTTTACTATGTTCACTTATGTATGAAAACTAAAGCTCATCAATATTTCCTGCAGATAAGCAATTAGCTTTGCGGGTCAAATGTATAAAATCTCTCTACATCTGTATTTTGTGAGATGACGATGATGATAAATAAATATATTATTATATTAAAATAGCTATACGTTCCCTCCGACGGAAGGCATTCTTTCCAAGCCCATTGATGTCCCCTACTGACCAGTCCTTATTTACAGTCCTTTACTATAGTCCTTATTTACAGGGCGGGAAGTTTTAGGGTGATAAATCACAATTTTAGGGAGATTTCCACTTTTGTCCCAAGTGGGACTCAAACCTGGGAAGTAGAGATTACGAGCCTGGCGCGCTAATGACTGAGCCACTCCAGTCCTAAGACATTTTAGACACTTCTAAAAAAAAGTTGTGCAAATCTTGAACATTTTCTTTTCTTCTTTGTATTTTAGAACCTTTTTTAAAAATTTGTCATTCTGTGATGTGTTCCATCCCGAAGGAAAGACTGCAATAGCACCTTACTTTTTTATTTTTGTTGCAAGCACTGCTCAAATGGTAAGCTATTTATTTATATCAGCAGTTTCCGTCCACTGAGGAGCTGTATATTGTTAACAGCGATAAATATGCTTGGTGTATTTGCCACGTACAGTCTTTTGACAGTTGTTTTAAAAAATATGTATTTTTGTTACGCTGCAGAAATTTTTTTTTTTTGGAAAAAAAATCATCTTGCTGTTTCTCTACTTTTCAACAGAATATTAAACATTTTAAAGAGGGAAATACCAGAGAGGTTTTTCAGTTGAGAAGCGGTGGGGAAAATCCGTGAAGATTAATTTTATCTATATTGGTATACACCCAGTCCCCGACTAACACAATAAATTCTTTCTTGAAAAAATCAGTGTAAGGTAAAATCGTCTTAGTCAAAAAGGAATTTCTCATATGAAACAATGTAAATATGGGCGGGGAAATGCTTTTCTAGAATCCTAATATAATGGAAATATTTTTAATTTCAATTCTTTACTATGACCACACTTTTTTGGGTCATTCTATTTTTATATATTTTATACATGTGACTCATTTTCACAGAAAATAACTAATAATTAAGGTGCTAGTAGAAACAAAAGAAAGCTAAACGAAGTTTTGCTTTAATACATGGTACCTATGGATGAAAATATAGTAATCAAGTTTGGAAAGAAGAACTTGGTTGTTGTAAGAATTGCCGAGGAATGAAAACAACTACATGTTTACAAGTGTTTCTTCTGCACATGTTATACTTTTCAACAATCAGGGTGAATTTGTACCCGACTACATTGTCGTCACTCAGCGATAATTAAATTGCTCTCTATTTTTTTTTTCAAATATATTACGTGCTATAGCTGTTTAAGCCCACTATTCATATAGGCAAATGTGAAAAAACTTTTAGGAAGTTCTGAAATTATGAACAATTATGGTCAGATAAGTGAGACAAGGTAAGCATTCATGGTGTTTTCTTATATGGTGAATACAATAATGTAAGCAAACATAGAGAAGAATATAGTTGAAAAATCGTATTAAAACCAGTTAGACGAAAACCAGCCCTTCTTTAAAAATTGTGTTAAACTAAAGTCATATTATTAGACTTCGTGTTAAGCTGAGACTGGCTATGCTTTAATTCGGTTTGGTCCAACTTTTTTCATTCGTGCCAGAGAACAGTTTTCAACCTAAATGCTACTAGTGGATAATCTCCGAATTCCAGCTAGGCTTAACCTAAAACTTTCTCTTAAGAAAAATACATATTAGGACAATATTTTCAAAGCTAATAGCCAATTCTTATACTTTATTTATAATTGCAATCAGAGGAAAAAAATCTATTATTTTGAAGATACATTTTATCCCCAAACATTTCGTTCCAATAGTTCCCACATTCCTTACGAATGTATTTTCACCGTAGTAAGACAATCATAACGTTTTATGTAGGCTGTATGCTATGCAAAATAATGCAAAGACTTCTGAAAAGGTTTTCTTTCGTTATGTATAGCTGTTAGATATAAAAAAATAGTGCCTCTGAGCTACAATAATTGCCCAACTTATCAACCAGTTCGACAACTGTGCTTTAATTGTTTTTTAAATTACGCACTCGTATTTAAATGCTATAAACTATAGATATTTTAATGCATAAACATCACTGTTGTCATTAAGACATCAGGCAATCATTTAACTTTAGGGAAAGTACCGGTGTTTCTTAAAGAAGAGTTGTAATGGGTTCAGACATTTTTATTTGCTCTGACTCAGTAGAAATACGACTTAGATAATAAATTCCAGCTGTGGATGCCCATGTTCTCATTGCATGCATTTCGGAAATGTTCTACAGTAAATTTCTGCCTTAGAAGAGGGAAAAGTGTTGAAAAAACAAGAATTTTTTTGACGTAACTAAATTGGAAAGAGAATGAATGCATTATTTCTAGAGCAGTCCAGTAATCATGCTGTTAACTAAAATTGCTTTACATGTTTCTTGATAAAATTGAGTTCGAACACGCTTAGGCATCATTTGTCCAATGCTGAGCTATGAATATTTGGAAGAATGCATAAAATGCTTCGATTTATTCGTTTTTTGTTTAATGCTTCTTTCAATCAATAACCTTTTTTGTCTTCTTTGTTAGGAAACTTTTCGGACAAGTGGCTTATTAATTTGTAATCTGTAATTTCCTGAAATATAATTCTGGACGTGGATGATGTATTGCATAGTGATTTAAACGGTCTATTCTTTTCGTCAATTTTCTTCGAAAGGTAGAAGAAAAAGAAAAGATTATAACTTATTTAAATTGTTCTCAGGCTACATAGGAACATATTTTCAACGATTTAATTGATTGACTAGTTCTTAATCTTTGAGCATCACTTTATTCGCACAATGAACCCAAGAGCTCAGGTGTGTTGAGGAAGAGGACTAAAGCTACTCGATGATTAAAACCATGACTGCAATTCCTGTTTCTGCTAATAAGAATAGACGGTTCTTTTAAACATTTTAGTTTAATAATAGTGCAGGTAGCTCCAGGTAATATTTAGCAAATAAATACAATATTAAATACATTATTTTTACAATAACAGCACAAAATAAAAAATAGTCACAAATTTTGCATGAAAATATATTTAATTACTGTTTTATAAATTATTGTTATTAATTATTATTTAATTAATTTGTTACATATAACGCAATCTGCAGTAGTAGCATTATAATAAAATAATTTCCTTCTATTCCTGACATTTATTCCATTCCAGGGGGTGACCAGTAAAACCAATGTACAGGTAATTTCAGATACTAATTTAAATGTTCAAGTGTCTTGAAGCCCCAGAATAAAAATAATAGGTAGCCTTGAGGAGACCCATTGGACAGTTATTAGGAAATAGGTTCAGTTCAGGTCATTCAGGGTATTCTTTAATACACAGAAAGTGTGATTTTACTGCACACACGGTCATAGTTTAGCGTCCCATCGAATGCAAGAGGCTTTTCCAAGCCCATTGGTAGTTTTAATTTGAATAATACTTTTTCTGAATAATGAATTAAATGGACAGATCACAAAGAGACCGATGTTCAGAAAAGGGTTGGAGAAGAGAACGCCATACCATCAGTCCCTGTAATATGTTTTAAGGGACAGATGGAAATATCCTCTTAGGGCTACCTGAGGAGTTCGTCTAGTGACTAGTCGTATGCAACATTTGGCTTCACCATGTAAAAATTTGTCAATCTGAAAATAACAACCAGAAAATATTTAATGTCAAATTTATTAAATTATTATATTGGTACATTTATATCATTCCACTTTGCAAATGCTACATTTAGTCGTCATTTTATTTAACAGTGCCAGTAGACTGTGTGGTAATCTACTAATAATATTCCACTCTCTTCAAATTTAGGGAATTTATATCAGAAATTCTTTCTTATGCAATTCATTGATCAATGTCTTACTATAATACCTGGGTTAGATATGATCTAACTACTTAGATACTACTGGGATACTACTGGGTTAGATATAATCTAACCCAGTAGTATAGATATGATGTACCCAACTTTTGTGTAAGTGTGCCACATGGAAACATTAAAACCTGTAAAGATAATGGCAGAAAATGAAATAAATGTGAAACATGAGGACAAGAATAATAAAAACATAAACACGGAACAAGAATAATAAAAACATAAACACGGAACAAGAATAATTCATTTTAGTACAACAAATGGATATAAGAATAACTGAAAATTTGATTACTAAAGACTTCAAACATAACTGCTCAATATGGAAATAAATATGACAACACTACATTGTATTAAAAGAGCTAGTGAAACCTTGATATAACACTTTCACTCATTTTATTATCACGAAACAAGAATAATACATTTTAATACAACAAATAGAAATATAAATAACTTAAAAATAGATTAATTTTTTTAAAAAATATTAAATTTAAAAATACTGATTATTTTAATTATTTAAAAATACTAATTATTAATGATTTTAAAAGGAAATAAATATGACAACACTCCATTGTATTAAAAGGGCTGGGGATCGGACCCTTGGGGCTCCAGGTGACTCTTAAGTTTACATACCAGAGATCTTACCAATTAATAGACAGTTATTCTGAAGGAAGGAAACCGATGAAGCAGAAATTAACAACGACCAAATATGCAACACATTCGATGAAAAAACATAAATATTAATTATAATTAGTGTGATTTAATTGTAGAACAAATGATTTTCTTTAATATACTGAACTCTGTATTAAGAACTGGATTAGTGCAATTGAACTTCCATTAAATTTCCACACTGATGTGAATATTTTATTATTCACATGGAATCTTCTTTTACTTCTCTCCTGCTGGTAAACAGACGTTTCTTGGTTGATAAAAGAGGGTTCAGGGAGAGAAAAATCGTCCAATCTGTAATATTCGCTTAATATTTGAAGAATTATGAATACTAAAAAATCTAATGGTGACTTTTTCTGCTCATTAAACTACACTTCGAAAGGTAAAACACAACTGTTGTAACAAGTCGTTGAAGTTTGGGAAACGATTGTTTTCAGTTTTCATTAGTTTGAACGGAAAAAATATATTATTAAAAATTGAGATTTATAGAGATTTGAATGAGATATTCACTTTATTTTTGGCGACATTTTTCCGAAAAAAGCTTATTTTGAAAGTTAGGCAGCTTTGAATGCAGCTTTCCATTCCCATAACATGGAAGGTTTAATCACTTTTTCTAACATAAGTATACAAACGCCAAAGTCAAAAGATCCAGCTGACACAATTATTGTAATATAGGTTAAAACTTCTAATGTAATTCATTCTTTAAAAAATAATGTAAGAGTTTTTATGGCTTTCTCCTTTCAGAAAAAAAAAGAAACAATACAAATTGCATATCATCTATCTAATTTTCTAAGCCATTTCATTCCTAAATGATATATCTTTTGTTACTTTTGATCGAATGAATCGATCTTTTTGACTCATAAGAGTAATCCATTTGAAAATGCCTTTTAGAAATTGACAGACATCTAAATCGCCGTAATACGTCTTTTCGCGGGCTTTAAATTTATAACGTAAAGCTCACATTTTTCCATTTTCATCATTTAGACTAACAATGTTGATGTGATGTCATAGGAACTTCTAAAGGATCCTTTTATCCGACATCTACTCCAATATCTTTTCTCTCCACGCTCTTAGAGACGTTTTTTTCTTCTTCGCAATTCAGTATTATTAGAGTAAGGGCAAAAACCCCTCTTCCAGAGTAATTTTCGGCTGAGTCCGGCTGAAGTGCATTGAGATAAGAACCTCTTGGATAAATTTATCGATAAATACTTCTCGACTCTAAGCATAACAACCTCTTATATATTTTGTACTCCTCGAAACGTCAGTGAATCCACGATTCTTTTTTCATTTATTTCAGCATTGCTACTTAGAGTATATAACAAGAAGTGGCCACTTCAGTGATACAGCTAAAAACTGATAACCGGGTAATTTAAAATAAAAAAAGCTTACAAAAAACACTGTTTTGTTTGGGGAGTTTCATTTTACTGAAATCTTGAAAGCAAAACTTTTTTCTAGATTGTGATTACTTTAACACTAATTAAAGAATAATAAGATGTATCATATGAGATTTTTATAATAAATAATGTTTGTCAACGTAAAACATATAATATCTTTCTTCAATGTTAGTGCCGATCTATTTTTTATTTTCAGTGTGCTAATTTTCGTTTGAAAAAAGCAAGCAATCTCTTACAGTTCGAAGAACGTTCTTTAAAATAGTTGGGAAATGGCTTTAGTTGAAATGGGATTTGAACCCTCCCCTCCTGATAACTTTCCAGATACTCTCCATTAACGTTTTCAACTTAAATCGCATAAACGTTTTGTAACTCAAGTGGTCAGAACACCTTATAAAGGAATAATAATGTAGCTACTAATTAATACTACTGTGAAACTGAACTGAGAAATATGTGACAATTTCCAAAGAAGCATTGCACTTTTATTTCATTCCTGTAATCTTGGGAGAGATAAATGCAAAATAAGATAATGAGAAATATTAGTTATATCTTGCTGCAACAAAGTTCACTATGAGGCGTGAAACATGAAAGAAATTATGACATCCACTTTTTTTTTTCAATTTCCTACTGACACTTTTGAACGTAGGCAAAAGTACAATGTATGTTGGAAGCTGCATAGCTCTTGCCCATCGTACGAAAGAGTAGTGTTTAGAGTTTTTTTTTTCCTTCAGAGGAATGCTAATGTACATTGGATTAATTCACACTTAAAGTTAATAAAAAATTGCTTATTATGCTGAAAAAAGTGAATTGCATTTTCTTAGAATTATTAAAAATAAAAATTCTGTAATTAATTAAACTGAGAAGTGAAAGAACAAAATAAATTTTAATTATTTCAGTAATTAGCAAACCCAGATTTTCAAGATAATAAATATATAAGCGACTTCACTACTAAATGTAAAATAATAAATTTGCTTATTTTCTAATAAAATATATAGGTGATCTCATGAGGCTGTAAATTAATAAATTCAAATATTTTCTAATCAAACGTGATGATGACCTCCTTATTTTTTAGAAAGAATTAAAATGATTACCACATTGTAAACTGTTGTTCAAAATTACCCACATTTAAAACTGAGAAGAATGCGAAAAATAATTCGTCACATTAATTCATATTTTCCTTTAGAATGTACTAATGAATGTCGTTTACATCCAAATTCTGTTATTCTAATAATCTGTAATTAATTAAAAGAGAATTTTCAATTTGGGAGCTTAACTAGACATTATTGAATAATACTCTCTTCAAAGTTGCGGAACGCCATGACATGCTTTTAAATATTCATTTACCTGTCCTCGTATTCCAGAGTTCGCAAAGCACAAAATTTTAATTTACCGATTATTGGACTAGTATAATCTATTCCGATGCATTTTGCATTTCCAACTCATTCATATTCATTTCTCTGTACGAGAAAGATTAATTCTGATAACAGTGATAACTGACTTATCGCATTATAGTAAAGCAGAGTACCGTTTAATTGTTAATCAGTTATGTGTTGTTGTCAATTACTTACATTAGAAAACTTTTTGTCAGAGGGTCTTTCAGCCTGATTCTGTCTGTCTCTGTCTCTATCTCCTTTCCTGAGATTTTTATCCTTTATCAGACTTAATAAAAGAAAGCGAGTACTCAATCAGCGTCAAGAGTGTGTCATCGTGGACTATCGAGAAAACGAAGTTTTCAAAAAGACTCTATAGCCTTTCCGATCTGGCTTATCTGTCCTTCCTCGGGACACATGTGATTGATTACAAAGTGTATTACTAGTCACGATGAAAGTTTTTCTCTCCTTTTCACAGGATTAAATTTTAGTCATTCTTTACCGGATTCAATTTTAAGTTTTTTTTTTCGGTTTTCCTTTTAGGTACTTCTCAAAATCAGTGGACTCTAGGAGCTACCGGAGTTCAGCCAACAACTCCTAGAACAGGTGTTTAACATCACACGTTTCATAACATTATCATTGGAGAGGATAATTTTTTGAAATCTTCGTATAATATTACTGCAGGTTGCTTTACGATATATCTAATAAATGAATTAAAAAATAATTAACAAAATATTTGAAGTAACAATAAATATATACGTATCTAAGAATTTTAGAATTTTTAATTTTGTGCTATTACTGTAAAAATAATGCTTTTAACATTATATTCATTTGTAAGGTATATCCCAAAGTTACCAGAAGTAATATTATACTTAAATTTATAAATAATTATCTTAAAATTGGTGGCATGGTCGCGAAGGTTGAGTCTCGGTAATTTCTAATGATACAATTCTACTGCTCAAAATTTTTAAACACTTTAATCTCAAAGTTCTAGTTCTTCAAACGGTTTACGGACTTCGTAATTTCGCAATGAAGTGATAAAATCTGGTTTCATCTGTAATAGATACATACCTGGTATATAATATGACATAGAGTTCGAACTCTCTGGCATATTGTATACAATCAATAACTCTTTGTTGTCATATTTAAGAGATTGCGATCTTTTATGAATTATACGTCACTTTGTCCTGACTTTGGAAATTTTAACGCATAACTTCATCGACTGTATAAATAGCGCAATGAATTAGTAGTAGTAGATTTTATTTCCATTTATAATCTATATATATCCGAAAAATTTCATACATGTGAAAACCCGAATAAAACAATTCTTTAAGTAGCATTTGTTTAAGTTTGCTAATTATTTACTCCTTAAATTAAATGCTGACATTATTGTTCTAAAGCATTTCAAAAATCTATAAATCAATAACTCTTTGTTGTCATAATTAAATAAACAGATTTTGATCTTTAATAAATATAAGCTTAATTTATTGGCATTTAAAATTCGCGAAAACGAAAAAGAAAGGATATTCGTCTTCAGAGATTCGTTACGATAAACTATTTGTTTTTTTTTTCATTCTTCAGAGCATTAGTTATGATAAGCTATTTATTATTAGATGAATTCACGAATGAACACCGAATAATACTCTAGGGTTAATGACTAATAATAATCAAATACTGCAGCTAAACTAATTCTCTAAGTGTCCCTTCATTTGTTCTAAAGAACAATAAATATTTATTAACAGTATAACTAGAGCTCAAGGAAAAACATAAACGAATTTAGAAATTTCGATAATGCTTAACAATTCCTTAGTGATATTTTCTTTCGAGAAAAGAGTGTATGTTGGAAGTGCATCCTGAAGTCTGCTTTCTACTTAAATTTTGAAAGGTTCATTCAGTTGAAAGCCAACATTCTCATCTTTACATCATATATCTCCTTTCTTTTCCCTCCTGCCCATTATTTTTTGCACTTTTCCCAGTTCTCCTCCCAGCTTCTGCTAAAATTACTCAAGCAAACAGATCGACCACAGCATGTTAGTTTAAGAATAACACAAGAGCGACCCAAAACAAGAAGAAAAGTACTTATCAATGTTGACACAGCATTCTTATTCGCCTTCGTACCATTCTAAGCAAATGAGTGTTTTAAGTAAGAAAGAGGGAGAAGGGGGAAAAAGGATAAAATTAGGAGATTAAGGTTCTATAAAGATGAGGAAGTTTCTAGATGAAAAGAAGTGTATAATATATTAAGAGTGTGCGCTCGGAAAGGCTACCTGCAAGAGAAATGTTTCTTTTGCTATTCAAAAGCATTCAAGACGAGACGTATATTACAGAATATTTTCTTCTCATAATCATTATATTTTAATTATTCATAAAGGTTAAAAAATGCATTATATCTTTTCTACGATGTCATAGGCGTCTCAGCGTCGCTTTCCATTCGGTTAGCCAGCGGCGTTAAAAGTTTTACAGTTCAATGTTCAGTGTTTTATACTTTAATTCTTAACAACTTCTATTTAGCTTTACAATCTTACCGCTCTGTTGAAACTTTTTTTTATTATTCCAATATGATTTCTTGTCACATCTAAAACAAAGTTAGAATTCTATTTCAGTGATATTCAAATTGTGGTACTAGGGTTATAGCAAACTTCTAAGGGAATTATTAGGTTGATTTACCTTTCAGTGCCCTCGTTTGCACACAATGCACTAAACGGTGGTCACATGGACCCAAGAACTAGAAGCTGAGTAACGAAAGAGATTTACGTCACAGCTGTTAGGATGCAGGTGTAAGACTTCTATCACACGAGAACACAGCTTATCGTCTCATCAATAGGATGGCAGTCTTTCCAAACTGAAATTTCGAGGCCCTCAAAGAATATGCAAAAATATACAAGACAAAAAAAGTTTTAAATAATAAACAAATGATGGCGTAAAAATTATTAAACATAATTGTGCACCTTTATTTTTATCCATTTTTATTTCTGGCTTGATATATGTACGTTCTCACCTCTGACGCTCTAAAGTAGGGGTTCTCAACATGGGGTTCGGGGTAAAATTATTTGGGGTACGCCGTGAGAGCTCAAAAGTCGTTAGACATTCGTTATATTTTTATATATGTTTTATTTTATTCCCATTGTTATACTATAACTATAGTTTTATCTATCTATACAAGGGGTACGCCAATTACGTACACATTTCCAGTGGGTACGTGAAGCATAAAAGGTTGAGAACCACTGCTCTAAAGTATATACGAAAAAATTTAAAATTTGGCTTGCTAGAAAATGTAATAAAATTATCATGCTTCTCATTATTTCAAGAGTAGGAATTCTTACATGCCATCATCAACATCTATATGAATTGTAATATAAAAAGTCTGGGCGGGATTTAGATCAACAGAAAGCTCGCCAGATTCGTAATCTGCAGTTTTCCAAGTCGAGTCCCACCTGTGCCAGCTTTGATATTTATCTCCGCTATAAGGCCACCCTGCCCTCTGTCAGAACGGGTATACCGATGGCGTTGGAAAAGTCGTCCTTCCGATGGGACATTAAGCCGTGGCTCCCACTGTAAGATAGTCATACCCTGTGCCCGTTAAAAAACACGATGTATGGCCTTGACGGAAGGATATAATCTATCTCCTAACAGTTGTCCAGTGGGTCACCTTCACCTAACCTTCTCTAAACCCATGGGGTCTTTGTGACCTGAGTATTTAGCCCATTGTGTGTGCAGAAGTGCCGCTCAGAGCTAAACAATAAAATCCAAACAACCGAAAAATTCTTTTATAAGTCATCAAACGTCCTTTAACATGACAACTGTATTATAGTTAAAACCGGGTCTACCCATACCGAGGTCAACTGAAATCACTCCACGCGACTGCAAGGATACTTTTTTCATCAGTAGTGCTGGCAGAAAAGCTGCTTAAATGCAACTGGTATCGTGCAAAGAAGTGTTTTTTGCTTTCCATTATGCAAAATCAACTCTCGGTAATTCTTTATTTTTGATTACAACAAACCATTTGATTTAATTCGTATTTTTTTTTCTTATCCTTATTCAGATTGATCTGTATTTTTTTTTTTACTGCGTAAAGCATTTTTTCTTTCTTTCATCTTTTTTTTTTGGCTAGTTGTTTCAGTACAGCGTTTCTAAAATCCATTAAATCAGAAAGATTCATGAACAGCCAAGCCCATCAATCATTTACGAAAGAATACATACAACACAGGTTTCGTTCCATTTTTGCCATCGCAAAGCAACTTGTCGTAAAGGGATTACAAAGGATTTGTGCCACGAAATTTTTACATGTGTATTTCACTTTTTGTTAATTTTTTCTTACTATTCCACTCTTTTTCTGTCTTATTTTTGTGCTATTTCTTTCAGCACTTTCTAAATGCGCTGAAAGGTTTTATGCAAATTGGGTCTTGCGTTTCAAAGTATGCTTTAAAGAATAAAAGAATTTGAAAAGCGGACCATCTGATGAATTATTGTTTTTGTTTTATTTTCTTAAGCAAAAAATACATATGTTTAAAAACGAAATTTGATGCAAACTCTTACTCTTACTCTACAAACTGTAAATCGGCGTTTGAAAAATGTTTTGTAAGAAAACATTACTTAACCGAGACAAAAGATTTGCCAACTGGATAAAAAAAAAGGACTATGCAAAAACAAACTTAAGCTTTAGTAACACAGATTTGAAGGTGAAATATAATGTGTTTTTAATAAAATGACGAATTTGAGATTAAGTGATATTATCCATAAACTTTTTGTGAATATCAAAAGAAAGATGATCGAGTAACTAATGTTTTCTCTTTTTTTAAGAGATTTGTTTTCTCTTTTTTTAAGAGATTTGTTTTCTCTGATTACTATTCTTCTCTGTCTAACTTCGCAGTCTCTGTCTTGTTTTCATGTGGAAAATAAATCTCTCGTCATTTCATGTTCTAATATTTTTATTTATCCTTTCTCACAAGTTCAAAATTAAGAAAATGAAAGTGAATATCTCGGTAAATTCCTTCGCCTAGGAATTTATGGCTGTAAAGTTCGTTAATTTGTGGATTCATATTGTCAAACGGTAAAGAGGTTTTAGAATTTAGTGAAAAGAAAGTGAAAAAATATTTTTATAGAAAACCAAAGTGTTATTATCTGCTACAGAATCGTATTGTTTTACCTCTGAACGGTACATTTTTTTGCAAAAATAAATAAAATAAATATTTCCCTCAAGCAGCTGCTTGCCACAGAGGTCTAACAATAACCTGTCAGTTTATATGCCACAGTAGAAGATCTGTGAGGATGGCAGGACCTCAGCAGAGAAACAACACGAACATCCATGCCTTACCCGGGGCTCGAACCCAGGTCCCATAGATCAGTAGTCAAGCGCGCTAACCACTCGGCCAAGTGACAAAGGGGGGGAGGGGGGGGGGGCACGGAATAAACAATGTGCTAAATGGCCAGATTCCAAGGAGAAGGCCAGAGAATATTGAGAAAAAGGATCCATTGGATCTGTTAGGAATGTGTTCTTTAACCTGATAAGGAATGGCTCTCCTGAACTTTGGACCAAGATTTCACGTCCTTTCCGATGTACTGCGACCTTCTCAAGCTCATAGGTGTCCCCTTTCTGACCTGCTAGTGTTCAGCGAGGAGTTTTACCGAAGATAAATCTTCGGAAATTCATTCATATTTTAATACAGTCGTAATGAATAAATTATTTTATACTATCTAGTATATATGTATACTATCTAGTGTATAGTTCAGCGAGTTTACCGAAGATAAATCTTCGGTAAACTCGCTGAACGAGGAGTTTACCGAAGATAAATCTTCGGTAAACTCCTCGCTGAACACTAACAGGGGAACTGCAGAATATGAGTCAGGCGCATTATCGCATAGTAAGATAGAAAACGCTGGATGGTTTTGGCGGAAGATTTCCATCTGTTTTCTAATAGCTGTACAATGGGTCCCTTTCCCCCAACCTTCTTTGAGACCTCGGGTCCTTATGACCTAGTCGTTTAGTCCAATGTGTGCAAAAAAAAAAAACCGTGAAACTTAGCTGTAAAGCAACTCAAGTCTGGATTCAAAATATTACTATAATACTAATCAACACCATAGTAAATCTCTCTTATTCACTACAAAGGGTTATATTCGACTGACCACTCACTTTCACGATCACGCAATCGAATCTGGTTGATCTTTTTATCTTGAGTGTGTTTTCGTGCCATCTTTGGTCTAAGCATGTAATTTCATAAACTCTTCTGTTTCCCGAATCCTCCTCTTCTGGCCCATTGTCGTGGCGTACGGCTTTGAATCCATCTAAAAACGAATTTGTGCGATAATCCTTCGCCGTCTGCTGTACTTGTTTTCGCTCGGCAAAGGAGCAAGCAAGTGGCTTTTATCGATCTTCCAGACAACCATCAGGGAAACAATCCACGTAAAAGGAAGCGCCTGGTAAATACGGAGCAGAAGAAAATGCTTAGGAGTTGGAATTTTTTTTCCTTTCCACTGGTCATGCAAGCAGTTCCTGCGGCGGACCTTTTATAAAGTTATAACTACTTCCTAATGTGTGGCATAGTGCCAGCTGCTGAAGGAAATTGTTCAAGAGGAGTAATTTTTGCTCTTCCGATGATTTTTGCTTTCGGCTGAAGTCCTGATTATCAGTGAATAAATCAGCGAGGCTTTATGAATAAAGATGTTGGGTACTTAAGTCCGAAGAATTCTCTGTTTAACGGCATGGATAGGCGAGACCATATTGAAGATTTTGCATTCCGGTAGTAAGTTGTATGGGAGGTCACAGTGAAGCCTCAATACACTTTCAAAGTTAGTTTCGTAGAGATCCGGATCTAGAAAAAAATAGGGTAGAGGGGGAAAGCAAGGAACTCAATCGAGCAGAAAAACGTAAAATATGGGGAGACTGGATTTTTCTCTGCGGTATAGCATTTTCCCTTCCGTTTTAGAAGTCTTTTAAAAGTTTCTTCAAAAATACATTAAAATGAATGTATTTAATAATTGTTTGCTCCTATTACCCTTACCAGCATTTTCAAAGGAAAGGGGCGTGGCCAAGGCCACCTTGATATACGAGGTTTGGATAGACATTGGAATAAAGGAGGGAAGAAAGGAGGGATATTAAATATGCATAGAAATTAAAGCGATTCAATTTGTCTAAAATTGAACTAAAATATAGTTATTTCAAACTAGATAGTATAAAATATTTATTCATTACAACTGTATTAAAATATTAATGAATGTTTCAAATAATAACAGCTACCAGTATGTATTTTTTTAAATTAATTTAATGAAAAGTATTTTTTTCTGTATATTGTCGAGGTCTGACATGATATGGGAGGTTTCGCCATAATCTCTTTCAACCTTCTGGTTATATTTTATATTAGCAGTAGTATGCGTGTGTACAGGGAAGCCTCCACATACCCCAAGTAAAGTCTCTATATACTGGTAGGGATCTGCGAGATCACAGGATCATGTTTTGTTTCACTTTTTAAATGCACTTATGTGAACATCGGACTAATGGCCAGGTGAAAAAGACCGAAAGGCTCATAGTTCCATATGGTAAGTGATACACTGGATAGCTCTTAGGAGAAAATTGGGGAATCCAATCCTTCAACGCCATGCAGCGTTGTATCACAATTTATCCGAAGAATCCTTCTTATAATGGCGTGGAGTTAGTATCATCTGATGAATCTAATACACATATAATGTCGTCTCGAGCCAAATTTCCAAATCGCTGGATTGTCAGAGGGCAAATTTTGTGCCCTGAGAAGACCAATTTGACACAATAGGAATTTTTATTTTGAACGATACATTAAAAAACATCGTATATTCCGAAGAAATTCGTAATTTATAGAAATTAAAGGGAAGAATCACTGCAGTTGTTGCAAGCGTTACACTAGTCATATAGGGGCGGGGGTGGCCCAGTCGTTAGCGCGCCAGACTCGTAATCCGCAGTTCCCAGGATCGAGTTCCACTGTGATAGCGTTGAGATTTATTCCACAATACTCCGCCCCTGCGTTTGGTCAGTAGAAAACACCAATGAGCTTGGATAGCCCTCCGTCTAACGGATGGGGCATTAAGCCGTTGCTCCATGTGCGGAAGAGGATGTGCACAGGATACCCTGTGCACATTAAAGAATATATTGGCGGGCTTGACGAGATGCTACCTTCTGTCTCCTAACAGCTTTCCAGTGGGTCTCCTCCCCCAACTTTCTCTGAGCCCCAGGGGTCTTTGTGACCTCTCCATTGTATGCAAAAAAATGCAACTTAGACATAAAACAACACCAGACATGCTGAGTCCGGTATAGATGGAAGTTCGATAAAATACCTTCTGCATGAAGCCTGCTGAACACAAAATGGAATTTTGAGTTTCTTGACATTTTGTACTCAAATTATTTTTCTTGCTTTATATAATAAAATAAGGTGTCTCTCTCTCTGTGTGTGTGCAACTGTGTTTGTCTGTTTGTATGTACCTGTGTGTGTGTATCTATCTGCGGCGGCCGTAACTCTTCGAGAAATCATGGTAGACGCTTAAAAATTTCACATAATGTTTGTGGTTGTAGTCCGGGTTACAGTGTCAAATTTCAAGCCGAAACTCGAAAAGGGGGCTTTCTATAAGCGAAAATATTTACCATGCTATTCCTATGGGAAACGATAATCGCTGTCAAATTTATTGTTGCCTTTACTGCTCCCTAACTGTGAACGTAAAGAGTTAAAAAAACATTTAAATCTACTGCCGTCGCCAGATTCCTCACATTTTCAAAGGCGTCTCATTGCAGCTACGGGCTTGATGTTCTAACCCAACATGGGGTCAGGCAGGGGGAACCCGCCTGCGAAATTTCTGACCATTCGATCGAGTCCATCGGGAATTACAGAATGCCAAAATCTGTCGAAATAACAAGCTCGATAGTTTGCAACGAAGCCACGGACTATGAGAGAGCGCGCAGAGTGTCAATGACCTTTTAAAACCGGGAATTTATTCGTGTTGAAACTGTGCTAAAATGTAGGCGCGGGGAGATACAGAATATGCAGATTAAAAGTGAGATCCAAGCTGGGACAATTTGTGTAGAAAAGAAGGCACGAAGTTACGGTACAAGTGGGAACCTGGTTTTCAAACTAATTACCGGGGGTACATGTGGAGGCTGTGCGGGAAATTTGGGCCATACAGTCAAGTATCACGGGAGCCATAGAGCAGCAAATTCTGTCGTAACGAAAATAAACAAATCTCGTTAGTTAAGGTAGAAACTAAGTCACGGGCTATGAGAGAGATCGCCGACGTCAACAACGATCCAAGCAAACATCGGAAAATTTTCTTCGTGTTGAAAATCTATGCTAAAATGTCGGGGGGGGGGGGGTAACCCAGGCAACGCCGAGTGCCATTCAGCTAGTTATTTAATAAATATAGCTCTTTAAATTATGGGAATCTTTTATATTTCAGATATTTCAATACATTTCAGTAACTTTGAAAATGAGCTCTTTATACAAAAATTGTCACAGGAAATAATTTGAAGTACTCAAATTTGATCTCTTTACATCTTAAGAAACAATATCCGCCGAAAATTTCTATAGAGTTTGGAGATATGCGGTCCCGGTGACTGAATTATTAGTTTTCTAAGCAATGGTACCTAGGTTGGGACCCAGAATAAGACAAGGATGTCTCTAATTTTGCCTTTAAGCTGAGGTCTCGCTTTCCTCATAGACTTTCACCACACCGTATTCGACTTACAGATTCCTTCAGAACTCTGGTGATAAGTACGTGCGTAAGCGGTAAGTTATTTATTTAAGTAATTAATATAACCAAAGTCGTCAATCTTCATACAAAATCTCTAAGAAAACAATTTGATAGGACATGGACGATTCTTTAAGAAACTTAGAACATACGAAAAGTTTTTCTGAAAACTGTTCTTATGTTTCCTACGTATGAAAACAAAAATGACTTTCTAGTTGAAACGCATGTCTGCTGAAATCAGGGAAGGTGTTCTAACCACTAAGCTATCGGCAGGTGACTCTTTATCTGCTAATTGTGACTATAAATCTCCCGGATTTTTACCTAACATGTGGAGACGTAGATTAGAGTCCCACTCACGGCGAAACTCATATTTTTTCAGCTAACCATTCCAGACAGTGTGACTGATTATTTATTTATTAACGTCATTGATGCACTTAGTTATCAGTTCTGGCATAGATGGCACCACGAGCGTAACAAAAGAAAATTACAAGGTTTATAGTCACAATCAGTTGACAAATAGTTACCGCTGAATGTTTAGTTATCAGATGTTCTGACCAATAAATGATTCCCCTCTTCGTCAGAACACCTGATATTGGAACGAATCCTCTTCACATAATTTATTAATGAATTCCATAAGAATGTTTCCTGTGCTACTATTTGAATTATCTAAACATAATTTAATTTGTGAAATACTGTAGAATATATATATATTATTTACTCTTCAACGAACTTTTCCGATAAATATTTAATCGACAACATTAGAGTTATATTCCAGTTTCTGCAACATTTTAAGTACTAAACAAAAATTCTTGACAATTAAGTTTCTAGGAGATTTGATATAAAATGTTTGATCTCAATGTTTCCGTAACAAAATAGTTATTATCAAAGCTAGATAACTTCGAATGCTACGCATTGATAAAATACGTAGGTGTTCTCAGATTTCTTTTCATACGTAATGTTCATAAGATAATATTGATTTTAATACGGAAAAAATAAACTTATTTTTATGTTTACACAGGCTTCCAATAACAAGAAGAGGAAAGAAACACATCACAGTTTGACTATTCTGTGTGTTTTTATTTCATCCATCTTTGTATGAAAATTTTTCATGCGTCATTGCAGGAAAAAGGTACTGGAACTCATTGATTACTTCATTGATTTTCCAGACGACGATCACAGAACGCAACATGAAACATCAAAAGCTACAAAAGGAAACTCTCTAAAGTTTTTTTCTCCTTTGTTAGCAATCATACAAGTGCTTTATTCGCAACAAATAGTGGAAGTCTAAAAGGAATTCTTTACTGAGAAGACTTTTTGCTTTAAAGTAGATATCTTCTGCTGATAGTGTTGTCTTGTCAGAGGCAATCATATTTTTCGAAAATAAAGTTTCCTCTTTTATTTTGCTTCCCTGTGCAATATTGAATGCAATTACTATTTTTCTATTGATACCCTTCGTCTTGTGCGCTTATTATAGAAACTCTCTATCTAACAAAGAATCTAGTTGTGTTTTTTCCTACCAGTGTTACTTCCACTTTTACTAGGACAGCGATTTTTTTTCTTTTCTTCTAATTATTACAATACAGATGAATAAGGGGGACTACTCTTAAAAACCGGTAATTATTTTAAATAATGAAAATAACTAACTTTCTGCTGGTAATGTATGATTTCTTCTAGCGTCTTTAAAACGGTAAAATTTCATGTCTCCTAACTCGCCGGTTCCCAACGAGGGCGTTTGCGTGAAATCTTATACACAGAAATAACTTTTTCGACTAGTTTTATATGAGGAAAATAATTCTAATTTTCATGAAATTTTCGTGTTTGCTTGGGTTCACTCAGAATACGATGTGGACGTAATTGTTTCGTAATATGTCTGTTTATTCAGTAGTAAATATCACAGGAAAATGTCTGTGTTTGGTTGTTAGCATTGTTAAACACTGATTATATTTTACATAAAGACACGCTGGTTGGAGTTCCTGTGTGACACCCTGAGTGAATATTTATAAAACACGCTCGCTATATATTTTGTGAGATAAATTGGTCCAATCCTTTTTTAGCTATGGTCGTTTAATTTTTGCAAGATTCACTAATGGTATTCTGTTGTAGGATACGCTAGTTAGATCCTATGTAAGGCACACTGACTACTTCTTTGTGAAGCTGTTAAGCCCTTTACCATTATTGTCATGCATTTTCACTTGTACAGATAATTCGTATTATATATATTTATTCAAACTCTAACATCACCAAAGTTTTCTTTACAGTTTCCTAAACCAAAACCAAGAAAGTTCTTCCTTATCCAGAAATAAATTTCCGAGCAAACCTGGAATTGTTCACGACCCGTTACCAAACGTTAATAAAACTGAAACCAAAATCCATAAAAAATTTGCATGACATCAAAAATACAAAACGCAAAAAGCTGAGTCAACAACTCTTTACGTTTCCTGTTTGCAATGCTTTAACAGTTTTTCTTCCTTTCCTTCGGTGGATCTAGATCTTCGACGGATTTCGCTTCGATCGGTCCGCGTCAAATACCATCAGTGATTGCACATCTATTTTTCTCCACGACATAGCTCGTGCGTCGACATTGTTCCCATTCTCTCACCCCATTTCACTTTAGCTTTATGTCCCTCCCCTTATAATGGGATTGAAGCTGACAAAGAATCAATACTTCGAAATTGCCCGAGTCAAATTTAGAACTGCGTGCATTGCTTCCCTTAGTCGTTTTCCGCATTGACGTTTTTTTTCTAATATAAATATGTATTATATCATGAAAATTGTCATTTCTTGTGTGATTCACAAGAGTTTTAAAAATGAAATATCGATTGCTGTAAAGCACATTTTAATTTTTTAAATGAAATACTGATATATAATAGAGGGTCATTATAAAAAACATATTTTAAAGTGTATATTTTATTATATAATTAGGTAACAGAGGAAGTTATAAAAAATGACAAAAAAACTCAAAATTTTTGTTGGGTTGTTTATTCTCTTAGGTGGCACTTTTTTGAACACAATAAGCTGAATGGGCAGGTCACAAAGACCCCGAGGACTCAGACAATGTTGAGGGAAGGGGACCTACTGGACAGCTGTTAGGAGACAGATAGCAGCCACCCGTCAACGTCATCCAGTGTTTTCTTTAATGTGAACAGTATGTGGCTTTCCTGCACAATGGACCATGACTTAACGTTCCATCCGACGGACGGCGCCCTTTGAAAGTTTATCGGTGTCCGCTACTGATCGTAGGCAGGTCAGGGAATATTTGGGAGATAAATCTCAACGAGGCCCATGTTGGAGTCGAACCTAAGAACTGCAAATTACGATCCTGGCGCTCTACCGAACGAGACCCCCCTTTCTTCTTTTTTTTTGTGTGTGTGCGTGTTTAACAGACTTCAAATTGTGGTTCCAATACATGCGATATTCAGCTTCCGTCCATACTCGGCTCAGCATGTCTGGTACAGTCGCTCACAAAAGTATCCGAACGCTATGGTTGATTACAGAATTCAGAAAAAATATCTGGCAACGATTTTTTTAGAAATTAGTGATCTGGCAACCTTCGTGTCACGTGACACGAAGGTTGCCAGATCACTAATTTCTGTCACGTGACACGAAGGTTGCCAGATCACTAATTTCTAAAAAAATCGTTGCCAGATATTTTTTTCTGAATTCTGTAATCAACCATAGCGTTCGGATACTTTTTTGAGCGACTGTATAACGCTTGCAACTGCCACTGTGATTCTTTCCTTTAAATGTTGTAAATGACGAAGTTTTTCGAAATAAACTATGTTTTAATGCATTTCAAAAAAAAAGAAGAAGAAATCCAATGATGTCAAATCGTCACTTTTCGAGGGCAACAAGATCCGTCCACCTCTACTAATCCAGAGATTTGGAAATTTCACTCTAGACGACATTATATGTATCATTAGTATTCTATAATTATTACATGATTACTAGTATTCTCTATTTAGTGGATCTATGTAGTATGATCTATTAATTATGATTCCCCAATGTTCTCTTGAGTATTTAGGGTTCTTGTGACCTGGTCATAGTATATTGTGTGCAAAAAATTCAGCGGATACTACTAATCCAGTGATTTCGAATTTTCACTTTAGATGACATTATGTGTGTTATTAGTAACTTGGTGGTACAAAAATACTAATATCATTATGCGATATTAACTCTATGCCATCATAACAAGAAAACTTTCAGAGACTCTTGACATTTTAGGCGCATATAATTTGTGATATTTAATTATCTGAAACATATAGTACTTTCAAATATGGATTTTTTTTCAAAAATAATTACTCTCTATATTTTTATTAATTGTGCATTACAAAAATATAAATGTGTATTAACACAATAGCATATAATGTGTTAATATTTTATAATAATAATTCCTCTCCTGTGGTGGGGCGGGGGTGGCTTAGTCGGTAGCGCGCCAGGCTCGTAATCTGTAGTTCCCAGGTTCGAGTCCCAGCTGGGTCAGCATTGAGATTTATCTCCGCAAAATTCCCCGCCCTGACCACGGGCAGTAGGGGACACAGATGGGCTTGGAAAGGCCGCCGTCCGTCGGATGGGACATTAAGCCGTGGCCCCGTGTGCGGGAGAGAGCCATACCCTGTGCACGTTAAAGAACATACTGGATGGCCTTGATGGGAGGCTACCATCTGTCTCCCAACAACTGTTCCAGTGGGTCCCCTCCCCCAACCTTCTCTGAGTCTTCGGGGTCCATTTGACCTGGCCATTTAGCCCATGGTGTGCAAAAAAAGTGCCGCTCGAAGGTAAAACAACCCAACCCTCTCCTGTGCGTTATTTTAATGGTCATTTACATATTATAATTTATAATTTTCTTTAAACAATTAAACTCTAAAAAAATACTGCCAATCAGCCACTCAGATTCAAAAAAGCTGGATCTTATAGATGCGCGCCGGTTACTCTACCAGATGAGATGACTATTAGGTTCAAAATTCCCTAATTAAAGATTTTGGTGACGAAAGCTCAAGTTCTGGCATAATCTAACGAGCCATTTAAACTGACGGCGAACTCAATATTTTAAATAGCCAATGACTTACTCTGAGCAGCTGGTTGCTATCGATCACTCGATGTTTTATAACTTATCAGCCTTGGGCGACAACCATTTGATACGAAAGAGTGGAACTCGCATTCCTGATAGTCATAAGAGACATTTAGTTTCAATAATAATACAAGAGTATTAGATGACTCGCAAAGTTATAATTCAAGGGATGACCTCTCTTCATCTAGAATTTGACTTAGTAAGTATGACTCGCCTTCATCTTAGCTGAACGAGTAAATTAACTGGCGCCTAACCAGGAGATTCCGTGTGTGAATTCAGGAGAAGGATTCATAGTTGTTGTTTTTTTTCACACTTTTGTAAATATTGAATCTTAATTCACTCTTATAGGTTGAGTTGATTGGATGTTTTACCCCTTAGTTGCACCATTTCTTGCACACAATGGACTAAATTACCAAATCACAAGGACCTAAGTGCTCATGGAACATTGTGTGTCAACGTGGATGGCCTTCAAGGGACATCCCGTTAAGACCATCCAACGTGTTTTTAACGTGCACAGGGTAAATATTTCTTGCACACGGGACTATGGTTTGACGTTCCATCCGACGGACAGCGGCCTTTCGAAACCCAGAATTTATCGCAGATAAATCTCAACACTAGCCCAGTGACCTGGAAACCTGGGAACTGCAGATTACGAGCCTGACGCGCTACCGACTGAGTCATCCCCCACCTCACTGACCTTTTACAAACACTTCACTATCCATTCAAGGGCCGCTGCCCCTTAATTGAAAAACCATTTAGATAGTGAATTACTTAAAATTAAGCCAAGGAAGAAGACTGAGATTTATATTGATTAAAAATTTGTTCTCTTTTATTCGCTATTCATTAACCATTCTACACGTAAGTTATATTTTTTACAGAATAAAGGAAAGGTTTAACACTGCCGCCGAAGCTTGAAACTTACCTTCAATGTAAGGAATAAATTTTCAATGCATCACGAAATTCAGGTTTAAGTTTCAAAATCAGCAAATATAATTTGAATACTGAAATATATTTTTTACATTTGAATAGTCGGTTAAAAGCAAATATATTGTT
Source organism: Ryuthela nishihirai (assembly GCA_038380435.1). Classification (NCBI taxonomy): domain Eukaryota; kingdom Metazoa; phylum Arthropoda; class Arachnida; order Araneae; family Heptathelidae; genus Ryuthela; species Ryuthela nishihirai. Next base: position 50,802,671 of record JAWZYU010000020.1, read on the forward strand.
TGAAAGTCTCAACGGCTTTGCACATTAGAATTTAAAATAATAAAGCAGATCACCCCAATCCAATTGTTTAAAAAGCAATTATTTTCCTTCAAAAGACAGTTTTATGGATTTTTGAAAGATGATAATCTAAGAGCAAAGTTGAAAGAATTCAAAGATATTGCAGATAATATTCAAATGTACTCTAAAATTGTTCGTTTGTGAGTGTCAGGAAGCGACCGGTCGTCATCAGCATAAGGAAAAATAAATAGAATTACATTCATATATTCTCAATTTGATAGCTTCGTATCTTTCATTTATGAATAAATATGTCAGGTATAAACACAAATTTCTTTTCTTATTTCGTTTTCCTGTTGTCGTTTTGTCGATCTCAAAGTTAAATTGTATTTAAAATGGAAGAAAACATAAGTATTTGTTAATAAAAAACATTGTATTTTTTAATAAAAAGCTTATTTAAGAAGTTACTGAGCTGTATCTCAGTTATACAGATATAGAACTCTAACAAAGTGGTTGTTGTGTGTATATATCCATAACAATAAATACTTTCTTCATCGTTCCATAATTCACCTTTTCTGTCAGAGGGAAAACTATGCTATGCACTCTTGTTTAAAGATTGATTTACCGTCAGTCTCCCGGCTGTGACGTCAAAACTACTAGCCAATGAACACCAAGAAACTCTCCCTCGCATACGGAACGGAATTCTATATTCTCCTCGCTCTGGAGAATATAGAATTTCAAAGAATGAACATTTTATTTTCTGCCATTAACACTCTTTAACATTGGTAGTTTAAAATAACAGATAATAAGAGAAATGCAAATAGTAGTACCTTACGAACTCAAAACTGGCTCTACTATTCTGAGCGAACTATGTGTTATTACCTAAACAACACATACATATAGAATTTTTATGTCTACGTCTTAAAATGCTTCACAACTTTGAAAATTAAAAAAATGGAATAAATGATCTACACGTAAAATTAGTATTATTACCAAATAATATTATACTATCAAATCGTACTTATATTGAATTGTAAAATTGCTACTTGATCTATAATCATATTTTCATCCTGGATAGAAGGCTTTACAGGCCTACATTCCATGCAGTGGAGAGTGTTAAAAAAAGTTGCGTTTCTCATCCCATTGAGGTAAAGAGGCGGTAAATCATTATTCCCAATATAATCGACATATATAAACACAATGTAACAGACTGCAAGGTAAAAATATTTGCTCTTTCTCCAGAAAAAAATAAACAAATGTTTTCACATTTTTGTCTGTCTTCTGTCTACCCGTCTTTAGACATTCAAATTTTTGATTTTTGAGACTGTTTAAAAATTATTTTTGGGTAGGATAGATCAAGGTGAATGAAGGTAGGGTGGCGCCACTATGCGAGGGAGAGTTTCTTGGTGTTCATTGGCTAGTAGTTTTGACGTCACAGCCGGGAGACTGACGGTAAATAAATCTTTAAACAAGAGTGCATAGCATAGTTTTCCCTCTGACAGAAAAAGTGACTTATGGAACGATGAAGAAAGTATTTATTGTTATGGATATATACACACAACAACCACTTTGTTAGAGTTCTATATTATATCTGTATAACTGAGATACAGCTCGGTAACTTCTTAAATAAGCTTTTTATTAAAAAATACAACTGAAGATAATTTAAAGATTTGAATTAAATCTATTTTAACCTAAAATTTCAACAATATTCTTTCTCTATTTATAGAGATATGTAAAGTTCGCGTAACAATTAAGTTTCCGCCAATTTTAATTATATTTTGCAGAACTAACTTGCTAAATATTTAACTTTTATAACTCTTTAAATCCTGAAAGAATAGTGTTGGAAATCGAGATTTAAATTGACTTGAGATCTTTAAATATCTTCGGTCACATTTTTTCACAAAAAGCTTATTTAAGAAATTACTGAGTTCTGTATATGAGTCGACGTAACATGGAACTATTTAATAAAGTGAACTTTTGAGTGTATTTTGATATTACAGATATCATGATTGTATCATATGTACTTCATATCGTATTATTGCAGAATTTGTATTTGATGATTCGGAATAATTAATTTGATCTTGCTCTTAAAATTAAATTTGATAAAATGAAAACAGCAGATCTCAATATATTGCAATTGGTCGTATTTCCAACCGTTAATAGTCATAACGAAAACCTGAAGAAAAATAAAATTTTTGCCTCCTGACGTACGTTTTAAATGTTTTCCCTCCCAGAATCATTTGACCTGACGTAAGCATAGTTTTTAATTTACTAAAAAACTTTTCCCTAGAGTTATCCAATGAAATAGCTTTACCTTTTTCTCTCCTTTTCACTTGAATTCAGAAGTTATTATTCTGGCGAATCAAATTGTATCTATGTAAATTCCAGAGTTTTTTGCTCAGATCTTAATCTGGCTTGCAAAATAGATATTTTCCCTACGGATTTATTAAGTCTTTTAATAACAATTTGCAACTGCTGCTTTAATTGTTCGCTGCTTTGTTCGCTGCTGTATACTCTTACTTTGACTCATTGACAATAAGTTATTATTATCTTGATCAGTGCGCTATAATCTTAAGTATTTAAATTATCAATTGCCAGCGATAATGCTCTCCTTTTAATGGACACAATGTCGAAGTTTTCAGGGTCATCGATTTATTTCACAGCACTCTTTTGTTTTTTTTTTCCTCGACACAACAATCATTTGATCCGAGTAAAAGCAGTCATCATAACCAAGACTGAATTGCTTGCTTGCTTGCTTACACGTTACACTAAATTGGGAGGTCCTTATTCAGGCTTTCCCAGAAAGATTGAATTTTCGCGCCGCAGGTTTTTATCTGGAGTAGATTTATTCTTTAAATTACGTTAAGCCGAAACAATAAGCATTTTAGCTTACACTCTTTCCCCTACCTACTTTTGTCCTGTTCTGTCCACAACAATATTTTTTGCTGATGGTTGATTTTCCTTCAGCCTACAGTTTCCATGCATCATTACAATTTCTGCTCTTTAACGCTGAATGAGACTTATCTCATTTTATATAGAGACACCTACATACGTGTCACCAAAACTACCTCTTTCAAATTCTGATAATTCCGCAAGTTTACCCATTATTTATGTTGTCACTTTTTAATACACACGTCTCCGAAACGTCACTACGAATGAATTTATTCATTGTTGGCGTACACTAGTTTTTTCCGCTCGCACAGTTCATTCTTTATCGTAGAGTGGGATTGGCCCAGAGCGTACGATAGATAGCTCTCACTATTCCGTATTGGCTGAAAGTCCGTGAAAAAATTCTGTATATATTAACTGTACTGTTCAGTATTGTAATCGATAAATATAATTTAAATGTAAAAATATTTCTGAGACGAACAGCGCTGTAACGAAGCACCGATAAACGAGGCATGCCTATAACATATTTTAAAAACTACCAGGATATTAGCAATTGAATGAACTATATCTTTGCATTTAGCTTCAGCGATATGACAAGTTAAAGCCGTTGCTCCTATCTTAGACACATGTTCATCCATTAAACAGAAAGTGTAATAACATTTGGCGAAAACGCTGTCATATCTTCAGAGGAGGAAATACGTTTTTTCTTTGCATCATTGATCGTTCCTTCGGATTCTGTCAATCTGAAATTCGCTTCATCTCTCCTCTCGCTCTTTTGTCTTTTCTAACATAGGATTAGACTCTGTTTCACTGTCTCAATGTTTACAATTGCATATTTTATTTATCAACAGATATTGCTGTTGCCTAGATAGGCTTTATAACAAACAATACAACATTATAACAAACAATACAACATTATAACAAACAATATTTTTGAGTTCACCATTACTGCGAAAGGATTACTGTTAGAGACAAATATTTATTTACTACCGGTACTGAATTAAAGAAAAAATATTTTAATATTTTTTTATATCAAACACATTCCGAATAACATGCAGCTAATTATCCCTCTCGTTACTTGTTATTCTGTTTCACATCGAAAGAATACATAGATACCAAAGAGTGGATTCCAAGCAAAAAAGAAATTTAAAAAAATAATTTGTGGTAATAGCTTTCAAGGAACACTTTCGTCATAAAAATATTAAGCAGAAACAATGCATTTCTTGTAATAGAGAAGCCAAACAGTAATGCAGTGTTAGCAGTGAAATAAATAAATATATCAGGTGTTATTATCGAAAACAAGATTGAAAGTATCGGAACAAAATATTTTCCTTGAAACTTTGAAAGTAAAGCAATGACTTTGCAAAATATTGAAATAACAACTGTGTTTCTAAAACAAATTAATTATCGTGGAAAATCTTGCATGACTATGCAACATAAGGACAGTTTTGCAACAACATAAACAAAACAATATTTCCTTGACAATAAAGAAAGTAAAATAATGAATTTGTGATCATACTGAAGATTGGAGAGATACATAGCTGATGAAAGAGTTGTATACTGAAGAAGGTCTAAGGGTCTGCAACTGTTTTTTAATGAGGGCCACTTAGAATGGGAAATTTGAAAGCGGACTGCACTAAAGATATTTAGATGGTACAATATAGGCAAAAATAAACACTTATTTTCATGTCTTTTTCATTACTATATATAAATATGCATATCTTTGTGATTATTTATATCTCAAATAAAAACAATATTTTAATAAATGAAAATATACGAAAAATTCTTACATATGCACAAAAAATGCTTATCTAAAAATATTAATGAGAGGCTTGATATTTTAAAATATTTTTTGCCAATTCAGTAAAATTATTTTCAGAGACAGAAGTACTCTAGCCCTTGGTATTGAATGGAAATGTTCACCTGTTATCGACGATCGAAATTTGCTTCTGATAAAATTCATTAGAGCAAATATTTGTTCACAAATATAGGGGCTAGAGGACACAATTATGATTCCGACCGAGTATCATTTGAGACGAGGATATGTAGAATTTAATAGTAATCACTCTTGTTCAAAAATATATTTTATATTATTATTTAAAAATTTATTCATTATTTCCGTTTTCTGGCGGTGAAATTTAACGTCATAAAACCTAAATCATTCGCTCTCCGTATGTTGCTGATCCTTGGCCATTAATCAATCACGAAAGTTAAAAATGACATGTATTATTTTCATAAAAAAAACTATTGGAAATTTTTAAAAATTACCTTTATATTACAGAACTGCACTAAATATATTTATATATAATTGTAGATATAATAAATTGTAGAATAATAAATTTTAATTATATATCTAATTTTTTACACAATAAAAGCATTCATAGTAATGTGTGTTTTTCCATTCGAAATTATTTTGGCGGCCAAGCCGAGGCCACCTTGATATACCAGACCTGAACAGAAGATGAAAGAAAGGAGGGGTATTAAAACTACATAAAAATTTAGTGATTTAATTTGCCCAAAGCCTTTATTTTTAAATTATGTAAAATAAAATAATTTATTAAATACGACATTATTGAAACGTTTAAGAACATTTTAAATTAACTACCAAGTCTTTTAAAATAAATTACTACTAGTAGGTATTTTAGTGATAAAGATATAATTAAAACTGTTATATATTTTAAACTTAAGTTTTTTACTCGATTATCTGGGTGCAAAGTATTAAGGTTCCTTGGTGAAAGATGTTTAATTTATCTTTCATTAAATATATAATATTACTGCCGGTAGTGGCCGAGTGGTTAGCACGCTTGGCTACTGATCTAAGGGACCTGGAATTAGAGCCCCGGAATTAGGCATGGATGTGTGTGTCGTTTTTCTGCTGAGGTCCTGCCATCCTCTCAGATCTCCTACTGTGGCATTTAAACTGATCAGGCTCCTGTCAGACCTCTGTGGCAAGCAGCTGCTTGAGGGGGTATTTATTTATTTATTATTTATATAAATACCGGTAATATATTTACCGATAGTTTATTACTTATTATTATTTTATTTATTTTATTTTAGTTATTTATTTTATTACTGCCGGTAATATATTTAAGTATATAATATATTTTTTATATATATTATATACTTAAATATATAATATTACTTTGTCTAATAAATGAATAAAACAATAGTTAATAAGAATAATGAAGGTAAAATTAACACATATCTATTTATTTAAGATTTTTACTATTTTGTACTATTGCTGTAGGAGTAACATATTTAATATTATATTTATTTGTTACATATATCCTAAAATTATCTGAAATAATATTACAGGTAAATTTTAAAATACTGTCCCTCGATACGTGACATCATCAAAATAGTTGTCATGACCTTAACCATAGATGAAGCCTTGCCTTGGCCAATCTCGTAATGTGTGGGCTATGACAAGCAATGTAATTTTCTTCCATTGGAAAGTACCTTGGACTATGAGTGATACACAAGTCTTACGAAATTAAAACCATTATGTAAAATACTGAATCCTCTTTATTGCGCGTGTAGGTAAGAGCAGCAATAACGTTTGATTTAGTAGATTTAACACACATTTATGATTATAGAAAATGTCCGATTCTAACACGACATAAAATACCCGTAACATAAATTTCTCTATTATACTTTCACACAGGTAAAAAGAAACTGGATAACAGGAAGGGTAAATATAATTTCTGTGTATTTGCAGTAAAAAAATTCGTCCAGAAGGAAAGTTTCGACCAAAAAAAAGTAAACTGTAGAGTAGACGAAGCATTTTCCACAAGCCATCCACTCTCACGAATTTTTACAAACTATGAGAATTTCTGAACACTGGGATGCCAGACTAAAGAAGACAAATGCAATTAAATATATAACATTTTTGTTATTTAATTTATTATACTCTTCTTGTTATAAAGCTATCGTTGCTATTATCAATTAAAATTACATTGTCTTTAATTATTTTCGCTAACCTTTTTTGCAATTCCCATTTCTATGAGCAAATGTCCCTTGTGAGTTTAAACAAAATAATAGTTCGCAGTGTGAGCCTATAACAATACCTTTCAAACCTCTCATTAAAAAGCGATTATTCTTGAAAAGTTGAAAACATACGGCCTTTTTATTGCTTAGATTCCTCATTTGAAATGTTTAATGACATGAAAAGAAAATAATGAAAGATTTAAACATAGCACCAAGAAAAAACAATTGGTTTAAAATAAAACGTAAGAAGTTTTCATATTCATTACGAATAAAACGATTTTTTTTCACCGAAACCAACTCTCTTTTTCGTAATTTGTTTTCGTATTAAATTAAATCCTGAAATGGTCATCAATTTTCTAATTAGAGAAATAAAAGTCTCATCACTTTATGACATCACTTTATCACCGGAGATAATGTAAGTAGAGTCTGGACTCTCATCCTTCCTCAGCATATTAGTTTCAACTCAAATATATCTTTTTTCAAATACGTTTTATTTCCGTCTCTTTGTCTTGTGCTGCAACGGATAATAATAGATTTTGCATATACTGCAAATCTTTTCATGCTTTCAGAAACAACAACTGAAAGATTCTACTGCGTGAAACTCGGTGATCAAATCTGGAAAGAAATTGTTTCTATCGCCTTTCTCCTCTGCACTTGCTTCCTACTGACACTTTCTTGTATGTTAACTTCTTAGCGCAGTTTTTTGTCTTCTTTCTTCCCCGAAATATAGGGGCGAGGATGACTCAGTCGGTAGCCTGCCAAGCTCTTAATCTGAAGTTCGTTAGTTCCAGATCAGTCTTCCGATTTATATTTGTGAAACTCCCCGCCTTGCCCTCGGTTAGTAAGGGACACCGATGGGCTTGGAAAGACCGCCTTTGGTCGGATGGAACATTATACCGTGGCCCCGTATGCGGGAGAGCCATACTCTGTGCACTTTAAAAACATGCTGGAAGGCTTTGACGAGAGGCTATCTTCTGTCATCTAAGAGCTATTCAGTGGATCCCCTTCTCTGAGCCCTCAGAGTCCTTGTGATCTGGCAATTTAGTGTGCAAAAAAAGTGCCGCTCAGAGGTAAAACAACCCTAAATGTAAGGATATCAGTCCTCATTCATTAAAGCAGAGGTGCAACATCTAGTATTCAAACTTTCTGGCATGTGTATATTGTTAATACACTGGTGGACAAAAGTTAAGCTACACCCTATGTTATGCAAATGAAAAACAAAAGTCGAAGTTCTATAACTTCTAAAATATGGTTGTTATTTTTTTTTGATATTTTTTAAACTTTTTTGAAATGTAATAAAAGATAAAGATTTCAGTCAACGATATCAAAGTTTCGATTTTCATAAATATTCGTTCAGTATTAATGAGTTATGGAAGTTTGAATATTTAACAATAATAATCTTAAGTCTTAGGTTTGAGATAAATTAATCATAAGAATTGATCAATTTTATATAATTTCTTACGATTGGCATCGCTGTTGTTAAATATCGAAACTTCCATAACTCAGTAGATGCTGAACGAATATTGTTGAAAATCGAAATATTGATGTATTTAATTGAGATCGTTATTTAATATCATATTTAAAAAAACTTATTTTAAAAGTTGTAGAGCTTCGACGTTAGCTTCCAATTTACAAACATAAGGTAAAACTTAACTTTTGTCAACCAGTGTACAAAATGGGATGGCAGTTAGCTCAATCGGTAGCGTTTCAAACTCGTTGCCTGATATTCCCAGGTTCGATGGGAAGGAGGCTATCTCATCCGGTAGAGGGCGCCAGGTTCGTAATCTACAATTTATAATTTCGAGTCCCAAATCCCTTCTTTGAGATTTATCTTAACTAACTCCCGTTCTGCTCTCATTGAGAAAAGGGTCACCGATATATTTGGAAAGGCCGCCGTCCGTTGGGTGGAGTGTTAAGCCGTGAATCCGTGCACGTTAAAGATAGCACATCTGAACAGCCTTGATGGAGGCTACCATGTGTCTCCTAACAGCTGTCCAGTGGATCCCCTTCCCCTAAGCTTATCTGAGATCTCGTGGTCCTTGTGACATGACCATTTAGCCCATTGTGTGCAAAGAAATGCAGCTCAGAGATGAAACAAAACAATCGAAATTCCAGATTCGAGTTTCCATTGCGAGTTGCACGTCGAAAATCAATTATTTTTCACGAGTCCCACTTTGAAATTTTCATTGCTGTACAGTCACTCAAAAAAGTATCCGAACACAATGGATGATTACAGAATTCAGAAAAAATATCTGGCAACGATTTTTTTAGAAATTAGTGATTTGGCAACCTTCGGGTCACATGACAGTATGTAGTGTTACAGGCTTTATTTGTTTAAAATGTATATTTTCAATACCGCAGGTTTTATCTTCATTCAAATAATTTATTATATTCATAGTTTCGTTAACACTGTGTAGACGCCGCTTTCCACCAGCTGCCAACTTCAGTTAGAAGTTTGAATTAAAATCGATCGGCCATCTAGAAAAGTAACTAGCTCACTATTCTAATTAAGTCTAAAGTTAAGGTTAAATTTCAGACAATAGCAGTAATCCATTTTATAAGTGTAGCTGCAACAATAAATAAATTAATTAATTAACTGCTTATTTGCAAGTAAATAAGATGTAGTCAATTCTCGATTAACAGGAGTAAACGAGGGGAGGAGATCACCGTATCCCAAAATTACGATTGAAACAAATCTAGACGAATTGATTGAATTACGATTGATTACGATTGAAACAAATCTAAACGTGACAATATGGATTATATATAAACATTGTTAGTTAAAGCTACATCCACTATTTAGGAACCGTACTACAGACGTCATTCTAAAGTGTAAAAATAATGCACCCATCCCTCTTACACGACCAAGAAAATGCAACCAGTTTCGTCTTACACAATTATAAGACTAAGTTTTACACGATATCGCATTCTTTTTTTATGTATGAACAATATACAGGGTGTCCCTGAATTCATGGCCCAAACGTAAGGGGATGGTAGTACACACCGAACACACAAATATTCGTCATAGAATATGTGGTCGCAAACGCAGTGAGGAGTCGGAAATAAAGGACAGACAGAGACGTTTCCAGAGTGACATTTATTGGAGATTATTACAAGAAATGCTCAAACGTCCGCCCACCAACGCTGATACAAGAGAGGCACAACGGCGGAGTAGTGATCGGCGTACCTGCTCGTAAACACCGGGCTTGTCACGTACATCGGCGGCTGCGATGGACAGTCGGGTTACTAGATCCTCCATGGACTGCACGGGCGTTTCGTACACGACACTCTTCAAATTTCCCCACATAAAGACATCTATACAAGAAAGATTCCTCTGCGTTTGTAAACTGCTCCATTTTGTGTCTGGTCGACGCTGAGAATTCTGGGGTTAGGCCGATCCATTGCTTTTAAGCCGTGCCTTGTCTTGTGCCCCCTACCTTCACCGGGCTGCTTTTGCGGCCACATATTCTATGACGAAAATTGGTGGGTTCTGCGTGTACTACCATCCCTCACGTTTGGGCCATGAATTCAGGGACACCCTGTAGAGTGTATATGAACAGTATACATTATATCTACATAGATATAATAATATTATAAAGTAGCAGTGCTATAGCTTCAAGTGAGACTATTGAACTGTCATTCCAAAGTAAAAATATGCTAAATGGTTTTATTTGATATCATTTATTTCCAAGAATAAGTAGATAATATAAAATATTCATATTAATAAAATCGTCATCGCTAACAAGCCATATTATATTCCTTCGATGAAATTTATTTTTGCCATTGTAATGCAATCTATCTCGCGACATCTTAGTGAAATAAAGCCTGTTTTGAATCGGCAGCGAGATAAGACTATTCTAGACTGAATATTTTCAGGCTAGGAAAAACCGTGTTTTATTTCATTTTTAGAACCCAGTTTTGTAGATTACTATATAGATTAACTAAGGCTAATTCGTAAGTACACTGTTGAATAAAATATGTAAATACTAATTTTACAGAATGAATTATTAAGTATTGGTGCAAATGCTTAATTTCTAATTTATCTTCAGTTCGTAAATATCGTTCTTTCAAATTTCTTCGTGGCGGGGGGGGGGGGGGGGGCTCAGTCGGTAGCGCGCCAGGATCGTAATCTGCAGTTCCCAGGTTCGAGTCCCAGCTGGGTCAGCGTTGAGATTTATCTCGGCAAAACTCCCCGCCCTGCCCAAGGTCAGTAGGCAGAGCGCGGAGTCTGTCGGATGGGACGTTAAGCCGTGCCCCCCGTGTGCGGGAGAGCCACACCCTGTGCACGTTAAAGAACACGTTGGATGGTCTTGACGGGAGACTATCAACTTCTTCCAACAGCTGTTTCAGTGGGTCTCCTCCCACAACCTTCGGGGTCCTTGTGACCTGGCCATTTAGCCCATTGTGTGCAGAAAAGTGCCGCTCATAGGTAAAACAAACCGAACAACCCTAATTTCTTCTTGAAATTCCATTGTATACGTCTACATTAACGATGGTTAATTTTCATGACCAAAATGAAATGTATAAGTAATCTAAGTTTATCCAAATTAGTACAAACGAGGTTACATTAATGTTGCTACATTAATGTTATATTAACGCTTGTGATTATTGCATAGACAATTCTTATATTTTTCATTCTAATATTATTACTGGTGAACTATTGTACTAATGTTTATCCATGAATATATTTTATTTAGGAAGAAAATTATTCGTAATTATTATTAAATATAATAAAGCTAATTAATACAAATAAATTTTCGCCTAAATAAAATATTTTATAGACAAATATTATTATAAAGATTAGCACAGAATTATATTAGAATAAAAAATATAAGAAGTGTCTATACGATAGGACTACTTAAACTGACGTCATAAATTTGGTCCTCTGGCTTTCTGTTATAGGAAGTGTTGGTTGAAGTCTGCAACTCAGTTGATCTGCACTGAAAATCAAGAGTTGATTGTATTTATTTTCCAACTAAATTTCCAGCAGTTATTGAAAATCTCATCCGTTTTCCTCTAAAATTACATACAAATTCAATTAATAATATTTATTTACCATTTATATCTATATGCAATAATTTTATATTAATAAAGAAGTTTTTAAAGTAGCTACTATATCAATTATCAAACATAAAATTTTATCGATCTTGGTTGAAAAAGCATTGAAGTTGCTGCAACAGCAAAAACCTATGACGAAGCAAAGAATACAATGAGCGTTATCTCAGCTGTTTCTCCTTATTTATTGATGCTGAAGAATTTACGCATGTTATTCATTCGCCGAGATTATGTTTTGATGCACTAAAATGATTACGGTTTTATTTTTGGATGTGTTCGGTGCATTCCATTGACGCTGCACGATTATAGCACGCACGTGCAACAAAGCACGCGAAGGTATTTTTGGAGTCACGCGATCAACAAACTTGTTCCAAAAATATTAATCAGGTGAAACTTTAAGGAAAAATTATTTTGTTTCGCTTCACTCAGTCATACAAACAGATAATTGTCAAACAACTCAGAGAGAAGCTGTTGCGAAGCCAAAATCGATATTATTTGCCAATTTAACTATCTGAGAGTAAAAAAACTAATGCTCTCTGATACGGGCATAGAATGTAGCTTGTATCTAATAAGAGTTTGTTTTATCCGATAAAAGCATTATTTTATTCTCTAAAATAACTTCATCATAGGATGCACAATAATCTGTGTTCCAATACGGCAGAAAAGGTGTAGAAAAAAATTGTATAACAAACAAAAGGGAAAATATTTTAACGTAATAAAAATGCACGGAACAGTGGAAGTAGGTATGCAGAATTTCAATATCAACGGAATTAAAATTCTAGAGTATCTATAGAACTAATGAAGAAGATATAAATGGTTTCCGTCTTCTATATTTCACATAAAGAATAGACGGGAAAATCTAAAGCTCACAAAAGACAACAGCGAATGAAAAGATATCACACCAACATGAGTTCTATAAATGGCAACTTGCAGATGTAACACTCCGCCATAGCAAATAGTTCCATGATTTATGCAAGAAAAGAGTACTTTTGTAACGTAAATTATTATTACGTATAGTTTATGGAATTGAGCAATTGAAAATCCTGTTTCGATTTCATAATACTGCAAAGTTCACGACGAAGTATAATTTCTTTCACCCTGGGACATTCGCGATGTAATACACTAGTCGTAGAAGTTCCCTTACGAATTGAGAATTGATGTATTTTAAAGTGTCACCTAATGCTTTTCATTCGCTTTCATGATTAAGAGTACTAAGTGAAGACTGGGCAAGAAACTCTTTGAGGCACGTGTTGTGAGTAATAATAGCATGTCTGTAATATAACAGAAAGTTGTTTGAATTGTAATGAGTAGTGTTAAATCTTGATATGTGCGGAGAAAGTAGATTTATGTTGCCTTGTGTAGGAGTTTATGGAAACAGCCATTTTTGTTAGTTGCTGTGGCGATTAAATAATGTTTGTTTATATTTTGTCTAATATGAATCCTAGTTTCACTTGTAACAGCAATAAAAAGCCAACAGGAAATGCAAAGAGGGTGTTATAACAGCCATTGGTACTAAGAATAATTATCCTGCATGCTCAAGTGTATTATATAAATTAATCAGTTAGTGATTTTTACGAGTGTATTTTGATCATTTATTAATTAAGTAAAAAATCCGAATTGTCATACTTCTTGTAAATAATATCTTCTTTTATCTATTAAATAAGTTCATTTAACATCAGTTTGATTATTCTGAATACACCACAGAATGCTATCAAGTAATTATTACTGAAATTCCGAAACAATATAATAAGAAGAAAACGTTTGTTATTCATTTTAATAACAGTATAACATTTTTTTGTTTATTAATGTAATAATAGTCAATAATAATAATAATAATAATAATAATAATAATAATAATAATAATAATAATAATAATAATAATAATAATAATAATAATAATAATTGACTTTTTATTATTTAATTTATCTATATATAAAGTTATTGATCTCTGGATCTTTGTTTAGGTTGCAGATATTATTTACCGTATTGATTCTGATTGACAATTCTGACACATTGGACTTTAACTCAGAATGCTTTACTCCTCTAAGGGGAATACGATTCAGTTTTCGGCAAGGTGCACTGCTCTCATCGTTTTTCTTTAGTTCTTGCAGAATTTCTGTGTCTGCAGCATGTCCGATTATTAGAAGCCTTGAAACTCTATATGATTAGTTCTTAATAGGTTGAGATTTATAATCTCTTTGATTGAGTCGTCATTAAATCTTCTGTAGTTAGTTCTAATAGAGGTAAGAATTTTAATAGTAAGTCCTAAGAGAGAGAGTATTCAATTAATAGAACATATTTAGTACTAATGAAGGAAACTTCATTTCTTGGAGTAATTAGAAATGAGATCAAAGGCAACACTAGATATTTCATTAGTATTCAAAAATATTCTTCACGGTATTAAATCGAAATATATTTCTGCTATTCTTCAAATGCAAAACAAACGAATTTGCATATCAGTATATTCGTTTATGCGTTTTTATATAAATGTTAAGATATACATATATATATTCACCATACAAATGCAAATAAATGAAAAAATATGGAAATGCCCTCCTATATTACTTGGTTTCTTTTGAAGAAATAACTTTTTTTTTCATGCCATCTATGGCATTTCTGATCGGAGGAAAGAAATAAACACGCCATTCTCCGTAAAGTTAAGGCTTCTCCATTTTTTCCTCTTCCATTATCCATTAAAGAAAAACGTTCAAAATGAGTCTCGGAATTTCAGTTCAGCTATCTGACTTAAAGCGCGGGAAAAAGAAGTGGCAACTGGGAATAAAATAAGGAATAAAACCAGAAGAGGGAGACAAAAAAATCTGCTTAAATGGAAAAATCCACCATGCCTGCAAGGGCGCATTCACGCCAACAAAGTTACACATATATACAGCCACGCTCACACGCATAGAACTGCCACACGTGCAAAGCCTGGAAGATCGATCACGTAGCGAAAGATTTTTGCCGAAAATTTTGACGCTGAGGTGGCTGCTTCGATGAAAAGCTGGGGCGATGTTCGAACGATTTGGGCAATCTTAAGGTTTCATCTCATTCCGGTCCTCAAATGAGAAAAGAAATGAAGAGTGAGAAGAAAGAAGATGGAGAAAGAGAAAAAGTGTAGAAAGAAAAGATAAAAAAATTTCGAAGTGATTCCTTGGGTCACTTGCTTAGGAGATGCATCAGTTCAAAAGAATCTCGAATCAGGAGAGAGTTTTAGCCTCTGTGTGGTTTCCCGATTGAAATGTGCTGAATGAAAGGGATGTGAACCAATCCTATACAAGGTTGCTGATGATGAGCGGCTCAGGATCGAAATAACAGATACTTTAGAGAGCTACTTCACTAAATGTTCGTGGCTGGTCAAGAACGGTGATAGGTACATTTATGTTAGTGTTCCCTTGGTGGCAGTACTAAATAATACTCTTTGCTGAGGCTATGTACGAATATTCACAATTGCATTCTTTAATTTTAAAACATTCTAATATTGAAATATTTATTTACTGTCTTTCTTATTATATGTTTAAATTTTTAATAATATTTATTAAATTATTCTGACATTTTAAATAACCACAGTATCACGTTTTTTGTATTACTTTTTTAATTCAAAATGTTTAAAAAAAACTACAAAAATGTAATTTTTTTCCTGATATTCATTTATGTATTGAAAATTATATAATTTCTTTTTCAATTTTGTTATTTTTGAAGCCAATAGTTTTTTCCGGTTTTAATTTTTGTACATTGATTTAGAGTCATCATCAAAACAATTAGTAATATAAAAGATATTTATTGCATAGGTACTGTTGGAAATTACTGTTAGTAAAGTAATTGAGAGGGGACTTTTTTGTGGGAGATGAAAATTTTTGTTGAAAAAAACTTTCCCCTTCTCTAACTTATGATACGAACCTCTAATCAATATATAGTGATTGTACTAATTATCATTTAGTGGAACTATTGGTGACGATTTCAAATTAAACGCTGATTTAAGATATGATAACACGAAAATGTATATCAAATTAGTTCTAACTCTTACTATTTTTGAGTTCCTCCCTCCCACCTACCCTTTTTTTGGGGAGGACAATATCGACCATATATATAAGGTAAACAAAAATGTTCATGCGCGGTTTTTGAGGGTAAAATGAAGCCATACGTAAAAAGTGAATAAAGGTATTTTATTCAGGAAAGTAAGCACCAGCTTAATCTATAACCCTTTCCCAAAGAGATACAAGTTCATAAACGATACTCCGGTAGAACTGCAGATCTTTAGAAGCGAAGAAAGCAGTCAACTCCGTTTCCAGTGTCCTCGGTTTCGAAAATATCGGTTGCGTCTATGATTGTCCATCGCCAAGAAAAGATGGTAATCTGATATCGCAATGTCTGGGGAATACGTAGGGGGAGGGGGGGGTAAACTTTTTCACCAAGGCTGTGGAGCTTGTCTCAGGTAACTCACGCTGAGTGAGGGCGAGTATTGTCCTGAAGGACCACAACGCCTTTGCGATGAACAAGTGCAGGATGTTTTTGGAGCAGTGCATTTGCAACCCGTTGTAACTGTGCCGAGTAGACGTCCGCAGTTATTGATTGACCAATGGGCAGAAGCTCATAAATGGGCGATACCAGCTGTAGTCCACCAGATACACAACAGAATCTTCTGTTGGTGGATCCTGGGCTTTGGTGTGTGCAGTACAGGTTCACTAGATGACAACCAATGATACGAACGTTTGGTGTTCCTATAGATAATCCATTTTTCATCAAACGTCAACAATCTGTTCAAAATGGCTCATTCTTGTAGCGTGAAAGGAGAGACGAGTAGATTGTAAGCCGCTGGAGTTTGTTGTCGGCAATCAGTTAATGTGGGACCCATTTGCTCAACTTCCAGACTTTTCCTAGGCGATGTAAATGCAAACGAATGGTTTCGTCACTTACATGGAACCTTCCTGCAAGCTCTTTGCATATTTTACGTGAATCCAACTCCATGCTTGCCTTCAATTCATTGTAATCAATGACGGTCGGTCTTCCCTCGTGCGGTGCATCTTCAAGTGTTTCATCGCCTGAAGCAAAAATTTCTCAACCACATTTGGGCTGTCCTTTCACTCACTGTGTTCTATCCAAAGGCAGTACATATTTTGCAGGCTGCTTTCGCCGCTTTAGTTCCCAGTTTAAACTCATAAAATAAGCACGCTCGAACAGACGCAGACATATTTTCGTCACGCTTCCCACCGAACCGCTTTTCACACTTGCTACACAACAACTGACTGAGCGTGCCACGTGCTTGGATTGGATTGTTTTATCTCTGAGCGGCACTTTTTTGCACACCATGGGCTAAATGGCCAGGCCACAAAGACCCCGAAGGCTCAGAGAAGGTTGGGGGAGGGGACCCAGTGGAACAGCTGTTGGGAGACAGATGGTAGCCTCCCGTCAAGGCCATCCAGCGTGTTCTTTAACGTGCACAGAGTATGGCTCTCCCGCACACGGAGCCAGGACTTAACGTCCCATCTGACGGACGGCGGCCTTTTCAAGACCATCGGTGTCCCCTATTGACCGTGGGCAGGGCGGGGAAATTTTGCTGAGATAAATCTCAACGCTGACCCAGCTGGGACTCGAACCTGGGAACTACAGATTACGAGCCTGGCGCGCTACCGACTGAGCCACCCCCGCCCCACTTGCCACGTGCTTTCGATTGTATATCGACGCATGCGCCCCACTTGCAATTGTGCTTACGTAATTTTCGTTGAAATGATAGAATTGAAGAACCGCACGAACTTATTTGTTATCTGATCCATACTTTTGGTATCAACGCATATCGGGCGGATTTTTTGCATATCATCATCATCATCATCATCCTCAAGCAGCCATGGGCTACGGAGGTCCAACCAGACCGTGCAATTTAGTTTTCCAAGCAAGTCTATCCTGAGCTACATCTACTGCATCTGGCCACTGCACACCAATTCTAACAAGGTCCTGTTTGACATTGTCAGCCTACCGCATCTTAGGTCTCCCCTTCTTTCTGAGGCCTTTAGGCACACTGTTCATAACCTTATTCGCCAATCTATAATTATTCATACGGGCAACATGGCCAAACCAACGGAGTCTCTCTCTGCACAATATGCTGCTTAAAGGAGATTGCAAACTCCTTTGCCTAACCTCATCATTAGTTAAAAAGTTGAACCACCTAATGCCCAAGATACTGCGTAAGCATCTGGAATCAAAAGCATCTAGTTTCCTGTTATCTTGTTTACAAAGTGTCCAGGTTTCACTACCTTAACTAACCCTAGAAAGAACCAAACTATTATACAGTCTAATTTTAGTCTTTAGGTGTATACGCCTATTTCTCCACACTCTTCATAGATTCTTAAAAGTCCCGGCAGCAATCCCTATTCGTCTGTTAATCTCATGCCACACATCACCATTATCTGTTACATAGCTCCCAAGATAATTAAACTGTGACACCTGCTCAAGACTGCAACCATTCAGATTAACTGAATCACAGCCTGCCTTACCAATTTTCATCACTTTAGTTTTCTCTCTGTTTATAACCAAACCTACTCTACTACCAGTCTCATCAACAGCTCGAATGAAAGAGTTCATCTCATCAACATCATTTGTCAAAAGGGCTAAATCATCAGCATAATCTAAATCAGAAATTTTCGTATCTCCAGCCCATTTAAGGAAAAAATTTTCCCTTGAAGTGAATTTCGCATAACATAATCAATAACCAAACTAAAGAGAAAAGGAGACAAAATGCACCCTTGTCGAACACCAGAAGTAATGCTAAACCAATTGCTACAAGCCTTACCAACTCTCACACACGACTCAGTGTTATTATAGAGAGCTTTCATTATGTTAACTAACTTGCCTGGTATACCATATGATTTCACAATCAACCACAAATTATGACGATCAACAGAGTCGAAAGCCTTTTTGAAATCAACAAAACTAGCAACCAAAGGTTTCTGAAACTCTAAACATTTCTCAAGAATCTGCCTAAGTGAAAATATCTGATCCACACATCCCCTACCACTTCTGAATCCACATTGCTGATCACGCAATTGACGGTCAACCAGATTCTTAATTCTATTAAGCATAATCATGGAAAGAACTTTACCTGGAACAGAGAGTAGGCTAATACCCCTATAGTTATCACAAGAACTGCGATCACCTTTTTTGAAAATAGGGATAACAATAGCTCTGGTAATATCCTTAGGCACCATGCTTTTATCATAAAAGATATTCAGAATTTCAGTCATCCAAGTGGTAGCCGAAATATTTCCAGCTCTAAGCATTTCCGTAGTAATTTCATCTACCCCTGGGGATTTATGAAGTTTAAGTTTAGAAACAGCCAAAATAACTTCAGATTGTGTTATAGGGCCAACATTAAAGCCACCAATGCATCTATCATCATTGCAAACAATGGGAATAGAACTAACCGCATTGTTTAGAACATCACTGAAATGCTCAGCCCACCTAGCCATGACAGAATCCTCACCTTCTATAACCTTACCTTGTTTATCCTTCAATCCCTGTATACCTGTCCGTTTTCTACCACACAAAACATTAACTATCTGGTACAGCTCTCTGCTGTTGTGCTGTCTAACTGCTTCCTCGGCTTTGTCAGCCAAACCATCAAGCCAAAGATTCTTATCAGCAGCTAACTGATCTTTTACACGTTCTCTGTAATGCTTTCTATTAGGACTAGTAGGGTATTGATTAAGGACATTCCTGCAGTTCTTTCTTCCCGAAATAAGCTCAAGTGCCTTATCACTCAGATAATTCTGCCTCTTCTGCTCCTTTTTTCCTAAAAGAGTACTGTTAGTGTCTAAAAAAGCCTGTTTAAAATGATCCCATTCTTCCTCAACTTCAGTAGTAAGCATACCATGACTGTCATAATGACTAAGTAACCTATCATGGTAAGCTTTGGCTATAACTGAATCTTTCAGAGCTTCAGTATTAAAGGTAAATTTTTTAACCCAGCACAGCACTTTTTAAGTTTCAGTTGCAACACACTTTTAACAAGGTAATGGTCAGATCCAATTTCAGCTCCCCTATATGCCCTGGTATTTCTAATAGAACTAGCCCATTTGCTGTTAATTAATATATAATCAATCATATTCCTATGCAGCCCATCAGGTGAAACCCATTTGTACTTTTGTATGTCGCAGTGTTTGTAATATGTGTTAGTTATTCTGAAACCATTGAGTTTACTTACCTGTAGGAGACATTGCCCATTGCAGCTACCAATACCAAAAGGACCTATCACTCCTCCCCAAAGGTCAGAGTCTGTACCGACTTTGGCATTGAAGTCACCTAGAACAAGGGTAATATCTCCTTTCTTGACAGAATTCAAAATATCCTTAAGTTGTCCGTAAAACCCATCCTTCTCATCCTCAGTGGGAGCATAACAGCAGATAACATTCAAGTCTTTAACGCTTGTCTGAAATTTTGCTGTAAGAAACCTTTCATTAATGCACTCATATCCTAGAAGAGCATCACTAGCGTGTCTGCTGAGAAGCAGACCCACACCTTGGTGATGCTTATTGTCGTCCCTCCCTGAAAAGAGAAATTTAAGATTATTTTTAAGAATCTGACTTTTATCTGTCCATCTGGTCTCTTGCAAGCCGAGAATATCTAAATTATAATGGTGGAATTCTTGTGTGAGGACATCAAGAGAAAAAACTCTGTGCAGAGTCCTCACATTCCAACTACCTATGGAGAGAAAATGGTTAGTAGGATGTTTAAAGAAACTATGTTTATTGAGAAAGGGAATGCCGACAATATCAAACAGCCCCCTAATCGCAGACATGGGGCAAAGACCCGTTCCCTCACCACTAAAGGCTGAAGCCATCTACACTGGAAGACTTCCTCCAATGTAGAATTTGACGATGCCAATAGAAGCAAAGAGTTCAGGTGCCTGCGATGACCTCTGCTCAGGATTATCCACCAGCTGATAAACATATCCTGTGAATCTATTCACTTGGGGCTGTCAACCCACAAACAAACAGAAAACACAGCGGAAGATTTTCCCTCCACAGAAGCCCACCAGTGCAGCAAAATCAGGATCCATAATCAAGCTCAGAGCCATATATCTGTCCAGTCCAGTGGGTTTATATGGTCAGCACCAGGACCCTGTGTGGTTGACCACTCCTCAGCAGGGTAGAAAAAAAGAAAAGTAGCCATAGATCAGTAGGTCACACTAATCTGGCCACACTAATAGGAAGGGGAGGGCAGGCCACACTATCTGGCAGCCCTCCCCTTCCGTTCACTTCCACAAGAGAGTATCTCTTTTGAAAGGTACTAACGGTCTGCACCACGAGAAGGCGGGGTCGGACATTAGGTGCTAGGCCTGGCCGGTTCTATGCATCATCACAGGGGATTGGTGCATAGCTCTCCTTCCAGTGACTACCTAGCTACCATTTACAGACCCATTGCATATGGGGAACCCATATAAAATTGGATATTATTTTGTGGCCTTCGAAATTTTGTACGCATTTCAAAAGCACCTTTGATATTAATTACATTTAACATCTTGTATTAAAAAGTTTTTCTCTTACAACAAATATTTTACTTAATACTAGTTAAACTCATTCCAAAAGTTTTGTGCTTACATACATCACCAGACCTTATGGATGGGAAGAGTTATCAATGGACATATCCATTGATAACTCTTCCCATCCATAAGTTCATTCAAAGCTTTCCATCGTTACCATAATACATCAATCACAATTAAATCCCACCAAAATTTTGGCGCCAAACGTACAACTCGCAACGTACTAATCCATTCACAAGACAGGACACAACAGCGCCCCAAGAAATTTCAGACACTATTTGAGGGATCACTCTGACCCACAGCAGCTAGGAACCCTATCCGTCCTAGCTGCCATTGATAAGATGTCCTAGCTGATAAGATGGCCAAGAGGGTCAGAACTAAGCTGGACCACCCAACCAAATTCGGACCGATCGGTCAAACAGTCGCGGAACCACGGGGAAACCGACAATATCTGCCACCGATGACGTCACATATGTCTGTCCGCCCGTTCGTTCGTTCGCCCAGAATTATAGCTATTATATAATATGATAATTTGATATATGTTCCCTAAATAGCATGAAAACTCAAGTAGATTTCCAATCATCCTATTACTTATAATCTAATCAGTTATATATGTAATTTGTTAAGCAGCTATAATCAAACTTACTACTAACCTTAAATGAGGGAATTGCTGCTCAGACAGATAACGCATTCCAAAAACAAAAACTCACATGTAACTTTGTAATAAAAAGCCTTAGTTGGATGTTAAAAGAGAAATAATTTAAAATATAACAAAAAATATGGAAGCTATTCTAAATCACAATGGCGTGTTCCTACAACAACCGACGGTGCGAGACACTTTGGTCAATATTGAACTGCAATGACAAGTACTTTGATCATTTTTTTTTATCTTTTCCGATTTCATCCTCTTTTCTTTTACTGCGGATACAAATCCCTGAGTCACATTCGCAGATGGGCCTGGCAACTTGCCAGCAATGACTCTACTAGCAAGGATGGCGACACTTTAAATTCCTCTAGCCGCACCAGGCATGCATAAAGTGACGGCTCGAACTCTCCGAGAGACTGTCACTTCGGGATGATTTTGTTCGGGATAAACAGCCGCTCTCCATCCTCTCAGATGCTTAGTCGCAATCGCTGGAACGGCTATATTCAATCACATGCCGACATCCAGATATTGCGCTGATGTTCATACCGCTTGCGTGGTTTGCAAAAACTACTTCTTTCGCAGCTACTATTTTTCAATATGCCTTCTTGTCTACAGCATGGTGTTAAAGAAATGGGAGAGTAAAAGATCTTTTCCCAACATCTGCAACATATTTTTCGTAGATTTTTTTGATGATATAAATGAACCCTTTTTTTAAAAGTTTTTTCAATGATAAAAAGCTTGAACAATAATCAATCAATAATAAATGCAAAGATTAGTTGTTGACATATAATTTAAAAAACACATTTGGAAAAAAATGAGCTTCGATAATGAATGGTATTCGAACCCACTCCTCCAAGTTACAGGCCCTATATACTAAGCTGTCACCAGCTGCGTCATTTATCCACTAATTGTGACATTTAAATCTTCCTGAACTTGTCGCTCATGGCGCCATCTATGAACGGGAAAGGCAACTTATCCGATGTTTCTCAATGTATTGATGTTAAATAAAGGAGTTACTAACTATATTTTTAATGCACGTAATAAAATAGTATAATGGTTAAAACATCTTGCATGTAACTGGGAGGTGTGGGTACAAATCCCACTCATCAGCAAAACTAATTTTTTCGTCAAAAGTTTCTCTTGAGCAAAATGTCAACAGGTAATCTGTGTATATTTTATTGATCTCACCTGTTCGTTATATTTCAGCCACCTTGTTGTTTGTCGCTAACACAAGCATGAGAATACACTTAGAATTTGTACCGTAAATGGTAAGATGCGAAATCCTTAACAAGCTCTTGGTTCAATTATCTCGTTCTCAAAAACACGAGACAGTGTGTTCAGTTTGTCGTCCGTCCGTCCGTTCGTCCTTTTATCTGTCTGTCTGTCCGTATGTCTGTCTCTCAATCTGTCCGTCTGTAGATATCGAACTTCGTTGTTTTTAATTCATAGTACCTATCCCAAGTTGGATAGATGTTAATAAAATATTACTATATGCACTTTCTGAATCTCCCAAAATTATAGTGCTTTAAAATTATCAACTAGTTTTTAAATATGTGCTCGTATAAAATTATTTTCTATGATTAAGTCAATACTTTATTGCTAATTAAGAAGCTTACTTGTCGTAGTTTCAGTAAAATTAATAATAATTTTTAATAATCCTAATATCCTAATATTAATCCTAATATTAATTTTTAATAATCCTAATCCTAGTTATCCCAATGTTTTTTGCTGATTTTCTTCTCCCTAAATAAATCACCAATAATACTAAAATGAGAATATAAAATTACATTTTAATAATCTATACTCCATTTCGGTAACTAGTAAATTTATCTCTATTCCCATTAGCTTATGCCTCTAATAATTATAATTTTTGCCGTAGGAAATTCATCTGCCAAGCAAATATTTGCTTACTAATAATCTTCAACACGGCGAACTTATTTCTTTACATAATATTCAGAAATTAATAATTTTGCATTAATTGCCTTTAAAATGTAATGTCACGCTTTAAGTTAAAGATGCTCGAATAGTGTGCCACGTATTCCCAAGAATAAACGACTACCACACAGGAGAACCACGCTATTTAAAGTCTCATTTAATCCCGGAGTACACGGAAAACTCTTCCCTGCTTAGGGCATGCGGGCTGGGAGGA
Organism: Ryuthela nishihirai; assembly: GCA_038380435.1. Taxonomy (NCBI): domain Eukaryota; kingdom Metazoa; phylum Arthropoda; class Arachnida; order Araneae; family Heptathelidae; genus Ryuthela; species Ryuthela nishihirai. The sequence continues at coordinate 50,826,923 of JAWZYU010000020.1, forward strand.
ACTTTCTACGGTCCTTTCCTTTTCATTCACTTAAAAGGATTTACTGCGATCTTTGATCCCAATGCGGGCTTGCAATCCTTCAAGCCATTTCTAAGAGTTATAACGGGATCAGGGGAAATTAGCAGCCTGGATTGGCTACTTGCTGTCCCATTCCAAGAGGCAGAAGTAACACTTTAAATTGTTTGTCCAGTGTATAAAATGTTATTTTGCAATCATTGTTAATCAGTTTGAGAAGATTGTAATTAGTAGTCTTCTTGAGGATGATAAAAATCACTAGGCTAAGCATGACAAAGAAACGGAAGTTTTATTTAATAATCTTTAACACTTACAAATGAATAACATTTACGCTCTGAATGCTCTTTTGAATATAGTAGTTAATCAATTAAAACTAAATGGTTATAAGTTGGATTGTTTTACTTGTGAGAAGCACTGTAGTGCACACAATGGGATAAATGGTCAAATCACAGAGGTTTCAGCGGATCGAACCTGCTTAGGGGATCCAATGAATAGCTGTTAGTAGACAGATCGCAGCATCCTATCAAGGTCATACAACGTGTTCCTTAAAATGCACAAAGTTGTAATACAGGAGGTCACGGCTTAACGCCCCATCTGAAGGACGGCAGCATTTACATGCGTTCCATTGTTTCGTTTCTCAACGGGACCAGAGTAGTGATTACCAGAGAAAATAAAACGCTAGCACAGTAGGACTCGATTCTGAAATATCAAATTACGAATCAGGTGAGCTACTAGTTAAGCCAAACTCCACCCCAATTATTGTAAGGAAAGTTTATAATCTATATATTTTCGAGAGTTTGTCTCTATCTGTCTATTTATTCCACAACTCCTCCTAAACTGTCAGAGCTAAAACTATGAAATTCCATCTGCAGTTTCATCTCATCGTAACTTAGTGCAGTGTAAGGTGTCGACCCCATAAAATCAAGCCTGCCCCAAACGTTAGGAGGGAAAATCTGTCCATTGATAGCGTTTCTCATTGACCACGTACTATTCCATTCATAACTTTCCCAAATTGATAGCGTACCACTCCATTCACAACTTTCCGCATTGATAACGTACTACTCCATTTATAACTTTCACCTCTCCATTCATAAGGTAGGCGACCGCAGCGCCTACAAAGATTTCCGAGGCTTGAGGCGGATTTGATCCCAACGCACAGTAGCTAACCCGATATTTTCACCCGACTTAACAAGACACAACTGGGACCACCACACCCAATATGGGACCGATCGGTCAAGTACCTGAGGAAATACAAGGAGCAGAATACTTCCGCCATCAGTGATGTCACCCGGGGACGTAAACGAATGTCCGCGCGCACGCTCGGCATTACACCTAGAAGTTGGGTTGGTTGCGTTGTTTTACCTTTGAGCGGCACTTTTTTGCACACAATGGTCTAAATGGCCAGGTCACAAGGACCCCGAAGGCTCAGGGGTGGGGACCTACTGGAACAGCTGTTAGGAGACAGATGATAGCCTCCCGTCAAGACCATCCAGCGTGTTCTTTAACGTGCACAGGGTATGACTCTCCCACACACGGGGTCACGGTTTAACGTCCCATCTGACGGACGGCGGCCTTTCCAAGCCCATCGGTGTACGCCTAGAAGACTGCTACTCTTATTCATTTTATTAAGCCTCGAGCAACGACGGGCAACTCTGCTACTATTATATATACGAATATATAAATGACTCTGATTATTAGCCTTTTATCCTTTTGCAAATTTTTCTTTAATTTTTTCTCTCCCGATTATCACACTATTCATATATAACTATCGGATTAGTATGAATCTGAATTAAGTAGATGTATGTCAATGACGTAGATAGATTTTTCTTATGAAGAGGAGTCCAAAATATAGAGAATATGTCAGAAATTTAATATCAATATAAGTCCAAACGACAAATTTGACTAATATAAGTAATCAAAAGCATTAATCTTTTAAATTTTGAAGAAAGTTATTTAGTTTATTCATTCCTTATACTACTAAAAAAATACCTTATTTCAACGGGGGAAGGGGATCCAGACCACAAGGACTCTCAACCCTGCGCACGCTTCTGACGTATATCATTATTTTATGCTAAGATATTTTTATGTAACATTTACATATTAATCTTTCGTATTCATTTAACAAACCTAGTTTTTGAAGTGTGCAAGGACTGCAAAACTTTGACAACTTGCTTTCCCTTTATCATTCATACTAATTCTACATTGGAGCAGCAGTGTCATTTCTCTAAAACAGCAGACATTTAGTAGAGTAAATACAATTCAATAGAGCGTAGCATCGATCATTGTCGATATATTTACTTCAAGGAATTGTTAGATGAATGTTTGGACTTCCAACTTCATTCTAGTCAATGGCGTTATCATTTGTTGGTAACAGAAAGTTCTTTCCCGAAGAAAATATGCCTCGTACAACTGTCAAAAAATCGATAGCTGCACTTTAAAAATTACCTCAGCTGTCGAAAATTCGACAGTCCCCAGTAAAAAACCTGCAATCTACAGAGAGAGAGCGTGTGTACCAGTTGCTCTGCACCAGCTTTTCATCCGCCTTCTCTATAGTCAGCAGTCAGAAATTAAAGACGACAGTCTTCAACTATGGAGACGCTTCATCTGTCCAGTTCAAGTTTAAAACCAATTCAGGATAAAGAATTAAAAAATGAAAGTTAAATAAGAGATTATGTGAAAAATGACTTATGGAAATGAGATAGGGTCATTTTTAAACTTCTAAGTTGCCGCATATAAATAATTTTTCTATTTCTGTCTTTTATCTTTTCCCATCTGCATAGTTTTCACTTAATATTAGTGAAACTTCTTCTGCTGCTGCCAAAACTGCATTCAGCTGTGGATGTCACGATATCTTTGTCAGTGTGATCGATGAGTTTTCTTCGGATCTGCATAGTCGTTTCATTTTTGTCTCATTTTTAACTCATAGGAAATCTGGATCAGCGTCAGTCGCACTCCAGTTTTTAAGCTGATGAAGGCCATCCACGGTTTCGTCCTCATTTGATTCTTTTGAGAGAACTCCAGAGATAGAAAATTTCCTTAAAGTTGCTTTCTCGATTTTCATCTCTAAGTTCCTTTTATCTTTCGCGAAGTAAGCTGAATGTAAATTTAAAAGGGATTAAACTCTTTCATGAAGATAAATTGAATATGTACACTCTGGAATCACTTTATTAGGTACATTGGGTTGTTTTACCTCTGAGTGGCACTTTTTTTTTGCATACAATGAGCTAAATGGCCAGGTCACAAGGACCCCGAAGACTCAGAGAAGGTTGGAGGAGGGGACCCACTGGAACAGCTTTTGGGAGACAGATGGTAGCCTCCCGTCAAAGCCATCCAGTGTGTTCTTTAACGTGCACAGGGTATGGCTCTCCCGCGCACGGGGTACTGCTTAACGTCCCATTTGACGGACGGCGGCCTTTCCAAGTCCATCGGTGTCCTCTACTGACTGTGGGCAGGGTGGGGAATTTTGCGGAGATAAATCTCAACGCTGATCCAGCTGGGACTCGAACCTGGGAACTGCAGATTACGAGTCTGGCGCGCTACCGACTGAGCCATCCCCGCCCCCTTATTAGGTACAGTTCCTTGTTATGTCAATAGTAACTCAAATGCAGAAATCCGTAAATTCTTAAATAAGCTTTTTTAGAGATTGGATCACTCATTTCTGATCATCTTCCATCACTATTGGATGGTTTCTGATCATCATACACTGCTGAAAGATAATTTTCTTCTTTCCACAAGGAAATGGAATGATTTAACAGATGCTAGATGGAATCAAATCCTTCTCTCACCATTGATAATTCTTCGTAGAGCTCAGCTAATAATAACACTATAAATATATATAATTTATCACTTTCGGTGTTTCCTTTGTAGACTGTATCTAATGTTGGTCCAACAGAGGAAACGAGGTAGTGGCGAATGCCAAAATGCCTCCAGGACTGCCGAGATAACGGCAGTCAAAGAAAAATGGGTTTTGCTCACAGAGATTAGAAATCTGAGGTCACGAAGGCTCCGAGTAAATGACATCTCAGTTACGTGATTCGCACGGAGAATAGAGAATAATACAGATCCGCGCCCTATCTTTGCTTTCGCCAGAAATAAATTCACGTTTTTTTTTTCCCGTCATGTTATATTAAAGTCTGTGCTATTTTCCTATCGCATTCTGGGGAGGGGGGATGACTAGAATGGATCTTCCGTAGTCACTTACATAATACTGGGCCTGGACAAAACCATCTAGATCAGTGGTTCTCAACCTTTTATGCTTCACGTATGTGTATGTAACTAACGTAGCCCTTGTATAGATAGGTAAAACTATAGTTATAGTATAACAATGGTTATTTTTACTTTGTTACTAGATCTAGTCATCTCACGGCGTACCCCAAAAAGTTTTACCTCGTACCCCACGTTGAGAACCCCTAATCTAGATAATATAGAGCCGGAAAAGTTGTTCAACAAAAAGGTGGGAAAAAGAAGGAAATTTAAAAGTGCAAAGTTTTAAACTATTTAACTTCATCAAAATTTAAATGAAAGCAATTCAATTTAAGACGATATAAATATTTTTTAATTTATACACTAATTCCTCTTTATATTTAAATTATCCTTATAAACAGAAACAGAAAGAAAATTTTTAAACTATAGCTGTAAATCATACTATGTATGATTAGATAACTTAGTAGTGCACCAGGTTTTTTATCTTCTTCGTTTTATTACTATCTTCAAGAAGAATGATAAATGTTGCAATATAAACATCAAGTTCGAAATTGATTTAATTTGTCAAAAAAAATTCAAAAATTTAATTACCACTTTCAATTTAAAATCTTTAATAAATAATTTATTATTAAATTTAAAGTAAAATTGCGTGATTGGAAATAACAAAGTTAAAACACATGAACCACAAAAGGGCCACAAGCAAAACTATTTTGCTTAAAAAGCAGAATTAAAAGTTAAACATGCGAGTGTCAAACACCATAATCTTAGGACGCTTGAATTGGTTTAAAACCAATGGATCATAATCAATCAAATATCTAATTATATCATAAGGATGATCTCCCACTGTCTCGAAAAAGGTCTGCGCGAGCTTTCGAATATGAGAGTATATGTAGTCAGTGCTCAAATCAGTGTGAATGGTCTTGTTTTTCACAAACCAGGGAGCACTGACCACAGATCTAAGGATTTTATTTTGGAAGCTTGAAGCCTCCTGACATTGGTGTTGGTAGTATTAATGTTGAACAATTGTATAGAGATAAATACTGTGAATTAAACATATATTCTTTAAGACACCTTTATACATACAAGCTTATGCTTTATCGTTTCAAACATAATTCTGAATTTCAAATGAAAATTAATTAATATCTTTTGCGAAACGAAGAACTGACTTATATGATTCCTAAGGCAAAAAAAAAATACTTCCAAGCACTACTTATATCTTTCACCTAAGTTATTTAATTCTTTACCACCTGATTTCAGAAGTTACAGTTGTGGATATATTCGGATATAAAGAAAAACTGAAGTAGTTCCTCCAAAAATAAAACTGACATGGAGCCATGCTTTCACATTCTAAGCTAACTGCTAAAAGTTTCCCGTTTCTGTCTACACGAACACAAAAAATTTTAGAGAAGAATTAAATTACATATATATATTTTGCCATTGTTTGTTCGATAAAAAGGATATGGATATTTTTCTGTAAATAAAAATTCAAATATCATTGAACATGTTTAAGATTCTATACAATAGGAGTTAAAATGTTTTGTAATTACTTTATTCCTGTGGTACATATTACAATAACCTGTATGAACTGATGATCTTGGATTATTTACATTGTAATAACATCATTTATACGAAAATAAAAAAAAAGATATGCGTGTATTTTCCGTTGCTCATTCTGACAAGTTCAACAACAAATCCGATTTCGTTTGTTGTCAGTGTTTATTAACGAAGTTTCTGGTTTCACTCGCCTGTTAATGTCGTCACCTTAATGCGTGATCTGATTCTACTGTTGCAGCAACAATAAAACCAATTCAAGTGCAATAGCAGCAACGAAGTTCAGTAAACGCTTGTTCTCTAGTTATGCAGACATTGCCTATTCTGTAATATATGTGTATAACGCAACAACAGCCTAGAACTATTCATCAATGCATTAATATTAGTGTAAATTGGATGTGCTATGGAGAGACAACGATTACAAAGTTGACGCTTCGACAATTATGATGCCCTAACCACTAAATTATTAGGATATTATTAATAATAATATTAATATCAATGAACTTTCATGCCTTTAGTGTCAAAATGATGGTAATGTTGTGTAGAGATAGAAGATGAAAGCAAATTGGTTAATGGGATTGACCGGTGGCAATCAGACTCATAATAGATAAACTTGGAGTATGATGTGGTCATCTGAGGTGGAACCTCACACGCATTATGTGTGACACATACTTGCAGTGGTCATGCCTAGCGATGCGGGAATGACCAGAACTGCTCAGGGCCACCAGCGGACAAGTCAACCAATTGGAAATGCAAACTCCCAGAAAGCTACAGAATATGCCAATTCTTCAAGAGTGATGTAAAGAAAAAATGAAACCTAGAAAACAAAGCTATCCAAGAATACGGATGCTGTTCAATGTCGTACATTAAAGAAAGAGAATAAGTGCCCTCGGACTTAGGAAGAGAAATAGGTAGAGCTCTGAAAATTTGTTCTAAGGGTAATCTGGGTCTTAGATCCGGGAAAACAAAAACAAATCTTCAAGATCAAATATAGGTCACAGAGAGGTCAAACCATGATCTACCTAGAAGCGTGAAAATTGGTGTCTGAGGGTGTTTGGAGTGGTAAATGTCGGAAACGTTACGAAATTTAGGATCAGGAGGGTTCTTAGAGGTCACATATTTCATCCAGCCAGTGCTGGAGAGCTAAAATTGGTCACTGGGAGTATTCTGAGTGTAGATCTCAGAAATGTTAAGAAATTTTGGATTCTTAGGTCAAAGATCAAATATAGAAATATAGATCTACCAGTGTTAGAGGGCTACAAATTGCTCTTAGGGATATTTTCAGTTGTAGATCTCGGAAATTTATGCCAAATTGTGGATGCGATGGGTTCTTTGAGGTCAAAGATCAATTTTTTAACATATCATTGCTGGAGAGCTAAAAACCGGTGATTCAGACAGTGGTACTCAGTAATAAGAGGAATGTTTACATGCAGTGTCGCCTTCAAGGTAAAATAGGGGTCGGAATAATGGGCTAGAAATCAAAAGATACCGAAGGCACCGATTAATTTCCAATAATAAATATAAACCAATATATATATATACATACGTTTCAAATCTAAGAAATGTTTTGCCTTTTCTTAGATCACTTTTCCGAAAAAATATGCTTTTACATAGTTCGGCAATATTTTTTTTTTGCTTTTTTAAATATATCGAAAGTTTTTTTTAATATAATTTCATAGTTCCGAAGTATTATTTTCTTTTTACAAAGCTCCAACTAACCACTTGAGAACAGATTTATTACTGTGCATAAAGCTTTTCATTTTCGTAATCGTAAAGCCCATGGGGATGTTAAACATTTCCTTTCGCAATTTATTTTCCTAAACAACGGAGCTTTTATAGTTCGAATAAAAAAAAGGCGATCTTTTAACAGATTTTTCCGTTTTATCGCTACAATTCTCTCCCGCTAACCATTGCCATTTCCAAAACGACGCGGTAACGAACAAATACAAAGTTAATTTCATTGTCTAGAGGCGACAATGCAAAAAATTTTCGACCTGAAACAAATTTATCTTTGTTGGATTTCCACTTTTGTTCCTTTCCTTCGCTATTAAATATTCTTGGAGTAGAAAACTTTTTTTCTCCTTCTGATTCTTTTTCCTTTATTTGATTTCTCAAACACAATATAAAACATTTTCGATTTCCGGTGAACTTCCTCTCCCCCAATTCTTTCTCTTCTTTTTTGATATTTATTTTCTTTCCTCTCTTCCTACGGGATTCCGATATAAAAGGTAGCAATTCCTTTTCACAGATCCCTGTGAGGGCGTGGAGTGTCCTGCCTCCCAAGTGTGCCAGTTGGACGACAACCGGAACCCCATCTGTCGCTGCAACGCCATCTGTTCGCCAGACTTCCGCCCTGTGTGCGGCTCGGACGGCAAGACTTACATCAATGAATGCACGCTGCGAGTGGAAGCATGCAAGTCCAGAAGAAGTCTGCGCATCATTTACAGCGGAGAGTGCAGTGCAGGTAAGCTCGTCAAAAATAAACTGATAAAGAATAGGAGATATCTGGTTTTGACGTTACTAGAAACACCAATTCATTTTGCTTTATTGTTGGTTTACTTCTTTTGAAATTACTGAAATAAATATTAACGAACCATTAGATTAGAAATATATCTAGATTTTTTTTTCAAAAATGATGTTTTTGTTTTTTGTTTTCTGAAACACGATAGATTTTAATTCTGTATTTTTTATCTTGTATTGTTTAGTTTCTGATCTATTTGTTTCGACATTTCTATACACCAAAACAATAACATAAAACGTATGGATTCACGTAAATATTTACCAGGTGATCCGCTGTTCTGGTGCGAGACTACTCTACAGGGTCCCCTCCTTCTCCTTAAAAATATTTTATTTAGAAAATAATGAAGAACATAAAAAGGGTATACCCTTATCGACCACCGGCTCCAGTTTCAGCTAAACCATTGGAACTATAGTAGGTACGCCTTTGGCGTTAGCAATATAAAATCATAAACGAAATTATTTTCAGGGATTCAGCAATAATGTTGACTCATAACAATAACCTGAAAAAAAAATATTTTTTTTTTAATTAGTTTGATGGAACTTACAGGAAATTATGCTGATGTTCCAAAGAAAGAACATGCGATTTTCGATATATATAGTTATATAATTGTGAAATGTACAATGACGGACAATCACAACACCATGATAGAACAAACCATTACGGAACTCAAACCTAAACCCCGGTAGATGTAATATCATTGCGAGCTAGCATGATACCACTGCCTCACAGAGGCGGCAAAATTAAATTTCGGCGGAAGTTGGACACAAACTTTCAGGTGTTGTTGTCCACTGAGCTATCCTATTTATTTCAGTCCTTAGCCAACTGGAAGTTATAAGACCCATTTCTTTTTCTTTTCATTTTCTTTTTTTATATATCCATTTTCTCTTTCTTAATATTGGATCTGCGTCTTTGGCTATAACTGCACATATCATGGTTCTGGGAACAACTGTGTGTTCCATCCAAAATGATATATGACACCAGGTTCACCTCAAGAGCGTGAAATCATATTCATAGTTTCCATTATCTGTGGTCTGAACCAGATGGGAAAGGATATTGGCTCAATCGGTAGAGCACTGGCATCATAGTGTGATTTTCGTAGTTCAAGGTCAACTTTGTTTGCGTTAAGATTTGCTATAGTAATTTCCATTCTGCCGTCGGTCAGTAAGGGGGACACGAATGGACTCGGAAAGATTGTCATTTGTCTGACAGTACGTTAAACCGTGGTCCCAACCTGCAGGAGATCTATTCTCTGTGCAGGTTAAAGAACATATTGGATGGCCTTGGCGACATGTTTCTATCTGTCCCCTAAATGATAATTTAAAGTTGAGTAAGGGGAAGCGGATTTCTTATCGTACCCACTCTGAGCCTTTGGTTTTCTTCTGACCTGTCCATTAAGTCCATATTTGTAAATAAAAAATAGTGTCCCTCAGATACAAAACCGGATCTAGGGGGAGGGGGCTCAAGAGGTCACGTCACCCCCCACCTTAAAAAGTGTAACGGAAACAAAAAATTTATTAAACTTGCATATAATTCACGCATTTTTGAGGAACTTTTTAAAGACCTCTGAAACAGATGGGAAATATTATACTGCAATAAAAAACCAGTCTCTTGTCCCCTACTTTTTTCTTTTTACTTTTTCCTGCTCGATTTCTCCACCACCCACCACTACCATGACCGTTTATTTTTCTGGAGATCCGGGTCTACTCAAGGAGAATCTGAATCGAACCAAGTGGGAGAGAGCAACAAACAAAAAAACTAACATGTTTGCAGAGGATTTTCGGTTTAGGTCTTACTTCATTGAACATTTTAGGGGTAAACTTCCTTTGGAAAAAGCCGCAGGATATCTGTAACTCAGTTGAACAGTAGTACTTCCCCACTATGTGAGAGAAAGTTTCGAGCCACAAGGGCTGACCTTGACCCTGGATGTCGATAGATCTCCAGGTAGTCAAGAAGCAGGCTGTTGCGGAACCCAGATATTGTGGAACCTCTCTTCGAACATCAATTTCTTCAGTTATTCTTCAATTGTTTTAAGGATTTTTTTTTTGTAGGAAATGTGTTAGGTAGAACAAAGAAATCTACTATCTTGTTCAAGTTTCTCACACGAGATCATGCTCTTTAAGAACAATAATCATGCTATCTGACAACAAGCTTTATTTACAACTAAATCACAATCCATAACGCTATATCAGTTGGAACAGCAATTAGATTTTCTAAACACTACGCCAGTTAGAGCGTTTATGGCGTTTCTATTCTAATATACTTTGTAATAATCGCTTAAAGTGGTAACGAAATCAGTGGCTGTACCTACACCCCCTTCTGCATATACATATGTATAATACATATATTGCAAATAATTTCAGTGATTAATTTTGCATTTATTCCTTTATCCATCTCTATATCACTAGTTTAAACTTTTTGTGTCGTACCCTCTGATCCAGCTCTTTAACTAGAGACTTACCTATGATCTGATACTTCTAATATAGTCCTTAATCGTAACTAAACATTAGTACCAATGTAATCCGTGGTCTAATATGGAATAAATTGCTTACATCCTCTGATTAAACACTTGAATCAATGGCATGCTCCATAACCTGACACATGAACCAACGACCTGCTCTGTAATATAACTATTTGAATCAATATATTTCAGAAACTGATGCTTAAATTGATGCATTCTCCCTCGTCTTGAATTTGAATTAATGTCTCATAAACCTGGCATTTAACAATGGCGTGCCATATTAATCAGTCATTTGCATCAATGGCGTTCCCCTTTGTCTGATATACACTATATTGCCATTAGTATTGGGACACTTCTATGTTATGTGAACAGGGTCGAATCTAGGAGGGGATGAGGCAAAGGGCCATGGATTAAAGGGGAACTGAAGAATTCTGGGTAAAGAGGCAAAATATTATTAAATGTATGGATTTTTTATGCATTTTTTTTTATAAATTTTTAAGATCTCTAAAATGGAGAAGAAATGATATACCATAATGGAAATCCAGTCTCTAAAGTATAGACGTACTTATAATCCGATATTTCTAATATGGTCCTTTCACTTTTCCCTGTCTCGATTGAGTTTCTTACCCTACCCATCACCCAGCACCCATCCTTAAATTTTTCTAAATCTGGGCCTGTATGTGAATGAAAAGCTTTATTCAAATCGGGGCAATGTTGAAACTAAACTATCTATGGAAAAATGTGACTGGAAATAAATTGAAAAATCCAAATCAAATTTTTCGAAATCTCGGTTTTTGAACCCTAATTGGTTAATATTAAAAATAGTTATGGAAGCTGATACCGTTAATAGCAGAATTTCAGCTCATTAATATTTAGAATGTATTACTTATTGACATACATTCCTCTCTTTGCTCATCACCCTAAGCACGCCTTATCTATTAATTTATTCATAAGCAATCTCTAATGAAAAACGAAGAAGCAGAGTAAAAACTGTGAAAAAATATTAGAAAACGTTCTTTTTTTTTGATTAACTTTTCAAAATATGTTGTTTGCCAATAATAAGTAATAAGTACTTCTATGTAGCTGAATAGACACATGACTTTTTATTTTTGCAATTTCACTGGTATAAACGAACTGATTGAATAAAATATAATTCTACATAACAATGGCAATATGCTGACGTATTTAAACGTTACAAAAAAATATATTTTATCTTGGAACAAATAACGCGTTCTTGTTTTAATTAATTTTGATCTCGAAAGCAAGACCTCAGACTTTGGAAAATTATGCAAATATCTGTTGTTCCACTCTTTTAATATGAAGAAGATTTATTCTCTCTTTTGAGCAAGAAAAGTAATATTTAATTTTTTTTTTAATTTAGAATCGATTTAAAAAATTCAAAACACATAAAATATTAAAGATTGGAGTATCTTAATTTTAGAATTTTCAATTCATCAAAAAGAGAAGTACGATATAGCAAAGATGCCAGAAATCTCCGCTATTTAAAATTTGTTTAATTCCAAACATAACGAATAATTCCAACTTTGCCAGAACAGATATTTTTTCCTTTTGTCTTCCCTTCCCTTGGAGCCAAAAGATGTTTAATACGCTTTCAGAACTTTTTCATCGGTTGAAAGATTAAACTGAGATTTCTATTAGAGATAAGTTCGAGTCCACCGAAGTCAGGGTCAGCTATCTAACAAAAAAAAAAAGAGGGGAGACATATTTATATTTTTTTCTTACACGTGTAGTTATGTTACATTTTATATATCTAAAGTTTAGAAGTGATTTAATTTGTATAATATTTAAGTAGAAATTTATACAATATATATATATTATATTTACTATTTAGTTTAAAATGTGTAGCGTAAAATATTTATTAATTACAACTTTATTATAATATATTTGAAAATTTTGCAATTAATTCCTAACGATTTTAAAACTAAGTAGTAAACTGTTAAATTCAGTGGATATACTTTATTACTAACTTATAAATTTAATTACATTTGTTAGTGAGTTCAAATTATGATATTTTTTGTTAGTGAGTTCTCCGGACTTTTGTTCAGGTGGCTTTGCGTGATCCCGAAATTACTGAGGATGGGCCTGATCCATTTACATAATTATTGAACTGTTTTAAAGGGAAAAAAATGCTTGACATATTGTAAAATATATACTTATAGAGAAATACATGCCGCTAAACCTTTTTAATAATATATGTAATATAGGGTAATATAGGGCTGCAAACTTGGAACAAAAAATACTAGAAATAATTTGTAGAAACTAAAAGTTCGTAAGTAACATCATTATAAAGTTAACAGCGATTCGTTAATGAAGAGATATAAGTACCTAACAGAAAAACCCAAGACCAAATTGTTGTTAGATTTAATTTAAAAAAAGTGTTGTGGCTACAGTCTGATCATAGATTATAACATAACTTAGTAATGAGATAAGGTTAGCCGATACCTGCTTCGGCGAATTTGCGACAAGACGATAATGGTAATAGATAAAATATACGAGAAAGTATTGGTACAAGAATGACTACAATTTGTTTTTATGGTGGGGGTAGCCGTCCCGTGGCCGAGTGGTTAGCGCGCTTGGCTACTGATCTACGGGACCTGGGTTCGAGCCCCGGGTAAGGCATGGATGTTCATGTTGTTTTCTGCTGAGGTCCTGCCATCCTCTCAGATCTTCTACTGTGGCATATAAACTGACAGGCTCCTGTCAGACCTCTGTGGCAAGCAGCTGCTTGAGGGGGTATTTATTTATTTTTTATTTTATTATACTAGATTTGTTTAAACCTAAATTTCTTAATAAAATTTAATTAGGTTAATTATCGATAATGTTCATTATTTTGGAGAAAAAACTTAAAATATTGCAGGCTTAATTAAAATACTATGTCCAATTATTTTTTTTATTATTCTTAAATTTTTATGCATCTTTTTATCTTTTTTAATGATTATGATTTTTACTATCGTTAACTCTGAAAAACACACGGGAAATTCAAAGAGAATATATTCTACAATAACGTTGCAGACTATGAATCTTGTCATCTCTCTCCGTTTATATGTGTCAACACTGTATGGGTAATGTGTCTGTTATGCAGTCATTCGAAAGCTGATTTGCTTCAATTTCACTGAACTCTTCCTTCCCTCTTATCTTCTTCGTCATTGAACCCGAAAGAGAAGTTTTAGAAAGTGTTCAGAAAGTTAATATCCTCTAAATAACTCAGAACTTATTTCATTTGCTACTTTCTTATATGTAAATAAATGAATATCCCCTCAAGCAGCTGCTTGCCACAGAGGTCTGACAGGAGCCTGTTAGTTTATATGCCATAGTAGAAAGTCTGAGAGAATGGCAGGACCTCAGCAGAAAAACGACACAAACATCCATGACTTACTCGGGGTTCGACCCCAGGTTCTTTAGTCACTACCCAAGAGCACTGACCACTCGGCCACGGTACACGTCTAAATATCGTAGATATATTAAAATCTTCATGTCATATTCAGATTACCTTTCAATAAGTCTACAGATACGTTATAACTAAAATAGCATAACAAAAAATGATCCAGGGTTTCATCATCATTAAAATTTATAATCTTTGATGAGGTACTTTTTCTATGTTACATAGACCTTATTCGAAAGGGCGTCATAACGGTCGACTTTAAAAACGACTTTATAACGGTGGTTTTTAAAAAGTCTTTATAAAACTGGACTTTAAAGGTTTTATAAATGTGGACTTTAAACAAAAGTTTATATATATATATGAGCTTTTAAGCAAAGACTTTATAACTGTGGTTCCCAAACGGTTACCCCCAGACCACTCTGACCTAATATTTTACGTATATCATAACGTTAGTGTAAGCATTCTAAGCATTCTAAGCACGTTATTTGGAATTTATCTCATCACATGATATACATAATGTTTATTTTACTGATTAATTAAGTAATGTTTAGATTAGTGATTAATTAAGTAACGAGTAGTTGACAGATTAATTAAGTAATGATTATGCTACTGATTAATTAAGCAATGTTTAGTTTACTGATTAATTAAGAAATAATTATTTTACTGTTTAATTAAGTAATGTTTAAATTTAGATTTCCATCAATTCATAATCCATTTTATTAAAAAAATGAAGCAAACCATCCCATAGTTCGTTCTGAAATTTAGTTATATCGCCACTCGTATATTAGTTAATTTTCAATTTATAGGAAAATATAAAAAAGCAAAAATCCCGAAAGCAAATGTTTATGTATATATATTTTTTTAAATATGAAAGTTGTTCCCGCAGTTGAGCCAAGTTTTTCAATACAAGCAATTATTGAAATCCGTTAGAACTCATCAGTTATTGCGGTATAATTACAAAATAAAAAGTGCGAGATATTTCAAAATTTAGTGAATGTACACCTGTTTTTAAACCGTGCGAATTTACTTTATGATTTGTATATTTATGATTTCGAAGCATAAATGAATCTAAAACAAAATGAAATTTGTAGCAGCTCAAAATGCCTTTGAGGGCTACATTTGGTCCGAGAACCCTATTTTGGGAACTCTTCATTTGCAACGATAAGGTTAGTAATGCATTTTTATTCTTTCTGAATTCGAAATTCTGTTTCCATCAGGTGTGACGTCATTAGAAATTCCTATTTTAAGCCTCTTAGCAAAAAAGAAATTCCCTTCTTGTCTCCTGATTCTAATATTTTTCTCCATCTTCTGATCATCACCATCCGTCTCTCTTCCTCTACCTCTTCCTTTTCCCAATAGTCCAATAGCTGAATCTTGAAGAATATTACCTAGTAGAAGTTTTCTCCTCCAATTCCAACAGCTCCCACGTCATCCACCCTTCAGGCATCGCCTCAAATATTGGATTTTTCCGAAAGTGGGAAATTGATTGGCAATTTCGCTCCAACTTTCGAGAGAATTAGCTCCAAACATTCTTCCTTTTTTTTTCCACTTTTTTTTTCAGAAATCCACAAAACAATAGTATGTATCATTTTGTTGCGTTTTGCATCTTATTTTGTCCGCCTATAAAAATACATATATAAGAGCATAAAATCTTCCATGGAATTTAATCAATATTTTCTCGTGTCTGAAAATTTCATTTTTCCGTTTTTCCAGTCACTTTAAATGGAACATTGAGAGCAAGGCTTAACCAGATGATATTTCTTTATGTTTGTAGTGTCTGTGCTGTCAAAACGTTTTATGATTATTTTCGTTCTGTGTGTATCCACATGTTTTATTTACCATATGTTTGCTCCGAGCAATCCAATATCTCTTCCGCGTGTCAGACAGATGCAGAAATAGTGTATTTTGAAAAAAATGTTTGAACCTAAGTAATATACTTGTACTATACTAGAAGATTTCGCACGGATGTTGCAATGTTATTAAATTTTTTGCACTTAACTTTTAATAAATTTGCGCAGTTTCTAGAAAAAATAAAATAACGATTTTAATTTCTGTTAATGATCCAAAAATTATACTTAATTTGTAAAAAGTTTCGATATAATTTTATCCCTTTAAAGCGTTTCTCTTGATCGTGATTGTGGAATTATAGTATTATTTATTTCGTCCTTAACAATGCTAAACAGAAAACGATACTTCATTTATTTGTTAAATTCCCTATAATTTGATAGAAATCACACTATTAATACGAAATATTAATTCCTAAATATATATGTAAATTTAAAAATATTTTAATGCTGAAAATGGAATATGTATTCGTAGTACTCTACTTGTATTTTATTTAGGGTTATTTTAAGAGTTGTTCTATCACTTCCACCTTTTGAGGTGGTTGATAACGAAAACGTAGGCGGAAAAATAGTAACTATATTATCCAAGAATAACTTTAAAAATCCATTGAAATGGACACGAAAATTACATACGAAATGATATTCATTACTCTTCAGTCCATTTATTTAGCTCCTTTTTAAATTAATTTCTAAGTTTTTCCCTATATGATGAAATTTAATAGACTTTTAAAAATGACCGGTATATTAGTAGAATAAAATTTAATTTATTAGATATTAAGTTAGAATTAAAATTTCTTTCTGAACTTGTCTTGAATGATATTAAAGTCATTTTTGACACTAACCCTACTACAATTGTGGTAGGAGATTTAAATTCAAAAAATATTGCTTGGAAATCCAGAACTTGCAATAAAAATGGTAATCTACTCTTAGATTATGCCACGTCAAATGGCATCATTGTTGACGCTCCTGGCGATCCTACGTTTTACCCGTTTAATTCCATGCATAGACCGGATGTTTTAGACCTGGTCATGTTTGGGAATTTTTTACCCACCTGTGAACTTAGTGTTCATAATGATCTGAATTCCGATCATCTTCCGGTTGCCATTGCCCTTTATCTCTCTGTTACTATTGCTATAGACACTTTTAGTGTTGTCAATTGGGAACTTTACAAAACAATTGTCAACGAAAAAGTTTCGAATCATGCAAATCTCTTTCTCTCAGAAAGATAAATGATTCCATACTAACATTACGGATCTTGTGTGAGGACATCAAGAGAAAAAGCTCTGTGCAGAGTCCTCACATTCCAACTACCTATGGAGAGAAAATGATTAGTGGGATGTTTAAAGAAACTATGTTTATTGAGAGAGGGAATGCCGACAATATCAAACAGCCCCCTAATCGCAGACATGGGGCAAAGACCCGTTCCCCCACTACTAAAGGCTGAAGCCATCTACACTGGAAGATTTCCTCCAACGTAGAATTTGACGATGCCAATAGAAGCAAAGAGTTCAGGTGCCTGCGATGACTTCTGCTCAGGATTATCCACCAGCTGATAAACATATCCTGTGAATCTATTCACTTGGGGCTGTCAACCCACAAACAAACAGAAAACACAGCGGAAGATTTTCCCTCCACAGAAGCCCACCAGTGCAGCAGAATCAGGATCCATAATCAAGCTCAGAGCCATATATCTGTCCAGTCCAGTAGGTTTATATGGTCAGCACCAGGACCCTGTGTGGTTGACCACTCCTCAGCAGGGTAGAAAAAAAAGAAAAGTAGCCATAGTTGTCCAGATCAGTAGGCCACACTAGTCTGGCAGCCCTCCCCTTCCGTTCACTTCCATAAGAGAGTATCTCTTTTGAAAGTTACTAACGGTCCGCACCACGAGAAGGCGGGGTCGGACATTAGGTGCTAGGCCTGGCCGGTTCTATGCATCATCACAGGGGATTGGTGCATAGCTCTCCTTCCAGTGACTACCTAGCTACCATTTACAGACCATCATTGTACACACTTGCAAAAATACATATTTTGTACTAAAGGATTTTTATAACAGTCATTATTTCTATTAACTAACTTTAAATATCAATTCGTTTCAATAGCAGCACTGCTCTTAAGTGCTTCAGATTCTATAAGTTTTTTAATGTTAAACGAACATTTTTCACATACGAGATTCTTATAAAATTGATCATGATCTTCAGTGAAATGTTTCTGTAAAAAGCATTTTTCCATGTTAGTGATTTTCCAATAAGACTTTGAATTCGCAAATTATGAAGCTTCAAAAAATTTCTGGTAATATTGGGCATTTATTATTACATATGCTACATTTCAATACATATATTACATCTACATTTAAAGTAGATATATATTTACATTAATTAAGAATTCATAAAACAACAAATAATTTATTTAATAAAAATATTTATTAAATTAATCTCATTTCCGTACAACGTTAACTCTCAGAATCAAGAATTGTATTGGCACCATTCTCATAAATAACAGTAATTTACATAAAGACCTCAACGTCGACTCTGTCAAAAAGTTTGTCAAAACTACTTCGATGAAGATCGAATCACATCTAAATTTGGTCATCTCTGAACTTCTAGATTATAACCATGATTGTAAGAAAATGTATAAGAGACCTGAGTCCTAACTTGTTGGACTTTGACCGTTTTCTTCTAGCTTGAAATTTGAACTTACGTCCAGATATAATAGTCCTATAACAAAAGTCTCCCTTCACAAATCTGTTTGTGATACATCACTTTTTGATTTATTTGCTTATTGTTGTGCCAGCATCTTCTCATGTGCAAATCTCCTTTTTCATATGAAGGACGTATCTGTGCTATGCACCCGGTACTCCAATTAAATCAGTTATCGTTAACCGAATACATTTTAGCGCAAATTGAATGATTTACATAAATCGCGGTTCAGGATAGGCAACCAAACACAACCTTGTCAACTCCACTAAATTTTCCTAGAATGAAGCTTGTCCTTCTTTTTCTTGCCCCCTCATTTTCCCCCATCTAAAATCGTCCCTTTTTCTTGGCAACTTCAGTCTGTGAGCTTCTAATACGCGGAATATAATTTGAACTTAACATTACCATTTTCATCTGAATTTTTATCTCACGATCTCACGTCTTTGTACCAAAAAAAATGACCTTTCTAGTCATAAAACTTATTCCTTTGTCTGCAAACTTTCTTTATATGTAGCACAAGTGTGACCATGTCACAGACACAGAGAAGAATGCCAACGACCACGAAGACGAAACGCGTATAAGTTTCTGCGTGGATTCTCGTAAAATGCACAAGGCAACGTGGTAGCAGCAGCAGCTTAAATAAAAATAGCTGCACAAGTTTCCTCGCGACATTTCTTCTTATGATTAATGGCTTTAAAGCTGAAGCGCGAAATTTTATTTCCACCCTGTTTCCCCTGTCTTTGTAACAAGGAAAGGAAAAAAAATCAAGTTCCATCTCGTAAATTTAATGAAAACGGGCCAAAGGCGAATGGCTGTCTGTTTTAAGTTTACGGTTACACAAATTGATTTATATGTTTGCTGAGAGTTGGACTGAAGAAGTATGAAATAAAGATACAAAAACTAAAGTAAACTTACCCTTTTTTTAGATCTTCCTAGCAAGTAATGTGAATTCTTCAGATAAAAAAATTAACAAAAAAAAAGTAAGAAAATTTAGTATAAATATTGTTTTATTAAGTTTTGAGTCCTTGAACTCAGACACGTATATAGAAAAATATAAAGGATAGGGTGGGACGCTTGCATTGCGTCGCTTGCGGGGGGGGGGGGGGCAAGCGACGCAATCTGCCGAAAAGGGAGGGGAGCGCTAGAGACTAAATTTCCATTTCAGTGTGACATTTTCGACTTCGTTTTAGGGATTTTCTAAAAATTTCTTGAAAAATGCGTGAAATATGCAAAATTTCAATAATATTTTACTTCCATTACTCTTAATGGCATTCACAAAGGGGGATATAATTACTTGTCCATTGTGGACTAACAGATTTCCCGCAACTCGATTTCTTGATTTAAATATACTAGTTCGGGGTCTTATAATGAAGGGGAGAAAAATATTTCAGTTCAAGCGGGGTCGGAGGGGTTCCCTCTCCCCCAGAACCAATCCTGTTGAATGACTTGAAATATTTTTCTCCTCTTCATCCCAAAACCCCGAAACTAGTGCATTTATATCAATAAATCTAATTGCGGGAGATTTGTTAATACACAATGCACTAGTAATTATACTCTCAGATATATATACATATATGCTAATATTCACTTGACTGTGCGTAAGCAAAATTCCTGCTGGGCTTATGCCATTTCACATTGTTTTGTACGTTTATGGATCTAAAAGTTATTTCTTTCGCAACAATTCTCCAAAGGTTACATGTCACTCATTTTGACATATTTATAAAAGTTTCTCTCAAATCCGATGATGAACTAATCCAACACCTCTTATAACAGAAAGCTGGTGGACCAAATTATCTTTGCATAAGGTCTTTTATTATTACTGGTATATTTTAATACTAAACTTTATATCATTGTTTATTTATAAATATATCTTATTTAGAAAAAAATATTCGTATTAATTAGCAGTTAACACAATGCTAATAAATACAAACAATCTTCTATCTAAAGAGGCTATATTTATAAGCAAAGTATAAAGATTAGTATAAAAGTACATCAGTAATAAAAATAGAAATTAATGTATGTAAGAATTGTGTAAATTGTAGGTTGTGTTGTTTTACCACTGAGCGGTACTTTTTTGCACACAATGGGCTAAATGGCCAGGTCACATGGACCCCGGAGGCTCAGAGAAGGTTGGGGGAGGGGACCCACTGGAATAGCTGTTGGGAGACAGATGGTAGCCTCCCGTCAAGGCCATCCAGCGTGTTCTTTAACGTGCACAGGATATGGCTCTCCCGCACACGGGGCCACGGCTTAACGTCCCATTCGACGGACTGCGGCCTTTCCAAGCCCATCGGTGTCCCCTACTGACCGTGGGCAGGGCGGGGAATTTTTGCAGAGATAATCTCGACGCTGACCCAGCTGGGACTCGAACCTGGGAACTACAGATTACGAGCCTGACGCGTTACCGACTGAGCCACCCCCGCCCCCGTAAATTGTAGGACTTTATATTCATATAGCAGGTTGCTAATTTTCCCTTAGTGCCGTTGGGTTGTTTTACCTCTGAGCGGCACTTTTTTGCACACAATGGGCTAAATGGCCAGGTCACAGGGATCCCGAAGGCTCAGAAAAGGTTGGGGGAGGGAACCCACTGGAACAGCTGTTGGGAGACAGATGATAGCTTCCCGTCAAGGCCATTCCGCGTCCGCCATGGGGCAACGGCGGTCTTTTCAAGCCCATTGGTGTTTCCTACTGACCGTGGGCAGGGCGGGGAGTTTTGCGGAGATAAATCTCAACGCTGACCCAGCTGGGACTCGAACCTGGGAACTGCAGATTACGAGCCTGGCGCGCTACCGACTTTGCCACCCCCCTTAGTGCCGTTATCCTGTTATTCTGTTTTTACGACTACATATGCTGACGTAATTACTTGGTCCACCGGCTTTCTGTTATAGGAAGTTTTGACCAAGCCAAAGCTTCCTAAATCATACCATGCCTGGACAATGCATAAACAGAACTTATTTTTAAATATAAACGTATGTTACCGTAAAAGTCATAATTTTGGTGAAACCTAGGATTTATGTGTCAAACTAGGCTTTATCGATAGATCTTGGTAAATGTTAGGATTTACCATATGCAGACCATAAAAGTCAGATGATTGATATTTCTCAAATTTAATTTTTTATTTCTCAATACTTATATTTTTGC
The DNA here is from genome assembly GCA_038380435.1 of Ryuthela nishihirai. Taxonomy (NCBI): domain Eukaryota; kingdom Metazoa; phylum Arthropoda; class Arachnida; order Araneae; family Heptathelidae; genus Ryuthela; species Ryuthela nishihirai. The sequence goes on from JAWZYU010000020.1 coordinate 50,848,752, forward strand.
AAAGTTTTTATCCATTCTTTTGTGTTCTGTTAACATTTGTTTTAAATAGAACTTAGATAACGATAGTATGTTTGAAAATTTGCAATTTGTAAACTTGAAATAGAAAAAAGATTTGATTACAAGAGTGAGTTACTAAATTTAAACCCTTCGCTACATTTTACCGATATATTTTCGTACTCTGTACATTATAAATTATTTTTCAATAGTAAAAAATTATTTCCTTACTTTTTACCGTCTTCTCGTGGAATATGAGGTTTTACCAACAGTGAATGATAAAACCCCGAAATAAGACACAAATATTGCTTTTGGTTAAACGAAGTTTCCTTCTTCTTCTTCTTCTTCGAAATAAATTATTATTCTGGAAATCACTCGGGGCCTTTCGCCCCTCTCGTCCGGAAATTCTGTTAAGGTCCGTAAACTATATAGGAACCTAGTTTTGTATTTACTAGGTTAATTTTTATTCATTAACACTTAATTGGTAGCTATTGATTTTCAAAATCTGGTAATCAGTTTTAAACCATTCGTTTAAAAATAAATAAAAACCTTCTCAAGCGGCTGCTTGCCATAGAGGTCTGACAGTTTAATATGCCTAGTAGAAGGTCTGTGAGGATGGCGGGACCTCAAGCAGAAAGACAACACAAACAGTCATGCCTTCCCGGGGATCGAACCCAGGTCCTTTTTAATAGTAGCCTTAGTCTAATATAGTCGCAATAAATAATTAATTTCTTTAATATAGTTCAAAAATAAATAGATTCTAATTAAATTTTAGATAAATTAAATCGCTTAAATTTTTGTGCGTATTTAATTTTCCTTCTTTCTCTTCTCCTTTTGCTCAACCGCTGTCCAGGCCTCGTGTATCAAGATGGTCTAAAATGGACTAAACCCATTTTTAGAGCAGAAACATAAAAGGAGTTCGAGATATACACAAAAAGAAATCAATAATGAAACACTGAATAGCTTTTTAATAAATTGAAGGAATTTAGAATCATCTACAATTCATTGGTAAAAATACTGAAATTATTTGTTTTAAAATTTTACTGCTGCCTATTTATTTAAGACAGATTCAGGTTTAGATTAATAATATTGTAATTTGAATAAATAAACTTTTAAATATCTTAAGGTTCTGAATTAGGTAATTTGTAGTCAATTTTAATATTTCAAGAAAATTAAATCACTCAAAACTGTCACTTGAGAGCTGTCCAACCTTGCTTATATTTATGTGGCTCTAAACGACACTAGACGGATGACTAAGGCAATAACGGTGCTTATCGTGAATTACTTGATTAAAAATACAAATCAACAACATATTCTAAATTAGTTATTTCCATCAGAGAATAAACATGCTTAAAGAAATAAAATAAGAAGTTCTGAAAATGAAGATACTTCTTCGTCATACGTTTTGGACAATTTCAGAACTGACGTTTTCAAAGTCAAAATATTCATCTTCGAGTTCCTTATTTGTTAAACAAATAACGAACAAATCTCTTAATGGAAATAGTATGTCAAATTATTCATTTTTGCCGACAGAATTACTCTTCTGGCTAGGTGAAGCAAAGTTTTTTCTAGAAATCAATAGAAGTGTGCTCTGGTCTCACTTGCAAATATTTATTCTTGAAGACCAAAAACCTTTTACCATAAATACCAACCAAATATTTTTCGATCGTTAAACACAAGGAGAGAAACAATAAACGAAATAAATAAATACACAAGGAGAATAAAATTTCTGTAGAATTAGAACTCGGGAAGGAATGCTATTTGTAGCTTGCAAGGAATTGTTTTTACAGCTCCTGTTGAGTTTCCGAAGACGAGTTGCCCATACTTGTTCAAAGAAAGTACATCATACTGTGTCCAAAGGACTACTAAGCCTTAGGGAATAAAATGCAACCTCTTGCGCTTGGTTCGCCGCTGTAATAAAATGGAAATAAATTTCGCGAGATGTTTGGCAGTAGTTAGGCTCCAAGTACGTGAGAAAATATAAAGCTTACTTTCACAGAGTTTTTATCGGACACAGTGAAATTCTCTTCTGCGTTGGGCAAATACTTCGGAATGCTTCTAAGTTGTAAACGTCCCTGTTGTTAACAGTTACGAATTCAGAAACGTAGGGAAGTTTTAGGTGAAGATAATTTGGCGTAGCCGAGTTATACGATTTACGCAGACCCACAGGTAATATTGGTGCATTACAAATCATCTTATATCGTTGCAAGAGAAAGTAAGAGAACCATTAAAAGAAGGAAATATAAAAAAATGTTTTTAAAAGGAAAAGATAACGCATCAGGTAGAAGAACAATGGTAAGAGAAATTGTATTAGTTCCAGGCCACCTATATAAAATGGGCCCCGAACGAATATCGAATAAAAGGAAGGAAGGCAGGAAATTAAATATCTGTAAAGTTTATTACTATTTAATTTATCTAAAATTTTATTGACAGCTATTAATTTTAGAATAATATAGTTCAGTTTCAATTTTATGAAGAAATGTAATTTAGCTTTCATTTTATTAAAAAAATAATATAATTTTTTTAATATTTTTAGTTTAATTAAAAATTTATAAATCTAAATTTTGCTTCTGTTATTGAGCTATCCGTGGCCGTATTATTTGGATGGATCTGGGTATAGAAGATTGCAGTTAAATGGAATATAGCAGTCCTTGTAAACGATTTTAATTGGTTTTACAATTACGTGCCATTATGCAATTTAATTTTTCCGTACCAATCATTTGAAACAAGTAAAATTAGTTCAAAGATGTTTTATTGAACACATTCAACATAGTTATTCATTACATTTAACATATTTATAAGATTAAAATAATTTTTATATAAAATGTCTTAAGGCTCTTATTTAATGCAATCTACTATGTATTTCAAATAAGTGTTCACTTTGACTGTTTGTGTATTGAAAACCTCCTTTGAATAGTGCGCTAGGACTAGCTTCATATCATTGAAATTTAGTGTAATCTAATAGGTTTGTAATTCATAAAATTATTCTAATTTAAAATAAATTAGATATTTGATTATATTCACTTCAGAGTCAATCTTTTTTCAACATTTTTCAGTCTCAACAGAATTTGCAGAACCCAGTTTAGAGAAGGAATTAAAATAAATATCCACTAGAAAACCATTGAGCGATAGATAGAAGTTTCCTGTCAAGGTTATCCAGCTTGCTCTTTGACAACGCAGGGTATGGCTCTACTGCACACGGGATCAAAATTTTATATCCCATCCGACGGACGACGACCTTTCCAAGATCATCGGTGTCTCCCTTTCTGACCGAGAGCAGGGTGAAAGAGAGTGGAACCCCTTTCTGACCCCCTTTCTGGTTTAAAGCAGGGTGAAAGTTTAGCTGAGATAATCTCTACTCTGGCACAGCTGGGACTCGAACCTTGGGAACTGCAGGTTGCCAGCCTGAAGCACTACTGACTCAGCTAAACCCCACTCCTTTATGAGGGAGAGAAATATGCTTTGATGATAAGCTTTTTTTCCCCCTAGCTTCATGTTAGAGGGCTAGAAAGTTTTCTTGTAACACCGCATACCATTTTCGATGATTCTGGAAACATCGAGAGATCTCTCAGTATCGACATTGTCCGTTGAAGTGTTTCCTAGGGTTAGCAGCAATCTCACGGCCCAACAAATTAGTCGAAAATATGTCGCGGGACCGGCAAAAATGCGACTGATTGTATCATTCGCATTTTTACCGGTATCGTACTTTTAAAAAAAAATGCAGGTATAGCAGGGTACTTATCGCATGATTAGATATTTTGCAAAATTTCAGTGTGTAGCCTGTCGATAGCTTGTATTTACAGCTTAAAATCTTTTTTTTTTTCTAAATTCAGTTGAACTTCTTACAACCTTGCTAATAATTTCGTTCACGGAAGGTATTATACCGTCTTTAATTGACATCATTATCAGTGACGCGAGCAATTCTTGTATCACTGCTCTCTCACAAACAATGTTGATGTCATACTTGCTTTATACATAACTTCCAACGCAACCCATATATTGTATAATGTTTTAAATGAGACGTTTTTTTTTTCAAGTTCTTTTTCCTATAAGCATCCAAAAACCGAACTTTCTCTGTAGGTAGAAGCAAAGTTATAAGAGTTTAACATAAATTTAGTCGTTCAAAATTAATCTGGTAGCTGATTATTTTAAAAATTTGCTTATAAATTTTAAGAATGTCATAATTTATAAATTATTTTATTTCATGCTATTCAAAAAAAAGGAAGCTTGGTTTAAATTTTAAAGAAATTAATGTAATAAAATCTTTATTCCGTAATCCTTCTTTTTTCCCCTTCTTTTGTTCAATGGCTGTCCAATCCCGGAGTAACTAAGCAGTTCTACCAGGACGCTACAGCAACCAGCCAAGGCCATCTAGATACTCTAGGTCTAGATAGCTGTTGAACAAAAAGAGAGAAGAAAGGAAAGACATTAAATATACATAAAATTTCAACTAACATTTATCTACTTAAATAAAATAATTTATTCGTTATGTCTATAAAACATATATATATAACAAAATATTTTAAAACTGATTACCATATTTTCAAAAATAATAGCTACTAGTTTGAATTTTAATAAATAAAATTTTCATTAAAACTGTTACATGTTTAAATAATAATTCTTCTGTTATTTGCGTTATCTAAGCCTGGTATGATTTAGAAGACTTTGTCCCAGCACCCCTTTCTAATCTTCACCTGGGTTACATCATTGTAAGTTGAGAGAATTGAGGGGAATCAGAGAAACACAGTCACTCAACCCTTTCCCAGGATTGTAATCCGGAATTTTTCCTGCATAGCAACATCATATCCTCCCTATACTGCAGAGGAAACTTTTAGCAGGTTCCATAAAGAGGGCATTTTTAACTTCAGGAACTAATCACCAAATTTAAAACATTTATTTATAAAACTTACAAAGGTCTGCCTCGCCTTTAAGTACTATTCACTGAACAAATTTGCAAGAATTCATTCCAATCAGCAGTTCAATTCTCAGAGATGGCGATAATGGATAAAGTTTTTCACTCTGTCACATGCTTTCAAGCATAAGCTCATTCTTTCAACTTTCACAAGCTGAACTGTTATCTTCGTTTTACGGTTTATGGAAGATTAGATTCTAAATTCCGTCATCCTTTTGGTTTCGAAACACTAGAGAAGCATTCAGTTCTCCTATCTAATTCCTTTTCCCCCTCTTCTCCTCAGTCACTCACTAAACTTTTATCGCTTATTTATTTCACGCTCGATTATATCCGGATTTGCCATTTTCTCCGAGTCCGTCATGAACCAGAAACCCACTCCTTGTATCGTTAAAGATGCCATTGCTCTCGTAACTATTGCGAAATAAACGAAAATGATTTCCAGGCCTCTGAGTCGGGGTGCAAAGAACCGTAAGAGGAAGTTTAAACCGCCATGAATGATGCTGGCTTTTCATCCCCCTTCCCCCAACTAAAGAAGCCGCCATCTTTGATTAAATCAGTAGATGGAATTTCGATTATGTTTCGAAGAAAAAGTGTTAGCGTGTTAGTGAAATGTTTTGCTTCCATTTGGAAATCATCGTTGTGAACACAGAGAACTGTTTCCCTGTGGAGTCGAACGCATTGAAGAATAATTACATTCCACTCTTTCATTAGATGCATTGAAAAAACATAACAGAAAAAAAACACACTCACAGAAAAGTGCCTAATTAATTACACTTGATGGGACAGAATTTTAAGTATTTTCCTGTCTTGGTACTCAGTACGTTACAAATGCAGTAGGAACAATTCGATTCATACTCCGTTATAACCATAGAATATAAGCAAAAAAATGTCCTTTTTATGGACTTTACCAAAACTTAAAAACAAGATAATTTATAGAATATTATTCTTATTAATATACCGATATCATATAAATTATAATTTGCTACTACTACTACCACCACCACCACAACTATTACTACAAAAAAGTTTCTACATAATTACCCTTTAAATAATTTACAATAGAGGACACATATTTGGAATTATTATTTATTCGAGAGTTCCCAGTGTTAGTTCACTATGATGTGTACGTGTAAAAAAGACCAAATCTCACAGGGTGACGAAGAACATTTTTTTCTGTGTTCCGTTCACGGAAGCTAACAGAGATTCTGGTTTAAAAATTATGGTATAAAAATATCGAAAATGGACATTTATACATTCAATTGTCAATCAAACCGAAAGAAATGGGACATAAGATATTTTAATAATCTTTTTTCTAATCTGCCGTTTTATGTGCTAATTGTATTATGCGGTAATTCAGAATCACTGAGTATTTCTTAAGAAAAAAAAATTGTGGAGTATTGCTACAAATAATTGTGATATTAGCAAGAACTATTTCAGAGACTGTTCTGACTTCACATACTCTGACCCTGTGTTAGGAGATTTCAGTAATTATGAAAGTTTCACTTGATATTTTAACGATTGTCAAAACATATTTCATAATAATAAAACTAGAAGCAAAAAAAATTTCGACCAAAAATTAGAAAAGGGTTCAAATATGTAACTTTAGCTTCAAATTAGAACGGTTAAAAAGTCTAGATCAGGGGCACTTCGGAATTTTATAATCCACATATTACTAGAAATTAATATTTAATGCATGTACAAAACACTTTAAGTTGTTAAACCATATGCTATGCAAAATTCTCGAATTTAAAAAAATAGTGACTGAATATTCGGTGGAATAGCATAATAAATAATTTGAACAAATCACTACCGTTCCATTTATCCTGACTTATTTTATAAATTTCTTTCGAACTGAATTTCCTTTTATTTATCCAAAAAATGCATTTTTTGAAGATTTTCTACTAATTATTCGAAATAATTGTTGTTATGTATTATGTTAATTGCGGAAATTTCATTTCCTTCCGTATGAGCAACTAACTAGCTGACCTACTTTTTTTCATGCAGAATTCCTGTATCAGGTTTATGCTACATACACTTAAACTAAATCTTTATATAAGTAACTCTTAATATACGTTATATTACCAAAAAGTAATGGGACAATGTTATGTGAATGGAATATGAGTTCAAAGCTCCAAAATTTTTAAAATAAACTTTTAAACAAAAGCATTACTGGGACTAAAAATGCAAACATATTGATTGTTGGAATATTTAGCAGTAGACGCTTCTGTTACTCTTCCTAAACACCCTTCGTGAAAATTTACATGTCTGAGAAAACCATTACACACACTACGACAATAACATTTCTCTTAGTAAATAATATCTATGTTAAACAGTTTTTATTTGTGTTTTAATTCTGGAGGTAAATTCTGATAGCTAGTAATTTTGATGTTTAAATGCCATACCTTTCGTAACTATTCAAATATAAAAGGAATATTGTTGAAGATTAAGATTTGGGAACCTTATCACCACTTATTATCATTAGTTAATTGAAATCTCCAACTTGCTACTAATGTTGTTTCTAGTAAAACAAAAGGTTATTTGCAAGGTTAGAGCTCAGACTGCGACTCTTTTTCCGCATAACATGGTATTGTCACAATATTTTGGTAAAGTAGTGTATACAAAACTAAAGCCCGCCACTATCTCATTGTGCTCACTAGTTTAGTACTCTCCTGATCTGCAAATTGAACAATTCTGTAGAAAAAATTGCCCACTAGTCATGACTTTGTTACACTTACTGTAGGTACCTTTTTTCCTATTAAATAAATAAAACAAAAATACTCCCTCAAGCAGCTGCTTGCCACAGAGGTCTGACAGGAGCCTGTCAGTTTATATGCCATAGTAGGAGATCTGAGAGGATGGCAGGACCTCAGCAGAAAAACAACACACACAACCAGGCCTTAATCCGGGGCTCGAACCCAGGTCCCTTAGATCAGTAGCCAAGCGTGCTAACCACTCAGCCATGGCACATATTAACAGTTTATTATATTGTAATATTTTACATTACTTTAATATATAGGTTAAAGTAATATAATGAAACTATAATCTAAATTCTGCCCCTGACGAAGAATTGGAAATATTCATAATTAACTTTCTTAAAATCCCTGTTGTTATAACTTTATTAATTTACTAAGCAGACTACAACATAATCTACATTAGGACTATTAATTATATTTATTATTTGGTGGAGAACAAGTGATTTTCGTGTTCAAATTAATTTTAATATGAAACCAGAAAAAACTACAACTTTAAAATTGTGACATTCGCTTTCTCATTATTAATCCTACTGACACAACTCTTTATTATAATCTATACAAAAGGTTAATCGAGATTTATGAAATGAAAAGGATTGTAAAACTTTACTACGAAACATTCTTTCCTTCACTCAAAAGAAAAAAATTGAGTCCATCTACATTGTATTCCATCCAACCAATAAATCATTTTATCATCTTCCAAATCTAGAGAATGACACTTTCTGAAAGAGTTTTTCTTTTTAAAACTGGAACTCGTATCGGAGTTTTCCCCTTTATTTCTCTGTTCAAGTGCCTCTTGGGAGAGAGAGAGGTTCCTTCACTTTTAAAAAAAAATCAAATCTCTTTTGCAGAACTACGTTATAAAAGCCTAGGTTGTAGATAATAGCACTTCTTAAATAGCTACAGTTTGGTTCTTCTAAAAGTACATTTTAATAAAGCCACATCTGAGATAGGAAATAACCGACTACTTAATGGCTATCTTGTCTTTTAACCCTTCTTTACCAGCTTTCTTTTTCCATTTGGAATTTCTTCTTGTGAAAGAATCACTACACCCGACATAGATGTATGTCGATGACGTGGATTGATGGGGTCTTCGATTGATTTCCTGATAGTTCACAGAATTGAAACGCGTTGAGAATATAGTCTTATGCTGTGAAAAAAATGACGATGTTTTTTCTTTTGTATGTGGGAAAAGAAATGAAGTCATAAAGAAAGTCAGAGTTTCATCATGATCTTCTTGGACCACCCATTTCTTTGCACATAAAGGAGTGGACAGATATTCTTTTTCCCCAGTGAAACGTTACATTCATTTTTATTTTGAGTTGTGTTTTACTATTCTTTTTCCTGCTTGTTGTATTCCTTATGTTGTTAAGCGTTGTTTTAACAAAGGGTAAATAATTTTTTTTCTTTTTCCCGAGTCAAACGTCAAACCAATCATGTAGAAAAGCAACTGAAACTAAGATTAATCTGTCAGTGTTGAAATTATGATGAACAAAGCACAGTTCTAAAACTTCATAGGCTCAATTCATATCTCAAGCTATGATGATTCAAACTCCGTTTTCAGATTTTGATAATCCCAACTCTGTTTTTCAGACTCTGATAAGTTCAAATCTGATTTGATTATGTTATGCTCATCTTTGTTTCCAGACACTGATAAGCCCATCTCATTTTTATTTCCAGACACTGAAAGGCCCATCTCTGATAAGTTCAAATCTGATTTGATTATGTTATGCTCATCTTTGCTTCCAGACACTGATAAGCCCATCTCATTTTTGTTTCCAGACACTGAAAGGCCCATCTCTGTTTTCGAACTATGATAAGTTCATCTCAACTCTCAGTTCATGAGACGTATTGTGTCCGTGATAGGCATTCAGTATCATGAGTTTAAGCCGTTCATTTAGAAAGATCATGTAAAATTCCGCATATTCTGCATATGTGACGAAATTGAATGGTTCAAAATCATAATAAAACTTTTTGCATATTTCTATTACCTAGTGCTTCGAGAACCAACAGACCTAATGAAATTCCATTTATTTATGTAAATAGCCAATTTCTTAGGTACTTAAGATTTCCATTCATTGACAGATCTAAGAAAATTTTCGAAAAATGGCTAGATATGACTTGATTCCACACCCTTTTTTTTTTAGAAAATATTTGTAGCAGTTAATGGCTAAAAGATATGTTTTACTCCTTTACGTTTAATAATCTTTTTACGAAAATATTCTTAAAAAATTATGTTCAAAATATATATATATTTACTACAGGGCGGGATCTAGAAAAATCATAAGAGGAGGAGGGTGTCAATCCACATAACTTGGACGGTGAAAAGTAAAAGAAGGGACCCAAAGATTAGATTTCCATTCCAGTGTAAACATTTTCGCCTTCGTTTCAGAGGTTTTTAAAAAAATTGTTAAAACATTCTCGAAGTATGCACAAGTTTAATCATTTTTAGCCCCCATTACCCGTATTAGTATTCTCAAAGACCATCTTGTCCCTCCCCTCAAATCAAGACTGATTTTCTATTTCATCCCCTCATTCCGACTACTGAAACTTCCGGGGAACCTTGCCTTCCCATCTCTCTCGTCTCATAAATACATTCTCTGCTGCCGTTAGTCCTCTATCGCCCAATCTGTTCCCAAATACTCAGGGAAACTGGCACTAAACAAAAATATTCCACCAACACAATACATAAAAACGAACAATTTAAAATAATACTTTTAATGAATTTACCGTTAATTATTTACGGTTGTTTATGTTTCTCGGATGAATGTCTCTATTCTAATAATTTAAGTTGTCTTCGAACTTGAGGCATATTTTTACATTCTTTAAAAATAAAACATATGCATTTAACCTTTCTAAAAACACCAAACTCATATGAAAAATATTACAAAAACACAAGTGAAATCAAAACATTAAATTCTTTGTTTCTTTTGTTGCAATATGTATATATAATGGATAAGGATTTAATATTTTATAAAATTCAATCTTATTATTTATTATAAAAAATTTATATTTTATCCACGTTTATGATAGTAGCTGAATATATTTTTTTTTTTGTTTTATCATGTGTAACTTTCGATAGAAATGTCATCACTAAACTAAAAGAGTACATAGTATAAACAAACCTCTACAACGAACGAAATTTGAAAATTACCTCTTAAACATTAAGTAAATTCTATAAACTCTGCACCTTAATTTTGCATAAGATGCAATGACTTAGTTACCTTATATTTCTAGTTATATTAGCGGTGATTGAAAAATGAAGCAAAGTTTTTATAGGGTTGAACAGATAAAAACAAATTAAAACCAGTATTTATTGACCATGCTTAATCATGTTATTAAGCCCGTACTTTGCTGTAAACTTCAGAAAGCTAAAAGAGAGCTTGTAATTTTCTTGTTGTTCTCTTTGTCATCTGGTTTATGATCCACTCAATCGGCGTTCTGATTAACAGAACAACAAATTGTTTTTTTTTTTCTTATTTGTCCATTCCTTTTAATTACTTCAAGACTTTAATCAGTTAAAAGTTATTCTCTGTATACTTTGAAAGAAGACAAATACTGCTTATGAAATTGTTTCCAAAATTGTATCTTAAGAATATTTAATGTTTAAATGGTAATGTTTAAAGTGTTAAAAAGTAATGCTTAAAGTGCTAAAAAGTAATGTTTACAGTGTTTTTTATTGTCAGGGTTGGATTATGGCACCTATCAGTTAACTGTTGCACGGTTCCCTACTTGAATTTTGGGCAAGTGGTCTGTTAGATATTTACTTTCTCATACGCATTATCACACTCTTAAAACTCTACACTGTTGGGCATTGTCTACATGTTGTAAACCGACCACATATGCAAGATGTAGATATTTAATATCATTTATTAATTTTTGTAAATAAGGTAAACTATCTATCGGTTACCATCTCTGTCAGGGAAAATCTATTAACACAGTCCAACCCTGATTACAATTACTGAATTTTAGTATAATTTTCCTGTTTAAATTTACTTTAAAAATATGCTGCATAAATATTTCGATTATTTAGAAAATATTTCTGATATGCATTTTGAGTAGCAAAAAATATCATAACTTTTGCAAAGGTTTCTAAAGAATTCAGTGGCATATCGTGACTTTTGAAATGAGAAAAGTAATTTGTAATAGTAACGCTGATAATGTTCCGGAGCACTGTTCCGATAACTATTAGCTATGAAAGTGCCTTGATTTTTATGTCAGTTGGTTTACATTTCAGATCATTATAAGTAACTGATATGTGATATATGTAGTTGAACGTGTGTTAAGGAAGGAAGGGAGGAGGAAGAGAGCATGCATGCTTATATGCAGAAATATGAATTTACAGTGATTACAGTGACATTTTTGTATATTATTGGTTTTTTTAATATAAAGGGTGACCATAATAACACGGAAATATGATAAAATTATTTTATGTGGGAAATAAACAACTTTTCGCTTACTAAATTATCAAATTATAACAATGTCATTATAAGAGGTGTCGAAAATATTGTCCATCTGCAACCAAACATGCCTAAACATTTTTATTCGGTTAGCAAATACTTTTCTCATCTCCCGTCAAAATATTCATACAAATAGCATGCTGTTGCTCGTGTTGTTGAAAATACCTAGAATCAGCTCCTTTTCTGCAAAGATATGCTTTATGATGAGGCAGTTTTCTGTTTGAACAGTGTTTACACTGTTCAGAAACAAACTGTCTCACAATTACTTAGATCCAATTTCACACTTTCATTACATAATATGGGCTTCCTCTTAATCTGGTCTTCAGGAATAAGGCATAAATAAAAAATGTAAAAAATTGAAATTTACCGATTCTTTATGTATGGGTATCCTTACCAAAATTATGAAAGAAGCATTCATTGCTTTCCGTATAGCTCTTATTACTTCCCTTATTTCCATGGACGCTTTGCCACTGAAAAAACTGTTAACTGGCACTCGAAGAAGTAGTCTGATACAATATAAATCAAGCTGACAAAACATTTTATTTATGTAGGGTGAATCGTAGTTTTTTTATATTAAATACAATATGAATTTCTACCAGCAACCTTATGGTAATAGAAAGTCCAATAACATGAAATTTCCCCAACGTAACAGCTTGTAAGTCGAGTGATTCGAGTTATTGCGAAGCAAATGTTGTATGCTTTAGGCGTAAAAGGTGGTCTTGCATTGAACCTTCAACTGAATTTTACACATTCCTGAAGATGCAACTCATAAGTATTACTCGACTTTTTTATTATTTGCAACCTATAGAACAGAGAAGGGTCCTAAAAATTACCCTTAGTTTGTACAAGCCTTCTCAAACAAGGACCTGCCTTACAAAAAACTGAAGTCACTGCTGATCACTGTTTCAGTTATATCTAACACAAGTCGTGGCAAATGATAGTGGAAAAAGCTGTGACAAACAGAGACAGGCATTTATTGGCACGAAAAGTATAGATAAGCAGAGCTTCTACAGTTCATAACTGAGATAGATGGCCATTAGTAGTACTTCAAAACCCATTCCAAAGAGAACTATGAGCAGAGAATGGAAAACGGAAATTTCGGAGATGTACCATGATACATACACTAATATTAGGTAGATGTTCATAATAATTTGCCAAGGATGTGTATGTTCTTAGTATATCAAGTAGAAAAATGTTACATTCGATTTCTCTTGATTTCAAGAAGTTTTCGACCAGTAAAAGCATAAATCAATTAGATTGCTTACTTTACTAATCAGTGTTTGTAGGTACAATAATATGTAATACACTAAGAGTACAATTACTTGCAACAGAAACACAAGAAGATAATTTCATTACATTTGCAGTAGTGCAAGGACGTACCCAAGTGTAGGATAGTGGGACTGGACACCACCACCCCACCCCGCTCCCCTAAAATAATGCCGTCTTATACGAAATCTCAAACTTGTCTACCTGCTTTGAAATCCAAAACAAGTGCTTTATGTTCGATACTAAAAATAGATTTAAAAACGACACCGTAAAATTGTATTCCTCTTAGAATACCATATAAACTTTTCCTGTCCAGTGGAATATTTTAGTAATTGGGAAACACTACTTAAGTCTTATTCTGAATTCCCCCCCCCCAAAAAAACAACTAAATTTAGCCCATTGTGTGCAAAAAAAATGTCGTTCAGAGGTAAAACAGCAACAAAAACAGTTTTCCATCTTGAAGGTCATAAAAGGATCATTTGCAATGTTTTCTATGATCAGGTGGCAAATATTCTACGACCACACAAAAAACCTTTCGCCAGAAAATGGCCCACCTTCTGCGGCCTATGGAACCACCTTCGCCAGAAAATGGCCCACCTTCTGCGATTGGGCGGCACTACCGTGACCGCCCCATCTTAGTTGGAAGCTGCAAAGTCACAACTTCCTACCATAGGGTTGTCAATCCAAAGTGGATACCATGATCACACCAGAAATCATTTTCCTTTAGCTGTCATTTACAAGGTTTATATCAAACTCAAAATTAGTGGGTGTGTAAAATATATTCTTTGCCCACTTTCCAAATTTTAGGATGGTCAGCTGCTCATCTTGTCCACATACTTCTCATGCCACTGCGCGAGAACTCAGTGCTATATCAGTAAATATCAAAATCAAAGCGTATTTATTAAACCAATCCTCTAAACGTTCTTCTACTTCTTTGAGACCAGTAAAGTTCTTAATTATACCAATATTTAGCTTTTAGATAAATTTCTTGTGTGAATGACATATTCAGTAAGCACAAATAAGCTATTCCCAAGGAGTATCCTAGCTGTATTGTAGCATTCCGCATGTTAACCCAAGGTGCCAATCCCTGCGAGAATCTGCAGTGCGGTCCTGGTCAGGAATGTGATATTGACAGGTACGGAATAGCCACGTGTCAGTGCACGCCGAGCTGTGAGCCAGTGATGCGTCCAGTATGCGGTTCCGATGGGCAGACTTATCACAGTGACTGTGAAATGCGGAGGATCGGCTGTCATGCGCAGAAGACCATCCCTTTGGCCTACAGAGGAGTCTGCGGTAAGTAAAAGATTTGTGCTTTCTTTATTTCATATTTGTTTCATGTTAAATTTTCTAAATGAACTTGATTAGTAAATTTTGAAATATTAGATTTTGACTTTCTAAAAAACGAGTTTACAAATTTCCAAAAGCATCTTTTCCTTATATTTAGAACAAAGGAATTGCATTTTAGACAATCTCTTATCAGACTGGTCTTTGAAGTCTTAGAAGGTTTTATTAAGCGTGCTTCGCAAATCCACTGATAAGCAGCAGCGCCACTGATAAGAACCTCCATCAAAATATTATGAATAGCATTGACAACAGACTGCAATTGATGTGGCTTCCTCAACAATATGTTACACGACATTAGCAGGAGATTCAATCGAGAGAGCATTGAATGATGTTGACAGAAGAGTCAGTTATGAATCAGCTGGATATTAATGAGAATAAGTGCTTATGTCATTGACTAGATATGTCTAATTGTTAAGAGAAGGCTCTATCAAGAGCAAGCTTAAATGAATTACAAGTCCTATAAAACGGACGCATTAGGAAAACAAAATCATTATTGAATGCATACATTATCAGCTACAAATGTATCCGTTATAAAGACATGTTTTTCGTTAAGATATTTGGCAAGTGTAAACAAAAATTACCGAATTCCTATACGAATGCAGGATCTCATGATTTCAGAATGATCCAGCCACACATAATGCAGGTCATCATCATCATCCTCAAGCAACCATGAGCTACGGAGGTCCAACCAAACCGTGCAATTTAGTTCTACAAGCATATCTGTCTTGAGCTACATCTGTTGCATCTAGCCACTGCACACCAATTCCAACAAGGTCCTGTTTAACATTGTCTACCCACCGCATCCTAGGTCGTCCCCTATTTCTGACGCCTTTAGGCATACTGTTCATAACCCTATTCACCAATCTATAATTATCCATACGGCAACATGGCCAAACCAACGGAGTCTCTCTCTACATAATATGCTGCTTATAGGAGGTTGCCGACTCCTTTGCCTAACCTCATCATTACTTACAAAGTTGAACCATCTAATGCCCAAGATACTGCGTAAGCATCAAGAATCAAAAGCATCTAGTTTCCTGTTATCTTGTTTACAAAGCGTCCAAAGTTTCACTACCATAACTAACTCTAGAGAGAACCAAACTATTATACAGTCTAATTTTAGTCTTTTGGTGTATACGCCTATTTCTTCACATTCTCCATAGATACTTAAGAGTCTCGGCAACAATCCCTATTCGTCTGTTAATCTCATGCCTCATATCACCAGTATACATAGCTCCCAAGATAATTAAACTCAGACACCTTCTCAAGAGTGCAACCATTCAGATTAACTGAACCACAGCCTACCTGACCAATTTTCATCACTTTAGTTTTCTCTCTGTTTATAACCAAACCTACTCAACTACGTCTCATCAACAGCTGAAGAAGTTCATCTCAACTACATAAATCCGCAGGAATTTCTCAAATGAAAGAGGTTCATCTCAACAACAGCCAAAAGGGCTAAATCATCAGAATAATCTAAAGCAGAAATTTTCATATCTCCAAACCATTTAAGGCCAAAATCTTTCCCTCGGAGTGAATTTCGCATAACATAATCGATAACCAAACTTTAGAGATAAGGAGACAAAATGCACCCTTGTTGAACTCCAGAAGTAATGCTAAACCAATTGCTACAAGACTTACCAACTCTCACACACGACTCAGTGTTATTATAGAGAGCTTTCATAATGTTAACTAACTTGTCTGGTATACCATATGATCTCACAATCAACCACAAATTATGACGATCAACAGAGTCGAAAGCCTTTTTGGAATCAACAAAGCAAGCAACCAAAGATTTCTGAAACTCTAAACATTTCTCAAGAATCTGCCTAAGTAAAAATATCAGATCCACACATCCTCTACCACTTCTTAATCCACATTGCTCATCAATCACATCGCAATTGACTGTCAACAAGATTCTTAATTCTATTAAACACAATCATGCAAAGAACTTTGCCTGGAACAGAAAGTAGGCTTGTACCCCTATAGTTATCACAAGAACTGCGATCACCTTTTTAAAAAATAGGGATAATAAATAGCGCTGTTAAAATCCTTAGGAACAATGCTGTTATCATAAAAGATATTCAAAATTTCAGTCATCTATATGGTAAATCGAAACATCCCCAGCTCTAATCATTTCCTTAGTAATTTCATCTACCCCTGCGGATTTATGAAGTTTAAGTTTAGAAATAGCCAAAATAACTTCAGATTGTGTTATAGGGCCAACATTAAAGCCACCAATGCATCTATCATCATTGCAAACAATGGGAGTAGAACAAACTACATTGTTTAGAACATCATTGAATTGCTCAGCCAACCTAGCCATGACAGAACCCTCACCTTCTATTATAACCTTACCTTGTTTATCCTTTAATCCCTGTGTACCTGTCCATTTTCTACAACACAAACATTAACTATCTGGTACAGTCGCTCAAAAAAGTATCCGAACACTACGGTTGATTACAAAATTCAGAAAAAATATCTGGCAACGATTTTTTTAGAAATTAGTGATCTGGCAACCTTCGTGTCACGTGACACGAAGGTTGCCAGATCACTAATTTCTAAAAAAAATCGTTGCCAGATATTTTTTCTGAACTCTGTAATCAACCAAGTGTTCGGATACTTTTTTGAGCGACAGTACAGCTCTCTGCTGTTGCGCTGTCAAACTGCTTTCTCGGCTTTGGAAAATGGCGGAAGTTTTCAGTTGGAACAAATAGGTTTGACCTATTGGTTCCAGATTTGGTGTGATGATTCTCCTTGTGTGTGCCTGTTTTGGGTTAATAGATCGGATTCCTAGATGCGACGGGTCGGGATTAAATCTGATGCAACTCTTCGAATTCTCTGGAGGTCCTGCGGTCGCCTACGATTAAAGTTATGAAGGAGTAGTACGTAACGATGGAGAGGGCTGCCTTGGAAGTTATGAATGGAGTAGAATAGGGTGATTGAAAATTAACGCATTCCATATTAGAAAATTTAATTTATTCTCAATTTACTTTTACAAATTGTTAACAAAGGGTTAAAATAGATGTTGAAAGTGTTCTCTCTCTTCTTGAATACAACAGTGAACCCTTCTCATCATGTTTGTCGCAAACTTACGCAATGTTTGACTACTTATTTTAGAAATATCAGCTTCGATATTGGCTTTTAATTCTTCCAATGTGTAAAGTTGTTTCTTTATACCACCTTCTTTTAAGAAACCCCATAATTAAAAAACTGGAGGTGATCATTGTTAAATAACGTTCGACTATGTATACACGTTCGACCTGGGAAAATTTCATTATGGGCAAATAGTACAATACACGTCACCACCACAAAAGAACTGAGAGCGTGAGAACTAAACTAAACAGTTTTGCATATGTCAGTGACTGCAAGGTTGCCAACGTTAGAATCAGTATTTAATTCTTTTCAGTTGGCACGAAATAATAAGCTTTTACATTTTGGGTTACGCGAATTTTGAATCACTCTGTAATATGTTTTTGATGGGAAAAAGTCATCAATAGGCAGACGTATCACGCCAAATTCTGGACTGAATATTGCTATTAAATAGGTATTTTTAATATTAAATTTACATATCTTTATTTTTATAAGTTTCTGATGTTATATGTGCGTCAAAGTACTTAAAATTATTTACTCTGTCGTGAGTTGGCGAAACACTGATGTACGTAACTATAGAAGATCCTGCGTTGAAATCTTCGGGCAGAGAAAAACCTTTTTTCTCTAAACCGTTCGCTCTTTCCCCGACTTCAGTCGTCATCGAAGTGAAGGTCTATCTATAATTCATGTTTTCAGGAAGACACGTTGAGGTTATAAATACCACCAAAGTACTGATGTCGAGGAATATCCTACATTAACCCTTTGGCTTTTGCAACAGGTTCTTGATTGATTTAAATAGAGCAAATGTAACTTCCATAAATGCGGATAATTGATGATAAAAAAACCTTTTATCATCAATTTTTTTCTGTCTCCGAAACACCTGTAAGCGAAAACCAAAAAAAAAGAGTAACACCCTCGAAAAACAACTTTCAGCTCCATAATAATAATTCAGTTCTAAGTAGTTAGTCTTCTAAGGTTGTCGAACACTTTTTCTTGCCCGGGGAGACAATAAACAAAGAATTTAATAATGCCTTTCAAACTTTAATGTCTCCAGTATCAAATATCATTCTGACGACGTCGCAACAAAAATCATTTAACCAAGTTCCTCTATTATTTTCCCCCTTTAAAACATTAGGGAGAGAGTTCTGAATTGAGTTATCGTCAACCTGGTGCCGACAGTATTAAGAATTTCTTCCATCGATTAAGTCATTATCTGAAGACGCGCAGACGTTGCAGCGGTTGACAACTGTTTCCAGAAGCTGTTTTGCAAAGATAAAAGACAACCGTGAACCCAGTCTTTAAGCATTTATGATGGCAAAAACCTCTTTATGTTGTTAATTAATTGCACAAATATTTTAATATTGATTGTTGTGAACGTTCTCAATTATGTAGATTGCATCCTGTATTATGCAGCGCTCCCATACAGTCTTAAGTTCCGGGTTTTTCTTTCGTTTCGTTTTTTTTTTCCTTTTCGATTTTGTTTTCTTGTTTAAGCAAGGATCGATAGAAACACCCAAAAAATATGTCAGACCAGTTTCAATGAGATGATCGATGGCTTTTAAAACGGAGACACTCTTTTGACACTTGAAAGGCTTATTTATGAACCGTGAAAATCAGTTGTTCAGCGAAGAAAAGCAGATAAAATATTCTTTTCACTTGAATTATCTTTTACAATATACAACTAACTGAAAAATTTACTTCCTCATTCATCATCAGTTTATATGATAATATTGTTTTATTTTATATGCTCCACAGAGAATACAAAAATCAGATGCCACCTCTAACTTATACTGTCTCTCTTGTACAACTCGTATAACTCGGTGACTCGGTTTGAGACAATGCTCAACCAGAGTCACCAAACTACACCGGGCCTGGACATCTATTAAACAAAAAAAGAATTTAAATAAGTACAAAAAATTAATCCGAAATAAAATGAAACTTTAAATCCGGAATAGAAAATTAAAAAGTTATTAGAAACTAAACTTTACGAGAAAGTGGCATAATTAAAAAAAATTATATATACAAAAGCATAAAAATAAAGAACATAAATAGGCGTTGCTTTTGCATACAGGTGTTCCCCTACTTACGAACAGGTTAAGTTTCCGAGGTTTTGTCGTAAGTCGAAATGTTCGTAAGTCGAAAACTAACCTAAAAAGTACATTTGTACATAGAATAACCACTTATTGTTAGTGTTTGATCCTTCAATGTACTTTCTAGAATGCATTACACTCGTTTACCCGCTCACTACTGCTTACTAGCAGGTGTTTCAAATGCGGTAAAAATCTGCTGTGGGATATGGTAACATAAAGTCGATATTATAAATAAAACAACTTACATTATTAATTTATATATTTGTACATAAATAATATAATACGTATCGTAAATAATAAAAAAGGAAAATTAGACTACGCTATCGACTTCAACGCCACGAATCCGCGCGAAATTTAAATTTTAGACGTACGGTCAAATTGTTCGTAAAGTCTGAAAGTTCGTAAGTTGAACTTTCGCAAGTAGGGGAGCACCTGTATATAATTTTTTTAAATTATGCCATTTTCTCATAGTTTTTTAATAACTTTTTAATTTTCTATTTCAGATTTAAAATTTAATTTTGTAAATAAACATGGATTTCCGTTTAACGAAAGAACAAAGAGTAGATAAAAAAAAGGCGTTATTTTTGAAACATCCTGTATTTCAGAATTTATTATCCATTTAGTTCATATAAGTCCGCTCTGATACGGGAGGTTCTATCTAACCCAATGGTTCTCAAAGGATGTCCCGCGAGATTTCAGAAGAGATTGCAGATAAAAGGAAATAAACCGTTTTGTTGCAACTTTCTGCTTGATTCTTAATTTAACCTTTTCCGTTTAATCAACAATTTATCCATATTAAATCTTAATGTTAAAACCAAAATCAACACAAAACGTGCCTCTAGCATGTACGGCGTAATCACTAAGTTCAATATACGTCGAAACGTGAGCAGAGTCTCTGCAGTCTTCTGTAGGGTCATTTGTAAACTCTGCGTTTACAAATGACCCTACAGATACAAATGACCCTACAGAAATAGCTATTATTGAAGGCAGACTGCCCCCTTCCTCATTAGCATTGTTAAAAGGGCGAGGTATAATCCCCCCACACCATTAGATCTGTTCCTGATTCCAAGATTTAGCTAATCCTGATAATATATATATATATAGTTAGTGGTTAGCGCGCTTGGCTACTGATCTAAGGGACCTGGGTTCGAGCCCCAGATAAGGCAAGGACATTTGTGTTGTTTCTCTGCTGAGGTTCTGCCATCCTCACAGACCTTCTACTATGGCATATAAACTGACAGGCTCCTGTCAGACCTCTGTGGCAAGCAGCTGCTTGAAGGGGTATTTATTTTTTATTTATAATAATAATAATAATAATAATATTTTTTATAACTAGTAATATAGTTATATGTTATCCTTTCACTCTTAATCTGTGCAAGAGTGAAAGCATATTGTAAAATTATATTACTAGTTATAAAAATTATTAATGTACAAAAAACGCTCTACATAAAACTCAAATATTAAATAAAAGTTGTGTTACTAAACCAAAAAAAGGAAATATGCATATCAGTCTTCATTGTAGTCACTTTTAGGTTCGATATACTTTCTTCAACTATGACGTAACAGTGGACCCCTCGAGAGAACAAGTTATATGATTGGTGATGAAACCATTCATGTATCGCTGTTTTCACCTCTTAGTGACTCTTTCAGTGGTAAAAAATGTTGGTGAGTCTAGTGAATATCGAGGGTAAAGTAATACCTCAAACATCATTTCTTGTAGCTGATACACTGTAAATGGTGCGGTGTGAGGCAGAACCACCTATTTCATACCATGCTTAGACAGTGCACTAAGAAGGCAAATTAATATTTAGCAAACAAGTGCATGAATTAAATATTACTGTTAGTTATTTTTTTTTAATTTGGAAGTTAATTTTAAAATATTCGAAATTTTTTAATAAAATAATAAAGAAATATATTACTTTCTTTCATACTATCTAGAAAAGCCTGTAGTTAAATTTTACAGAAATTAAGTCACTTAAAATTGAAGCACATTTAGTTTTCCTCTTTTGGCTAACGCTTCCTGGGCCTGTATTAGGGCGGAGATTTTCAATCTGGAGAGATCAGGCCCGGATCTAGAAAAATAAATCTAGGATGGGGGGGAGCGACAAGAACCACAATCGAGCCTGAAAAATGAAAGGGGCGACAAAAGACTGGATTTCCAATACAATATAACATTTCTCCCTCCTTTTATAGGTCTTTCAGAAATTTTTTGAAAATTGCATGAAATATAAACAAGTTTAATAATTTTTTGCCTTTATTACTCTTACTAGTATTCTGAAAGGGAAATGGCCTCCCCCCAGATACGGCACTGCTGGAGATACACACTTGAGGGTAACAAACTGAAGTTTCTTTCGAATTACTGCTTTAGATGATTCAGAAGCACTTCACATTACTTTGCACTTGTCCCGATTTCTCGTCTCTCCAGTAGTGTTTCATAATTACCCCCCCCCCTTATGATCCCCATAATACATTGAGTAAAACTTTTCCTGCTGATATTAGGGTACCGACCTCTTCGGTTTGTAAAGCGCCACTCTAAACCTTCTGTTAACAAATAATACAGTCAGGACTCATCATCAGTTACTTTACGTTGTAAGAAGGCATCTCCTTGCCACTCATACCATCCTGGAAGCGTTCCTTCAGTTCATGTGTTAAACTCCGAGGAAGCCATCGAGTACACACTATTCGAAACAGCAATTCTTCACTAACGAAGGCTGAACTTTATAGGCTGAACCAAAACTCATAGTCAACGTTTCAGCAATTTCTTCAATCGTAATGCGATGTTTTTCTCGCAATACTCGTCCACTGCTGCTGTGTTTCCTGGTGTCACGACACAATGAATTTGCCCGATAGCAGAACTTCTTTAACATATTCAACACCGTTCATGGATTTATTGCCCTATTGTAGACTTCTTTACATTATTGTAGACATCCACCATACTGAGACAACATTCTGCGGTAAATTTCAGCCGGTTTTATTCCTTCGGCATATCTCGGTGCATGATTCTAAGGGTGCCGCCTTCTTTATGAATTATTGTTTTACAACCTGACAGAATCCATGGTGAGTTTAGGGTTACCACTTCTATGTCATAAATTATTGTTCACGAAAAACGTTACCAGATAGAGCCATCCGTGAGTGCAGTATTGGCATCAGATTTGAACTAATATTGTGACTCAAAATATTTTTCTCGTCTTATGTATTTTATGATGATTTGTGGTTTTCATTTAAATGATATTTAAATAATATTATGTGCCATAAATAAAATGCACCGATAAATCGGATATCAGATCTCGTCATTTGATAGAACTTAGTGTCGGGGTTATCCAAGGCCAGATCAGATATGACTGCCAGATCAGAGCTGAGAGATGGCGACAATAGAGCTGTATCAACATCATACAATGCACTTTTAAATCTGCCCAGTGATGGAATATTATATAGATAAATATTAAACGAAATAGGCCATAGAAGGGAGCCTTGTGGGACGCCAGCTTCAATAACGTTGAGAGAGTACAGTTGATTTTAATCTGAAATTTCGTATCAGTAAGATATAATTTAATGATCCAGATTTTGAAAAGTTGGTCCTAATAATTTTCTAGATGAGTCCTTCAGTTCAAACTTTATCATAGGCTTTTAAATTTATCATAGGCTTTTAAATTTATCATAGGATTTTTTGCGACATCTAGCAATAATGTCGCAATCAATTATTTTTGTTAAAGCTTTCCGCAATTATTTCATCATTTAAATTATTTGCAATTTATTTAATTATAATTGAATGTTCAATTTTGAACTGGTAGCTTGAGAGAATGAAAAAAAAACGATGTCATGAAATCCAGGGATAATTTTTTTATGTCGTTCTTAAATGACTAGAGAAAAAAATTGATCTCTTTTCATAATTTTACGCTTTATTAACGACATAGAAGTGGGTTAATTATTTAATTCATCCTTAAAGATAATGAAAAATATAAATCTTACGTTTTCCTCTCATTAAGCGCTAGAAATCTGAGCATTATTTTTTTGGCTCTCTCTTTCTCTCGATGCCTCAGAATCTCTTTCAAAAAGGCAAAGATCAAAGTAATCACAGAATCAAAGTGCTAAAGCACAAACAAAATTGTCAGTTAAGTTCATTACTCGTTTGAAATATATATATATAATGTGCTTTTGACTACCTTTCTTAACGATGATGACCAGTATCATGAAGACCGATCTTTCTAGAGGAGCAAGAGCCTCTCTCCCTCATGTGCCAATGTTTTCTTGTTTCCTCGGGAAAATGAGTTCGATGCAATGGCATCTATGGATGGGAGAGCGTCCGCTGGTCGATAGAAGTGATGACGGCGTCGCCAGTCGAAGCCCTTCCGTAATCGAAGACGCAGGAAAAGGCAAAATCGTCTTAGAATACATCTCACATTGAGAAACAACGGAAACAAATTTCAATTGCTCTTCTTGCTGCTACTGCCGCTGCTATATATTTTTGTTTTCTTGATGGGATAGAGAAAAGCTTCGTTTGATTTAAGTGAATTTTTGATGTAATCAATAAGTTTAGGTGTAATTCTTTCGTAGAATTCAATGTTCTTTAAAAGAAATTGTGTTAATTTGAAGCAAATCTCAATTTTTGCGTCGTTGCTTTGCTTTTATTGTTGTCCTTTTGTTCGTGGTTTATTGTTTTGTTGAATCTATTGTTATATTATCTTATTGTTGGTATTTATTTGTTCTTATTAGTAGAGCTCTGCGCGGATCCTGATGTTTCCGGATAAAACATCGGATATCCGCTTTTAAAAGCTCTTGGCGGATAAAAGATTAACGTTACTGCGGTAGCGGATTAAACCTCGAATAAAAAATTGCTGTTAATGCTGATAGCGGATAAAATCTCATACTTGATAAGATATGCAGAAACATGAGTAAATATTACTGCATTATTTATGGCTTACGTGGGTGAAAAAAAAGTACTTGATATAATGGAAAACAAAACTTGGTTGAAAAATTCAACTTTGATATTCACTCTAAAAGAAAAAAAATGCATTGGGATAAAGCCACAAATGAAAAAACATTCTATGTGAAAGAAGCGATCTCTTTGCTGGAAAATCAGAATATGAATTCAAAAATTATTGGAGTGTTACGTAGAAAACTGGAATTAAATATGGGAAAGTTTCAGTACTAGAGATACAAAGTTTGCATACTGATGGGTAGTAGGGATTTGCTGTGAGTAATAAAAGGCATATCCCCCATAATCGCCAATAACTTCATTTTAGGAAACAAAATTAAGTCAGAAGAATTTGCATAGATTATATTTAAGCAATTTTTTCTCTAATGTTTAGTAATAATAATGGGCATCTTTCAATTACATCCAATGAGTGAGTTCAAATTGCATCTAGCTATCTGAGCTTTATTAAGTATTTCTGTGATGTGAGGCTTGCACTTTAATTTTTCGTGCGGCACAACTTCAAGATACCCCACTGAATTTTTCCTTGATATATATATATCGAAAATATAAATGATATTGGATGCGGATAGGACTTTTACTATATTATTAGCTGTTATCAGGGACAGTTCCAATAACCACATTTGTGTGTATGTGGGAAGAAGGGGGGAGGGAGTCAGTAAGCAACTTTCAAAAACGTAGCTCATTGGAATCGCGCAATTATTCTCTCAGACTCTTTTTCTTAGCCTTTTACGGAAGATCCCCCTTTGAGACACCACTGCCTGTTGTTGTGGTATAGTGATGGTTTGAACTGAGTAGAGTAATTGATATATACAGAGAAAACTAAATCGAGTTGGATTGGGTTGTTTTACCACTGAGCGGCATTTTTTGCACACCATGGGCTAAATGGCCAGGTCACATCGACCCCGAAGGCTCAGGAAAGGTTGGGGGAGGGAACCCATTGGAAGAGCTGTTGGGAGACAGATGGTAGCTTCCCGTAAAGGCCATACAGTGTGTTCTTTAACGTGCACATGGTATGACTCTCCCGCACACGGGGCCACGGCTTAACGTCCCATCCGAAGGACGGCGCCCTTTCCAAGCCCATCGGTGTCCCCTACTGACCGTGGGCAGGGCGGGGAGTTTTGCGGAGATAAGTCTCAACGCTGACCAAGCTGGGACTCGAACCTGGGAACTGCAGATTGCGAACCTGGAGCGCTACCGACTGACTAAGTCGATGTTCACAGTTTTTGTTTGTGGTACGTACTTCCGCATATTTTTAAATGTTTTACACAAATAACCAGATCATTTATGATATTGAAAGCTCAGTCGTTATCGTATGATGTTCATAAAATGAAGTTCCTAAGTTCGAATCTCAACAGTATCGGCATTAAGGCCCATCCAGAGCATTATTTTGGCCAGGTTTAGCTCAGTCGGTAGCACGTCAAGCTCGTTCCCTGATGTTCCTAGGTTCGTGTCCCACTCTGTGTGCAATGAACTTTTTGCACTAAATCTCATTCTGCCCTCAGAAAGAAAATGGAAACCGATAGTATAGAAAATGCAACCGCCCATAGGATGGTACGTTAAACCGTGGAACCGTGTGAAGAAGAGCCGTATTCCACGCATATTAAAAAGCATTTTGAAAGCGAAGCTTCAACTGTTTCCTAATAGCTATTCACTGGATTTTTCTCTCCCTACTACTCACTGAGACATTGTGGTCCCTGTGGCCTAGTCATCTGTCACATTGTGTGCACAAAAGTGATGCCCAGAAGTAGAGATACGAAGTTTGCGTAGTGATGTATGGAGGGGAGTTACTAGGTAATAAAAAGGAGCTCCTCATAATCTCCGACAACTGCATTTAAGAAAAGAAAATTGTTTAAACAACCGAATCCAATCCAAGCCATTTAGTGTCGTTTAATGCATCTTAGGGTTTAGGTTTCACAGCGCGTCATGAAAGTGGTGCTCAAGACTTAGCGGATTAGCTGATTTTCCAAAAATATACGGAACAGAGAGAGAGAATACCACGATCAGCATGATTCATCCAGGATATAGATTATCTTTATAGTGTTATTGTAATTTTCCAAAGACCTGACTGCACCGTGAAAGGAAGATTATCTTTTTTTTTTGTCTTGTGAACATTCGAATCCCATTTCCCCTTTCAAGCCCATCTGTATTCATTCAAGTTCAACTCAAGAACATATTTTCCAACCATCGAAAATGTTTCCATGTGTGTTGTTTGTATTTGCTCAATGAGAAATTTCGTAGATTAGTAAAAGTATGTTTCTTAATCGATTTAGCAAAAAGCTAAATAAAGTGCTAATGGTGGTTAAGATAATGGTGACGATGAGGGCAGGAGGACGAGGGAGGGCAAGAGGGCAATGCCCACCATTTTGGAAATGCTAATAATTGGAACGGAGGCAGAACAATGTTAACCATATAAATTTAAAATTTAAATTTGGGAAAATTACAGGTATTTTTCAAAAATTTCTTTAAAACAACTCTAAATCAGGAAAAAAGTTACACTGGAAATTGAATTCGGCTCTATTTTTTCCCTTCCCCCTTTATTTTTGCTTTTTAGATCCGGGCCTGGTGATGATTAAGACGATGTTAGTGACGATGATGATTGAGTTAATTGGTGATAACTAAATTGAAACTGATAAGGACGATGGTTTCGGTGATGACGGCACAGATGGTGATTATGACAAAGTTGTGATAAAAAAGAAGACTGTAGGAAATAAATGAAGCTGTTGGCGTTGATGAAGACAGTGGCTACCGAACTGGAGATAAATAACATTGATAATGATGGTGACAATATTGTGGTATCAAAATAATGATCGTGGTAGAGAAAAATTATTAAAACGATAGCCGTTGTAATGATGTTGTGAGTTTGACAAATATGCTAATGATTATGATCATGAAGATGATAATGATAACGATGATGAATATAGAACATAAAACGTTTAAGTAATGTATTTAAATATTCTTAAAACGCAAAAAATCCGAAAAGGCTTCCAATTTGTCATTCCTCCGTTCATTTAATATTTATCTGTTTCAACATCTATTTCAACATCTGTTTCCTTCTGGCAGGAGTGATTAAAGTTTAACTCTCTTTTTTCCATTACTGAGTTTATTTCCATACTCCAGTTCTTCCATTTTTACCTGTCTGTGGAGTATAAGCCGTAAAGAGGAGTCAGACAAGACTCCGGGAACCCGTCTGCTATGTCTGTTTTATGCCACTGTAGATGTAAAGAATAAAAATGGCTCTTTCGACTACGTGCTCTTCGGACTTCATCATGGAAATGGATTGGACGCGTTTAGATTTCCCTGGGAACAACGATACGATCGAAAATCTTTACCCCCCATCTGTTCCAAGTAAGTAAAGTGATTGCAGTCAGCAGCAGCATCCTCTCAGCTTCCTAAGAGATCCAAAGATGCTGTTGTTCTATGCTCTTGCATTTATCTCGAAGTGTACGAAGTCATTACAGCTACCTTTAGTTCTTTCATCACCAAAGTAATGGCCTCTCCAAGGATGCTACTACAAGCTCCCTCAGTAGTTAGGTAATCAACAAGAGAACACAGAACTGGAACGCTTCCAAAATTTGTGGTTTGTTCCGAGTTTCGCCTAATCTCTTAATATGTTGATAACACTGACATCGAAGAGGGATGATGCCGGATTTTCCTTCTTCTTCTTTTGCCTTTACATAGTGGTAGTCATTGTATTTAACGTTCTGGTGAGATATCAATATAAATTGCGTTTATATTTTTCTGATGAGATCACAAGTTGTGTTTGAGAGTTGTGCTCTGAGCGACACTTTTTTGAACACCACAATGGACTAAATGGCCAGGTCACCAGGACCCCGAGCTCAGAGAAGGTTTGGCGGAGGAGACGCATTTCACAGCTGTTAGGAAACAGATGGTGGCGACCCGTCGAGGCCATGCATCGTGCTTTTTACCAACACACAGAATACGGTTCTCCCGCACATGGAGCCACCGATTAATGGCCCATCTGACGGACTACAGCCTTTCCAAGCCCATAGATGTCCCCTACTGACTGAGTTTTGCGGAGATAAATCTCAACATTGGCGCAGATGGAATTCGAACCTGTGAACTGCAAATTGCGAGCCTTGCGCGCTACCGACTGAGCCACCCACGCCCCCACAGCTATTGAGGATTAAATGCTGTATTATAACCAATGCTGAAAAAAAGAGAAACATTTGCGATGATATCAGTTGTTGAGCTGTTATCATTTTGAATAGGAGTTTTGTTTCTTTGTTTTTCCTTTGTACACAATGGGATAAATGGACGAGTCACAAGGACCTCCAAAGGTTTAAAACTAGGAAAGACATAGGAATCCACTTGACAGATGATTAGGATACATATGAGAACCTCCCTTTTAGATCAGGGCCGTATTATCCAATAGCCATCATAGTAACTGTGCCTAGGGCCTAAGAAACAATTTTACCATGTTTTTTTTCTGATTTACATGATAAAAACTGTAACAAAGATCTCTTCTTCAATAATTAGTGATTAAATCAGCTGTTAAGGTCTTACTATTCGAGAAAACTTATTCAGGATAACTTTAATCACCCATCAAGATCTACATATCATCATCATCATCATCATCATCATCATCATCATCATCATCATCATCATCATCATCATCATCCTCAAGCAGCCATGGGCTACGGAGGTCCAACCAGACAGTGCAATTTAGTTCTCCAAGCAAGTCTATCCTGAGCTACATCTACTGCATCTGACCACTGCACACCAATTCTAACAAGGTCCTGTTTGACATTGTCTGCCCACCGCATCCTAGGTCTTCCCTTCTTTCTGAGGCCTTTAGGCACACTGTTCATAACCCTATTCGCCAATCTATAATTATTCATACGGGCAACATGGCCAAACCAACGGAGTCTCTCTCTGCACAATATGCTGCTTAAAGGAGGTTGCAAACTCCTTTGCCTAACCTCATCATTAGTTACAAAGTTGAACCACCTAATGCCCAAGATACTGCGTAAGCATCTGGAATCAAAAGCATCTAGTTTCCTGTTATGTTTACAAAGTGTCCAAGTTTCACTACCATAACTAACCCTAGAAAGAACCAAACTATTATACAGTCTAATTTTAGTCTTTAGGTGTATACGCCTATTTCTCCACACTCTCCATAGATTCTTAAAAGTCCCGGCAGCAATCCCTATTCGTCTGTTAATTTCATGCCGCACATCACCATTATCTGTTACATAGCTCCCAAGATAATTAAACTGTGACACCTGCTCAAGACTGCAACCATTCAGATTAACTGAATCACAGCCTGCCTGACCAATTTTCATCACTTTAGTTTTCTCTCTGTTTATAACCAAACCTACTCTACTACCAGTCTCATCAACAGCTCGAATGAAAGAGTTTATCTCATCAACGTCATTTGCCAAAAGGGCTAAATCATCAGCATAATCTAAATCAGAAATTTTCGTATCTCCAGCCCATTTAAGGCCAAAATCTTTCCTTTGAAGTGAATTTCGCATAACATAATGAATAACCAAGCTAAAGAGAAAATGCACCCTTGTCGAACACCAGAAGTAATGCTAAACCAATTGCTACAAGCATTACCAACTCTCACACACGACTCAGTGTTATTATAGAGAGCTTTCATAATGTTAACTAACTTGTCTGGTATACCATATGATCTCACAATCAACCACAAATTATGACGATCAACAGAGTCGAAAGCCTTTTTGAAATCAACAAAGCTAGCAACCAAAGGTTTCTGAAACTCTAAACATTTCTCAAGAATCTGCCTAAGTGAAAATATCTGATCCACACATCCCCTACCACTTCTGAATCCACATTGCTCATCACGCAATTGACTGTCAACCAGATTCTTAATTCTATTAAGCACAATCATGGAAAGAACTTTACCTGGAACAGAGAGTAGGCTGATACCCCTATAGTTATCACAAGAACTGCGATCACCTTTTTTGAATATAGGGATAACAATAGCTCTGGTAAAATTCTTAGGAACCATGCCTTTATCATAAAAGATATTCAGAATTTCAGTCATCCAAGTGGTAACCGAAACATTCCCTTCTCTAAGCATTTCCGTAGTAATTTCATCTACCCCTGGGGATTTATGAAGTTTAAGTTTAGAAACATCCAAAATAACTTCAGATTGTGTTATAGGGCCAACATTAAAGCCACCAATGCATCTATCGTTATTGCAAACAATGGGAGTAGAACTAACTACATTGTTTAGAACATCACTGAAATGCTCAGCCCATCTAGCCATGACAGAATCCTCCCCTTCTGTAACCTTATCTTGTTTATCCTTCAATCCTTGTATGCCTGTCCGTTTTCTACCACACAAAACATTAACTATGTGGTACAGCTCTCTGCTGTTGTGCTGTCTAACTGCTTCCTCGGCTTTGTCAGCCAAACCATCACGCCAAAGATTCTTATCAGCAGCTAACTGATCTTTTACACGTTTATTAAGTTCTCTGTAATGCTTTCTATTAGGACTAGTAAGGTATTGATTAAAGACATTCCTGCAGTTCTTTCTTTCCGAAATAAGTTCAAGTGCCTTATCACTCAGATAATTCTGCCTCTTCTGCTCCTTTTTTCTAAAAGAGTACTGTTAGTGTCCAAAAAAGCCTGTTTAAAATGATCCCATTCTTCCTCAACTTCAGTAGTAAGCATACCATGACTGTCATAATGACTAAGTAACTTATCATGGTAAGCTTTGGCTATAACTGGATCTTTCAGAGCTTCAGTATTAAAAGTAAATTTTTTAACCCTAGCACAACACTTTTTAAGTTTAAGTTGCAACACACTTTTAACAAGGTAATGGTCAGATCCAATTTCAGCTCCCCTATATGCCCTGGTATTCCTAACAGAACTAGCCCATTTGCTGTTAATTAATATGTAATCAATCATATTCTTATGCAGCCCATCAGGTGAAACCCATGTGTACTTATGTATGTCGCGGTGTTTGTAATATGTGTTAGTTATTCTGAAACCATTGAGTTTACTTACCTGTAGGAGACGTTGCCCATTGCCATTGCAGCTACCAATACCAAAAGGGCCTATCACCCCTCTCCAAAGGTCAGACTCAGTACCAACTTTGGCATTGAAGTCACCAAGAACAAGGGTAATATCTCCTTTCTTGACAGAATTCAAAATATCCTGAAGTTGTTCATAAAACCTATCCTTCTCATCCTCATCGGCATCCTCAGTGGGGGCATAACAGCAGATAACATTCAAGTCTTTAACGCTTGTCTGAAATTTTGCTGTAAGAAACCTTTCATTAATGCACTCATATCCTAGAAGAGCATCGCTAGCGTGTCTGCTGAGAAGCAGACCCGCCTTGGTGATGCTTATTGTCGTCTCTCCCTGAAAAGAGAAATTTAAGATTATTTTTAAGAATCTGACACTTATTAAAATGCATCCACCAAAGAGCCTGTGAAACAGACGTGCCTAAAGCCTACGAGGAGCTTAATCCAGCTCTGATTAAAGCCACAGAATAATAGATACAGAGGATAATCTCTCACCTTTTGGTGCGCCATGAAGGTGTAGAAAAAAACATTTCTCATTTCGAAATCCTGTTCATGGCAAGAGAATAGTACAATCCACGAAGTTTAAAAAGTATATGATGTAAAATAATTTATTACTATAACTATACAAAAATATTATGAAATAATCTAAAATTAATGGCTAGCTTTTTAAAAACAAATAACTGCCTGTAGAATTTAAAATTTTAATGAAAGTATTCATTTACATGGTTTTGTTAGAATTATAACATACCTTACTTTCGGTATTGAAGATACAAATACTTTCTGTAATCATATTTTTCAATAAATAAAAATGCATTTATATCATATAAATGCACCCACACACAAACAAAACTAAACAGTCTAGAAAAACTGGTTAGAGAGGTGTAAAAATATTATTTTAAAAAAATAAATAAATAAGAAATAAATATTCCCTCAATCAGCTGCTTGCCACTGAGGTCTGACAGGAGCCTGTCAGTATAATATGCCACAGACAAAGCCTGTGAAGTAGACGAAGCCTCAGCAGAAAGACAACACAAACATCAATAACTTACTTGAGGTTCGAACTCAGATCCCTTTGATCGGTAACCAAGAGCGCTAACCGCTCAGCCACTGGAACGGCATTGTTCATTTTACAACCGCCGTATAATTTAATATTAATAGTTCCAATTAATTGCTTGAATATATTTATTTTCTAAATATTCCTTGCTGGAATGGGGATGCGTCTTATATTCCCATGCCCCTTATAGAGACCAGAGGACTTCTTTGCCCTATATGTCCAAATGAAGAAAAAGATACAGTAATTATTTTTCCCCTTTATGATTTGAGCTTTAAGAGGAACTGAAACCCCCCTTTGGTTGCCCCCTTATTTAAAGACCTGAATTTAAAACCAATATTTATCATATTTCATGATATTAATTTTTTGGTTTAGGTTAATAATTAAGTTTATCCTTTTTTGACTTTTCAAATTGCCTCGATATTTACATTTTCGGCACTTTAATAATGCTTATTTTAAAACTCACGTATTTAAAAATATTGGGATCCTAGTTAAAACTACGCGGAACATAGAATAACATAAGTTTCAAAGAATTTAAACTGCATTTATTTAATCAATAGCACACTTAATTATAAGCCGCAACACATACGTTGTGTAATAATGTGCACAGCAATTTTAAATTAATTTATGAAGTACGGTACATGTGGTAAATATGTCGCAGCGTATAACTAATTAATTCGTGACTTTTAATTTCGCCCATTATAATTAAATAAAATATTTACGTTAATCCAAGCATACTGAAGCACTGGAAATATATTTGCCGTTACATTTTGACATTTAAGACTCGATCTGCATGTTTACATTTTATTAACTAGCGCAACCTTCCTATACTTTAAGCAGAAGACTTTACCTACTTGTTTCCGATACTGTGCACTAAAAATTTAAAAAAAAAACGAAATAAATTATATTGCACCTGTTTGAGCTTGATAAATAGATCTCATTATTTATCGCATTTCAGTTACGAAAGATTCATATTTATTCTGCCTTTTATAGAGGATAAATATTCTTAGAAATAATTCTTGATCGGAATATAAAAGATAAGCAAATATTATGGAGTGAGTTTGTTATTTGTTTGCGGAGGTCTTCAGGGATCACTGTACCGTTTGTAGAAGGAAATTAATCTTTTTAGAGTTCTCATTTTCGCAGCTCATCTTACTGGTGAAATTAAATATTCATCGACGATGATTAGTGGTGGGATATATATTTTTAACTTTCTGTCTAATTTGTATTCTGCATTTAAACAAAAAAATTCAAACATGATTTGACTGAAATGTACAATATTCATGAGAAAATATTTATATCTCTTGAAATTTAAATCAAATGGTTAAAATCTTTATAAATAAATCTTATTTCGTCTTCATTTTTTTTTCATTTGCAAAGAAATCAAATTGCAATTATTTGGAAAGATAACAAACTGTCGGTAGAAGTTAATTTTCCCCCGTTTCGAGAATCCATTTTATTATGCGAAATATAACAATTCTTCAACTTAACGATAACTTTTACTACTTTTTGGGCTAATTTTTTCAGAAACTAAAACATTTTAAAATGGAAATTATTCTCAACAAAATTATTACATGCAACAACACTCTCAATAAAATTTATCACATGTAACAACACTCCATTTGCATGTGATAAATTTTATTTTTCTGATAAAAATTACTCTGGCGTATTGTTAGGTGGCGCTATAAGCACCACTTAGTAATTAATAGGAGATAAATCTCAACGCTGACCCAGCTGGGATCGAACTTATGAACTGCAGATTACGAGATTCGTGCGCTACCGAATGAGTCAAACCCGCCCCAATATATGTGATAATAGTTTAATTTTAGCAAATAACATGTATATAATATACGTAATTTGACTTGTTTATTTTTAAATTTTTTTCATAAAAATGTTATAAAACTATTGCAAATAAAGAATAAATTGTTATTCCCTTTAATTTACAACCGTTTTCTGGACTCCATGCACGATTAAATGAAGACAGTTTTTTTTTTTTCTTTCAGATTTCTATTTTAAACATCACTTACACGTTTTGCATTAATTTGTCTCTTCCGTTTGACTTCAAACAACACTCCATTTGCATGTGATAAATTTTCTTCCATTTATCGACGGCGCCAATACTTCATTTTTCGCAAGATCTCTCCTTCTCTTCCACTCATCAACATCCCACACCTCATCTCTCAGTTTCTTACTTCCCGATAATACAGAATTGAGCAAAGATGCAGAGAAAAAAAAAAGCGAAAGAATCAACTCTCCCATTGCACCTCGTACACGAACATAATGAACCTTCGAAGACATTAAATGGAGTCTGAAGCACTATTAGCGTTTTCATCACGTACGGGGACTCCCCTCCCGTCCCCACCCCTCCCCCTACCACCCACCTTCTTTCCTAGCGTCGGTAGAAAGCGGTTCGAGTTCTAATCACCACCATACGGTCTCCATCACGCTTCACGAAACAGCCGGCGTCGCGTCCGAGCGGCACTTCAAAGTTTCTCTCTATCGCTTCCTTCCTCGTTATACAATTTTTATTTTTCTCTCTCTTCCCTTCACCGAGAGAGATTTCCAGAAAAGGTTTTCGTTGGGGGTAATTATCTCCGCGCCTTCGCCTCAGACTCTTACATCTCTCCTGCTCATGGAGGGCTCCGCAGCTTCCTAGCATCTCAAACACACGCGCTCGCGCTTGTTGGGAAAATTTGTGGCAAAAGAGAAATACTCTGCGACGAGAGAGACTTACTCGAGCGCAACATCTTTCTCTATATCTGCCTCTACCTCCATAGTAGCTTCTGCTCTGCATACTCCGAGAATCGCTCCTGGAGATTCCTGTTAAAGTTGGGAAGATGGAGTTTAACTTGTTTCGGTTTGCCTGTTTTGTACGTCGCTAGCTCGGTTTAAGATGAAAAACGAGCGCAGTTATCTGAGTCTGTCTGTGCTTTATGATGCTTATAATGAGAGACGGCAAACTATAAGTATCTTTTCCTTACGCTGGAGATCACTTCAATGCCTGAAACGGGTAAATGCTTCAGATGCTTTCCAGGCGTTGTACGTGCATGTCGATAATGCATGTGGAGCATTTCTGACACCCTGGGAGGCTGTTTTGCATAAATTCAGACAAACAAATGGATGCCGCGGAAGCAAATATCTCAACTTTGTTATTATATGGCTTTAGGCGACTTGGATCTAGTTACTAAGCAAGTCGCTTACAGAATAAGACGTGATGTTTTTCTATTCTGTTGTAAATGATTTCGTCCCCATTGTGTGCAAAGAGCAGAATTAACACGAACAGAGCTGACGCAGGAGTTTAGACTATAAGTGTACTTCATGTTCGTGTAGTAAACTTACTTCTCACACATGGATGTTCATGACTTGTGTAAATTTGTCCATTTCTTTCCGTAAACTAGTAAATCTGAAGTATGGCTGAACGTTTCAGTTTTCTCATAATTTCTAATAAAAAGTAGAGAGATAGTATGATAACTCGTTGCAACAATGAAATAGTCCAGATTATAGAATAGGCAAGTGGGGAAAAATCCACCAATCGGCACTCGAACATGACTTCTTGGTTATGCGCCAGCTAATTTACCAGTTGAGCTTAGGCGGTGACTATTTCTCACTTGATTAAATAAAATTATGAGAAAAAAGTAGAAGATATTCCAGTAATTCAATTTCTTGGACGGAATCATATACTACTTATTTTAAACCCTCACGGAAACCATTAACGACTTGATTGTAATAGGCATCATTTTTACTTAATGTTAATCATAACCCAATCTTCCCTTGCAGGTTTCCTGACGTCCTTCTTATATATTACAGAAACACATTGCAATGAAGCCGCAAAAATTCCCCGCCCTGCCCACGGTCAGTAGGGTACACCGATGGGCTTGGAAAGGCCGCCGTCCGTCGGATGGGACGTTAAACCGTGGCCCCGTGTGTGGGAGAGCCATACCCTGTGCACGTTAAAGAACACGCTAGATGGCCTTGACGGGAGGCTACCATCTGTCTCCCAACAGCTGTTCCAGTGGGTTCCCTCCCCCAACCTTCTCTGAGCCTTCGGGGTCCATGTGACCTGGCCATTTAGCCCATGGTGTGCAAAAAAGTGCCGCTCAGAGGTAAAACAACCCAACCCAACCCATTGCAATGAAGACATAGTCCAGATGTGACAATTTGATTTCTGGATTTGCCTACTACTTAATTCATTAACCTTAGTTAAGCTGGAGTGGAATCGCCACGGTTAATAGAGCAACTAGCGAGTAATCAGGAAGTCTATATTAGAATCTGGGAGGTCTCGGGCTAACAATTTTCCTTTACTCCCGTTATCCTGTATCTTGTCTGGGAGGCGAATTAGTATTTGTTGATTTTGCTTTTAACATATGTTTCAGATTTGTGGGCCGATGTTCCCAGATTCGAGAGGGGAAGGGGTTGGCTTAAATAGGCAGCGCACCAGGATCGTAATGCATAGTTCTTAGGTTCGAGTCCCAACTCTGTCAGGTTTGGCACATATCTCCGCTAACCATCGACCTGATCTGGGTGGGAATAGGAGACACCGATGGGCTTGGAAAGTTCACCTTCTGTCAAATGAGAGCTGTCAGTGTCTGTGTACAAGATGTACGTTAAGCAACATTCGCCCGTCTCACCGAAGGCAAAGTGGAGGTTAAAAGGAGAAAATCTCAACACAGGTGCATTTGGAACTCCTGACCTGGAAATATCAGATTACGAACTTGGCTCGCTGCCGAATGAGATAACACCCGTCCCATTATTCTAATAAAAAGCTGATTTCGAAAAGAAGACAAATTTTAATCCTTATGGGTTATTTCTGGGTTGAACTTCATGGATTCCTGGTCGAACTGTTATTAACAAAAAGTTATATTCTAGAGCAGT
The DNA here is from genome assembly GCA_038380435.1 of Ryuthela nishihirai. Taxonomy (NCBI): domain Eukaryota; kingdom Metazoa; phylum Arthropoda; class Arachnida; order Araneae; family Heptathelidae; genus Ryuthela; species Ryuthela nishihirai. Next base: position 50,886,539 of record JAWZYU010000020.1, read on the forward strand.
GGTTCCCAATGGAGACGCTTTAGAAGTTTGTGGATGCGTTTTTGGAAATTCCTGTACACGGAAAATATTTTTTACCTAGTTTTATAAGGGGGAAGGAATCACTCAATTTGTTTTACAAAAAACGATCAGTCCAAAAAAAGTTGATAAACACTTTTCTAGTGTTTAATTACGATTAAAAAGAATCAATATTCTGTAGAAGCATTTCTTAAACTTAGGTTGACCACACATTCCCATTTTAGGACTGAACATGTCGGGCATCCATTTTTTTAGGATTTAAAAATGGCTAAAATTCATTTTCAGTCGAAAAAATAGTTAGTCCATAATTTTAGTCTGTAAATAAGATGGCTTTCTAATCGTATCTCTGCTGTTTAATTACCCTTTCACTTTGCAACATTGCTTATATTAAAAGTAATACATTAAAATTGAGGTGTTATAGAAATTCGTGAACGCCGTGGAGAACTCTCACACTCCGGCGGGTCTGCGGACTCCAGTTTAAGAACTGTTGTTCTATGGAGAATGTTATAGCTCGATAAGTTTTAATATTCTAGATTAGCCTTGGCCAACCAAAATTTAGCTTTGGTTGGTTGGTTGTTTTTACCTCTGAGCGGCACTTTTTTTAACACAATGGGCTAAATGGCAGGTTACAAAGACCCCGAAGACTCATAGAAATTTGGGGGAGGGGACCCACTGGAACAGCTGTTGGGAGACAGATGGTAGTGTCCCATTAAGGCCTTCCAGCGTGCTCTTCAACGTGCACAGGGTATGGCTCTACCGCACACGGAGTCACGGCTTAACGTCCCATCCGACGGACGGCGGCCTTTCTAAGCCCATTGGTGTCCCCTACTGACAGTGGGTAGGGCATGGAGCTTTGCGGAGCCATAATTTAGCGATCAGCCACTAGAAAAAAAATATTCTTCAAGAATGCACAGGATCCTCCTCTAAAACCGGAGGAGGAAACGTTATACTGCAATGGAAATACATTCCACCCCCCCCCCACCGCTTTCCATTTTCCTGTTCTATTTTTCCTGTCCTCTCTCTCTCTTCATTTTTTTCTAGATCTGAGTCTGAATAAATAACGACCTGCACTAACAGCTAAGCCATTAAACGAAATATTCAGTCTTCTCTTTTGTCATGGGAGGAGTTATATTTGCCCGATCTAGAGCATAAGTTGTTCAACAACTTTCCCCACCGCTAAAAAAACAAACTTCAAGACTATGTGGACAACTTCCTCTGGAAGTGATGGATTGCAGTCACATCATGAATAACCCAGCAAGAAAGAATAAAGACCTTACTTGATGCATCAGACTACAATATCTTGGATCTTACGACGTCCATAGACACAGCCTCGAAATGGATGGCACTGAAGGAAAGTAGACACATATGACGAGAGTGCTCACACTTAAGGAAGTTTGAAGTACTGATCACACAAATCCATCGTTGGATGTTCACAGAAAACGATCACTTCCCAAAGGTTTCGGAGCAGTCTTATTTGTTTTTGTGCCCTTATTCTTGTCTCGTACAAACCAAAGACGCTAGATCGAAAGAACGAGTCTGAGGAATCTGCAGGTGGGTCAAGCGAGTGGTAGCTTCACTTGACAAGTGTGGGTTTAGGGTGTGTTGTGCTCGGCATCACACGTATCCATCGTACGAGATTGATGTTGGGTTCCGAAAGCAATGTCTCTGGATAAATAATTTATTCGTGCGATGAGTTGGATGATGTGTTTACGATGTCTGGGAAAAGACCTCGTTAAAAACGTCATTCATAACTTGTCAGCGATGTGATGAAATATTCTTTGCTGCTTGCTTATTTTTATACCCGCTTAACTATGGCTTTTGCCTTTTTGCCCACTAAGTTGTTATGAGATGCTAAAGATGAGATGTTAAAGTATCGATCTTTTCCCTTGTCCTGTCAGCTGTCAGCGTTTAATTTCGGCTGACATTATATTCCTATAGTCAATAAAGCGTTAGACTACAGGAACGAAAAATTCTGAATGTTTATATGGATCCCAACTTTCAGAATAAATAATATATACACTTAGTAAGCTAAGGTTCTAGTAGATACAGAACAATATTTAAATTTTGGCTTTTTTTATCATCATCATCAACAACATGTATTATTATTTAACAATTATACATTCAAGCAGTACTTTACAGGAGCTCCTGTGGAGCCAAACTGGAGAAAGGTTTTCAGAACATTCTCCTTATGAACAATCCTGGCTAATTATTAGGTTGTTATTATTAATAAATCCTTATTATTATTATTCAATGATATGAACAATTCGTAAAACACATGGAATTGAAGATGTATTTTGCAATTAAGAGCATTTTATTTCCGTTAAAATCTTATTGTACTTTTTTTTCGCTGTTGTTATTATTATTATTTTGTTTAACTTTTCCCTTGTGTCACTCTATGACCTAATATTGCTGACAGTGGCTAACAATGTACCTAAAATATTACCTTCATTCAGGTTTATTTTTTTTAAATGTAGTTTATTATAAAATCTTATGAAAAGCTACTGTGTTCTGCATCCAAGTTACTATTCACATAACATGGATCTGTATCTAATGAAGTGTCGCTGAGTGCATATATGTTTATATCAATTAAACTGTGCATTTACTCATAGTATAATTAGGACACCGGCAATTTTCATATTTCTATATGTAAAAAACTTTATTACTTTTATAATTTTATTTCAATATTACGTGTATATAAAAATATGTCGTTTTCCTCTAGTTCTACAGAAATTAACACATATCATCAATGATTTTTGGCTAATTATGTCAATAGATGCGAATATTAGAACATTTCCTGTCTCTGACCGCAAATTTATTAAATTTTTTGCGACATGTTACGAAATGTGAAATTTCTTTTACGACTTGTAACAAAACGAGTTAAGTTTTAGGTTAATCGCCTGATAGTTAAGTTTAGCCAAAGAAAGTCACTTACATCTAAGGTACTCAAGATCATTCCATAGTGTAACTATCTGCTTACTTTTCGTAATAGATTCTTTAAACAATTGAACGAGCTAAAAGTTTCCCAACTTTCTATCCAAGATGCAATTCCTTCTACTTTATTATTTAAACAATTGAAGAAGCTAAAAGTTTCCCAACTTTCAATCCAATATGCCAATTCCTTCTACTTTAACTTTCACTCGACTCAGGCGACTACTTGCCACGGAAACGGAAGTCTGACAGGAGCCGATCAGTGTAAATCACCGCGCAGAAGACCTGGGAGAGAAGAAAAGCTTCAACAGAAAAGACAATACAAAAGCCCATTGCTATGTCTAAGATTTCAATGTTCCATCCCATTTCAGCCTCAAACGACATACAGTCACTCAAAAAAATATCCCAACACTATGGCTGATTACAGAATTCAGAAAAATATCTGGCAATTTTTTTTAGAAATTAGTGATCTGGCAACCTTCGTGTAGTGTACAAAAAGGTTGCCAGATCACTAAATTCTAAAAAAATTCGTTGACAGATATTTTTCTGAATTCTGTAATCAACCATAGTGTTCGGATACTTTTTTGAGTGACTGTACATGCTGTCACGGAAGAAAGACATACGGGGATAAATTGCAAATATCACATGATAAGCACATAATTATATTAGTAATGATTTAAATGACAAAAATTACAAGTGAAATAAAATTTTTTGCAATAAAATTACTGTTTTGGAACTTGTTATGATTTATAATATTGAAATGAATTCAAACAGATGAAAACTTAGCGTGAGTTCAAAAATAACAACTAGTAACAATAAATCTAAAATAATGTGATTTAATACAAAAGTATGGATAAAAACATGTACATAAACTAAAGATACCAACGTTTATCTTAATGTGTGAACAAATTTTTAATCTAACGAGAATCATATATGTGAATATTTGCAATATCTCGAGAATAACCTTACCAATTCCTAAAAAACTAAATAACTATACACAAAATGACTTCCTTCTTGGGTTTTAATCCTCAAGAACTGATTTCTCAGAACCAATTCTTTTCAGACGTTGATCACCACGCACAAGACGACGAATTCTTCTTTTCCTTTACCAGCTTACCAACACGATCCACACCAATAAACTAATCAATCTTCCGCGCACGCACCATATAAAAATACTTCTTCCCTTTTATGCACCCATCATGTACATACAGAAACTAATTATGCCTGTTTTCGGATATCCACATCTCCAACATGACAATTCAAGCTTTTCTATTTTTAAGATCGGTTCTGTATTCCAATTCGTTGGTTAAATGATTCTCACTCAGAAGCATACACGAGCGTTCATGTCAAGTTTATCATAAATTCACTGTAGCACGTTCATCTGTCGTAACAATATATTGACAATATTTGACATACATATGAATATTCTTTTTTCAAATTTTACGGCAATTAAAAGTTTTTGAAACTACCGGTATTTTAATGATTACATGTATTTATTTAATTGTATGAATTGCCGGAAAGAACAAATATATTTTTTTTATATTCTTCAATCAGTTAAGCTAATCGGTGAGTTTAATAGAGTGAGATTCCAGGTCAAGTAATTCTGTTCTATTTTATCTCAGGAGTAGAAGGACCATGTTTCGAGCATCACTGTGAACACGGATCCCAATGCATGGTGAAGAGCGGCCATGCGGTCTGCGAGTGCCCCGTCTGCGCAGAAGAGTTTGATCCCGTTTGCGGAACTGACGGCATCTCTTACATCAATGAATGCAAGCTAAGGAAAGAGGCTTGTGAACAGATGAAGATCATTGCCGTTGCCTATCAAGGACTCTGCAGTAAGACTCTTTCTCTCTCTTTCCTTTTGCATCATTACCAGTGCATTATTCCTTTTTTTTTTCAGCTTCACTCCTTCAGAAGGTTTGTGTTAAATTCATATGCGACAGCTCTTCAGAAGTTTTGTCCGGAGATGTCGATTCTTGAGATGCTTCCTCCTCCTCTTGACAGATCGCCTGAGTATGTCGAATGATGGAGAGAAACTTAAGGTTCGCTGCTTCCATTCGAATAGCGTGTGCTCACAATGTCGCATGTCTACTATTGCCTAGCAACCAAGAAGATGCCTTAACTCGTGCCGCAATGCGCGAACTGCTTCAGGCTTTTTTTGCTTCAGGCGCAAAAAAATTGTTTCCAACGCTTTTCTTAAGAGGATTTTTTTTAATGGTTGCCTAATACTTTTTACTAAAAATTAATATCTGATTTTAAAAAATTCTCGTTACACCAGCGTTTTACTGTTCAACTTATTTTGTCATTTAATTACGTGATCCTTACGACTTTTTAATACTGATTACAAAAAAAAAATCCTAGAATTTTTTATAACATATTATTTTTAAGAAGATTAAACTGATAATAGGCAATGTAATAAAAATGCGAAACTATTTTAAGCTTGAGAATTTTTAAAGTGTTTTGGGTGAGTTGTCTTATATATGCTGCTCAATCATTTTTTATGTATTTATAATAAAAACTATTGGCAAATTGTAGACTATTAGGAAAACTTTTATTTACATTTTGCTGAAACTTTCTAGGCATAAAAAAATTATTTCGTAATAGGATAAAAAATATAGGAAGAATCTAGTTTTGAAAAGATGCTTCTTATATTTTCAAAGGCAGGGAAATAGTTACTTAAAAAACAGCTATGAGTTGCACCTAGCTTTATTGAAAAGAGCTATGACTAGCACCTAGTTTTATTGAAAAGAATTATGATTAGCACCTAGTTTTATAGGAAAGAACTATGATTGAAACCTAGTTTTATTGAAAAGAATTATGAGTAACACCTAGTTTTATTCAAAAGAACTATGAGTAGTACCTAGTTTTATTCAAAAGAACTATGAGTAGTACCTAGTTTTATTGCAAAGAACTATGAGTAACACCTAGTTTTATTGAAAAGAGTTATGAGTAGCATCTAGTTTTATTGAAAAGAACTATGAGTATACCTAATTTTATTGAAAAGGACTATGAAACAAGGCCGAATCTAGGAAGGACAAGGCGTCCATGTCCTCTCCTTCCTTTCAGAATGTTTATAATGGTATTAGAGGCAAACCATTATGAATATTATTTATATTTCGCGCACTTTTCGGGAGATTTTTAAAGACTTGTAAAACGGAGAAGGAAATGTTATATTGCATTGGAAATCCAGTCTTGTGCCCCCCCCCCCGCCTCCTTTTGCATTTTTTCTGCTGGATTGTGTCTCTTAGTCCCCCTCCCCGCAATTTTTTTCTAGATATGGGCCTCATAAGTAGCACCTAGTTTTAAAGGGATCACCCTTCAAATTGTTTTTAACACCTTCTAAATGATCAACTGTTGATAATTTAATCGTTTTCAAACTCTATTTTCTCCTTTAAAAACGTATATTTCTTTGAAATGTTGGAACAATCCCTTTCGACAACTCTTCTCTAGATTTCAGTTTCTATGGAAAAATACTGATGTAATATTATGCTGAAGAGCAAGGAGGAGTTATTACAGGCATTGTCTATATTGAGAAAAACCAATAAGGAGGGAGAAATATCTAGATAAGCATTGATAAAGGAAAAAAACGTAGTAAGTTTAAACAAAAATAAAACACTTAAATTTATAATTTGTTCTACAGTTCTCGAAAAATTTTGTATTTCTGTGGGAAGTTATGATATATTCGGGAATGCCCGGTTTTGGTAAAATCATTTGCTTTTTAACACTTTGAAAGAATTGAAGTCATGATTGTAAAAATAATTGAAAAGTTAAATGTCTTTAATTCGATGTAGTTAGGCACGGATCTAGAAAACAGTAAGGGATGGGAGAAAATCAGTTGACAGGAGAAAGTAAAAATAGGGGGGCAAGAAACCGGATTTTCATTGCTGTATAAAATTTCCCCCTTCGCTTTAGAAGTCTTTAAAATATCTTCAAAAATGCGTAAAATATACATGCGTTTAACAGTTCTTGCATGCACTACCTTTACTGGCATTCTCCAGGGGTGCTGGCCCTTTCCCTCCCCCCTAGATCCGGCCCTGATATTAGTTGATAATAAGTATATAAGACTGTCTGCAAATGCTGATTATAAGGGAAGGATATAAAACGCATGTATCAAAGTGAAACTCGATGATTGATCGATGATGATCGATTGATGGGAAAAAACAAGACGATTTGCATTATACGAAGGAAACATTCTGAAAAATTTATATCACATTCTTGCTATTAGGTCATTTTAGAAACAAGAAATATTATTTACTTTAGCATTTACAAAAAAGACTCTCATACAGAAAAGAAATAACTTTGAACCTAAATACTCCTAAATAGGGAACAAGCATAAGAATGCCAACAAATTACTGTCGTATAGATTTCTCTCATCATCAGCTATAACATGAGGGATGAACGTTATCATAAGCTTTAAAGAATCCTCATCTTTGTTCTCAGCTTCTACTTTTTACATCTCAAAGCAGAAAATGAGATTTAATGGCGGGGAAAGAATTATAGTTAACGAACTACGAAATGACGGAAACATAAAACTTTCGTAGCATAGCGAAGAATTCATTGTCGACGCTTTAATGGAATCTATTTTGCATACTACAGAAATAAAGGAGCGAATTGCTTTCATGAGGAGAGACAGAAAAATCTGAGGAAAGAATGATTAATCTTTATTATTCAAATTATAATAATAACATTTCGCCTCTTGTCAATATGGAATGCTCGTTTTCAAAGAGAGTGAACTGGGGACTATGGGATGTTCATTTTCAAAGTAATAAATTGGCGAATATGGGATGCTCGTTTTCAAAGAGAATGGACTAGCGAATATGAAATGCTCATTTTCAAAGAGAATAAAGTGGCGAATATGAAATGCTCGATCTGAAAGAGAATAAACTGCTGAAGATAGGATATTCATTTTCAAAGAGAATGAAATTTTTATTTATTTATTTATTTGTTTATTTATTTATTTATTGCCTTTAACAGAGGAAATTTAAATTAACAGATGATTGGGAAAATGCAAATAGTAATTTTGTATTCATACCTATAAAACACAAAAACTAATTTTTTAATTTTCTCTTAAAGCAAAAAATCCGCGTTTTACTATCCTTTTTGTTTTCAGAAGGCAATCTCAGAATTCAGAATTCAGAAGACTTTTTTGTTTTCAGGGGGCAAATCATTGCTTAAAATGTAAGACTATTGTCCATCACACTGTACTACCAAAATTTCAGATTTTTACCATAAATAGATCATTTGCAATATTTGTGTTAGTTTTTGTTATTTTCCACACTTTTCTGTCATTAGAGGACATTTTAAATATATTGAGAGACTCGGAAAAGTGCGAATCGTAATATATCATCAATACCTATCAATTCCGAAAAGAATTCTTAATTTATCTCTAAAAACAAAAAGTTTAATGTCTTCTCAGACGGAAAAGTGAAAACATTAGCTCTTTTTTTGTTGTTGTTGCTCTTTTTAAATAAGCTAATGAGGAGAAAAGATAATTTTTTTTAAGTAACGTACTCATTCACTAATGATAATTGCAAAAATTGCGAGTGAAAAGTTATCTGATAAAAAATGAGGGACGCTTGGAAGGTTGTTGTTGTTATTGGGTTGTTTTACCTCTGAGCGGCACTTTTTGCACACCATGGGCTAAATGGCCAGGTCACGTAGACCCCGAAAGCTCAGAGAAGGTTGGGGGAGGGAACCCACTGGAACAGCTGTTGGAAGACAGATGGTAGCCTCCCGTCAAGGCCATCCAGCGTGTTCTTTAACGTTGGGTTGTTTTACCTCTGAGCGGCACTTTTTTGCACACCATGGGCTAAATGGCCAGGTCTCAAGGACCCCGAAGGCTCAGAGAAAGTTGGAGGAGGGGACCCACTGGAACAGCTGTTGGAAGACAGATGGTAGCCTCCCGTCAAGGCTATCCAGCGTGTTCTTTAACGTTGGGTTGTTTTACCTCTGAGCGGCACTTTTTTGCACACCATGGGCTAAATGGCCAGGTCTCAAGGACCCCGAAGGCTCAGAGAAAGTTGGAGGAGGGGACCCACTGGAACAGCTGTTGGAAGACAGATGGTAGCCTCCCGTCAAGGCCATCCAGCGTGTTCTTTAACGTGTACAGGATATGGCGCTCCCTCACAGGAGCCACGGCTTAACTTCTCATCCGACGGACGGCGGCCTTTCCAAGCCTATCGGTGTTCCCTACTGACGTTGACAGGGCGGGGAGTTTTGCGGAGATAAATCTCAACGCTGACCCAGCTAGGACTCGAACCTGAGAACTATAGATTACGAGCGTGGCGCGCTACCGACTGAGCCATCCGCGCCCCCGCTTGGAAGGTGATCAGAACTTATAATCCCCTAATACAATTTCAAAGCAATAATACATTGTTGTAAGTGAGCTTGTTAGTCTACTCTTTAAATGGCTAGAGGTAAAAATTCGGGAAATAAAAACTCAAAATTAAATTTCCATTAATGAAATTTCTCATTCATCTTTAGTTGTAAAGAACCATGATTGTCATAATAACTATGTAACCTCTCATGGTAAGCTTTTTCTATTTCATACTGCAGAAACTCCAGGCATGCAGTTTGTGACCAGTGAAGAATTTTTGTCGAAATATTACACTACAAACCCTTAGCATGATTAATTTATCATTAAAGTTTTACATGCTTAAACCTTATCTTAAAGTGTTTAATGTCGTAATAAATGCATTAATAGACACATTAAGCGTAACTTCTCTTAAAGTAAAATTCTTGTATCAAAATATTTTCTACTTTACCATCCTTTTACGAAAGCATCTTCTGTTTTATACGAAAGCATCTTCTGCCATCTTGCCTTTCTCACAATTTCTCTTAGCCATTCTCCGAATGATAGATAAAGCCGAAGAAAGCGGAAAGATTTTCTGCCTGAACAATGAACTCATAGGATGTTTTCAAACGGAAGGGGGGGGGGGGGGGCGCAACGAAAATCCTCGTCTTTCCATGTAGGCTGCGTCTGCACGTGATAAGATTTATTGCTTTAAAATGCAACTTATCTCCTTCGGAGCCAATGAAATACGGCGGCAATGGCAATTCGGAGCGGCTTTGCTTCCATTTGAAGACTGACGAAACACAAGCCAGGATTTCAGCCGTCCCTGAGAGTTGTCTATAGCTTCTACATCTCGGCATCTGTTTTTGAAAGACAAATAGGAAATCCTGTTCTCTCAATTTCCTTTTTTTTTTCAGAGTGAAATGCGGAAAACTTGAAAATGAAAACAAATCGCTTTACAAGGAACGTGATTTGCATTAATAAATATAAAATACGTCTTTGCCTTCCCCACTGCTGAATGTCTCTGTTTGTATCCTTTTGTAAAACATCAGTCACCTAAGGTGGGAGCTCGGTTCGTAGATTATTGGAAAGTTGAGCAAAGTTACGCTTCAGATCCCATCCCATTAAATTTATTCATCTGGATCTATATTTTCTTTCAGATCATTAAACGGGAAAGTGATTCTTATGTTGAAGAGATTACATTTACTTTTTGTGAGGCATTGAAAAAGAAATCATAATTATAAAAATGAAATTTAGAAATATATTCAGCGGCACAAAAGCAGATTTTAAAATATAAAAGATTTAATTATTATTAAAATTCAATATATTTAATTCTCATGACTTCATCATTAAGGATTGCCATTAATGAATGAAAATATTCTTAAATTTTTCACTTATTTGATAACCAGTAGGAATCAACCTTTTCAAATCACGCTTTCATCCATCTCCATTCTTCAGCAATTACATGGGATTTACAGTAAAGGTAGGCAAAAAAAATATTGCTTCTCTTCAAAATATATATATTCCTCTTTTGGGATATCGATAGAATATATGTTTCGTAATGTAAGTGATATGTATTTAATTCTGTAAAAATATTGTTTTCCTAGAATCCGGCAACATATTTTCTTAACACACTCTCAATCCCCAATGTAGAAATCCGTAATCTGGGAGAGCGGGCAGTGGCTCAGTCGGTAGCGCGTCAGCCTCGTAATCTGCAGTTCCCAGGTTCAAGCCCCAGCTGGGCCAGTAATGAGATTTATCTGCGCAAAATTCTCTGCCCTCCCCACAGTCAATAGGGGACACTGAAGGGTTTGGACCGCTGTCCATCGGATGGGTCGTTAAGCCGTGGATCCATTTGTGGACGAGCCATACCCTGTTCACATTAAAGAATAACCTGGATGGCCTCGACGGAAGGCTACCATTTGTCTCCCAACAGCTATCCAGTGGGTCCTCTTCCCGCAACCTTCTCCGAGCTCTCGTGGACCTTATGGCCTGGCCATTTAGCCCATTATATGCAAAAAGTGCCACTCCGTGGTAAAACAACCCAACATAATCTGGGCTATTCTTTCCAAATACACTAATCCGATTATATGAATAAATTACCCGAACAAACTACGGACATCGCTTTTTTTTTTATCAGAAATATCCTTGCACTTCATTTAATGTTTATAATATTCCCTTTTTAAGTCAACATTAAACTTTTCTTTAGTAATCTTCAAAACTTTAATTAAACAAATCATCAAATTCGATCACCATATAACTCAATACTGCCACCATTGCTTTTCATTTCAATGTTAAATAGAATTTGTCTTTTAGTTATTCTTAAAATATTCTGCAATTCTTTGTCACAAAAAGGTTATACCCTCTTTCTATATATTCCCATCATTTTTTTAACATTTTGTATAATAATTGGATTAATGCTGCGTTTGATTTTTATGCAGATTGAGTAAAATTTTTCCAAGAATAAAATATGTGGAAAATTTGGAAGCCACTTACTATTGTGTTTTCTGATATTTCAAATACTTTTCTGCAAAGTCTACTTGGTATTCTACTTGGCAAATATTTACATAAACTATTCTCTCAGATATAATTTATATCAAAACATCTAGACATTTATGCCATTTTTATAGCAGTCACTATATGTACTCATTATTGAATTATCTTAAATTATTTTGAAAAATGCCATTATTATAAACAGTTTCTTAATCCCTTTAAAAATATTTTCGTTATAAATTCCTTTAAATTAAATCTAAATCCTTTAATGTATAATCTCTTTCATTAAAACAATATTTACGTCTCTTCACATTTTAAAGTAATTACTTTAAAAGAACAGTTTCATATAAGTAAAGTTGAAATTTAAAACAATCTGTAATAATTATAAAAGTATATTGCTTACTTCTCTCGTTCTTTACTAATTTTTCTCTTGAAAATATTTTTCTTTCCCATAAAAGTTTATTTTTGTTTTTCTTGAAGATTTACCAGATTCGTTATCATACCTCTCTTCTTTTGTAATCGTTGTTTCCAGCCTTAGCTGAAGGGATTATTCAAATTTGTGACGCGCCATTCATTTTGATGCTCGTTTCTAGCAGCAAATATCTTTTCGTTTAATAGCTTTTTACCTCCTGGGATTAAAAAATAACTTTTAATATATTTTTTCACCGAGTGCTTCTGTAAATCATCTACATATCGTTATATGCATTTGATTTAATAAGTTCGTGACTGAGCTTCCATAACCTTAGCAATTTGATATTACAAAATTATTTTACTAATTAGCAGAGATTAAATAACATTAAATATATTATTTTATTAAATATCCGGTAGAGTGAAAATTTAAGATACAGAGAGTGTATGTTAATAATATTACTATAGATTTTAGAGAATTATGTACTCAGTTTCATCAAGAACTTTTTTTCCAGCTGGAAGCACTAGAACTATCAAATTTTGTATACAGTTTTTCGCTTATCATAACTTAATGCAAGGGCTCTGGATCTCCAACTTTTTTCCGCTCCAAAAAAGGGGGAAAGCACAAACAACTACTGAGTTAATGAGTTATTCTCAAAACAACACTTTTTAGGTGGGGAGTATAATGGACTACTTCTAATCATGATCATCACTTTCTAACTCCTCCCCCGCCCGCAAAAAAAGGAGAAAAAAAGGAACTAGAAATTTCATGGCCTTTGATCATAATGAGTTATATATCAAATAAAAGCTTGAGGCATTGGTATTATCATGTATTATTTAATTTAAGAAAGTTTAATCAAATTGATATAAAGACAGAGGAAAGAGGGGTAAATATTCTAATACAAATATCAATTATTAAAATATTTAAAGAATATATTATTTTGATATAATGTAGAAAACCAATTCATTATATAGACTAGTAGTTCTCAACCTTTTATGCTTCACGTACACCCTGGAAATGTGTATGTAACTGCCGTACCCCTTGTATAGATAGATAAAACTATAGTTATATAGTATAACGATGGGAATAAAATAAAACTCAGAATTTGTTACTAGATCTAATGACTTTTGAGCTCTCACAGCGTACCCCAAAATATTTTACCGCGTACTCCACGTTGAGAACCTCTAATCTAGAACATTTATCCCAATTTGCCTCAATATTTTTTATAGAATTTTATTTACCATTGAAATTTCTAATTTGCCATTTGTTGAATTTATTAAATGCAATATTCGCAGAATTCGTCATATACAATTGAAATTAATAATCAGCTACCTTTTGAAAGGATGAAATAGTAGCGAGATAGAGAGAGATATTCTTCCGTTTTCCTCCTTCAAATCAATTCCGAAAAAGACAGAAACATTTTATCTTTTCGGTTCGAATTATTTTTAAAGCCTTGAGGCGTTTTTTATTACACCACGGAGAAAGTAGTCCTGTCACCAGAATCACAAGGTTCAAAGTACAAGAAATAAAGTTTGCTGGAGAACTGTTGGAATGTAAGAAGGCACTCATTCTTTGATTTGAACTACTACCGGTAATGATATAATATATATAAATAAATATTAATGTAAAATTATTTTGAATTAGACGATAGAGTTGAATTACTTTTGAGCAAAATGTATCCTTTTATGTCTCTTCTGCCAACGCTATCATCCTTTATAAGTTTAATGTTGCCATATCATATCAATCCATTTTGTTCTTGGTCTAACGCCTACCTCGTTTTTCCTTAACGTTTCCAATTAAAGAGGGTTAGGCAAAATCTCCTGTAGCATATAGTTGCTATAGCATACAGTTGCTATAGTATTTTTCATACAGTTGCTATAGTTTCTATATTAATTAAAGTATGTTCTAACTTTTTAACCTGCCTTCTTTTCTGTACGTATTCTGTTCTCTTTTCCTCACTCTTACCTCTCATTAAAAAAAAAACCTTCAGTTATTTATTGACTATTTTCTGTAAGGTCAGTTTTCTGCTATAAAAGTATAGGTATTATAATATCATTTTTAAACCTGGTGTTCGTTTCATAGGTGGCTATTTTCCCATACATCACAAAATAAAATTATACTCATCTACCCATTATTATTTTTGTGATCTATTGTTATTTTTCTGCCCAAAATTTGTCTAACAGACGCAACCATCGAGTTAAATCTATTTATTTGTTCTATTTTCTGATTCTCGGTTATGCGTTTAGGCTTCATTTTCTTCCTTTCTGGGGTGGGAGTGGTTTAGTCAGTAGCATGCCAGGCTCATAATCTGCAGTTCCGAGATTCGAGTCCCAATTGTGCCGGCGTTGAGATTTATTTCCATTAACTCTCGTTCTGCCCTCGGTGAGAAAGGGGACAGCTATGGGCTTGGAAAGGCAGCCATCCGTCGGATGGGACGCTAAACCGTCGATTCGTATTCAGGTGAGAGCCATACTTTGTTCACGTTAATCGACATATTGCATGACCATGACAGAAAATAATATATTAATATAAATAATATATTATAGATAATAATTTCTTAATAGATGTCTAGTGGGCCAGCTTCTACCAACTTCTTTCAGCTCTCAGGGTCCTTATGATAATACCATTTAGTCCATTGTTTGCAAAAAAAGAAGTGCCACTCAGAAGTAAAACAATCCAACCCAAATAATTTTTCTCCGATTTTCATTACTTTTGCTTATTTATATTCATCTCAAAGCTTTGGTAGATAATATATACATTCAATTTTTAGTTTAGGACCGTCCCGTGGTCGAGTGGTTAGTGCGCTTGACTACTGATCAAAGGGACCTGGATTCGAACCCCGAGTAAGGCACGGATGTTAGTGTTGTTTTTCTGCTGAAGTTCCGCAACATCCTCACAGACCCTCTCCTGTGGCGTATAAACTGACAGGCTCCTATCAGACCTCTGTGGCAAGCAGCTGCTTGAGGGGATATTTATTTGTTTTTTATTTTAATAATTAAACATTATTTATAAATTTAAAACCACTTTTTCCCCATAGTTTGCAAAGCAGTTACCACTAGCATTTGTCGTCCTTGTGACTTCTCCTTTAGTACACATTTTTTTCTCTTTTACCTTTATTTTAGTGTATTTATGTTCCATTCCTTCGATTTTTTTAACCACGTATTTCAAAGTTTGTCCTATACTCTTATAGCTAGCAACAACGTGAGTTTTGCGTGAGCTAGCGCAATGAAAGCGTGTAGCGATGTTATTCTCGTTAAACTACGTGTATGGAGTGGAAAGACTATGCAAACTATTTGAACTTACGCATCGCAAGTCACGTAATTGGACCATTTGCATCCACTACCACATAAACAAATTTTTCACTATATCATTTCTATCAAACATGCAAAAATTTGGTTTACTAAGTGGTGAACATTTAGGCGAAATTTTACAAAAAATTTCACGTATAAAACATTAACATGAAACTGTTTACAAAAAAATGTTTGAAATGCCAGCAGGGGTAAACAATTTAAGCATGATAGAATCATTTTTAATATAAAAATAGAACATGATATATCTTAACTATAAAAACAAATTAAAATTTTTAATCCTTGATTATATATTTTTTTAAATTTCGAATCTCCTGTCGAGCTCACAGCAGTTTTTTCTTAATGAATTTTTAGTTCAACTTATTTTTTAATATGCTTTATTAGTCTATGGAGTAAGGGTTCTCAACGCGGGGTACGCGGTAAAATTTTTTAAGGTACGCCGTGAAAGATCAAAAGTCACTAGATCTGATTACCCAGTATAATGTTTATTATTTTATAAGATTTGTTAATTTGTTTGTCATTTTTTGGTGTTTATCGATATATGTAATTTATGAATACAAAATTTAATGTGTATGTATGTATGTTTTATTTTATTCCCAATGTTGTACTATAACTATAATTTTATCTATCTATACAAGGGGTGCGCCAGTTACATAATACATTTCCAGGGGGTACGTGAAACATAAAAGGTTGAGAACCACTGCTATAGAGGATAAACTTCGCCATATTTATTTTTGAAATTTTTAAAATTAAAATTCGTAGAAAGAAACGAAAAAGAACAAGGAGGATTTTAGTGTTTGACACTCTCTGACCACTTCCGAGTTTGAGGATTAAACATTTTTAACATTTTTAACGTCATTCGATAAACCTCTAAAACCGCAATGTTCGTTTATTTTGTTTCTACGGACTGTGTTTTAGGCTGTACAATAAATTAAATGTCTGGGTTTCGAAGGATTCATAACTCAGGAAACATTTGTGTAACGAAACTTACTGAATAACTTTTAGAATAATCAGTTTCTTCAATCAAGTTTAACCAAATTTTTTTTAGATGAACAATACTGGATGAGAAAAGCTCATCAATGATATATATATGTTGGGTTGTTTTATCTCTGAGCGGCACTTTTTTTGCTCACATTAGTGTATAATGCAATAAATGGCCGTGTCACAAGGATTCGGAGGACTCAAAAGGTTGGGTGAAGGAGACACATTGGACCGCTGTTAGGAGACAGATCAAGTCAAGGTCTCACGTCAAGGCCATCTAGCTTGTTCTTTAACATGCACAGAGTATTACTCTTGGGAAAGCATGCAAATCGGACCTCCCAGAAAGCGGTAACGTGATATGATACTATACGAATATTACTCTCCAGAAACACAGTCAAGGCCACCTCGATACACCAGGCAAGGATGGCTTTGAGCGAAAGTGAGGGAAGAAAGGAGGGAAATTATTATGCATAAAAATTCAAATGAAGTAATTTTTTTAATTTAAGTTAATTTTATTTTAACTGATTTTAAAATGAATAGCTTAATGTATTCATAAGGATTTTATTAATAATTGAGAATATTTTAAAAATAATTACCTATTTTTCAAAATAAGTAACTACCAGTCGAATTTTTAGAAATTTAACTATAATAATCACCGCTATATTTTTAAAAAATAGGTCTTCTGTTACTGCAACGTTCTAGTTTGTTGTGTCAGTGACCTTGGTCAAGGCCACCTCGATACAACAGACCTCCTAATTTTCAAAAAATAGCAATTGTAATTATATCTAGATTTCCAAAAATTCAACTAGTAATTATTTACTTTTAAAAATCTGGTAATTGATTTTATAATATTTTCAAATATTTAAAAAATCTAATAAATAAATTATTTTATTTTAACTGGTTTTAAAATAAATTGCTCTTTAACTTGAATTTTAAACCAATTAAGTCAATTACATATTTATGCATAATTGATTTCCCTCCTTTCTTCCCTCTTTTCGTTCAAGGTTGTCCAGGCTTGGTGTATATAAGTGTCCTTGACACAGTCAACGGATTTACGTCTGATCTGACGGACGGCGGCCTTTTTATGCTCATCAGTGTCCCCTACTGATCGAGGTTAGGGTTAGGGTTTAACGGAGATAAATCTTAACGCTGGTACACATGGGACTCGGACCTGGGAAATGCAGATTACGAGCTTGGTGTGGTAGCGATTGATATACTATATATGATTAAGTGAAGGCAAAATATTCACATCTCATATTAACGTTTTCAACAGATGGCTTATAATATGTATAGTTAATCATAACTGACAATTAATTAATTCATATTTTGTGTAATTTATCTCCCCTTTGAATAACTTGACAACAGATTTAAGAAAAAACAGTTTTAGCGCATAAACTCACAGTCCGAAGACAATTATTTCTAAATGATTGATATCCGGAAATTATTATTCCGTTCCGAAATAAAATTACAATACTCTAAAGCTTTCAAACTAATTCGGCACTAAAGTACCGCCACCTTAATTAATCAATCACGTTTCAAATTAATATCCTTCAGTTTCTTATTTTCATAATACATTAATTAAGAAAATTTAATCAAAACATTTGAAAAATATATCTACCGGTGATCATGAAACGTCTGTAACAAGAGCCAAAAAAACTTTTCCAAAAAAAAAAGTTTTGTAAGATACGTTTACATGTTTAATCTAATGAGGATTGTTAACGTAGTTAATAAAACTTTGCAGTAAACACTGCTATCGAAAAGTTTCGCTAATTTCTTCTGTTTCGTACAGAACACCAGTGACATTTGACAAACTTCTTTTTTATCCTGTCCTCTGTATCAAAGAGTGCAAGAGTAAATGAGATCGATTCCAGGACCTTTACACGCACACTGACACACACATAGCGACGCACACACAAACTGTCAGAGCCTGGCACAATTACAATCTTGTATGATGAATGACAATTTGGTAGCGCCGTCGTTTAGTCACGCCCATAATGAATAGTGTCGGAAGCACATTAGTATTCTCCCGTTATCTTGCATCTTTCTAAGTGGAATATTGCGCTCAATTATCCTTTCGTAGAAGAACCATGAAGAAGAGAAAGTAAAAAGAAGAAACTCTGTGAGAACTCAGAAAGTGGTTTCGCATAGATGGCGGCTGTAGCAAAGAAGAAAATTATTTCCCTTTCTAATTCGCTCTGCTTTGTGACAGGGTATGAGAAAATTTCGGATTCTGAAAGGAATTTTGATATGGTGAAGTGGGAAGAAGGGAAAAAATGTTGGTATTTAGAAAAGGAAGGAGAGCGAAGGCGAAGTATTCACGTTAAAGTGAATTGGTATAGCAAAGGCAAAGTATTTGAGTTTACTATGAAGTGGAATAGCGAAAGTAGAATATTGAAGTTTAAAATGAAGCGGTAGAGCAAAGTATTGGAGTTTACTATGAAGTGTTACTATGGAGTTTACTATGAAGTGTTACTATGGAGTTTACTATGAGTTTACTATGAAGAGCAAACTTAAAGTATTGCAGTTTACTATGAAGTTGGAAAGTGAAAGTAGAATACTGAGATTTAGAATAAAGTTATAGAGCAAATACAAAATGTTAGCGCTTAAAACAAAGTGGGAGATCGAAGGCGGAAGGTTGAAGTTTAAAGTAGTTGATAGAGAAAGCAAAATTGTTGTTTTTAAAATGAATGGGAGAGTAAGGTCAGAACGTTGGTGTTTAATGTAAAATGGGAAAGCGAGAGGAAAATGTTCTCGTTTGATATGAAGTGGGAGAGAGAATGCAGAATGTTGTTTAAAATGAAATGGGAGAGTAAAGGCAGAATGTTGAAATTTAAAATGAAGTGGGAAAGTTGGGTTGGGTTGTTTTACCTCTGAACGGCACTTTTTTGCACACCATGGGCTAAATGGCCAGGTCACATGGACCCCGAAGGCTCAGAGAAGGTTGGGAGAGGGGACCCACTGGAACAGCTGTTAGGAGACAGATGGTAGCCTCCCGTCAAGGCCATCCAGCGCGTTCTTTAACGTGCACAGGGTATGGCTCTCCCGCACACGGGGCCACGGCTTAACGTCCCATCCGACGGACGGCGGCCTTTCCAAGCCCATCGGTGTCCCCTACTGACTGTGGGCAGGGCGGGAAATTTTGGGAGATAAATCTCAACGCTGACCCAGCTGGGACTCGAACCTGGGAACTACAGATTACGAGCCTGGCGCGCTACCGACTGAGCCACCCCCGCCCCTGAAGTGGGAAAGTGAAGGCAGAATGTTGGAATTTAAAATAAAATGGGAGAACGAAGATAAAATGTTGGAATTGAAAAGAAAGCTGGAGAGTGAAGGCAGAATATTGAAATATAAGCTAAAGTGGGGGAATAAAGGCACAATCCTGGAATTTAAAATGAAGTGTGAAGACAGAATAAAATGAAATGGGAGGGCGAAAGGAGAATGTTGCAATTTCAAACGAATTCGTAAAATGAAGTCGGAATATCTAAATTTAAATAAAGTGGGAGAATAAATGCAGATTGTTGGAATTTAAAATGAAAAGCGAAAGTTAAATAATACCATTTAAATGAAGTAATATAGAGTCAGTATCAGTTACGTTTACTTCCATTGTACAAAAAAGAGATGGAAATTAGCTGTTTCAGATGCGATTCCATGCAATGTCATTTGCAGAGGTAATAAAGTGTTTGTTCCTTTTCTGGGGCGAAAACTTCTCAATCACTAGAGAATCACACTCGTAACCTGAAATTCAGGCTTTCGATCTCTGACTTTACGACAGCTGCTATTTATTCTTCCTCTCCACAACCTATAAAAGTATAGAACCTCAATTACTGTGCTAATTACTAGGAGAATGGTGCTGGATGCTGGACATTTACTGTAATAGAGAAAGACGTTTAATGTACAGTACACATTCAATGATCACCAATTAAGCAAATAATAATTTTATGACTATTAAACAGTGCAGGAATTGATTTTTCTGTAAAATTAGGTCATTAACGTTGGGCACACACGAAGTTATTGCAAAAACGAAATTAAAACACAAATAATAACTGTTAGAACAAATCATTTACTGAACTAAATGTAATTTTAGTAATTTATGTAATGATTCTTTCAGTTTCTATCCATTTTGAAGAAGTTTCTGAAACGAATTTCACAGTTGCATCAGCTGTCAAATATTCTACTACAATAATTCTTTAATACACGAATATTGGCAAAAAACCATGTCTGAATAGATTTCATTGAGATCAATTCATCGTCTGTAGCATATTTCTATTAGAAGTCTATTTTTGAAGTTAGAGAATATTGAATGTGATTCTCCATTTACATACCATGGAATAGTTTTGGTAGCAGAGTATATACGAGGCCTGGGCGAAGTATGGCCCGCCACCTCTCTTTTGTGTGTGTGCTGCTGGCGAGCTACTGATGACAAATTAATCAAATTTCTAAAAAAGGAAAAGATCGTACAGAGGACAAGAAGTCCAACTTCGGCGAAGTGTATTCTCATTAAAGTAATTAATTTTTATAAAGTTATATTGTTTATGTTTCATTTCAGTATTTATTTTTCGTTTATTATACATCCGTTATTTATTTCAATTCTATTTGGCTGGCCACCTTTCTATTACAGTTTTCTTTGCCTGTCCACCCTTCCGTTTCAGTTTCTTTGGCTGCCCATCCTTCCAATTTAGTTTTATTTGGCTTCCCTCCTTCCATTTCAGCTTTCTTTGGCAGCCCTTCAGAAAAACGTCTGCCCAGGCCAGGTATGTATATTAAAGCTATATAGAACCAAGAAGTTGCTTCTATATAGCCAAAATACTTTATATAACAGAAACTCAGATATTCGTCCACTTTTTAAGTCATTGTGAGAAACTGAAGTGGAAGACGAGGAGGGGCAGTGTTGCCCATTCTAACATGCCCACCCATATCGTTTCAACAGCTATCGATTCAACACAGAAAATACTTTCATTTTCTCAACGTACCATAACAAGAGAACAATGTACCGAAATATATGCAAACAGACAAAGCGCAAGGCACCAAGCTTTAATCATAAAGGGAAACACAACGTTGATTAATTTCAGTGTCTCTCGTAGATTTCGTTACTAAACTTACAAGTCTCTTCAACCAAAATATTCCCATCATATTAGATAATTAATGGGATTGTTGGATTGTTTTTTTTACTGTTTGTATCGTTAATTGCATATGTCTTGAAGATAGCTCGGCCCTTGTTTGGACCATACAGGAAATGAATTCCTCTTATTATACATTCGGATGTGGCTTGTAGAGAGCCTATACTTTAAACAGATTAGTTTCGACCGGAGGGAAAGGAATAATTCCATTATTTCCTTATCCCCTTAGTGGCAACCACGTACCTTAGGGAAGTATCCTGTAATTGCCTATTTATTACACCCGGCTGCAGGCGAAAGCTTGTACTCACGGAACGGAAATGTGGATAATTACAGCACTCTAAAGGCTGGTTAATTCTCTTTGGGGTTGAAGAGATTGACTCTCTTTCCACAAAATTGCAGTTAAGTGCTCGAGAGTTAGCTGCCCAGAAATTGAGAGGAAGAAAAAAGAATTTGGAGCAAGTGAGAAACAAAAATTAATGATAAATGAAAAAAAATCAATGTTTAAATATGTCGAAATACAAGTGACTGAATACATGGAAAGAAATGTGAGGAATTTATTGTGTTGACAATGGGGAAAGGGAAGAGTAGAGTGATTGATTTAGCTGGAGTGAATCAGAACTCCGTGTACAAAAAAATTATTCCGTTCCATTGTTAATATTATCTTGGGGGAAGACATTGGCAATACGCCTCATCTTTATCTATTGTCACCTCCTATTTTCTCTGCTCTTGCCCTGATTGAATACAATACTTTAGATAGCTGCTTATGTTTTAGAAACGTAATGAGTTGAATATTAGCTACATTTTTACAGAAAATATCAGGATAACAGGAGTAAGGGAAAATTAACAGCTTAAAGCAAAATTATTTAAATATTTTTCTTATTAAAATGTTGGTAGTTTAGAACTGTTTACGTTAGAGTAAAAGAACTAAGATCTGTGGGTGGCCAAGTAGTTAACACGTATGGCTACTGATCAAAAAGACCTGGGTCAGGAAAAACCACCTTGATACACCTTGGCCTGGACAGCCGTTTACCAAAAGGAAAGAAGAAAGGAGAGAAATTAATGATTAAATATACATAAAAATTTAATAGACTTCATTTGCCTCAAACTTAATTAAAATATATTTATTTAATCTACATAAATAAAATAATTCATTCTTTATAAATATTAAATAACCATTAACGAATTTTTAAACATTAATAGCTACCAGTTGAATTTTAAACACCTTTATATAATATTTAGAAGCTAATTTTTGTGCTTTTGCACTGTCCAGGCTTAATATGATATAGAATTTTATGATCAATAAAATTATTAACTCCTGTAATAATGGTTTTATTGAGATTTAGTTGTCTGATGATAAATAATATATGTGGTGTACACTATACACCACGCGAGTAGTTAAAGCTTGAATGTATAGGTATTTCGAATTAAAATTAATGGCTTAAGATTCGTCTGGTAGCTGTTTTTGTTTACAAATTTAGTAATTATTAAATTATTCAATGATATTTTAATAATATCATTACTAAGAAAATTGTGTTATTTTACATTAATCTAAATAAAGTATCTTCCAGTTAAATTTTAAACGAATCAAATCACTGAAAACTTTACGCATGTTGAATTTTCCTCCTTTTTATCCCCTCCTTTGTTCAATGGCTGTCCAGGCCCGGTGTATCGAGGTATCTCTGCCTGGATTCCGGGTTCTAGCCCTGAAAGGTATGGGTGTTTCCTTTTATGCGTTGTCTTTCTGCCGAGGTCTTTCGCCCTCCTCATAAATTTTCTCTATCGCGTATTAAATTGACTAGCACTTCTCAGACCTATGTGGCAGGCAGCTTCTCGAGGAGTGACTTATTATTTTTATAAAACAATTGTTTTCAAACTTTTTTAATTAACAGACTCTTGTATTTTATATGATTTTCATACTCAAAAATTGTGCTTTCATAATACAAACTTTAGTCTCTAAACTTTTCTGTTTGGTCTGTTAAACCCCAACATTGATAAAATTAGCACTAAAGACGAACATAACTGATATAAATGATGAAGGATTGACCAGAATGAAAGATTCACCAGGGATAGCTTTGCCTTTCGGGCATTATGGAATATGTCCGCGAAGATCGCACTGCCATCTAACGGTATATCCAACTTTCTGATCCACTATTATTATTTGGTAGGAAATAATAAATGGAGTCTCTCATATCTCACAAGATGTTAAAGTTTTTGCACCAGAATACTTAAACCTTGAAAAGGAAAATCATAATATTAATGTTATCATTGAATATAAGTTGTCCTTAAATTAATAAATTTAAGTAAAAAATGAATATTTTCACAGCCTCTTTATGTAACTTTGTACGAAGAAAACTTTGTATGGGTCTAACTACTTGTAGCTCGTGAGGCTCGTAATTTTCAGTTCCGAGGTTCGAGTCCCATCGGGACCGGCGTTAAGATTTATCACCGAAAACTTGCCGACGATCTGTAGGGGACACTGATGGCTTGGAAAGGCCGCCATTCGTCGGATGGGATGTTAAGCCGCGTCCTCTTGTAACAATGTGTACTTTAAAGAACACGCTGGATGGCTTTGATGGGAGGCTACCATCTGTCTCCCAACAGATGTCTTGTGAGTTCCCTCCCTCAACTTTCTTTGAGTCTTCGGAGTCCTTGTGACCTGGCCATTTAGCCCATTGTGCACAAAAAAGTGCCCCGCTCAGAGTTAAAAGGTAAAACAAGCTAACCCTAACTACTTTCAGAATGCTGATCTAATACATTTTGAACTTGCAAGTTGCGTCAAAAATCAAATGCTGGTAAATGTAATCTTTGCCTTTAGTTTACATCTATTTTCAGATCTGTTTACTCTGCTTATTAGCTTTCATATTTCTCCTAAACTGCTAATTAGTCAATGCAAACTAATTCTATTCATGATATCTTTCGTATTTTTTTGCTTCGTGACCAATACTAGTCATTTAAATGTCAGTTTTAGCAGGGTAAATCTCAGTAATTGCTGACTAGGTTCTCGCTTTCCAATTGTCATTTCCTTCATACTAAATACCGGGCTTGGAGGCAAATATATCCCTTGTGGTATTAAGAAAATCATTCTCTTTATGGCTTCCCAGCTAATAACGGCACAAGAGATCATTTATCAGGTCTCTGGCGGCTTTAACATTGCTACAAGGGAAATAACTGTAACGGCTTCAGAAATGTCCAAAGGCAAAACGGAATTCTGTGATTGATTTTTGTTCGTTGAAACTCTACTAATAAGAATTGCCTTTGCGCTACTTAATTTTGCTTATTTCCAAAATAAAGACACCAGTCTGGTTGTTTAATTCTTAACCACTGTTAAACGTTATATGTCAGTCTTTTTCCAAAGAATTTCAACTTGAAAGAATTGTTTTAATGCGTTTTTCATGGAATAGATTATAAGTATTATGAAGATTCTGTAATGAAATTATAAAGATTCTGTAGTGAAGATTGAATAGCATCAAAGAAAAGCAGTTTAGGTGTCTGAATCTAACTTTTTTAAACTTTTTAGAGAATGTTTATGCTGAATATTGAGCTAAATAGTAGCAACGACATTTGAAGGTAACACCAGCATTATATTATTTCTTATTCCACCCTCCAGTCCAAGTCCTTCCAAAGGTTATATTATAATGGTCCTAGGCGAAAAAACCGACCTGAAAAAGATAAATGGGGTGAGCCAAAGTCCTGGATATCCGTTCTTTATAAAATTTTTCCCTCCATTTTAATGGGTTGTTTTTATCTTGTTTAAAAAAAAAACACGATAATCGCTTCTTCGTCTGTCTGTCTGTCCGTCTGTAGTCAACGAACTTTTTTGCTTATAGAGATAAAACTTCTTTTTGTGTTGGATAGGTATTGATGAAATATTACGATTTGCAATTTCGGAACCTTCCTATAGCTATAATTGCTTCCTCTAGCGATGGAAAAAATTTTAAATTCCAAAAGTTCAAGCGAGTATTGCAAAGATGTATTTATGGTAGAAATATTTAATTTTGGTGGTAATTGGAAAGCTTTTAATAATTTAATTTGCGTAAAGTTTAACTAAAAGCTATATGTCTTTTAAAAAAACGTAAATAAAAATATTTATTTATTATAATTTTATTGAAATATTTGTAATTTTTTTAAAAAATAATTAGCAACTACATTTTAGTTTCACTTTTATAGACTTGTAAATATTTTATAGACTTCAATTAATGAACTGTAAATTTGAAAATTAATTACTTTGTTAGTTCATTATTCATGCTCGATGTGATACAAAGGCTGTGCTTAGATGGACTTCATACGTGCAATAAAGTAGTTCGGTGGTATTTATTCTCACTACGAAGCAACAACAACATTAATAAAAATGATACTATTACTTATTGAAAATGTCATTTCTTGCTGAACTGCAAATAGGAAAGCATTTTACAAATAATATTTATAATTTCATAAACCTGCATCCTACATGAAAAAAAATAAGAATTTTAAGAATGCAAATCTTTTTTCTATTTTTCCTGTTTAGAGCTAGCATGAAATTTTGTAAAAGATCTACATATCCAAGTGTCATCTTTAGGTAAATGGTACACAAAAATGGTAATATAGAATTGGGTTGTTTTACCTCTGAGCGGCACTTTTTTTGCACACAATGGGCTAAATGGCCAGGTCACATGGATCCCGAAGGCTCAGAGAAGGTTGGGTGAGGGGACCCACTGGAACAGCTGTTGGAAGACAGATGGTAGCCTCCCGTCAAGGCCATCCAGCGTGTTCTTTAACGTGCCAGCGTGTTCTTTAACGTGCACACGGGGCCACGGCTTAACGTCCCATGCGACGGACGGCGGCCTTTCCAAGCCCATCGGTGTCCCCTACTGACCGTGGGCAGGGCGGGGAATTTTGCGGAGATAAATCTCAAAGCTGACCCAGCTGGGACTCGAACCTGGGAACTACAGATTACGAGCCTGGCGCGCTACCGACTGAGCCAGCCCCGCCCCCCAGGTAATATAGAGATACTAAATAATACTTGGAATTCTGTGGAAACGAACGTAACCGGAGGATAACCTTTGTAAAGCCCTGATTTCATTTTTAATGGATGGACTTTTTAATGACGGAAATATGTCATTCTTTCTTGCAACATATAGGACAGAGAAGGGTCCTAGAAAGGCGTAACAACAAGAAAAAGGACCAGTGTAAAAAAATCCGAAAATTCCAAATATTTCAACTAATATTGCAAATGATATATTTAGGCTAAAAATTTGAAATTTTGTTGTTGGAATGATGTGTTAGAATTATTTAATAGAACTGAAAGTAAATACTGCTTCATCTCTGAGCGTCACTTTTTGGCACACAATGGGATAATTACCAGGTCACAGAGACCCCGAGGGCTCAGAGAGGAGACCTACTGAGCAGCTGTTGGAAGACAGATGGTAACCTCACATCAAGGCCATCCAGCGTGTTCTTTAACGTCCACAGGTAAGGCTCTCGCGCACACGCGGCCACGGCTTAACGTCACATCCGATGGATGGCAGCCTTTCCAAGCCCATTGTTGTCCTGTACTGATCGAGGACAAGGCGGGGAGTTTTGCGGAGATAAACTTAACGCTGGCCAAGCTGGGACTCGAGCCTGGGAACTGCATAAATTCGGATGGACTTCACCCTCTTTTGGTTTTGAAATTTGACAGGACAGCTGTCTCATAAAGGTTAAGAAACGCGTAAATTCGGGTTATTTTTCGGACTATGTTGAAAACCACTGGTCCAGATATTTAAAAACGTCTGATTTGAATTATGTAAATGTCGTCCCATGGCCGAGTGGTTAGCGCTCTTGGCTACTGATCTAAGAGGACCTGGGTTCGAGCCCCGGGTAAGGCATGGATGTATGTATCGTTTTTCTGCTGAGGTCCACCATCCTCTCAGACCGTCTACTCTGGCATATAAACTGACAGGCTCCTGTCAGACCTCTGTGGCTAGCAGCTGCTTGAGGGGGTATTTTTTTTTATTTGATATACTTTCGCAAATGATGTTGATGAACTGATACCTCCCCTACTTCTTTTTTTTATAAAATACTGATAGGTTACGTTAATTGTTTAGCCTCTTGACAGATGTATTGAATTATGTAAATGTCGTCCCATGGCCGAGTGGTTAGCGCTCTTGGCTACTGATCTAAGAGGACCTGGGTTCGAGCCCCGGGTAAGGCATGGATGTATGTATCGGTTTTCTGCTGAGGTCCATCATCCTCTCAGACCGTCTACTCTGGCATATAAACTGACAGGCTCCTGTCAGACCTCTGTGGCTAGCAGCTGCTTGAGGGGGTATTTTTTTTATTTGATATACTTTCGCAAATGATGTTGATGAACTGATACCTCCCCTACTTCTTTTTTTTATAAAGTACTGATAGGTTACGTTAATTGTTTAGCCTCTTGACAGATGTATTGAACTCAATAAAACTTTCGTTTGAAGTGTTAGAAGATTATACTGATGATTTAGCCCTCGTAGAAATTATTTGAATAAATCGAAGATTATACTGACTATTTCGCCCTCTTGGGAAATGAAGGACTGCGAAATGAACTCTCATTTGAGATGATGGGAGATTATGGCTGATTATTTGGTTCTCTCGGCAAATGATGTTGAGCAAATGAACTCTTTTCGGTTGAACTGTTAAAGTCTATTCCAGGTTTTTCAGCCCACTTGGAAAACGATTACTCTGAAGAAATTACTACTTTACGATCCTCTTGGCAAATGATGATTCTGAAGAAATGACTCCTTTGTTTTTTAGTCGTTGAAATAGCTTAAATTGTTAACTCTGTGAAAAAAATCATTTAATTTTCAGTAGCGTTCCTCTTACAAACATTTCACTTATGATAATTACTGTTAGTGGGGAATAATTTTCGGAGATTATTCTCGCATCAATCTTCCACTTAAATATCTGAGGGCTACATTCAGTGCCATTATAAAAGAGAAAAAATATTTAAAATGCTATGTTCCATTAAATAATTAAGCAGCAAAGACAACTCTATGTATAAAATGGCAATAAACTTTCAAATTTTCGTTTTGTGCTCAAC
Source organism: Ryuthela nishihirai (assembly GCA_038380435.1). Lineage (NCBI taxonomy): Eukaryota > Metazoa > Arthropoda > Arachnida > Araneae > Heptathelidae > Ryuthela > Ryuthela nishihirai. The sequence continues at coordinate 50,915,115 of JAWZYU010000020.1, forward strand.
AGACTTGAATGGGTAGCTCCAAATCATGGGATATTTCACTTCCGTTCATACTAGGTTCAGCATGTCTGGTGTAACACTTACAAGAGCTGCAGTAATTCTTCCCTTTAAATGCTGTAAAATAAGGATTTTTTTTAACAAAAAATGCTGTTTTAATGTATCCCCGAAAGCCGAAGTCCAATGGCGTTAAATCAGGACATTTCTGTGACCACAAGATCGATCCATTAGTGCCCAATACAGCGACTTGGAAATTTATCGTTCAAGACATTACATGTGATACTAATAGTACGATGTAACATTTAATTAACTCCATGCCGTTACAACAAGGTAAATTTCATAGTTTCTTTAAATTTAGGACACAATAAATTTATTACTCAATTATGTAAATAAGCATAACACTTTGAAATACGGATCTTGTTTTAAAAGGACCCTGTATAGCAATGCTATAAAACAATAAAACATGTTCTGTTTTGAAAAACAACAATACTAAAAGAATCTCATTATCTTTAAATTTGTAAACGTTTTATTGCCACTACATTGATGTTATCTTATTGCAAACAAGTATTTGTCTATAGTTAAACTTATTTACCACTTACACCTGAATTTACTCCCATTATCTCGAAAATTTTCAATCAATAGTTTAATTATCTGACACCCGGAGCATTCAGTGAACGTCCAAGCATTCCTATTGTTCTCACATTTCTCAATATCAGATAGTTTTCTGCTGTAAGCTCAATCTGCTTTAAATCACAGACAGAAATGTTTTGGTCTCAAATATCAGAGATAATTGAATAATTACTAACTTCCTGGAAAGAGATCTACTTTAGCACTATAGATTGAATTAGAAAATTGGTTTTCGATTTAATTCCTAGCACAAAATTTAATTAACAAATATCTTGTACTTTAAATAATCAACAATATCTCTTTGTTTATAAATGGATGCTTTCAGATATTTTATAACTCATCTAGGCCATTATTTTCAAACAATAAATCTGAAGTTGCATTTTATTTTTTATCAACAATAACAATTAATATTATTATTATATTATCATTACGCAGTAAAATGTAGGTTGTGTTCTCTCAGCATTGGTGATGGTGACTCGTGAATCAATGCAACTTGTTTTGAGTTAATTATTTAAATCTATAATTTTTAGGCCTTCAGAATACTATTGCTTTTAATTAACCAGTTTATTCAGTAAAATGTAAACGATATATGCGCGAAACAAGACCGAAAGTTCTTTTACATACAGCTCTGTACGAACCATGAATTAATACGTAAATCGATTTCCTGTAAAATTAGTTAAAGTTCTATTACTTAATTACTTTCCGCAATAAATGGAGTAACAATCTTATTGCTCCTTAATAAAACATTGTGTGGCATGATTTAATTCACAAACCATCTGGTTAATGTATTAAATTGATTTAAGAGAAACCATCTGCTCTCTTGTGAAATTAACTTTTGTACTTTACCTCCCTTTTCATGATTGATGTAGATAAGATGCTATAATTTAATGCACTTTCATTCCCCACAATGCAGTTACTCGTATATTGTACTCTTTTGCCATTACTTACTTCTTAGGGTTGTTTTCGACGTAAAAGAACGAATTTCTTTTAGCTTTTATGGAACGGTAAAAGACAAAATATTTTACTTCCATAACGTAAAATAATTTTCCCTGCTTGACAATCATTGGAATATATTTCGTTTAACATATACTGTTGCTAGTTACAATAATGAAACCTGAACCCTTAGTAAGCAAGATAGCATAAAACTAAATGCCTTTGATTCTACGTGCTTACGCTTCTTACCTTGGGCATTAGATGATTTGACTTTTTAAATAATGATGAGATTAAACGAAACAGTCGGCAACCATCAACGAAGGCTCTGAAGACGTTATGCTAATGTCTTTAGAAAAATGTAATTTAAATCCCACTAGTAATAATATATTAAAACTACTTTTATTCAATATGTATACGTATATACATATATATACGAAGAGCCTACCTAGTCTAGTGGTTAGCGTACCTCACTACTAAGACCAGAGGGCATGTCCTTGTGTAAGTGTTCGTGGGTTTATGAAAAACCAGGACAAGCCTAACATAATTTCTAGGTTATCTCTGTCCTTTATGGAGGGAAGTACTTCTGCCATTAATTAATTTATTATTAAATATGAATTAGTCATCGATACTGTGTGTAAATAAAGATACTGGACAGAAAAATGAAAATATTCCCATGTAAAGTAAACGGAATGTCAATTTCAGAGATCCATAATTTCTACAATAAGCCTTTTATAGCAAAATAGTCCTAGAAAATTTTAAATTTCGATTTTCAACATTTTATGGTACTTAAGAACTATGGAAGTTCGAATGCTTAAAAGCAGTAAAGTGAGTCCTAGCAAACTTGAGTAAAACTGACAATTGCGGAAAGACCTATTGCTCTTTTACAAAATGTATGTTTACAAAATTCTACAACATACACTTATTTTATTAAATTATTTGAAATAATATTATTTTTTTAAGTTTTAATTACCCCTTTTAGGTGAATTCTTATGATTGACATCTCTGTTATTCAATATTCAAACTTCTATAATTCTCTGAGTACTTAATGGATATTGTTCAAAATCGAAATTTAGACAGTTTAATTGACATTTTATATTCATCTATAGTCGTAACGTTTCCATAAAAATTTATTTAACCAGTTGCGGAGCCTCGGATTTGATTCCCCATTGACATAAGATGTGGATTGTTCCTTTTTTGTCCATTGTCTGTAATATTTTAGCTGCAAAATGTTTCAAAACAATCCTTTTTTAAGTCATTTTTCAAAAACGAGCATTTTCTACATTTTCTTGTCTCTCCTTATACAGACATTCAATATTTTTTTAGATGTAAATAAAAAATTATACTCTGTTGCATAAGGATTCGATAAGTACTTATAAAATATTGGTATTCGGATTTTCTGAATCATCCATTAGTTTGAACTTCTAATGTTGTAGGGCTATACAGTTGGAAAACGACAAACTTCATTCTTTTTGAAAACGAGCATTTCATATTAGCCAAAGGCGATTTGTGATTCTAATTGTATGTCTACAAAATATATTACCTCTCTATATAATTTATTTAATTACCACGATCAATCGGTAATCCAATCCTAGAATAACTTTCTTAGCTATGCTAAATAGTATTTGATACTGTACTAACAAAAGTAATGTTCTGTAACTAATATGAAATTCTCGTTTTCAAAAAGGATCATGATTGCCATTTTCCAAATTTAGCACCTTCTAACGATGAAAATTAGAACTAATGGATAATTCCAAAATCATGAATCATTCCTTAGTTTCGAACGTCTAAAAAATCAGTAGTGTTTCCATTGGTACAGATTTCAAATCTAGAGCATAAGTAGATCATTTAAAAATTTGCTTAAAGTTCTTATCATTTTTAAATTTTAATGCCCTCCAACGCTGAAATTTAAAACTTGTGGGATATTCAAAAAATGCGAATCCTACTATTTTCATTAGTGCTATCCCGAAAAATTCCATTGGTGTACCCGAAAAAGAGTTTTCAATTTATCTCTTAAAGGAAAAGAATTTATCTCTTAAAAGAAAATAATTTAACGTCTTCAGAAGGACAGAAACAGGTGAGAAAACGAAAGCAAACTGTTAATGATGCCGAAAATTAAAATGTAGTTTCTACGCCTCTAGAAATATATATTATTTTACGTCATCTAGAAATTTTCCTACTTAAAACTGAAGGACTAGATTGATGGCAACATATCAAGAAAAAGTTCCTTAAATCTGAAAACTTTAAATCAAGAAAAAATATTAAAATCATGCTACCACCTGCTCCTGTCAGTATTATATATGGCATACATAAAACAAATATTTCATAAAGCGAGTGTAATGTATCAGTTACTACATTATTTCTCGTTCCTAAGAAATATATGTCCAAACGATCTTTGTACGCTTCTTCCTCTGCAGCTTCGGTATTCAGAGCCTTTTGTAAGCTCAGCTGTTCAGATTGTAATGAGACTCTTTAAATTCAAAATACTGCCCGCAGTTTAAAAATACTGCATTGAAAGCTTCACGTGTTTTTACTAGGCAAAGAATCTGTTGAAACTGTTCCAAGAAAGGAACCCCAGGGGTCATGTTTTCGCCATTGGCGATGTCTCTCGCTAGCATGTCTGAATAATCGATGGTACTGAACTTTTGGAAACAGAAAAGCAAATACCAAAGTTAGGAAACATTATTTACGGTTTGACTAAACCCACACAACAGCAAAAATAGGAATCATTCTGCGTGAATTTCTTACTTAAGGAAATTTAATATAATGACAAATATTTTTGGAGTTTTTTTTAATTTTTTATCCTTCTTTTAAACATTAGGTGGGGGGGGGGAATATATTCAATTATGGATGTTTCTGAGTGGCAAACACGTTTCACAAATACATTGATATTGTGGAAATTAGTTTTTCTCAAAAGCGTTCTTCAGGCAATTCTTAGGTTTTGCACAAAATATTTTTTCATTTAAAATAGCTTCAATTTTTACGAATCTTTTACGAAATAGTACAAACAATTAAAAAAATTTTCTTTAACAATTGAAAAAAGTCTACAGTTGATAAAATTATGCAGCTTTTTTGCTTATGCTATATTAATGGGCTTCTAAAGGCCGCCGTCCGTCAAATGAGATGTTAAGTCGTGTCTCCATAAGCAGGAAACATATGCACGCTAAACAACACTCTGTATAGATTGGTAGGAAGCTTCCATCGGTTCCCTAACAGTTGTCAAATCGGTCCCTCCTTACCCTACCCAATACCTGAGGTTCTTTTGAACTGGCCATTTAACAGAATTGTGTGCACAAAAGTTAAGCTCAGATGTGTAATAACCTGTTTATGCTACAGTAAAATATAACCCCATTGTTAAGCAAAATTTTACGTTACTTATTAATTTTGTGATAATTAATATATTTTTCATTACGTATATGGTCACTAATAAGATTGAAACCCACGTGGGAAAATGATTCTATTTGTCATTTTCTTGCGCTACGTAAATCAAGCCGTCCCGTGGCCGAGTGGTTAGCGTGCTTGGCTACTGATCTAAGGGACCTGGGATTCGATCCCGGAGTAAGGCATGGATGTTCGTATTGTTTTTCCGATGACGACCTGCCATCCTCACAGACCTTCTACTATGGCATATAAACTGACAGGCTCCTGTCAAACCTCTGTGGCAAGCAGCTGCTTGAGTGGGTAATTATTTTATTATTTTTTTTATGTAAATCAGACTTTATTTACTACAATAAGATGTTATACAATATTAATTGGGGTCAATAAGAATAAAGCAAGAAATACTACTTGAAATGGATGCTTTACCTATGATAGGCACTTTTTGCACGTGTCAAGGTCATGAAGACCCCAGGAGTTATTGCTGGCTAAGGGAAGAGGATCTTCTGTACATATCTTAGGAGAGAGCTGAAGCGTTCCTATAATCTTATACCATAACTTAGTTGGGTTGGCTTGTTTTATCTCTGAGAGACACTTTTTTTTTGCACACAATGAGCTAAACCACTAGGTCACAAGGTTATTATTATTATTATACATATATAATCGAAATATTCGAAACGCAGTCAATGACACAAAAAAGAAACAAAAAATCATTGGCTGGCAGTTTGAGTTGATACAAGTTTCAGCCTGAGACCTAAGTATCAACTAGGTATCGTTGTAAGATGTATGTAGTTCTAAGTAGTGCTGTCTTTTGCAGTTCTGAGGATGTTATATCAGAAATCTGCATCTTCTTCAGATGGTTTATAAAATTTTTGAGATGGTGCCAAGGGCCCCGATGACAACGGGGACAACAGAAGTGTGTTTAGCCCATAGTCTAGTAACTTCAATTGCTAAATCTCTATAGTCATTTTTTCTTGTTCTTTATCTTCAATTCGGGCATCACCTGGAATTGTAATGTCGACTATCCACACTTTTCTATTTTCAATTACAGTTATGTCTGGTGTATTATGTTCGAGATGTCGATCAGTTTGGATTCTAAAGTCCCACAGGACCTTAACTTGGTCATTTTCAACCACCTTCTCTAACTGATATTCCCACGACTTCTCTGATACTGGCAAATTGTATTTTTTGCATAAAGACCAGTGGATCAACTTCGCAACTCTATCATGCCTGTTCTTATAGTCTGTTTGTTCAATTTTGCTGTATTCACAAATAAGATGAGACACAGTTTCATCTTTTTTGCCGACAAAGTCGACATTTTGAATTTTCAATAATTTTCTGAATTTTAGCTTTCATAGCATTCTTTTGTAATGCCTGCTCTTGTGCAGCAAAAATCAGACCTTCAGTTTCTTTCCTTAAAGTACCCTGTTTCAGCCAAGCCCATGTCAAGTTGTTATCACTTTTCCCTTCAATATTCTTCAGATGTTGTCCTATTATTATTATTATTATTTACAGTTATAACAGCAAAATATCAGTTTTTATTTTCAATTTTATGTACTATTTTAATTATATAAAAAAGGCAGGCAAAAGGTCAATAATAAAAGAAAATTCAAATTTTTCTGAAAAATACGAAAACAAAAATAATTTTTAAAGCGAAGTACAAGAAAGAACAACAACAAAAATACACAAAACACGTTTAAAAAAAAAGAAAAGTGCTGTAGGTTTTGATGAAAAAAAAGAATAATAGCAAAGTATGAAAGAAGAAGAGAAAAAAAATTCCAAAAATTGAACACCACTGAAGTAAAGCTAGAAAAAAAAATAATCAACTAAAGGCCGAAAAAATAAAGGATTAAGGGAGAAAGGCAGTCATTGCTCTTTAAAGTAGAATCACCCTTCTCTGGCTTACGAACTGAGTCAGGCTTAGAAACTGGATAATGAACAGACTTAAAAAGCTTTTCCACGTAACGAAGACCTTTGATCCTTGATCAGAAAGTTGCAGAGACATTTTGAAAGTGGAAAATGGTAAATCTCTTTCAAGGAAGAAATTTTACTTCTGAAAAATACGTTTTACTTCTTTCCTTTAAGAAAATGCCAAATTTTGCAGTTAAGTTTAAGCCGGAAGGATTTTGATATACAAAACTTGAATTATCTTGGGATTTAAAGCAAAGCAAACAAACCGAAACGAAATTAAAGTCAACGTAAATCTCTTATTATAAGGTATTTTGTTTTGGTGAATCAGGATCTCTCAGAGAGAAAGGAGAAAATGGCTTTGTAGAGCCAATCTTCTTCTTAAGTAAACATTCCACTGAAAATTTTTTAATTACTTGTTTTGCAAAACACGGAAACATCTAGCAACATTTATATTATTATTCAGAGTTTTTCAAGATCATTGTAAGTCAAGTTGTCAAATATATGATATCTTACTTGTAAGATGTGTTTGTCAATTTTAAATCTTGCAAGATGATAGTTTCACAAAAGTTATCGGTTTGTGTGATAGTTTAATGATTGGTGAACATTTCGCATTTAGCTGCATGAAGAATCTAAAAGTCAAAATATCCATACAATCTGTGTTGTAAATGCTAAAAAAATGTTAATGACAAGCTCTTTTCTTCGAATTTCTTCACAAGAAGAAAGAAGTAAACAGCCAAGTAACTCGTGAATGTCAGTTATTCAGCTTTCAATCAATGGAACTTGTCTTTCAACTAGACAGCTCAATTTCTGTCAGTATTGTTTACCAATGTTATACAATAGCGTCAGTTTAGAAATCCCCTTAATAACAACGCAATCCAACTATTTGTTTAACCTATAAAGTATCAGGTTTCTCACAAGGCAGGCAATTGAGATCGTCAATTTTTAACTTTTTTCAAGAGAAAAATAATTGAACTGTATGACTTTATCCTGCACTGCAGGATAAAGTCATACAGTTCAATTGTTTTGAACAATTTTTCTGTACATGAACTTTGCCCTGCACTGCAGGATAAAGTTCATGTTACGTATCAAATGAAGGACATTTCATAGCGAATAATAAAATAAGATGAATTAAAATTCAAATGAAGGTTACTAATGCCAAATTTATAAAAATGTTAACTGCTCTTGGACACTTTAACAGTTAGTTTGTACCAGAATTAAAAATACAATGTCGGCCATAAAGTATCAGGTTTGCTCTTATTACCTTCTTTAATGCTTCAGACAAGTACATAAAAGACAAAATAATGTTACATTAATTTTTTTTTGAATAATGGTTTAATGTTTTAGGAATGAATTTTGAAACATGATAATGGTTCATAAAATATTTGATGAATCCATTAAAATGATAGTGGAGTATAAATTTCAACCGGTTTGAAGTGTGTAGATAAACCCCCATTATTCCACCACTATTACATGAATAGTTTTGAAAAGTCGATGTTTGGATAGAATTGGTTTCAATCTTTAATTTAGCTCTGGTCATATTTTCCTATAAAACTCTTATTTCAATCGTCATATTGGCTTCGAAATTAGCGTCCCACTGACATAACACGGGATGGGATTGTTATAATTTATCACTCAGTGTAAGAAGAAAGGTAGCAACTCCTGCTTTCTGAGAGAGGAGGGGATGATTCAATCGGTAGCTCCCCAGGCTCATAATCTGCAGTTCCCAGGTTCGAGTACCACTTGATCCAGCGTTGAGATTTATCTCTGCAAAACTTCCCCCACTGCCCTCGGTCAGTAGGGGACACCGAAACGGTTTGGAAATGACGCCATCCGTTGGATGGGACGTTAAACCGATGTTCGTGTGCGGGAGAATTATACCTTGTGCCCGTTAAAGAACACGCTGGATGGCTTTGACGGGAGTCTACCATTTGTCTCCTAATAGCTGACCAGTGGATCCCCTATCCCAATCTTTCTCTGAGCCCTCGTGGTCCTTGTTACATGGCCCATTGTGTGCCAAATAAGTGCAGCTCAGAGGTAAAACAATCCAACCTTCCTTTTTGAGATGAATAGAGCAGAATCGTTTTTAAACTGTTTCTTCGTAAAGTTAAAATTTATCTGCCTGCGCAATATTAAATATTACCTCAATCCCGTCACGTATTACAAGATTCTAATATATAAAATAGGAACGAGTGAAAAATAAAACTGAAAGATTCAGATATCCTAAATTCTTTTGGAGAAATCAGAATGAAAACTTAAATCGATCAAAGATGTAATTTCCAATAATAGTCCTCTGTATTTTAGATTTATAGGAGTTTTCGAACACTAAAAATTAAAATATTTTAATTGAAGGTTTACTATAACAATTATAACAATTGTTATGTTTGCTTAATTATCTTTTTAGATTCTTATGGGATGGTGAGGTACCTCTTAAACGTTTTAGATTCCATAACTTTTAAATTCAATGAAATCAAGAATCCTACTTACGGTTCAATGTTTAAAATTATCCTCATTTAAAAAAAAGTTCATTAATGTGGTTTAGCATTTTATTTTAAATTTTTAAAGAATTTCAGCAAAAACATTCTTGAGCTTTAATAGGCAAAATAATAAACAAACGTCGTTGAAAAGAAAGAAGATTTGGTTCATATTGTTTTTTTTGTTTTTTTTTTTTTCGAATTGTTTTTCGTCATTCTGAAAATGAAACGTAATGGAAATCGTCAGCTATGTTTTGTGACGTGGGACATATTCATTAAAAGGCAGCAGACATTAAAAACACGGGGAAAGTTTTTGCTTAGAGGCACAGTTTATCTGATATTTCGCTTTAATTAAGTACTTGAAAACGAGAATAGTTGGGCCCATACAATAATAAATCACAAGAGACAGTTGTCCAATACATTTAATGATAAAAACGCAAACAAAATTACCCTTTCGTATTAAGAGAAACGAAATTAGCTGTTCAAAAAACAAACTTTCACTTGTCTTCATTAGTTGACAGCTTATTTGTCCTTATTATGAAGTCTTAGCTAGGCCACGATTCCATTATTACTGAATACAACGCGAGTAACAAACCAACGACTTCGCATTGTTGCTGCCTGATAATAGAAGGAACAAAAACATCTGTAAATTGTCATTGTCGATTACGGAGCCTCAACAGAAACGTCGAAACTTATATTTGCCATTAGTAAACGCCAGGCTTCTATCAGTCGTACGTGAGCAAAACACACGAATCCTAACGCTAACTAATGAACCGTACCTTTCCGCATAATAACAGTTGGAAGGTAAATAATTAGGCAATTCGTTTTCTCCGAATCTCATTTTTAAACTGTCCGTTTCTACCCCTCAATTCTCACTAATGACACGAACTCCTTTACCCAACCTTAACAACGGGTCTTGGAGAATGAACCAGGGCCTACTGCGAAGCCAAGCCCAGTAAGCCATCTCTGCTTGCTTGGGAAGCATTGTGTTCATGTCATACGCATCCTGGAGGCTCCTTAATCATCCTTATCTTGTTCTCCTCAGCTCCTTCTCTTCCCTGGCTTACTGCTGGTGCACAATAACAATGGAATGCAAATTGCTCCACCAGATCATGGTTTCAAATGTTCTGCTCCATTAAATCGCTCTGATGTCAGATGCAGGGATTATTTGTTTCTGGTTATTTTAAGCGTGTAAGTGGTTCGTAAGTTCGTTTCATATGGGTTGTGTGGGTAGTTTTCAGTTTTTAATTAGAGTTATTATGCCAGGAAGGTAATGTTTAAAGGATTTATCAAAAGCGTGACAGATGGTCGATAAATGGCTTTAGGTATTACTTCTCATAAATCTCGCATAAGCAGTTTTTGATGAACGGAAAAAAAGGGGTTAGCTTTGAAAAATCGCTGGTACGTAGACAATGCCCTTGTGAAGTGGATTATAGAGTTTTGAGAATTCTTAAGCATTCTCAGACATGAATAGTTGGAAAACATCCACCAATTTAACGCTATTTACGTAAATTTTAATGAATCCACTAGTGATATAGATTAGACTACATTTCTAAGGAATTTCTTAATGTGGTATTGCTTACCAATAAGAGTTGGATACCAAAATTTGTGTTAGCGTAATTACGAATTTAAGACTTCGAAATCCCAACTGTTACCAATATTCCTTTATGTGTTCTAAACTATTCAAATTAAATCAAAATTCCCAATGATTAAATAACATACTCAAATCTGAATTTCAAACGAAGATTGAGAGGCAATAAATCTTTTCAATGGTTTAGGCTCTCTTTACATTCCTTTGAAATCCTTATCATTAGTAAATTAATTTCATTTTCAACATTTGAAGCACATATAGAAATATAATTATCTTAAAAATCTTTTAGCTTTGCTGAGAAAATAAGTTTTGTCATGAGTGGAACTTGAACTCTCGTCTCCTGAATCCAGATGTTGTAATCACTAAACTATCAGCGACTGCTTCATTCTCAGCAGTTGTGACTATAAATTTTCCCTATGATTGTGACTTGTGGCGCCATCTATGATTGGGAAAGGGAAATTTTTAACATTGCCACAAATAATGGTGAATAGTTATCTCGTCATTTACGCTTATACCGTTTTTAATGCATGTTTCTTGCATATTTTTTTTTGCAGTAAAATATTTCTCGAATTCTCTGTTTAAGGTTGTCGTCCTACTGATTCATCCTTTAGTTTTCTTTTGCGGTTTATTCGTTTCTTTTTATTAATAACTTCACAACGAACATTGTTCCTAAAAAAAGAACTACGTTTCTCCTGTTCTGGAAGGAGAGGATTTTATACACATTCTGAGAATTTCAAATTGTCCACCTAAAAGATGTGGATGGATACATCTGAAAACCAGCCTAGGTAAAGGTAGTAGTTGGGTTGGGTTGTTTTACCTCTGAGCGGCACTTTTTTGCACACCATGGGCTAAATGGCCAGGTCACATGGACCCCGAAGGCTCAGAGAAGGTTGGGGGAGGGGACCCACTGGAACAGCTGTTGGAAGACAGATGGTAGCCTCCCGTCAAGGCCATCCAGCGTGTTCTTTAACGTGCACAGAGTATGGCTCTCCCGCACACGGAGCCACGGCTTAACGTCCCATCCGACGGACGGCGGCCTTTTCAAGCCCGTCGGTGTCCCTACTGACCGTGTGGCAGGGCGGGGAATTTTGCGGAGATAAATCTCAACGCTGACCCAGCTGGGACTCGAACCTGGGAACTACAGATTACGAGCCTGGCGCGCTACCGACTGAGCCACCCCCGCCCCAAAGGTAATAGTGATAAGGAGACAACATAGCACCAGTTACATAAAAACAGAACTATTATCGCGTACAGAGAATAACTGAATCGTGCTTATCAATATACAGTGAAGTGTTTATATAACGAACACCAGAATAACGAAATATTCAGTATAGTGAATTTTTTCTCCACCCCAGCCAATTTACTCTGTAACTCTATACAAAAATGTTTCATTTTACGAATACCAGTATAACGAAAATATCAGTTTAACGAAATGTAAATTTATTCTGGTACAAAAAAATATGGCCAGTATAATGAAATTTTCGTGAATAGTACACGAAAATCCTTAACATGTAAAATGCACATTTTAGCATCCGGCAACGTTTTAATGATTTAAATGCTGTGAAATATCTAACCAATCACAGCTGTATGAAACATGTGTCGTACAGGGATAATGTACTAAAGCGGCCTTGCCATATTTTCCTACAAGCATAACAGTATATTTTTCAAACTTGGAGATCGACGCGATTCAAATTGTATAGTATTTGCAAGTAACTGTAGCGTAAGCGAAAAGTTGTTTCAAAGCAGATCCAATCACGCGTTTTATTTTATCATTTGTTAAATGCAAGTTATTGTTATATTTGTTCGTTATTAATATTGCATTAATTAAGTTCGTTAATTCACTTAGTTTCGTTATTAGCAGCTAATATGGTGCGAAATCTTCGCCATTTCGTAATGATCCGGAAATATTGCATATTCCGGAATCCATGGAAAGGTGCTTGTTGGAAGACAGTTAAAACAATTACCTACTTTTTTAAGAAGTAAATTCTAATATACGTCAAATTTCTTTCAAAATGATTATTTTGTAGTGTGCATTATAATAATTATTATATTGTGTGTATTATAACGTTTTTCATTGCATTTCGGTATAACGAATATATTTTGATCACGCGCTCGATTACATTATACTGGCATTTAACTGCATAGGAATCTCTACCATTGTTGGTGTCGTGGTATACTGTCATATATACCACGATATCATCCTGTAGCAGAGTACATCAGGCTTGGTGAAAGTGATCCCTCAGAGTGGCAAATTGTTGGGAAGGTTGCAGATGAACAAGCAGACGGCATGACCCATTTGGCATTCATTCGTCGATTTGCAAAGAAATCAGGGGGACATTACACATTCCATATTGATACATTCCCTGGAGATGATCGAAATGTATGTCCAGGCATTATCTTGCTGAAAGATAGCCTTCGGTGCACTTTTCAGGAACTATAGTTTAGCGTGTAGCAGGGTTAAATTGTTTTATTTCTGAACGGAACTGTTTTGCACGCAGTGGGCTAAATGGTAGGTCACAAAGACTATGAAGACTCAGAGAATGTTGGTGAAGCGGACCCACTGGAACAGCTGTTGGGAGACAGATGGTATCCTCCTCTCCAAGACCATCCACAGTGTTGTTTAATGTGCACAGGGTATGGTTCTCCCGCACAAGGGACCACGGCTTAACGCCCCATCCGACGAACGGTGGCCTTTCCAAGCCCATTGGTGTCCTCTACTGACCGTGTGGAAGGGCTTCGTGTTTTGCGGAGATAAAATATCAACGCTGACCCAGCTGGGGCTCGAGCCTGAGAGCTGCAGATTGCAAGCCTGGCGCACTACCGACTGAACCACCTCCGCCCCCTGAAGTTCAGTGGGTAACAGGTTTGGATTGTTTTATCTTTGAGCGGCATTGTTTTTCTCTCAATGGGATAAATGACCATGTTATACGGATCCCAAGAATAGGTGTGTGGATCTCATGGATGAACCTACTTCAATTAAATTTACTCTGACCTGGAGCATTTTCTCCATTAGGTAAGCTAGGGAGTTTTCCAGTATGCAAAATTTTAATGGGAGGCATATTTTGGATAATGAATAATATTCCATGAAAGTAAACTGTCTCTTACGAAATAAAATATTAAGTGCTCTGCAAAGATTACATTGAATAATGTAATATCTTAAATAATACTAAACCGCTAAATTTCTTTTCATTTTCTTGATAAAAACGTTAATCAGCTGGTTTTTATTTAAACTCAAAATTTAATTTGTTCGAATTGTTGTTTAAAAATGTAGTGAGAAAAAGTCTCAGTATATTTTTATTGAAGCTGCCTTTGTACTATTATTCAACTTTTCATGTGAATTCTTTTTTTCCTTAATATTTAACACTTTCTCAACAATTTTGTTCCTTTGTAACTGCAAAAATCACCCATTCAATAGAATTAAGTTAAATTTGCAAACTAAGAGAAAAAAAAAACATTTATTGAATAAAATAAATGGGAAAAGGAAATTAAAATAACTATTAAAGGCTTGTCTTTTCCAGAACTCCTTTCATCTTTTATAATTGCATCAAGAAAATGAAGAAGTGATCTTATGGAAACCTCTCAAATTAAAACTTGAATTTGTTTTCAATTTGAAAATTATCCAGCTGGCCTTTAATCAACAAAGAATCAAAATAAATCATTATCAGTGAGTCTTATCATTATTTTCATTCGGAAATATTTAAAACCATAGAAAGCAGAAAATAATGGATTCAGTGTTAAATATTTAAAGCTACAGAAGCCAGAGAAATAAGAGTCTTAAAAATGTTGTTTTTGTAGAAAACTTTCATTATTTATTATTACATATCTTCGCACAAAGACTTGAGAAAGGTTTTTGCTGTTTTATCGAAACGTTTACAGATTACAAAGGGAGTTTTCAGAGTACAAAGGAAGTATTTATTTGAAAAGTGGCTAAAAATAAAAATATGATACATTAGGAGGAATTATATTTATCCTTTATTTAGAAGATTAAAATGCATATCATTTATCTAGCTTAAGATATTTCGTAAATATCTTTTGCATTTTTAAAACTCAAAAAGCATAAAGCTCCTACCTTGCCACTAATTCCGGTTTATAGCTGCAAGAGAATTTTCTTCTTTAAAAGTTTCCCTTTCAAAAGTCAGAATGAAAAAGAGCTTATAAGTCTATTTGATTAACGTACAAGGATATTTGATGAATAATTGATTATCTTCATTATTATTTACAGACTGACCATATTGGTTTATTATGATAAATTTAGTTTTAACCGTCATATGCCCATTTAGCGGTCAACTGGCCATCAATAATGCAGTCTACAATTTCTTTAAAAATAATGAAATCTACAACGTCTTTAAAAGTAATGAAATCTACAATGTCTTTAAAATAATTCAATCTGCAATTTCTTTAAAAATAATACAATCTACAATGTCTTTAAAAATAATACAGTCTACAAAAGTTTTAGAAGTAACGAAATATGCAATTTCTTTAAAAGTACTGGAAACTACAATTGTTTTAAAATAATGTAATTTACATTTTCTTTAAAATAATGCAATCTACAATTTCTTTAAAAGTAATGAAATCTGTAATTTCTTTAAATATAATGTAATCTACAATCGCCTGGATGGCCTTGGAAGGAGGCTTCCATCTGTCTCTTATTAGCTGTCCAGTGAATCTTCTTCCCCAGTCTTCTCTTACCCTTTGGGATTCTTGTGACCTGGTCATTTAGTCCATTGCATGCAGAAAAGTGATGCTCACATGTAAAAAAAAACTAGTCACATTAATATTCTATGACTTATGGCAAGGACGTGTACATAAGTTAGCTTTCGCATAATACGTATATACAGAGAGCGTTCAAAAAGTTCTTGGCACGTGTCTGTAGATTTTCACTCGTTTTTCCGAGGTTAACGAGCTATAACTTGTTTGAAAGCTTGTCTAAACTTGTCATTACGTGTTAAAAACGAAGACCGTATCATCCTTTTCTCTCTTCCCTAGCGGCGCGTAAAATTCGGTCTGCGAAACAAGAGGCGTGTCATGGTTCTTCTTCCTCGTAACAATGCCAGTGCTCACAAAACCCGACAAGTTACAGCCTATCTGGAGCAGGAAAAAATCAAACAGCCACCTCACCCCGCATGTTCACCCGATCTTGCACCGTGCGATTTTTGGTTGTTTCCAAAAATTAAAAAGGAACTTGCTGGGAAGCCTCTTTCAAGGTACAAGACCTTGCAAAGTGCGTTCATTCAGAGTTGTGAGTATTTCCCCACAGGAGTACAGTCGCTCAAAAAAGTATCCGAACACTATGGTTGATTACAGAATTCAGAAAAAATATCTGGCAACGATTTTTTTTAAAAATTAGTGATCTGGCAACTTCGTGTCACGTGACACGGATACTTTTTTGAGCGATTGTACCACCAAGTGTCCCAGAATTGGCGTAGACGACTGCAACTTTGCGTAGTTGCTGTAGGAGAGAACTTTAAAGGAAAGTAAAAGTTTTGTTGAGGTAAGTACAATCGTTTTCACTCTGCAGATGAATGTCAAAAACTGTTTAATACCCCTCGTAAACATGTGCTATACGTATTTCGCAGCTCTCCTTCCTACCCAAATGTCACATTTCTCATAACTACAGTTCTTAATAATTAACAACCATAAAAGAATCGACAAAACTGAAGTCCATTAATTTCCACACAAAATTTGCTCCTTTGGTGTTGAAACTTTTTCATTTAACCCTCCTTTCGCTCTCTACAGATCCGTCTAATGGAATCAGGAACGCGAAAATGAAGAGGCATTTCTCCAAACACTTTTCTCTCTCATTTAAGCCGCTTAACTGGATTCAATAAAGTTTCCCTCGATAACATTAAGTCTAGCCAAAGACTTGGTCAACTAAGCTCAGTGATAAGAACAACCACGGAAGCAAAGGGACCCCCTGTAATGGAAGCTAAAGAGAGCTATATAAAGAGGAGAGTCAGACGCAGGCTTAATCTCTTTCATTTCGGCCTCTTCCTTCTCCAGATTCTTTCCCATTTTGGGCTCCTTCCCCTGGCCCAGTTAGCGCTCCGCATTAGCGGAGAAGAGGTCAAATGCACGCCGTCACAGGGCTTGTAGCATTATACCGGTTTGCCGAACTTACGAAGCGTTTAGGTTTAGGATGTGAGAAACAAATTACAGAGCTCGCATGTGCGTTTGACACGAACAGATCGAAACATTCTCGAAATATTTCTTTTGGTCTCTCTGTTGTTCTTTCTCTCCTTATCACTTGCAATTCTGGTCAATAGTAATTGTCTGGGTCAGAAAGATAGTTTCGTTTTTTTTTCTGTCTTTGCTGAGACAGATTCCAGAGCAGATTGCGGAAAGTTTCTTCTTAATTGAGACAAAAAACTTTTTGTTTTACGTTTCTTATAATAATTCTTCAAATTGCACCAGTCGGCATAATGCCTTTTCGAAATAAAAGGATTTTTCAGGATTTTTTTTTTACCTTAACGCTATTCTGTAATAGCGCTAAATGATCGGCAGAGAATTAAGTTAGAGTAAGTTGTGCATTCCCTTCAATGTGAAATATATTATAGCTGTTCGTCTCTCTCAGTATTTTGTTTGACAACGAGTCAGGCAGTCGTTATTTTGTATGGTTTGAATATATCTTCAGTTGCATGTACAGTCGCTCAAAAAAATATCCGAACACTATGGTTGATTACAGAATTCAGAAAAAATATCTGGCAACTATTTTTTTAGAAATTAGTGATCTGGCAGCCTTCATATCTGGCAACTATTTTTTAGAAATTACTGATCTAGCAACCTTCGTGTACTGTACATGAAAGTTGCAAGATCACTAATTTGAAAAAAAAAATTGTTGCTAGATATTTTTTCTGAATTCTATAATCAACCATAGTGTTCGGATATTTTTTGAGCGACTGTACATTATGATCCTCTACCATGAATAATAAACGTGCAGAAAGTGATACCAGTGCTTCTGCAAACAAAAGACAAAGAAACCTTAACGTTAGAAGAGAAAATTGTAACACAAAAGCGTACAAAATTCATTTTTCCATTATATAATATATGTGTTTGTTTGAGGCAGGCCATCTTTGTCAAACACAACATTTTGTGGAAACTCACTATGTATGCAGACCTAAAGACAATCAAACACGATCATATGAATGAAAAACATATAGAAACATATATATATATACGTGTAGAGTACATTCATACTAATAATACACTGGTTTCCATAAATTAAGGAAATATGAGAAAAATCGCGATAATTTGCGAAAAAAAATGTGTGATCCTTACCAAACTTGTTCATGTAACCAGTAAAGTAATGCCGAGTGAGCATATCGTATGCGAATTAGTCTAGGTTGCGTCAATTTGCGTAATCGGATAGCGGCATAAAAATAGCTGTTTTGGAGTGGATCGTTATTTTGTGTTGTAAATGTGAGTAAAGAAATTCGAAATAGCCGTTTTGTAGGAATGACCTCGAGACATCATTTGCCAAATGAACTGCGGTGGAGAGCTATTGGTTGGCTCGAAGCAGGCCCAAGTCAGTAAGACTTGGCACGATGGCTGAATGTGAGTCCTTCTGTGGTCCATAGACCGTGGAATGAATTTCTTAGCACGGACTCGCACCAGTATATATTAACACAATATACAAGCATTCTGATTCTAATATAGAGCCTTACAAATTTATTAGTGAATTTCCATATTATGCAAATGTAGAACTAACTTAGAAGAGTTATAACTTCTACACTAAGCTTTGTTTGAAAAATTATCAGTGATAACAAGAACGTACCAAGGGGTGACACGTACTTGTCATCACACCTACGTATTTGGTGGTACGCATTCCGTCAGTTAAATACTCTATAGGAAAGATATAAAGATATGTGAGGAAGACGAGACCTCAGGAGAAAGACAACACAAACAACCGAGCCTTATCCGGATCCCTTTGATCAGTAGGAGCCTGGGTTCGAGCCCATTCGCCCCCGCATCAGAACCAAACACGGCTGTTAAAGGTAAACACTTTCGCTACCACACATTATCCTGTAAATGTCAGATTCCTACACTAACTAAACGATTTGCAACATTATTTCCTGTTTTGTCATGTTTTTTTCCGCTCAAATCTCCTTAACTGTAAAAGCTGGGTAAAAAAAACAACACATAAATAAAATTCGGAAAAATGCGAAACGTTATATTCTATCGATACCTATCCAATCCAAAAAACTTTTTCATTTATATACGGATGCAAAAACGTTGAATGTTTACGGATCGCTCGAGATAGCAAAATGAAATAACATTTTGTTTTTTTCCCCAAAAAAAGAAAAATAAATTACTTCATTTTTTCACTTTTGTGAGAAATCATTATACAACTGAACAAAACAATTGCAATATATATATTCTATGCGTAACAGAAAGCCAAAAGCATCACTTTCATTCTAAACCTAATTTCAAAATAATTAAATGTCTTTGCCGTTGAAATCGGAAAGCCCTGATCGAATTCTTTAAAATAAGTATTTTGTTACATAGATCTCTCTTTCTCCAGGCTATCCAATTATTCAAAAAGCTCATCCCAAATGTTTGCAATTACTGAGCTATGAGAATTTCTATCCCGAGCTGCCTCGTTGGTTTTTTGATACGAAAGAAACTTCATCTTCCCTACTGTTGTAGACTTAATTTACTGTTTACTCGTCTCATATATATATAACCTTAGTAGGAATACCTCTTGGGCATATCTCTACGCTTTAATTAAACGGAGGACGAAAAAATAAATGAAGACAGAATAGACAACTCGTCAACAAAAAAATACATAAATAAAGTTTCTATTTTTGCGTTTTTAACTAAAATGTTTTATCCTCTTGTGACTTTGCAATTATTTTGTTGATTTTAATTCTAATGCTTTTGCTTACATTTGCTAGTTCTATTGTTACGATTGAGGACTACACTTTCTTTAAAAGTTTCAAACACTGCTCTTTTCGTAAAAATATTTTTACGTTGACTATTAGATTTAAAGGAGTATGGCAAAAACATTTTGTAAGAACGTTCCCTAAAGTTCTTGCATTTTCATTTCCATAGTTCATTGCTTTTCTATATTCCTTCAATATCCAGTAAAATATTGAGTTGAACCTTAAAATGTTGTATACCGAATTGGTTCTAATTAATTCTGCTTTGTAAGATTTTTCTTTCATATATGTATCTTACTATATAGGTGTGTCCCTGTGACCGAGTGCTAGCGCGTTTTGCTACCGATCAAAGGGACCTGGGTTCGAGCCCCGGGTAAGGTATGTGTGTTGTCTATTTGCTGAGGTCCCGCCTTCCCCACAGACCTTCTCTATGACTGGACTGACTCCAGTTTGAAAAGAGGTTTAGAAAATAAGCTGTTGTTTGAGTGACTTGTGTGTACAGAATGCGGTTTAGACTAAAATTACCGTTATTAGTTGATTAATTTATTTTTATGAATAATCTGAATGACTTTAGTTATTTAAAAGAAATATTAATCCGGCTTTTAAGTGTTATATTCTTTTAGTATTTGATAGTTAAAGATTGACAATAGTAATTGGCCATTAGTTTAGTTAGTGTATTTGTATATCAAGTGATAAATACTTCAGGTTTTGTTCGGTTCTTATAAATTAATTCCTTTATTTATTAAATAGTTATTTATTGAAATGAACAAACAGTTTATTTATTATCTGTTTGGTTATTTGAATTCACGCACGATGTTGTAAAACAAAATAGCTAAAAAACTGCAGCAATAATAACCTTGAATTTTTTTTTAATTGGACTAATATTTTCTGCTACTAAATTTGTAAAATAGATCAAAGTACTTTGTTGATGGATGTAATAATCAGTTCAATGTCCTTGAGAAAATAAATTATTATATATTAAATAAATTCTGTAAACTCTTTTACGTGACTTAGAATAAATATTGTAGTGCTTATAAAATTAATGCTTTCGATTTCGCTGTTTACTGAACATTAACTACGAAAAATTTAATCTTTTTTTTCATTATGTTAAATACAACGCCTTTATACTATTATTTCCCATCTTTCATATGAGTTTTCCATATGTTATTGACTTCATAAGCTACAACTCGACAACTGCTATCAAAAGAAAAAAAAGTTTCTCTTCCTGTTTATAATTCCTTAGGTGGCTGTGAGAACAAACATTGCGAACACTACGCCGTCTGCGAGGGTGACCATGAAGGGGTCGGACGATGCGTTTGCCCACACAGTTGTGCGAGGGTAAGTCATATAATCCTTTCTATCTTTCGAAATCAGATTTATCAACTTTTTATTTGCTCTCAGCATATCTACACAGTTTCCAGTTTACACAAAGCCCCTATGATCAGTTAACGGTTTCCACAACATTACTGTGCACAAACTATCAATATCTCTATATACGGTTTGTTTTTCCCTCAACATCCCTATGGACAGTTTGTTGCTCCCTCAACATCCCTATAGACAGTTTGTTGTTCCCTCAACATCCCTACAGACAGTTTGTTGTTCCCTCAACATCCCTATAGACAGTTTGTTGTCCCTTCAACATCCCTATGAACAGTTTGCTGTTCCTTCAATATTTCTGCTCACATTTTGCAACTTCACGAGATTGCTTAGCACAGTTTGCAATTTCAGGATAATAATTCATCGAAATTGCAATTATACGATACTACTTCACACAGTCTGCAGTTTCTACGAAATCGGTACGCCAGTAAGCACTTTCCAGAACATCTCTAAGCACAGTCTTAGGTTTCCTCAGCATCTCTGTGGTGGACGTGACTCAATCGGTAGCGCGTCAAGCTTGTAATCTGCAGTTCCGAGGTTCGAGTCTCACCTGGGCTAGCATCGATATTTATCTCTGCAAAAGTTCCAGCGTTATCTTCGGTTAGTAGGACTAATGGGCTTGAAAAGGCGCAGTCCATCGGATGTTACATTAGGACGTGATCCCGTGTACGGGAGAGTCATACCCTGTGCACGTTAAAGAACACGTTGAATGGCCTTGATGGGATGTTTCCACCTGTCTCTTAATAGATGTCCAATAGGTTCCCTTCCTCCACTTTCTCTGAGCCCTCGGGGTCCTTGTGACCTAAGGGTCAGAAGGGTTCCTCATCATTCCTATAAACAATTCGCTGTTTCTTCATCATTCCTATAAACAGTTCGCTGCTTCTTCACTATGATACTAGTCTTGTAATAATTTTCTGATGGCATTGTATTTGAAGTAGGTGTGATATTGTTTCTTATTCTTGTAATTATCGTCTTCTACATCTTTTCTATAACATAAAAAAGTATGCATAAAAAACGTCCGATAGACAGTAAACAAAATACAATTGTCCGTTAGGTTATCTTCATATCACTTTTAAAAGTATGAAGTTTTCTATTTCATAAGCAAATTAAAATTCTAACTTTCAGAAACGTTTAACGAATGTTATATACTCGTTGAAACGGGTGCAAAACCGAAGGCAAAATCAAACAAACTGTAAGGTAAAATGGCATAATCAAATTTTGGAATATTTAAGAAACACTTCTATTTTCTCAAATACTGGTTTTAAAGGTTGAGGAACACTGCTGTATTTGTTAGAAATATTCTATTCACTGCAACATTTCCTTTTGTAGAGAGCATATGATTATCAATTTTCAATTAAAATACTGGTAGCTATTAGGAACAAAAAAAACGTCATAGCGATTCTAGTTATTCTGACTTGTTGACATTAATATTTTTATTATTGTTGTATTAGTATTATGTTATTTGCGCTGATATTATTGTTGTTCCCAACTTTATTTCAGCAATCGTTTTCCTAAACTGTTACTGCAATGATCTTGTAACTTTGGGTTATGTTTTTATATTTATTAAACTTTTCTGATACTGCCTTTATGATATTTTCTGATGGTATTGCTTATGAAGTTGATCTCGTATAGTATTGCTTCTTATAATTATCGTCTTTTACTTCTATTTTAGTTTATTTATTATGTATTGGTTCCCTTAATTGATATTATGCATTCTTATTGAAATTTTCAGCTTTTATAATGTACACTTTGTTTTTTATACGTTATATAAGTGTTGTTTTAAGTTCCGTTCGAAATATAAAGCCTTCATATTTCTATTGCGCTTGTCTAATGTCCCCCTGGAGGAAAAAGGTTGAAGGAGGAGGCTGCTGATGAGGAAGGCGTGTGTGCGTTGAACTGGTTATGTGTTGTTTGGAGGGAATGGATTAACGGCCTTTTTTTTAATTTCGCGCCTTTTGTGATCGGGTCGGGAAGTGGACAGAAGAAAGAAGATACTAATTTGACATCAAGAACCTGTTTGGACTGTTCTTTCAAGCTGAACATTTTGATATTGGTTCAGTGAATTTTTGAAGATCCCTTTTCTGCCTCGTATCAAGGTACGTATGTTATACATAGGATGTCTTTCAGACATTAGAGAAATGTTAATCTCTGTAGAGTTTGTCCTGATTTACGTGATCTAATATGAGCTCAATGGTAGCTAAGAATACAAGATCTGCTAAGAAAAAAGTAAAGCAAACGGAGATTATTAGGTTGACAGACCTTGTTGAAATTGTTGAATTGACAGACCTTGTTGAAATTGTTGAATTGACAGACCTTGTTGTAGAAGAGAACCCTGTTTCTGAGCCTGGCGGACATGATTATAATATGATAGATAGCGATTTTGATGATGACAACATGGCTGAATTGGAGCTACCCTCCCTGCAGCCTGAAAGGAATTTGGATTCTTTTACAGTAGTTAAAAATGGTAAAAATAAGAATAACCAGAGAAGAATATCATCACAAAATGTAGAGAATAGAATAATAGTTGCAATTCTTTCTTGTGAATCAAAGAAGTTAAGTTCTTTAAATGTACTAAAGGTAACAAAATCACTTGAGAATTTCTTGGATTGTAAAGTTAAAGGGAAGTTTACCAGAAAAGGTAATCTGCTTATTTACCTTGAAACACAACAGCAAGTTGAAAAACTAAAAATGCTTAAAACGGTTTTGGGCCTGAATATTTCTTGCCGTTTCCCAGTCAGAAATTTCAAAACAATAGGACGAATTTCGGATGTTTTCGAGGATTTGTCCGAGACAGAAGTGTTAGATGCTCTAAAGGAGCAAGGAGTTACTCATTGAAGAAGAATGGTCAGATACTCGAAAGAGGGAAAAGGCGTCGCACCTGAAAGAATAATTACTGATAATATTGTGCTAACTTTTTCCGTAAGCAAACTACCACGCAATATTTATTTAGGAGCTTGTAGTTTTCCTGTTAAGGAGTATTTTAAATCGCCTATTCTTTGCTTCAACTGCAATGGGCAATGGGCACCGAGCTACCATGTGCAAAAACGCAACAAAATGTAAAAGATGCGCAGGAGACCATGGATATAAAGAGTGCACTGCTGAAGCATTCTGTTGTCCTAATTGTGTCCTTGATCTCCCAGCCACATACGCAGGGTGCAAGGATTGATTAAAAGCAAGGAAAAAATAAAAGCATGTCAAATTAAAAAAATTACAAGTGAAGAAAAATATTTCATGGGCCGAAACTGTCAAAGGGTATAATTCTTTCCCTCAAACTTTCAACGAGAATGAAGTGGTTACCTACCCTAAAAGACAAAACATCAGGCTTTTTCTGCCTTTGTCTTTGCATGACTTTCCAAAGCTTCCTAGCTGTAGAGAAGAAGAAGATGCCTCCAGTAACAAAACACAAACCTGTATTAACAAATTGGTAGTTCTTGTCCTCAGGTGCATCGATTTCATAAATGCAAAAGTTACAGTAAGCGGAGAAGAATTAAACTCCTTAAATGATATGAAAAATCAAATCCAAGATCGCCAACTTTAAAGATTATTATAATATTCTACAATGGAACTGTCGGAATATTGGAAACAAATATTTTGATTTAAACAGATTAATTTCACAATACAATTTAAAAATCCTGGCACTTCAGGACACCTTTCAGAAACATGTGAAAATTCGAGGTTTTGTTTGTTACCAGACGAATAAAAAACAGAGAGGAGGTGGAGTGGCTATACTTGTAGACAGAACTTTAATTCAAAAGCTGATTGTTTTACCTGATAATTATTCATTAATGGAAGCAATTGCAATGCAAATAAAGATTCATAATAAGAAATTCACTATTATTTCTTGCTACAACAATGAAGGAAATATTCCTTTTTAAGTATTTTACGGCTTATTAAAGGCCTGCCCTCCGCCTAGAATTTTTTGGGCGATTTCAATGCCCATAACCCCCTGTGAGGATCTACCTTAATAAATCAAAGAGGAACCGTATTGTATCAGATCATTGAAGAATTTAATTTAGTTATTAAACATGTTGGCCAGGCAACGTTTTGGAATGGTAGACAAGAAGCAATTATTGATCTTACTTTAGTAGATCCAGATATAGCTCCAACTCTTGATTGTTCTACATTGAATGATACAAACCTTAGTGACCACTTCCCCGTTATAATCAGTGGTCTAGGAGCATCTCAAAATATGTTGCAAAATAAAACTAAGATCACAAATTGGACATATTTTAGACTAAACCTTGAAGAAGAATTAGAATACAATGTGACGTCCATAGAGCAGCTTACCAATATATTCAAGGAAGCTAGAGATAAAAGAACAATTCTTGTGGACAATCCAAAATATCTAAAACACAACATTGTATTTATTAACAACAGACTAATAGCGTTACGTAGGAGGGCGGAGAGAAGGGCCAGAAGGACAAGAAGATTGGATCACTTGATCTACTATAAGAAAATCAATGCCTTTGTTAAAAAGAAGATCAAGGAAGCTAGACGAGTTGAGTGGGAACGGTTTTGTGAGAATTTAGACAATTTTTCGAGTTCCGTGAAGATTTGGAAGATTATTAAATCTATTGGTCAGCCTGTGAAACCAGTTTCTCCTTGGAAATTCTTAGTCCTTGAAATGGATCTCTCCACACAAGACCTAGCTAATACGTTCGCAGAATTCTTCTCTTCTTCTGAAGACACTCTGACTCTCCCATGCTTTATACAAATGAAACGGAAGTGTTAGAAGAACTTGAAAAATTTAATTTTCTTACCCAAATGGGAAGTGATGTTTTAAATTTAAATTTTAGCATCTCTGAACTTAAGATAGCTCTCAAATTTTGTAAGAACTCCACAGCCCCAGGACCTGACAAACTTTCTTATAAAATTTTCAAAAATCTGCCTGACTCCGCTTTAAATAAATTACTAACTTGTATCAACACATGTGGACTGTGGGAAATTACCCAGAGAGCTGGAGTACTTCATATGTGGTCCCGATTCCAAAACCTGGGAAAAATGTATCAGAATTAAAATCGTTTAGACCAATTTCACTATGCTCATGCATAGGAAAAGTTGTGGAACGAATGGTCAGTAAAAGATTGAGTTGGTTTATTGAATCCCAGAATATTCTATCTCCTCGTTTTTCAGGTTTTCGCTTTAGGAGAAGTGCTCAGGATAGTAAACTGGATCTTGTCACAGATGCTCAAGTCAACATTGGAATAAAAAATACTTATACAATTGCAGTTTTCTTGGATCTAGAAAAGGCATTGATAATGTATGGATAGAGGGATTGATTTATAAGTGTCTAAAGCTTAACATTAAAGGTAAAATATTGAAATATTTACAAAATTTGTTAATGAACAGAAATATGACAGTTAAACTAAATGACATCCCTCAAGGCCAGTCAAATTTCAGAGAGGTTTGCCTCAGGGCGAATCCTTGAGTCCCTTATTGTTTAATTTATTTTTACACGATCTTCCAAATGCCTTTCCTACTACTGTCAAGTTCTCTGTTTTTGCGGATGATATCGCAATATGGATATCTGGAAGAAATTTACAATCATTGGAGGAACAGCTTCAGAAAACGCTTTTGAAATTAGAAAGTTACTTCGATAAATGGGGACTGCAGGTGTCACCAGAAAAAAATGTTCTGCTCCCCTTTTGCTCCCTCCGCAAATTTCCTTCCTTACAGTTAAGGATTAACAATACAATACTAAAGGTTGTTAAATTTCGCAAGTTTCTCGGAGTTGTACTAGATTCAGAACTGAAATGGTCAAAATACATTGAATTCATGGAAGAAACTACAAGACCCTTCGTAAATATCCTGCGATGTCTGGCTCCGAGGAACCTCCATTCAACAAATGTTAAACATTTATAAAGTCTTAATAAGATCCACACTGGAATATGGAGGATTTCTTTTGGAAAATGCTAACTACACCTTAGTTAAAAAAATTGAAAAAAATCCAAAATAGAGCCGTAAGGATCTGTCTGGCCCAACTCCCTCCTTGTCCTACTGTCTCGCTTCTTGTTGAAGCCAATCTGGAACCTCTTTCTCTAAGGAGACCCATATCCTCTTCCAACACTTTTTAAGAATGATCTATAAACAAAGGACTAACCCACTGGTTGAGAAGATATTTAGTCATTCTCTGAGGAAAACATGTCCTATTTATGAAGTAATCAGAGGGTTTCCTCTGTTCGAAGATGTTCGGGGCCTCCAGCGACCAGTGGACCAATGGGATGATTTGCCCCCATGAAGTTTTGAAAAAATTCCTTGTTTTTATAAGATACAGGGTATTACTACTAAAAAAATCAAGATGTCTATGTACTCAAGAATTTAGCTGAAACTTTAATTGAGACAAAGTATGCTTCCTTTACAAAACTATTTACGGATGGCTCTGTGAACAAGGATGAGGGAAGAGCTGCAGTTTGGATCCCAAATCAGAATATTCATTTAGCAGTTAGACTACCGGACCAAACAGAAGTTTTCACAACTGAATTGATAACCATAGAAATGGCCCTTAAGTGAGACATTATTCTAAACTGTGACAATCTGATTGTCGACTATCTGATTCAGTTTTTACAAGGAGATCCGGGAAGATGTAACAACAATGAGCCTTTTTGCAACATTTTGCAGTTGGCGAATAAAATAATGGAAAAGGGCATTGAGTTAAACGTACAGTGAATTCCCAGCCACGTCGGCGTTGGAGAAAATGAAATTGTTGACAAAATAGCTAAGGAAGAATTATTACATGAAAACTGGCTCAATATTCCAAAAATAAATATATATCCATAAGAGCAAAATTAAGCAAATTTTCAAACGAAATTTTTTGCATTATTTTAAACTTCATTCTTCCTCACATCTGAATCATAGGAGTTTAATCAAACCATTGATCCATTTCAAGATTTCGGACTGACTAAAAAGAACATAATAACCATTACCAGGCTCAGAACAGGGATCGCAAGATTGAATGATTAAATACATAAGATGAACAGAGCTTAATCATCTTCCTGTGATACATGTAGAACAAAAGAAACAGTCACTCATGTGTTGCTTAATTGCAGTAAATTTGATATTCATTGAGAGAAAATGCTTCACTCACTGGAAGAAATTGGAATTAAGGAATTTACACTCAAAGATCTACTGGGACACCAGAATTTGATAAAAAGGAAATATACTTTTAAATTAATATTACAATTTTTAAAAGATACAAGATTGATTGACAGAATTTGATTTAGTGCCCAAATAGTACCATGATGTTTTTGCGTTAGAAGATCAATCGCTCTAAGATTTTAATGATGTTAAAGAAGACCTTTCATTTCTACTGAACTACCTCCTGCCTACAGAAAACTTAGAAATGTCCAAGATTACAGACAATTTTATGATTTTGCTTTTGAAATTGAAGTTTTTCATATTCAATTAAGAGGACTCTCCCATATATTGCACGAACCTTTCTTAATAGAACTTCCGGACAAGAGGGGCGAAAGGTTCCGAGTGATTTCTGGAATAATAGTTTATGTTGAAAAAGAAGAAGATGCTTAGGAATGATACATTGATATTAATTCTACCTATTCCATGTGCAGAGCTCGCATGCATTCAACACGTCCATAAACACTTTTTTGCTGCGAAAAACATTCCATTTGGGTTTCTTTTTTTTTGGGGGGGGGGGTTGAGCCAAAGAAACAACTTCTCGATCGTAATATACACATAAAGTTTGCCTGATATACAGTAAACAAAATACAGTCCTCTCGAGCATAAATATTTTCAGTAATGAAGCAATAAAAGCACCAACAAAGATGCCTCCTGCCAGTAAGATTCATCTTTCCAGAAAAATAGAAATCATAAGTCAGTAGGATATTTTCAACTTCCTACAGTTGCTAGGGAAATCAAATGAGCATAAGCATCTTGACTCTGGTTATTGCTGAAGTTCTTGTTATGTCTCTTTCTTTGGCATCTCTCAAATGCGTAGTTTGTTCAAGCAGCGGAGGCAAACGAGTGTGTCCATGTGTCGGAATAAGCTCTCAGAAAGTAAGAGGATCTTTTGCCCTTCGATGCAATTCGTCGTTAGTCGGCGAACTGCCAACTTATGGGAAAAGGTACTCCCTGCGGTGCTAACATGTGTAGGATGCAATTGGAGGACTGTGCAAAAGAAAAACTACTGCTGGGATATGATGAGAATGATAAAAGGAGCCAAAAAATGAGAGGAATGACGTACGTGATCTCTAAAGAAGGTAGCTGATTGGTGGTTTTTGCTGTTAGAGAACGAATGAGTGTAAATTGATTCAGATTGGAAATGCTATAATTGATTTAATGGTTCACTGATTCTAGCTCAATATAGTGACACTTCGTAGTTTTTAATATAAACTATTTTTTTATTTATTTTCGGATATTAAAATATCAGAGAATAGTTCGATAAATATTATTACTATCAAGATTAATATATATATATTTTGCCACTTAATCCCCAGCAAACAATGGTAAAATCAAGAACATAGTGAATGCATCATAATAAGGACAGTATTACCCACCTCAGGGCAATAGACTCACCTATTTATCGGATATCAACCCAAGGAAAAGTCATGGTAATTTTGTAGGTAAAATTAATTCTAACAAATTCTCTCAGCTTTTTTAGTCATTGCAGTTATATAGAGTTATTTTGTGAATTTTAAATTTGCACTGTGACTTAAACCACTTCCTTTTTTAACAGCTAAATTTTAAAAAAAACGATTCAGCGAAGTAACAAAGAAAACTCCAATCATGACACTGTATTGCTATAACTTACTGGAAACTATTTAGGCGTGTAAATATTTCGGATCTTTCATTGCCAAAAATATTAAAATACTTTATTGTCAACAATCGCTTATAAACAACCGCAGAGTCAAATAGACTTTCATGCATTAAAATTAAATTAAAAAATCGTCTGTAGGAGTCGGGATTCTTTCCTGGAGCAAATCCTGCTCAAAATCTATATTACTGATTTAACAATAATGGACAGAATCGAAATTCCTACATAAGGTGATGCCACGTCATTTTTTCTTCAACATCATCTCCATAAATTGCCTCATAACAGATTGCAAAATATATTAGAAGCATTTGAGGATTGGTGGATGAAATGGAACATCAAGATCAACCCGACAAGTGTATAGAGGTGTTCTGAGTCCACAAAAGATTATATAACGTGTCTAATCTTATGATCTTTGATTAGGTTGGGTTGTTTTACCTCTGAGCGGCACTTTTTTGCACACCATGGGCTAAATGGCCAGGTCACATGGACCCCGAAGGCTCAGAGAAGGTTGGGGGAGGGGACCCACTGGAACAGCTGTTGGGAGACAGATGGTAGCCTCCCGTCAAGGCCATCCAGCGTGTTCTTTAACGTGCACAGGGTATGCTCTCCCACACACGGGGCCACGGCTTAACGTCCCATCCGACGGACGGCGGCCTTTCCAAGCCCATCGGTGTCCCCTACTGACCGTGGCAGGGCGGGGAATTTTGCGGAGATAAATCTCAACGCTGACCCAGCTGGGACTCGAACCTGGGAACTACAGATTACGAGCCTGGCGCGCTACCGACTGAGCCACCCCCGCTCCAGATCTTTGATTAACATATAAGTGTAGAAAGACTGGGCAAAGTATCTTGTTGTCACGATCAACCAAAAGCTCATATGGGATGAACACATCTTCTCTGTCATACATAAAACTCGTGTAATACGTTTCAAATTATTTCTTTTATCTCCTGGAATTCTGATTTATCAATCAATAACAAGATCACTATCTCTCATGAGCCTTTATGCTGCTCCAGTTAGTCCCAAAGTAATATCAAGAAGCTGTAGACTTTTCAGAATCAAATTTTGAGATCAGCTGCGACAACACCAAGGTTTGTGAGAAGCATGATCATTCATAAAGATCTCGATGTCGACCAATTTAGGAATACATCGAAGCCCAGGAAATCTAATTCTTTCAAAATGCTGAAAATCACCGGAATCAACTTATCTCTAATGCCTTCAACTACAATGCCTTTATTCAACAAAAATATAAGAGATGCAAGATTATTCCAACTCATTTGTTACTTTATCTGTCATTATTAATGCATTTTTCTCCTTCTTAGGTTATTCTTAGTACAAAAATTGTTAATGTCATAGGTAATAATAAAAGATGAAGTAGCTAAGGTCATCAGCCTAGTACTATGGTTTCTCAATAATGATCTTTGGAATGAAAATAAATAGAAGGTTGAAGAAATTTTGACAAGAATTAGCTATGTGCACGGAATTCTGAAACTATTAACGCAAGACGTGTATCAGTGATGGAAACGGTTTTCTAGGAATGACTTGTATATTTGTTAACTGTTGACTGGATGTAATGAGCTCCGTGATCTCTGACAAAGTCTGGCTGTCAGGGGAAAACCGAGGCTGAGATTTTGAGATAGAGGAAAGTTTCATCAACCTCTTTATTTACAAGATGGATACTGTTGCCAAACGCAACGTTATCTCCCTTTCTACCCCAGATCAATGTTGCGGGAGGTTACAGATTTCTCTATCCTTAATCAATTTGCACTCCAATTGAAAAATTAGTTTCTAACTGAAAGAAATATTGACTAAACAACTTCATACAGCAAAAGGCATATTAATTAAACTTAAAGATACAATCTTCGAAACGAGAATCGGAATCGATTATTCCCATTTGCATTTTGAAATCTCGTTTTTTTTATTAATATTATTTTTCACCCTAAACTAAACTCTAATTGGTACAGTACTAATAGATATCACTTAGTATTGATTGTATTTTCAGTGCCCTAATTTTGAAAAAAGCGGAGTTCTACATTTCAAAGATCGAGGATCATAAACGGACAACTAGGTGCACCAGGCTTTTTGCAAGTCCTTATCTCCTCCATCTGAAGTGTGCCTATGGCATTAATTTAAAATTTGAAGAGGTATAAAACTGAAAAGGATGAGTTTTAAGACTATGTTTTACTTTTCAAATTCAACTGGCAAAAACATTGGCTAGATTTGATCTTATATCAGGATGGATCTTGGCCTCTTAAACTTTTGCTAATAGCGGTGATCGTACTTATCAGCTCCTGAAATGAGTTCTACGCTTCATATCCTTGTCAACTAATTTACTGTCAGTACTCAATAAAACTGATGGTAGGAAGAAATATATTCTAAAAAAGAGATGAAACGAAAGTGAGATGAGATAAAACTTAACGGGCAATTTTAAATATCCTTACTTCTGTCATCAAGATTCTGAATACAAAAGCGCGAAAATCTCAGAACTCCAAGTGCAGTGGTTCTCAACCTTTTATGCTTCATGTACCACCTGGAAATGTGTATGTAACTGGCGTACCCCTTGTATAGATAGATAAAACTATAGTTATAGCATAACAATGGGAATAAAATAAAACATAGATATATATACACATTAAATTTTGTATTCACAAATGACATATATCGATAAACACAAAAAATGACATTTTTGCACAGCAGTGTTGTCAACTTAGCGACTTTGTTACTAAATTCTAGCGACTTTTGAGCTCTCACTGCGTATCCCAAAACCTTTTACCGCGTACCTCACGTTGAGAACCCTGTTACACGTTTAATATTTTTAGCCAAACAACGATTTGGATTTAATTGTGGTGGGAATAAAAAGTCCTCAACTTTGGGCTTCTTTTGGTATCTCAAAACATTTTGTTTCAAAGTAAAATTTATTTATAAGATTTATTTTTAATTAATTATTGGTTGTTCCTCTCTAAATTATTATATTGTCAACTGTTTTAATAATTATCATATTCATATTCAACTTTTAAGTACTTTATATACAACTTATATTTGTTTATTAAAAAATGAGGTTGATAAATATAATCGTTCTAGAGATGTTGATAACAAACCTTTAAAAATGGGAATTGCCTAAAAGTTATTAGAGCTAAAAAATTATTTAAATGTAAATATTGACACAACAACGTACAAAAGTTGGTAGTCTAAGGTTATCTGATGTATCTGAAAGTTTTAGAAATTTTCGCTTTTCTTTCATTATGACTTATAGCGGAATCGGATTCCCTTACTGAGCAAAAGGAGCCATTCTCTCTGATCTGCAATTAAATGCAACTGAAAATGGAAACAAAAATAACTGGAGTTTCCATCCAGTCTCTCAGCAGAGGTCTACGCAGAGCTTCGAATACATTTGGGTTTAATGAGTTTAGCAAGCTTCGAGTTTTAATCGAATTAACCGAACGCAAAGCAGATGCTTTCTGCTTGAAGCCACATAACCCTGAATAAATAAATGAATTTATTTCGGAAAGGGATGGGAATTTCCAAATGACAAAATCTGCTTATCTGCTCTACCAGGAACGATGAGAAACCCAAAAACAACAAAAATACTTGCTAACTACCGCTACTATTTCTCTTTAGCATATTAGAATAAGGAAGGCTTGGTATAATACCGTTCTAGTGTAACGGTGGCGAAAGAGAGAACAGGTTTTGTTCCTTTATTCTGAATTAACATTTCACGATAAATTCCCTACAGGAAACCCCCGTTTGACACGTATTCAGTATAACGAGGTTACTTTTCCCATTTTCTTTTAGCAAAATGTCTTTCAAAAATCTTAGATTCGTGTACCTATACTCCGTTACAGATAAAGAACGGAGCGGCAAACTCTGAAGGTCAAAGTAGGCAACAACCAATGAGAAGATACCACATCCACATGAGTTCTTGCAAGAACAACTCGCAGATGTAATTCCACCACAGCATATAGTTCCACACCTTATTCGAGAAATAAGTCCTTTTTTCTAATGTACATTATTATTATTTATAGTTTATGGTAATGAGCAAATAAAAATGCTGTTTTTAATTTCGTAATATTGCAAAGTACAAAACTAAGCATAATTTATTTTACATCGGTATACTAGCGACTAGAAGAATTGCCCGGTGTTGCTCAGGTCATTGCTGACATCAGCGAGTTCTCACATAGCCCTTTGCTTCGTTTCTAAGAAGGGGCGGGGGTGGCTCAGTCGGTAGCGCCCCAGGCTCGTAATCTGTAGGTCCCAGCTGAATCAGCGTTGAGATTTATCTCCGCAAAATTCCCCCGCCTTGCCCACGGTCAGTAGAGGACACCGATGGGCTTGGAATAGGCCGCCGTCCATCGGATGGGACGTTAAGCCGTGGCCCCGTGTGAGGGAGAGCCATATCCTGTACACGTTAAAGAACACGCTGGATGGCCTTGACGGGAGGCTACCATCTGTCTCCCAACAGCTGTTCCAGTGGGTCCCCTCCCCCAACCTACTCTGAGCCTTCGGGGTCGTGAGACCTGGCCATTTAGCCCATGGTGTGCAAAAAAAGTGCCACTCAGAGGTAAAACAAACCAAACCAAACGTTTCTAAGAAACTCATCTAAGTTTTTTTTTCCGTTTCGACACATTTTGGTCCCCTGCACTTACCAAGATATTTGACAAAATGGTCCAAAATTTCTTATCTGGGTTCCTGCTGTCTTACCCCATATTCGGTGAAAAAATCAGGGTTGTGCCTACAATAGGATACTTAATACAATAATGTGATTAAGAATGCGAGGGATCTGGGAGCGTATTGGTGGTTTCCGCAAATTGAAACTTCAAATGAAGAAGCTACGAATGGAGAACGAAGGAGAAATCGTCTTATCCAAAATAATCCCAAATCTGACGAAGAGGAAGAATATACTGTCGAGATTGCATATGAGGAACTAATGAGCTGTACGCCGAACAAATTCACTCCGAAGGAATTCCTACACTAGCAGAAAGATTATAAGTTTCTCTCGATGAATGTTTGGAAGTCTTCATCTCACACATCTGTGAAATGCCAGAAAAGGAACTATCGCTGGCACCGATGTGAAAGGTACAGAAAAAGATGCTGCTTTCTACAGATAAAATTGGAAAAAATAATGTTATGTTCCGAAAATACTTTAACAAAGAAAGAAAAGCCAGACCTGAGGGAATGAGCATTGGAAATGCACTGGACTTTTTTTGCGAACGCAGTGAAAAAGATCTGGTTTCTTCTGAGAAAGTTGCTCTCGTTTGGCTTGAGCCATTTCTGTGTCTTTGCCTTCATTTTGTCTCTGCTTGCTATGTTTTATTATTGTTTTCTAAATTGCTCTTCCCAAATTCGAAAGTTTTCTTTTGTCCTTCCTACGACCGTTAACAGCATTGGCCTTTTAGCTTGCGTTGCGTCACGCTGTGTGGCACTTGCTTTACGTTGTGTCCCAAAAATTGCTTTCTTATCAATATTATCCATTTAGCCTTTGATCATTACCTTTCCCGTGATTATGCTGCTGATTCATTTATTTATTCACCATTGTATCGATGCAACCTTTAACTTCTTAATATCGACTCTATCTATCTGAGAATCTTCTCAACTTTTAAAGGGAACAGAGGGATCAATAGGACCAAATTTTCTATTATCCTGCTGATTTACCCTCATCCCATTTTCCACATCTTTTAACTAGCCCCCTTATTTGTAACATTGTTATAAAACCCTTTTTCAAGCATGCAAACGCAGTATAGGAGTTACTGTAACAAGACGGCTACTCAAAAATTTCAGGTAATTTCAAAATACGATATTGAAATTACTTGTGGCAGCCCCTTAGTTCGTACGAAACAGAGTCATACATCCATGACCTCAGTGTCATGACTATAGAAGATAATATAAAAAGGCAATCCATCAAATATTTTGAGAATGTAACTTGTCACCAAAATTTTCTTTGTTCAAGCACTGAAAATTATGACGCCATACAGGGGCGTATGCATAGGGGGAGGGTCAAAGTGGATGCGAATCCCCCCACAACGAAAATCTTGCCATTGCTTTTTAACCTCAAACTTGTCTACCTGCTTTTAAATCCGAAACACTTATCTAACACTTATCTGTGTTCAATGTACCCGGAACTGAATTCTCGGATCCCCGAAAACAAAATTCTCCGAACCCCCCAAACTGAATCCTGGGTACGTGCATGACACCACATGTTAGCAAAGGTTTATAGGGCCAAGATTCATTCTTAACTAATTGTCTGTCTCAAATTCTCTTTTAGGATCTCTTCTCCGCCCTGGTCTCGGTCAGTAAGGGTTTGGAAAGGCCGCAGTCCGTCGGATGGAACTTTAAGCCATGCCCCCATGTGCAGGAGAGCCCCATACCTTTTGCACGTTTAAGAGCACGCGGGATGACCTCGACGGGAGGCTACCATCTGTCTGCTAACAGCTTCCCAATGTCCATCTGTCTCCTAACAGCTGTCCCTTCCCCCCAGCCTTTTCTGAGCCCTTGGGTCCTTGTTACCTGGCCATTTAGTCCATTGTGTGCAAAACAAGTGCTGCTCAGTGGTAAAACAGCCTAAATTAAAACAAAATGCCTAGATAGAACAAAG
The DNA here is from genome assembly GCA_038380435.1 of Ryuthela nishihirai. Classification (NCBI taxonomy): domain Eukaryota; kingdom Metazoa; phylum Arthropoda; class Arachnida; order Araneae; family Heptathelidae; genus Ryuthela; species Ryuthela nishihirai. The sequence goes on from JAWZYU010000020.1 coordinate 50,951,620, forward strand.
TTGAAGGTAGAAAAATAAAATAAATATATAGCATTTTCCACATTTTAATTCGTACGCCTGTGTGATTTTCACGTTAATTTTGTAAAATAGTTTCGTTTCGTCTATTGTTTTTGCTTCTGTATTCCTTAAAACATTATTTTCGGGCAGTAGGTAACTATTTGAGCAACCCTGTATTAGAAGATAAAAGGAAATTTAAAATTGGTTGGTGTACTCTGGTATAAATTTATTTTCGATTAGAGTCAAATTTTAGAGTAAGCAAACTGATTCCTGAAAAAGCCATAAACTTATATAATATAGCGAAACATCACATTTAGCGCTTTTGAAAGACCACGGAAAGCGTTGATAGATACTGGAAGTTACGGCTGCGTGAAAAGCTTGAAACAAAGAGTAAAAATGAGAAAACATAAGAACGAATATTCTGAATAATGAACAATGTCCTAAAAACTTAAATATTTTAGGAATGCTTTTCTCAATAAAACTAAAATATTTTTTCGGGCAAAACAAAATAATGATTTCACAAAAAAAGTATGATTGCTAACTGCTACTTTGAAGAATGAGGCTTCAATTGAGTAGCCATTTTTATATCATAAATAACATTTCTTTTCGATGTCTACTAACACGTGTGAAAACACATTCTATAACTGTTTCGAAAACATTATATTCATCAGAAAATGTTATAATGGGTTTCGACTCCAATACTGAAAACTTAAACTTTACTACAACCCATTCTTTATAATCAAAATTCTTATCTTATTAATTCGTGATGATAACCAGAATTATATTATATAAAAGTAATTAAGAAATATTCAAAGACTGATCTGTTACCTATATTCCAAGTTCATTTCGGTGGATTCAGAATCTAAACCTACAAACTCTTACTAATAAATACAGAGTTCTTACCAACTGAGCAATATAGGTTCATTTCCTTTTTCTTTAATAATTTCAACCAAACAAAAACACCATGAATATTTAATTCAAATACACGCAGGAATTGCGTATAAAAATATACGCATTTTTTTTTTTATTTTGCTACATAAATCCTACCTAGATAATATTGTTTTCACTCCACGGACTCTTTTCTACGTCAACAGCCTTTGATCGTAAAATATTCTTTACCAAGTTCATAACTCACAAATTTATTTAATGCAATTTCAGGAGCTTAAAATATATGTTAAGATACCAAACTACTTCATAAATCTTATATTAATGGCATTTATCTGTTAACATTTTTTTATCTCTAAAAACTCTCTCTTTAAACCTTTCTCCTCGAATCTCTCTTTTCTTTTCTTTAATCGTCGTCTCCCTCATCCACATCTCTTCTCAGCCTCCAGTGCATCAGAATACCATTAACAGGGAAATAATTCACAACATCCGCTGATTCGGTTCGGTAATTAACGCTAAAAACAGAAAAGTAGGTGTACGAGTAGTGGGCAGCGGTGTTGAGAGGGCAATAAATCCACCATTTCCTTTTCCCCCAATCATCATTAGTGAGAATGCAATGTAATGGTTCAGAAAGCTATTAGCGAACACGTCCAAGTTTCACTGGAAGAGTTGCTGAAGGAAAAAAAACACTCTTCAATCGATCTAATGAAAAAAATTACCAAATCGATAGATATTATGCCTCTTAATATCTTTTCTCTACTAAGGAAATACATGATGAGGAGCAAAAAAAAACTTTCCTTCCTGTTTATACATCATTTTATTTCTTTTCCTTCTCTCTGCATAATCTACTAACAAGACAGGAAATTCAGTTTCTTTCTTCGAATGGCATTTGTAGAAGAATTAAAGGATTGAGAATATTTATTGACATTTAATTTAAGTCAGGTTGTTTCAGTCTTGAAGAGGCTTTTACAAAGTAAGATGAAGATCGAACAGGACTATGTAATGGATGCAATAAGCCAGTGGTTGCCGAACTATTCGAGATGAAATACTTTTGCCCTAATTTCCTTGCTTCCACTTTTTTTCTCCCTTCTCCGTGCACATAGATCCATACACCACCCTGCCCTCGGTCAGTAGGGGACATCGATGGGCTTGGAAAGCCTCCATCCGTCGAATGGGAGGTAAAAAGTGGCCTTGAGTGCGGGAGAGCTATATCTTGTGCACGTTAAAGAACATGTTGGATGGCCTTGACCAGAGACTACCTTCTGTCTCTCAACAGCTGTCCAGTGGATCCCTTTCTCTAAATTTTCTTTATGCCCTCATGGTCTTTGTGGCCTGGCCATTTAGTCTATTGTGCGGGAAAAAGTTCAGCTCAGATGTAAAACAACCCAACTCAAATACACTCACCGCTTAAAATTTCTAGCACTCATGCAACTCTTCAGTTTCCAAGAAGTGGTTTCTAAGCGTCGAACTCAAACTTTACAATTCGAGACAGAACTACTAATTTAATTATTTTGCAACTGTGTAAATGCATCTGCCATTAAAAATTTTTCAAATTTGCATTATTTCACTGAATGAAAAAGGGGTCTGGGCTTATATCAATAGACTAACACGTTCTGCGAAGCGAAACTCAAAACTAGGAATATATAAATTGGAGTGCATGCTAGTGGAAGTTGGGTTGTTTTCCCTCTAAAAGACGTACAACATTATTAAGTGTAAAATACTTTTTTAATGAATATAACAGAAAAGTAACGAAAAGGACATGAGGAAACGAATAGAAAGAAGAAATGACTCTAGAGTTTTAAAAAATATTAGGAAAAAAAATGGAATAAATGCTGAAAGTAAATAAGTATAATCTCATCCCAGAATTTTACATATTTCTTGCATTTGAAATCAGAAAGAGAATTTTATATCTGTCGTAAAAGTATTAAGTACTTAGAATCAATTGTGATAGAATCTCAGTTATCTGACAATACTGGTTAAAGAGGGCGATGAATAACTGAATTGTCTGTTTTATTAGAAAGCAAATAATGACACCAATTTTCTATAATAGTGTTACGACAGATGAACGAGCAATAGTGACTTCATGACTTAACGTGACTTAAACACTCGTGTGTGCTTCTACGTGAGATTCAATTTAGCCAACGAATTGGAACTTAGAACGATTCGGAAGAATAAAAAAGATAGCAGTGAGGTGTGTTAAAGTTGTGAGATCTGAAAGGACGTTCAGATGGTCTGATTCAGTGCGCGTTAAGTGAAAATAATTAGTATATTTATTAGTGTGTGCGCGGGTGTTTGTTTTCTGTTGTTAGTAACAAAAGTTTAGCGAACTAGCATTGGACGAGAGTTTGTTTACGTCTGAAGGTATTCAAGTGACATGGTAAACAAAGTGAAGAAGTAGTATTTTAGTAGAACAGACAGAGTTGATATTGTATGCTCTGTACAAAAAGGTTAATGACTTAGTATGAAAGTAGTTAATTTATTTATAAAATACTTCATCCATATTTTGTAACAATTTGCATTGTATTGTAATTGGTTTTAAAATATAGTTATTAGTACTCACGCTCAGTGCCTATCCATTTTAAAATTCGCAACAATAGGTTCGGTTGTTTCACCTCTGAGCAGCACTTTTTGCCCACAATGGGCTAAATGGCCAGGTCACAAGAATCCCTAGGGCTCAGAGAGAACGCTGAGGGGAGGGGACCCACTGGACAGCTGTTAGGAAACAGATGAAAATCTCTGGTCAAGGCCTCCATCTTGTTCTTTAACAGGCAAAGGGCATGGCACTTCGCACACGGACCAAGGCTTAACGTCCCATATGACAGACGGCGACCTTTCGAAGCCCATCAGGCTTCTAACATATTCGCATATTGACGGAGACAGGGGGAAAGTTTTGCGGAGATAAATCTCAATTCTAGCTCAGTGGGACTCGAGCCTGGGAACTGCAGATTACGAGCCCGGCACGCTACCGACTGAGACACCCTGCCCCGTCTACAAAAGGGTAACGCCACTTATGGATTTCGATATCTGTAGTAGTATATGCAATATCTAAATATAAGTATTCAAAACTTTATAATTAAACAAACATAATTGATTCTGAATTAAATATATGATATTATAATTAATGCCGATCACAGAAATTTCGCAAAGGAAAAAAAATCACCAAAAACATGTCTGCTAAAGGCTTTTTAAAAATATTTTCACAATTGATTATAAGTGCTTAATATTTTTAGTATAAATTTCCTCTTTTTATTTAATTACAATTAAATAATAATTAGAAGGTCAGATAGCAAAAAAATCTGTTTTGTTTAAATAGTGACACCAATGGTCGTATTGGGTCTGCGAGACCCATTCGTTACAGTTATATGTCATGTCAAGTAACTAATAGGTGGATATAAGCACCAGAGTATAGTAAAAAAATGGAGCGAAAGATTTTTAGAAGAATGGTTATCAGCTTATTCAATTCAAGTTAAAAAAACATTCTGGGTCTGTGAAACCCAACGCCACCGATGAATGAAAATCTTTGAACTGTTTCCAGTGACGATAGTTTAAACCAATTTTTAGCGTTGCATAGCTCTCCCTAAGACGTTTCTTTTGTCATTACTATGAGCAAGACTAATCGCTCAGTTTTATGAGAGGTGTTTTTTTTTTCATAACATACTTTTGAAAACGTCTTGAGAGTTAGGAAACCTCAGTTGTTTCTGGACGATTAATGTAACAGATTTTTTTTTCAAACCTATTCCGAGTTTTGAGGTCTTTGTGACCTAGAAATATTTCCAATAATTTGCAAACATAAACACTCTTCAGGCTACAAAATGACCAACGAAACATTTGCATTTAAATGATAACAATTTTAAAAAAGATTATCAAAACTACTTCGTTAAATCCCGTATGTAAGATTCTTTAGTTCATGATAATACACAACAAAGAAAAAGAAAGTTTTTCTGAGAATTATTAAAACTCATTATGGAAGTTTTTAATGGAAACATAATTATCAGGGATTACTATTTTAAAACCTTTTTAATGCGTGCAATCTAATTCATTCAAGAATAAATTTTAAAGGACTCCATAAACCTACATTTTAACTCAAAGTGTTTCCTTATTTTTCTTTTTCAAGTTTACATCCTACTGAATTCTCAGTAGAGCCTCTACACTCTTTATGTTACGATCTCTTCCCATCCTCTATCTTCCAATGTCCCACAAAAAGAAATTATTTTGCTACTTTGCTTTCCTTACATAGTCTATTCTTCCCAAGCAAATCGTTTTTTGTTCAGAAAAACTAATCCTCGGATTACGGAGGAAAAATCCTTAGTGAACTGTAACGACGTCTTAACGTAGGATCGGTCCTCATTTCTATTCCCATTCGCTATCAAGAGAAAGCCACAAAAAAGTAAGCGAGTTCTTGTTCGTAGAGGCGAAGACATCCATTTTGGGTCACGGTGCACTTTGTTGAGCCGCCACCTTACATTGCAAGCTGGGAACTGAATGGGGAAGCCATAAATATTATTGCAAGAGTCCAACGTCACATTAAAAACGGAAGGGAACTCTCTAATTACCGCAAGCTGTTCGGGCTTAGATGCACTTTATATGCAGCTGGTCTCGCCAGCCATATCATATTTTACTCACGGAAACACCAGCTTGAAACACACGCTCGCGGATGTAAAGGATAGCTGTATTTGTTGATGCGGAAACTTCGCATTTCGGTTGGAAACAGTTTTAAAGAATGTAATGAAAAGTGCGCAATAAAACTTTTACTTTAATGGAAAGTCGTGCTGTATCTGCAGCGCAAAATCTACTATTTAGCATTCTCTCTAGGTTTCTTGTTATTTTTACTCTCGTCACCAATAAAAATGCTCAAAATCTCTTTGGATTATTCCAGTGAGATATTAAGATTTAGATTTGCATCAGGATGAAGTAGTTCTTTTCACTATCCATGACCGTTTGAAAAAAAATAGGACTACAAATGGGCTTTAGCATAAAAGTAAGCAAGTGCTGAGAGTTCGATAAATTTTTCTAACTTGACTTATTTGTTCTGGATCGATGGAAAGCTAAATTCGAATCTGTAACTTCTAAAATAAATTGTGGCGGGGGTGGCTCAGTCGGTAGCGCGCCAGGCTCGTAATCTGCAGGTCCCAGCTGGGTCAGGGTTGAGATTTATCTCCCCAAAACTATCCGCCCTGCCCACGGTCAGTAGAAGACACTGATGGGCTTGGAAAGACCGCCGTCCGTCGGATGGGACGTTAAGACATGGCTCCTGTGCGGGAGAGCCATCCCTGTGCACGTTAAAGAACACGCTGGATGCTCTTGACAAGAGGCAACCATCTGTCTCTCAACAGCTGTTCCAGTGGGCCCCCTTCCCCAACCTTCTCTGAGACTTCGGAATCCTTGTTACCTGTCCATTTATCCCATTGTGGGAAAAAAAAGTGACCAGAGGTAAAACAACCCAAATCTAAAATAAACTATTTCAGATAAATGTGATTATAAAATTTGAAATAAATTGAAATAAAATATATAAAAATAAATTATATTTTGATGATAAATAAATTATAAATGAAAATAAATTATATGAAAATAATAAAAAATAATTATTAATATTATTATCTACTTTATATACACTACATAGTAAATGTGTTCATTATCACACAAAATATAAATAATATGGACAAGAAATATATATATGATGTATATATATATTTATATACGTATATATATATATAGTACAAGAATTATAGTGTGGTTGAGGGATGATGTTTTTTTTTTTTTGGGGGGGGGGTTCTTCTTTTGGAGTACTTTTGCTTGCAATATGTATTGACATTTGACAGAACAGATGATGATGATGTTGATTACTGTGATTGAATACATAAACTTTCAGTATTTTAATATTTATATGAGCTAAAATAATTAGCAATGGTATTGTCTTGAAAAAATAATTATTTACAAAAGCTGCTACAATAACACTTATTTTATTAATTTATGAAAACAATAGTTATCGAGTTACAATTAACTTCTGTGATAAAATGTTATCACTCATGCTGTTCTTAAATAGTGAATCCGCCATAACTCTAATCAGTGAACAAATATGACGAAAATCGAAATTTAAATTTTATTTAGATCTTTAATATCCCTACAATCATAGTTTACCAGAAAAAGTTTATTTTAAAAGCTAGAGGTGTCCGAGTGGTTAGTGCGCTTGGCTAAGGGATCTGGGTTCGAGGCCCGGGTAAGGCATGGCTGTTTGTGTCGTTTTTCTGCTGAGGGCCTGCCATCCTCTCAGATCTTCTACTATGGCATATAAACTGACAGTCTCCTATCAGACCTCTGTGGCAAGCAGCTGCTTGAGAGGGTATTTATTTATTTATTTATTTATTTTTAAAGTAGGAACGATAGTTGCATATATCATGCTACCAATTGGCCCGTATTGAACTTCTGTTGAACACAAACGTAACGTTGAGAGTTTCTTAACATTTTGTATATAAAATTACTCTTTTAATAATTTAATATAATATAGCACTTTAAAATATGGGTACTCCTTAATAATGACCTTTTATATCTGCTTTCTTTTTTACTAATGAATATATCTGATAAGGAAACGTAAAAAAATATCCTTATATCTTTTCCCTTTTATCTGCTCTCCTTTCTTGAGAAAAGAAATTTAATAAATGAAAGTTACTTGCAGTAAAAAGTAATGAAAATATCTGCTGTTCACTTATTTGAAGGATTCGATTACTTTGAAGAAATCATCTTGGTCTTGGGATTCGGAGGCATTCAAAATCCTAAAAAACCTTTTTTATACAGATATTACTTTGTAATATCTTAGTTTCTGCAAAGCAGAAGCTCTTCTAGAACATGAAGGATTTGAAAAATGTTGAATGTTATGTAGCATGTAGCATAATTATGATTTTTCGAAGTACCAGGATAAAAGATCCCATAACTTTCTCCATCTGAGGATATCCAATAAGTAGCATGAGTCGTAAAGAACAACAAAAAAATCACCAAAAGGTGAGCCCCAAAGCGCAGAAGAACAATGATAAATATGGTAGATCAGGGTATTAGACCAAAAGTGTTCCTGATCGAAAACCAATGGTCTAGCCCTCTTGAATCTACTCATAGGATCATGATCATACTTTAAAATGTTAGTAATGAAATCGTGAGGATTCGTGTTCACAACTTCTAAGAATTTCTTAGATATCTGCTTTATATGGGTGTAAATATGTTGGACGCCTAAATCCTTATGTATTTGTCTGTTGGTCACAAACCATGGGGTATTTACGGCCTGTCTCAATATATCATGTGGAATGCTAAACCAAGAATATTTCATTTTAAGTAATTAATTTTATTATGTTACTGGTAGATTATGGTAAATAGATATGACAGGAACTTTTAAATCTAATTAACTTAGCTTTAACATAAAATAAAAAATTAGGAACATTATGAATAAATCATAAAAATATTAAAATGTAATCATTTTGAATAGTTTGTGTTATACTCACAATTCACAAAAGTAGAAATCAAAATGAGGCCAAGTAAACGTAACTACGTTGCTAATATTGCACAAAAATATAATTTCACATTTACTAATTGGTAAATGATTGATGAAAGATTAAAAAAGGTTTTAAAACAAAACTGGAATTATATTAATTGTGATATTATAAGAACACAACAGCCATAAGAAATCACATTTAGGGAAAATTATTTCTATATCCAAATACACATTTTAGCAAGAAATTCAGGTTTAAAATAACTTTTTAAAACTACTACAAATAATACTACAAAAGCTTATTAATAATTCCCAACGGGCAATGAATATTAACATCTGGGAGATTCAATCATCGAAGCATGATTGAGAATGAGATTTCTCCCTTTCGAAACTTTGTTTTGACCAGAAGGAATATTATCTGTATCACCAGGCTCAGAACGGGCTCAACTTTATTAAATGATTCCTTATTCAAAAAGACAAAAGTAAATTCTCCGAACTGTGTTCATTGCAATGTGAAAGAAACAGTATCACACATGCTTCTTAATTGTGAAGAATATGAAAATCAAAGGAGAGAATTAATAAACAGTCTGAAAAGAAATAATATTACTGAATTGAGTCTTAAAAGTCTCTTAGGCCAAGAAGAACCTTCTTCAAGAAGATTTTGCTTTCGGGAAACTTTGAAGTTTCTACATAATTGTGATCTTTTTGAAAGAATTTAAAGGAACTTTGAACTAAGGTGAGGTCTTGTTTTTAGGCAATTTCTCCATTCTTGACGATCTGAAAGAGAGGGACGAAAAGCCCCGAGTTTCCGGTAGTCTAGAGATTTTTTAACTGACCGACTGACTGAATGAATGGACGAACGAACGGACACGAATTTCTAGTACGTCCGCGATATGATGTCATCGGTGGCGAACATTTTCGGTTCCTTGTGATTCCGCGGGTACTTGAGCGATCGGTTCCAAACTTGGTGTAGTGATCCCATAAATGAACACATTAATGTTCATTAAATGAACACAGCTACTATTTATATAGTAGCTGTGTTCATTTAAGAGAATGGGTTCCCAACTGTCGTGTGTTGGGAGTAATCGCTCTAAGAGTGTCCGACCCTTCTGGGGGCGCTACTGTCGTGTACGATAAGAACGGAGTAGTATGTTGCCGTTGACAGCTATGAATGGAGTTGTAAGTTACCGATGGGAAAGGCATCAGAGAACGGACATTTCGCATCGGACTTTGGCGGGGCTTAACTAGTATTAGAATGAATTTCTGTAGAGTAATCCCTCTAAACTTCATTCATAAACACTTTTTTTTCTCTAATATCTTACATAATTTCCTTGGGTAACAATGGCTTAATATGAGTGTCAACTATTAGTTTAGGCTCAACTATTAGTTAGGCCAACCTCCTCTGAGCCTTCGGGGTCCATGTGACCTGGCCATTTAGCCCATGGTATGCAAAAAAGTGCCGCTCAGAGGTAAAACAACCCAACAACAACCGACTATGCCGGGTCTGAACTGTATGATAGGTGACGAACAGTTGTCTATTGCTAGATGCTATTGTGGAGTGAGCAGTGTGAGGATGGAAATTATCGTTCAATAAGAGCAAATGTTTCTGACAGGACATTCGAGTCGCTCACAGCCACAGCTGTCAATGGATTTCCAACGGTTGAGTCCTCTAAACCCTCAGAAACGAAATCACTGCTTCAGGAGAGTGTGAAAATTAATTTAGTAAATTAATGAAAAAATTAATTATAATATAAGGTAAATCAAAAATTAATTATAATATAAGGTAAATCAAAAATTAATTTTTCTTTGAATATATATTAGCAAAATATACTTAATCTCATTTTCTGAATCATTCATTAGTTCAAGCTTCCACCGTTAAAGGGTGCTAAAGTTGGAAAATAAAACTTTTTCTCTTCTAAAACGAATATTTCGACAGAATAGAAAGGTTTCGTTTTAGATTTAAAAATAACTTTCCAAATCTTTCTTTCTTTTAAATTTTTTAAATCTTTTAAATATATTAGAACTAACTTCCTCTATCCCTGAACTCGTGCAGTATGAATAAATAATTTACGTATGCATTATTTCCCATATAAATTACAGTTGTGATTTTTACTATTATTCCGACAAAAATTTTATTTTACTAGTCGTGATGATTTTTTAGAAATGATGTTCCTCTTTTTCAATTTCTTCATTTATTTTCGATTTTATTTTGCAGGTTGACGCTATCGTCTGTGGAACAGATGGAACTACTTATGGCAACGAATGCGAGATGCGAGTTGCTGCATGCAAAAAGGAACAATATGTTATGGTCGGATCTCGTGGCCCATGTGGTAAGAACGCTTCCAATGTTCACTGTTGGTTTCAGATATAATTTATTACAGGAACATATAGTCTCAAGAGGATAAGAGCAGAGCCTCCTAAATAGGAACGAGCCAAGACAAGGCTACCTCGATGGTTATAAGGCCTAGACAACGATTTTAACGACGTCATGGAAGGAGGGAAAGTTGCCATGAATTAACTATAACATTATTGTAGGAAGTTTTAAGATATACCTAGCAAATGATTAGCTGAAAAAGAGGACATTTACTGTGATACTTTACTCTGAAATATGTATAATATTAAATTTATTACTATTACAGTAGTAGGACAAAATACAAAAATAGTAGAACTTTTACATGAATACATATTTAATTATTGTTACATTAATTATTTTTATCAATTATTGTTTTATTCATTTGTTATGTAATATTAAAGCAACACTCAGTAATATTATATTAAAATTTATATAATGATTTCTTGCATATAATATCAATAAAATAGTTGTCATATTCATCACTATGAAAGTAACCTAGGTCAAAACCATCTAGATAGGACTGGACCTTGAACAACAGTAGGACAAGAGGAGAAAATACATGAACATATTATTTTTTATATTTTAAACCAGGGGTTTTCAACGTGGGGTACGCGGTAAAAATTTTTGGGGTACACCATGAAAGCTCAAAAGTTGCTAGATCTAGTAACAAAGTCGCTAAGTTGGCAACACTGCTGTGTAAAAATGTCATTTTTTGTGTTTACCGATATATGTAATTTATGAATACAAAATTTAATGTGTATATATATATATGTTTTATTTTATTCCCATTGTTATACTATAACTATATCAATATTTGTTATACTATAACTAATCAATTATTTTTGTTAAACTAATTGATCAATGTTAAAACATTTATGGAAAAAAATAAATAAATAAATACCCCTCTCAAGAACCTCCTTGCCACACAGGTCTGACAGGAGCCTGTCTATATAATATGATTATATTACATTATTACAATGAATTATATTACATTAATGAATTATACTACATGAAATATAATAATGAATTATATTACATTATTACAATGCAATTAATGTAATAAATACATTATTTAATTAGTTATATAATGTATTTATAGTTTTATCTATCTAAACAAGGGGTACAGCAGTTACATACATATTTCCAGGGGGTACGTGAAGTATAAAAATTTGAGTTCCACTGTTTTAAACAATGATAAATATTATAATCTTTCATTAATTACTTTTTCTTAACAATTTCATTCCTGTTTTTGAAATTGATGAGCTAAAATCTACAAGAGCGACAATTTATTTGATCGCTTGGATTTTTCGCAGCTTTTGGAACTTGTGCCAAATTTGGACAACCTGCCTTAATACGAATATATTTATTCTTCACGATTATTGAATTATATTACATTATTACAATGCAATTAATGTAATAAATACATTATTTAATTCTTCTGAGTGGCTGAGTGGCAAAGGAACTGGATTCGAGCCTCAGGTAAGGCATGAATGTTTGTGTTGGCTTTATCCGTGGCCGAGTGGTTAGCACGCTTGGCTACTGATCTACGGGACCTGGGTTCGAGCCCCGGATAAGGCATGGATGTATGTGTCGTTTTTCTGCTGAGGTCCTGCCATCCTCTCAGACCTTCTACTATGGCATATAAACTGACAGGCTCCTGTCAGACCTCTGTGGCAAGTAGCTGCTTGAGGGGGTATTTATTATTTTATTTATACTGACGTCTCTCCTTCCTCACAGGTCTTCTCCATGGCGTATTATATAGACAGGCTCCTGTCAGACCTGTGTGGCAAGGAGCTTCTTGAGAGGGGTATTTATTTATTTTTTTTCAATAAATGTTTTAACATTGATCAATTAGTTTTAACAAAACGCACACAATTTTATGTTTTTTCAGTTTTAAAGGGCTGATCTAATATTAATATTTCCTATACATATGAAAACCATGTATAGTTATTAACTTTTCTTACTAAAAGTGTTTCATTCCCCAGATCTGTGCCAGAACGTTCATTGCAAGTATGGCGCTCGATGTGAAAATGGCCGCTGTGTGTGTCCAACAGATTGTCCAGATACATATGAGCCTGTATGCAGCAGTGATGGCACCACTTATCGAAACGAGTGCGATATGAGACGAGGTTCTTGCCAAAAGAGCAGCGACTTAAGCGCTATCTTCTACGGAGAATGCGAAGAAGTCGGGGCGCCACGGGAAAGTACGTGTACGTAGCATTCTTGTCTTTCTCTTCATTTTAGTTATATTTTTTCTACATTGGTAGTAGCTCTAAAATAAAACATGAGGCTAAATTAGAATTGAGATAAATTTTAAAAAATAACAGAGAGCTTTAGAATTTTTGTCAATTAATATGTACAGTCGCTCAAAAAAATATCCAAACACTATGGATGATTACAGAATTCAGGAAAAATATCTGGCACCGATTTTTTTTAGAAATTAGTGATCTGGCAACCTTCTTGTCACGTGATTACAGAATTCAGGAAAAATATCTGGAGGGTTACAGCAACTGTACACAATTTACAATTCACACAGTTCACAGCAAACTGGAGCGTGTGCAGTTACTGCACACGCTCCAGTTTGCTGTGAACGGTAACTGCAGACGCTCAATATTTCCGTGAGTGAGTCCACACGATCTAGTATCAAAATAATATGACCACCTACAGTCGCTCAAAAAAATATCCGAACACTATAGTTGATTACAGAATTCAGAAAAAATGTCTGGCAATAATTTTTTTAGAAATCAGTGATCTGCCAACCTTCGTGTCACGTGACACGAAGGTTGCCAGATCACTAATTTCTAAAAAAAAAAGTTGCCAGACATTTTTTCTGAATTCTGTAATCAACTATAGTGTTCGTATATTTTTTTGAGCGACTGTATGTATAAAATATTACATATATAATGTAAATATTGATAAAGCTTTATATATATATATACGTATAGTAGATTAAAGTATTTCGAAATTCCCAATATTTTAGTTTTGGCAATTGATATATTAATTACACATCAGCCTCACATGTATTATCTTTAGATCTGCTACTAGGTGTTCTTACTATTTATTACACGAATGTAGTAGAACTATGCTTCTCAACATTATTCACTTCACTAACGGGAATTACGCTAGTGCAAAATAAACTTTTCCCTAAAATTTTCGCATGAATCAATAAATTATTTTAATAAACATTGAACTATTGAATAATATTAAATTAAATAATATTATTAAAATATTTACGACACTAATTTCCTGCAAATTGATATACAATGCACACTCAAAGGACACTTATTACGTACAGATCCATGTTTATATCAATAACAACTCAAATAAAGATCTCGGTATATTTTTAAACAATCTTTTTTATGAAAATATACGACTGTAGATAATTTAAAGATCTCAATCAAATCTATTTCAGTGTGAATTTTCAACAATATTCTTCTGTATTTGAAAAGTTCCGAAAATTGGAATTTTAACAAGAACAATAGCAGGTTAAATAATTTCTCTGAAAAGTTAATAAAAAGAAATTAGAACAAAAGTAGTAAAAATTATTCTAAATTTTACCAACACGTGTAATGGTACTTTTAGCAATTCGTGTAATAATTATGTTAATTTTCGCCAATGTTGAATCATTTTTTTTTTTGCAAAACGAGTTAACTTACTAAATGTTTCAGTTTCTATTAATCTTTAAATACCGAACACATATTTTTGTAAATCGAAATTTAAATAGATTTGATTAAGATCTTTAAATTTTCTTCAGTCACAGTTTATTTAAGAGGTTACTGAGTTCTGTATCTGAGTTAATATTGACATAACATGGACCTGTACTTAATAAAGTGCCTCTGAGTGTATATAATAATGTACACTGCTCACAAAAATTAGGGGATATTTCAAAATAAATATGAAGCGATAAAAAAAGAAGCATTTGAATTTTTTTATTAAACAAGAACATCAGAAAACCAAACGACAAGTGATGCAAACTCAATTGTCGTGATTGAGTAGCAAGTGACATATTGGTGGGGGTGAACAGAAGCATGTCAAACTGGACGAGAGTGCCACACATTGACTGTTCAGTAGGGTGTATGGTCACCCAAGACTGCCAAAACAAACTGACAGCGATGGGGCATGGACAGGATCAGAATGTCCAACAGTTCTTGTGGGATCCTCTGCCACTCTTGCTCCAGGGCAACTTCCAGCTCAAGAAGTGTTATGGGAGGCATTGGACGGTTTGCCAGACGTCTTCCCAGTGCATCCCAAGCATGTTCAATGGGATTCAGGTCTGGAGAACGTGAAGGCCAGTCCATGCGTTCGATTCCTGCCTCCTGAAGCATGTTGTTGACGAGATGCGAACGGTGGGGCCTTGCATTATCGTCCATGAAAAGAAAGTTGTTTCCAATTGCTCCAGCATAGGGTACCACTATAGGGTGCAGGACCTCATCTCGATATCTGACAGCAGTCAGCGATCTTTTTCTGATGACGTGGAGGTCGATACGACCACCAATGCTGATGCCAGCCCACACCATGATTCCACCACCACCGAAGGAGTCCTTTCTCGCATGAAACGTGGATTTCTCCATATTCCATATTCCTCGTTCACACCAGATCAGGATACGATCATTGTCAGGCTGCAGACTGAACCATGACTCATCAGAGAAGAGGACAGTTGACCACTCATCACGGGTCCAATGACGATGCTCATCAGCCCACCTTCTACGGGTTCTACGGTGTTCAGCAGATAACGGAATGCATACCATTGGTCGCCGGGCATGCAGTACAACACGATGGAGCCGATTTCGTATGGTCGTCTAGTGACATATATATCCGTCGTCTAGTAGCAGCACGAAACTGTCCCGGCAGCTCTGTTGCATTGCTGCACCTGTTACTTCTTGCCAATAAGGTCAAGTAGCGGTCATCTCTTGTTGTTGTGGCAGATGGGCGACCCTGCCCTCGTCTTCTTCGTATTGTGCCAGTGTCTTGAAAGCGATTCCACAGTCTGCTAATCACGCTTTGGGATGTTCCAAGTGCTGTTGCCACTGTCGTCTATGTTTGACCAGCTTCAAGACGTCCTATGGCTCTCCAGGCTTCGCATTCAGGCAAATCGTGTTGCAGGGGCATTGCAAGAGCTGGGAAATTGCAGGATGTGCACTTTCAAGATCAGGGAACGTGCAGATATTCCAGTACTTTCAGCCTTTTGTATAGTGCATTTTAACCAATGAAATAAAAGTTGGTTTTTCATCTCATTTGCATAATCGAACAACTTTCTTTGACTTGTCGTTTGCTTTTCTGATGTTCTTGTTTAATAATAAAAAAATGCTTCTTTTTTTTATCGCTTCATATTCATTTTGAAATATCCCCTAATTTTTGTGAGCAGTGTATTTTCTAACTAAGATCACTTCCTAGTTATTGAGAGACACTAATGGATTAGTTACCAACTTCTATCTGTACTTCTGGGGACAGAGACAAAATTTGAGTGTCAGAAGTAACGGTTAAGAAGACTGTAAAGGAGTACGTCGGGTAAGAATATGTAAGGGAACTGAAAATAAGTTCTGCTCGTGCTAATAGCTGCATTCTTTATTTTAAGGATTTGTTTTCTTTAGTTATTCGCTTTTGGGCTTTTCTATCTAAATTCTTAAGAGTTTCAATATCTCCATTGTGTCGTTTCTTATCATCATAAAAACAAATAAAACGGTACAGAATAGCATATACAAAAATTCGCTAATTTTAGGAGACAGTCTAGCACAAAAAGGAAAATTCTAACCACCTTCTCATGGAAATTCCGAAAATTAGAATATTCTAATTTTGAATTGATTTTGAATTCACTATTCTTTGAATGTATATTTATCTAGTGTTAGCAATGACAATCATTTCAATTTATCGTAACATGTATTTGGAATGTTCTTTTGTTTGTTTTGTTTGTTGTTGCTGGTCTTTTTTTAATAATATTTAGTTTTATGCTCACTTAGCAGTGATTCAATGAAAAGAAAGAAAGGTTATTTTTTAACTCGCATTCTTTTCATAGCTAATGTCAAAAATGACGTCTTAAAGAAAAAAAACTATATCACTCCAATCCATGGGCGTCCGCAGAAAATTTTCCAGGGGGGGGGGGGGGGGGCAAAGCTTGGAGACAAATAATTACATCAATAAATTTTTATTTAAATATTTAACTTTTTAGGTTTTTTTTTTTTTCGAAAGTAGGTTATAAAATACAGTATTGCATCAATACAAAAACACATGCATAATGTACATAAATTAATTACGTTTAAATTGTTACGATTATAATTTGTGGAATTTTTTACTCGATCCCGAGGGGGCCCGTTTGCACCCCTCTGCGGACGTCCATGCTCCAATCAAAATCTGTAACTTAATTCGTTTATATCACAGCTTTTAAAACGGAACTTTATTCACCAAATGTCATTGGGGAATTGCAAATCAAAATATGGGGAATTGCAAATCAAAATATTTAAATTCCTTCCCAAATTGCAGATAAAAATATTCAAATAACTGATCAAAACTTTGCTGATGGCACAAAAACAAACAAATGACAAATGGGATCAGAAAAATTCCAATATTGTAAAACATAAACCAGTTATCGTACGGCAAATTGACAAGAACTAGACTGAACTGTACTATCCACTGTCTGAACTCATTTGGTAGTAGAGGTGTAAGGGTGATAAGTGGAATTGGTTTGACTGGATTAGCATATAGACCTTATAAGGTTGAATTTTATTATATACCTCACCAGTTTGTACATACGAGAGTATACCTAATCAATTTGAATAAAAGTTGCATTTATACTTGATCCTTCTGAATGTCGAAAGCTATAATAGAATATATACATATATTTGGAGCAAACGGCTACCTGACTCGCCTTTGTTATTTATTCCATTTAGAAGGAAATGCAAGGACTCTGCTCTTAACAAATAATTGGCCTCACATTCAATGACGAATTTGTTTTTACTACATATCTTTTTTATTATTATGTGATATATTCAGCAATTAGGTTAATTTTTCGGATTTTCCTTTTAAACTCGAAATAATAATTGAAAAGAAACGTCACAAAAATATTCCTAAAAATTTAATGAACAAAAAACTCAAACTCGCATACACATAATATTTCGAAATCTAAAAAAATATACTTTTTTCAAATAAATCGTTAGCCTTGATTCTAGAATAATTTTTTATTATAAGCATTAAGTCTAATTAATGTTATTTTTTTATTTCATCACGATTATTCCCCAATTAATCACGTGACCTCTTTATTGTTACACAATACACCGCCAACGTTACCATGACAACCTACGATAGACCACTGAAGAATTGATAAATGAAACAATAATTAAAATTGGATTATCTTTTTTACCAGAGCCGTAACAAGAACGCTTAGCCCTAAGCAAGTTTTTGATTAAAGATAAAAGCCAAAAAAAACTGGATTTTTGGAAACAAGAACTTAGCTGATTATGATCACGTATTTAATCGTTGTAATGGAACGTTTTTATTTTTGCCGAGTTACAAAAATGGAATTTATCTTTTTCGATATAAACAGTGGGATAACTTTCTTCACTTAGAACTAATCACAAGATTAATTTCGATTTTACCTGGTAAAAACAGAATAACTTTAAAGAAACTGGATATGCAAAATAACACAGATTTAAAAGTAGATAATTTCGAAACAATAATGAATAATCAATACTTCATGAAATTCTAATCAAATATACCCACACTATTAAAAGAACTTTGTTAATATCAATGGTGATTTTGTGAAGCAACGAAAAATATTATTGTAAATAAACATTTTACAAAATAAATTACTGGTTGTTATTGAAACTTCTTTATTAATATGAATTAATTATATGAATGTATTTTAATAATTCCTTATTCGGAAGAATTAATATTTAATTAATGTGTTCCAGCATATTTAGTTCGATAATATGGGGATATAATCCCTGATTCATCATTTATTCCCCTCAACCACGGAGTCTCCTTTTAATTTTTTTTATAATCAAGTAAGAACACACTACACTGTACAATGCTATATTTCAATAACATAACGTTCATTCACTTGTTTAGGTAATTAAAAATCTAAATGTAGTATACTACAACAACTTTCTTATCATTCTCCATTTCCAACATGTTTTGGTTTTAAGTATTTCAGTGTTGCTTTTAGGTACACTGATTTCTTGTACATAAATTGAATTGTGGTTAAAATATAAAATATGTTTATATATGTGTGAGTGGGTGTGCATATGTATAATATTTTGTTATTTTCTATTAATTAAAGTATTGAAGTTTTGCAATAGTATTGAATAGAGTAATCGATATTTATTTAAGTGATTACTGATATTCAATGTGACATTAAACAAGAAAAAAATTATCCAGTTATCTTCAGTTACGCTATTTAAACAGTGAACGAAATATCGAAGCTACTAATTTATTGAAATTCATAAATAACTTATTAGTTATTTGCGTGAAAGTTTTGGGAAATTAGGCTGTCGCTAATTAATGCTGAATTTCAGTACTTAGTTTTAATTTCCATTTTTAAAACACCATAATATTAATCTTCAAACAAATTCATCCCGATATTCTTAAAATACCATCTTCCCAAAACGTACTTCCAGTCTTTCTCCCTCCTCTTTTCCCATTTTCTGCAATTTGCAGTCCACTCACTAATATTACCTGCAAATGGAAGTGAGTGTCACCATTCTGAGTGAATGGGCAGATCCTTTGGACTACTTCCCGCACTGAAGCTAACAGACACTGATCGTTTCCTCTCTGCTCTGCTCCTCCTGAAACAGTAGAACATTTTCTCCTCCGCTACTCTCATTATGCAAATGCTAGACGGAAGTTAATCCTATCACATAGACTAAATGGACTTGCGATTCTGGGACCACTCCCGCCCTCGAGAATAAGTGGTTACAAGATTAGGGCTCTACGAAGTCCATTCTCCATGATACCCACCATTATGGCATCAGTTGTAACTGTGAGAGTTTTGGCAAACAGCACATTCTGATTCTTCCTACATTTCCTACTAGTCTCTCTTTGTCAGTCAGCTCTCCGGCAATCTCTATTCATACTAATGGTGATTCTATGAGTAACAATGATACTACTCTATTCAGAATAAAAGCAATTGCCAAGAAAACTGTAATTTAAAAGACTAATTTTAGTATAAAATATTAATCTACATTTAGTATATTTGAAAGGAAGTTACAATATAATTAATATATAGTATATTAATTATAATATAATTTATCTAGTTCTCATAATGATATTATCTAGAATATTCCGATCATAAATCCAATTGTTATAGTCGTCTATAAGTGGGGCTCAGTCACTTCCTATCTTAATAATGGGATAATGCACTCGAATATTATTTTTCTGGAAAGGTTAACGGCGGACATTAATACCTAATTCAGTGGAACTCAATGTAATGTTGCCGCATGTAAATGTTTTTTGCTCATTATTATTCAATATATCTGATTCCGACATAGTAGTTAATGTAATAATGTCTTCCCCCCTCAAATATATATCTATATATATCACCAATTCTTTTCAGATAATTATTTCAAGTGTTTCTTCTCTACAGGAAATTTTCCTATGATGCTTTATTACTGAATATATATATTCTAGTAATACCCACGCCAAACGTTTGGCGAGAAACGAATTGATAACTCTTGCCCTCGAAAAGTTCATTCACAGATTTCCACTACTCCAATCACAATTAAATCCCGCCAAAAAGTTCGGCGCCAAACGTATGTCGATCGATAGCTTCATTCACAGCTCTCCACACATACAACTCAGTTCACAAGGTAGGCGACGGCAGCGCCCCAGAAATCTAGGTCGCTTTTCGAACGATCACTCTCGATACACTGCAGCTAGGACCCCGATGTGTTACCCCAAAAGGGTTGAAACTAAGTGGAATCACTCCACCCAATTTGGAACCAATCGCTCAAGTAGCCACGGAACCACGGTGAAACTTCCAATTACTACCACCGATGACGTCACACGTGTCCGGTAGCTCGAAATTATGCCTGTTATAATATGATGATGATTTTCCTCATTACTGTATTTGATACCTAAAGCATTAGAAAAACTTTAAAATATTCATTTACAATTAACACCAAATGAAAGAATTGATTACACTAGATAACAAATTGAAACCTTTTTTTATAACGTTGATCAAATAGAATGTTTTTAACTAATTTTGGGGTGCTGAATGCAATATGGATGTGAAAAATCTGCAACATGTACAGTTTTTTTTTAATTACTGATTGACGTATTTCAAATTTCAATGAATACGCATATTCGGGAAATGAAAATAAATATGAGTATTTTATTAAATTGCAACTTAAAACTCATTAATTAATTATATGATTACAGTGAAAAAAGTTAGAAGCATCATAATTAGAGATCGCTGAATATAAAGTAACAAATGAAATAATATTGAAGCGCAAAATAAAGAAACCGTGGGTAAGGATCTTTTATACTTACAAGAAGTTCATTTTTATCTTTTATGAGCTGAGGTATTTTCCTTCTGCAAGAACCAACAATAGTCAACCATCATTGCTGGGTCCCACCTGCCTTGATATATCTCCTTCATGGTTTGGATATCCAGGTGAAATCTTTCCCCTTGCTCATCACTGACAGCTCCTAAGTTTTTGGAAAAGAAGTCTAGATGCGAGTGCAAGAAATGGATCTTCAGACACATTCGGCAGCCAAGATTTTCCTAGTTTTTGAGAAGATGTTGATTGAGCTGATGGTAGTTTTGTTCTTTGTAATTCCCTAAAAAACCCTGGACCACAAAAGTGAAGGATTTCCATGCAGCGCGCTCCTTCATATTCAGTTTTTCTTCGAAGACAGTATCATTCAGTAGCTTCCTGAACTGAGGATCAACAAAGATTCATTCTTTGAGTTTGACATCGCTTAGTTTTGAAAATTTTTCCTTCAAGTGCAAAAACCCTTTACCAGTTTTGTTCATAGCTTTTACAAAGTTTTTATAAGCCTACTCATCAGTTTGATGTGTAGTGGTGGGAGCAGAACATCAGAGGGGTCAACCAGAGGCTTATACTTCACACTACTCTTTCCAGGAATAAAAACATCTCTTTTGAGCCAGTCTTTTGTTTTATAGTGTTCCTTTCTGGCCCTACTGTCTCACAAACACAGAAAACAGCAAACAATTTGTGAAGCCTCCTTGAAGCCCGATCAAGAGAGATATGGTTTTTAGGTCACCACATATTTTCCACTTAAACTGGTCATATTTTATAGCAGTGAGTACTTTTTTTCATGCTTTCATAAGTTTTCTTCATTCCCACAGTGTGTGTCACTGGAATGGAAGGTTTTTGGTTTCCTTTATGCAAAATAACAGTTTTTGAGCTGAATTTTGACGGATCTATAAATAGACGCCATTCCTTAGGGTCGTGAGTTGTTCCAATTTCTTCCATAAGCCTTGAAATATCTGCGCAGAAACACAAACCATCTTGCATCTGGTAATAAGCAGATAAAGCCAAATTTCTGGTACCTTGGCCAAAACTTGGCCAAAACTCCAAAACTCTGGTACCTTGGCCAGAAGATTCTACTCTTGAAGTCTTGAACCTAAAACCTCAGCTTGTTGTTTGGAAAGTCCTAGGTCTCGAACAAGATCATTTAGTTGATTTTGCTGAATCAGATGAGGCTCGTCTAACTTTTTAGGGGTGTATGTAGGATAAGGATCTGTATGTGCCTCAAAGTCTTCCTCTGATTTATGTGAATTCATTTCTTCCCAGTTGGTTGGAGGTGTTGGTATAGGAAGATCTCCATGAGGAACTGGCCTTACGGCTGAAGGCACATTGGATATTATATTTTGCTTTTGTTATTTTTTTAAAAGCCCGACACTTTAGGAAAATAGAAATAGCAATCATGCAAGTGACTAGTTGGCCCACTCCAAGCCATTGGAACTGCAAAAGGCATGGATTTTATCTTACCTTTCAACCATTCACTCAGGCCAACAAAGCACGAAATGCAGCACACATGTGGAGCCCATGTTTTGTCCTGATCTCCAACGTACGTGGCATCCAAAATACAAGTTATAGGCTTTCTTCACAATCTTTGTCAAAGAACGACCCTGGGATTTTAAAATATAATTTCCACACACATAACAAAACTTATCTAGCATATTAACATAACCGCGACGTTGCCTTTGTGCTATTTAAACTCCAAAATTCACTTTTCAAAGTACAGCACGTGTTCCTCCTACAATGAAAACAACAAGAACGGCGTTCTGAAGTTAGGTTAATGTTACATGTTTTCTCCCACTTGGAAATCAGTGTTGCCAGCCACAAAAAGTAAAATATCTAGTATCCTCCCAGTTGCCTAGAGACATTGGTATAGGAAGATCTTAATAGGAGTCAAAATGACCAATAACATAAAAACGTCACATGCTAGCCATTTTTAAGACCAGATCTGAAATCAGCACCTGAAAAATAGTTAAAGGCAGCTACAATTGTTCATGTTATAAAATCCTTGTAAACCATTGTTGTTATAGTTAACTCTACTAAAAGGATCTGCCAAAGGGTTTATTGTTATACTGTGCACGAAACCTTGTTGTGTTGCTTATACATATGTAATCCATCATTGTAGCTTTTCTTGCAACACTGCTTCCTAGGTACAGAAGCTGCAAAGCGGTAAAAAAATCAAATTTCATATATATATATTTTTTCATTATCATAGCATTTGTGTTTTCATCCGAGTAACAAAAAAATCAGTTATCCATGTTTGGAATTGTGAAGCCATATTTTGAAAGTAGCCAAAAATATCATTTTTTAAAATAACTACCAGTAATTTTTAAATTATGTTAAATTAAAATAATTAAAACGGATAAATTCTAATGCTTTAAGTTTTATAATTCAATGTTTCTCATTTGTATAGAAAAAGAGAACGAAAGAGTATATACAGTATAATTATTCGATGTAATATTATATAAAATTCCTTAACTTATAAATTTTCTTAAAAATTAATTCTTTAGCACTTCCCTGTGCTTCTACAGAAAGATTTCTTTCCTACTTCTGTATTGAGAAAGCATGAAACTGAATTAAGCGTATATATTTCCATCCCTTTTTATCCAGCATTCTACATAGGTACATGGGGGCGGGGGTGGCTCATTCTGTAGCGCGCCAGGCTCATAATCTGTAGTTCCCAGGTTCGAGTTCCAGTTGGGTCAGCGTTGAGATTTATCTCCGCAAAATTCCCCGCTCTGCCCACTGTCAGTAGGGGACACCGATGGGCTTCGAAAGGCCGCCGTCCGTCGGATGGGACGTTAAGCTGTGGCCGCGTATGCGGGAGAGCCTTACCCTGTGCACGTTAAAGAACACGCTGGATGGCCTTGACGGGAGGCTACTATCTGTCTCCCAACAACTGTTCCAGTGGGTCCTCCCCCAATCATCTCTGAGCATTCGGGTCCATGTGACCTGACCATTTAGCACATGGTGTGCAAAAAACTGCCGCTTAATGGTAAAGCAACCCAATATATGTGCATATTATATTTGTCCTTATACGTGTAAGAATTTTGTCGTTGTGGTTTATTTGCGGAGTTTGGAATGTTATTTACAAATTGCCATTCTGATAAGATATTTGAATACACAGATTTCTTTAATTCAGATCATTTGTGATCATGATTTAAAAATCTATTCAAATATAAGTTTCTTATAAAAATGGATTTGAGAACATACATGATAAGCTGTTATTTAAGACGTCAGGTGAAATCCCCAAGTTTGGGATATTACTGTCCTATATTAATGCTATTAAAATGCCTCATTAAGTTTTCTCACCAGCAGCATGTCAGGAAGAGAAACTCCTCAGATCCATTGCCTGTACCAAGAAAACTTCCCCACCTTTAAAACTTTTTATTCTTTCTTCCTGATCCGTTACTGACCCAAAATCAAACTCCTTGTTCTTGTTTGTTTCAAATTGTCACTGATGGATGTGTGGGGTTCTTCGCAATCTGGTTTCCTAAACTAAGCTTATCGGTGAAAAAAATCTCTCAAAATCAGATTTGGAACTAATTTACTAAAAAGGACTCTTTCTTGTTCCGTCTCCACCCTCAACCTGCATCCGAAGAAACCACTGTCAGTCCCAAATGACTGCAAGACGTTCACGATTTGGTGTCTTGCCAGGACTTCTTCTTCCGTGATTGCTCCCATCAGCGACCGAATCTTCTCTCTCGACTACTGACACAAACAACGCTCTTTTCCCCCATTTCTACTCTTACCCTCCATCCTTCTCCGAGCTCCTTCACCGATTGTCTCAATCGATATATCGAGAGATCTCATATTTTAACGAATAAATCCTAATAAGAGTTATTTCTCTTGCGTGCTTTTGCTGTTGTAGGAAATCAATCAATCCTTTTGGAAGCGTCTTAGTCAACGAAAAGCATCAAACGCCTTATTGTTCCGAGTATTTTCTGTTTGCAGTTAAAGACTGAATCAAGGTTCGGTTGTTTCACCTCTGAGCGGCACTTTTTTCCACAAAATGGTCTAAATGGCTAGGTCACAAGGACTCCAAAGGTTCAGAGAAAGTTGGGGAAAGGAATACGCCTAACAACTGTTATGAATCAAATGAATGTCTCCCGTCAAGACCATTCAGCGTGTTCAAAGTATGGCTCTCTTGGACACAGGACCACGGATTAAAGTCCCATCCTACGGACTACGACCTTTTCAAGTCCATTGGTGTCCCCTTCTGACCTCTTATTAGGATTTATTCTCTAAATATGAGATATCTGGATATATCGACCGAGGGAAGGGTGGGGCTTTAGCGAGATAAATCTTGACTCTGGCACACGTGAGTAGTATCAAGTATGTCCAGCCTCATCTGCACAGTGCTTTCTCCATTATGACGTCACAGGCCACGCCCCCTTATGCTCATCCCACTAATATTCCCATTCATTATTATCCATAACCGAACACGCCCCCTTATTAATATTCATAATTAATAATTAATAACTCATAGTTAATATTTCATAAAGACCCCTGGTTGACGAATTTATTAAAATTCCCCCTTTATTAAAAATTCCTTCCCTTTATTAAAAACTCGTGGCGCCATCTAGTGTATATTGTGAGTACTATACTTTAGAAAAGCCCTCTATTTTAACCGAAATTATTCCCAATTTCTGATCCCCATCATTAAAAAAACCCTTTATTAAAAATTCCTCCCCCTCATTAAAAACCCTTATCAAAAGTACCGCCCCCTTTATTAACCCCCCTTATCAAAAGTTCCACCCCCTTATTAAAAAAAAACCCTTATCAAAAGTTCCGCCCCCCTTTATTAAAAACCCGTGGTGCCATTTAGTGTATATCATGAGTACTATACTTCAGAAAAGCCAAAAAGACAATATTTTTTGTCTGTCACTTATATCCATTATACTCTGGGGTGACTATCAAAATTCAGCGCAAAATTCACAGGTCCGTGTCGTGGTTGTGTTTGCGGGGAAAAAAATAGATCAATCCACGATCGTTTACCAAGTACATGTATTTTGCATGAAAGGTATATCAGTGTCGCTTTTCTGCACAAAGAAAATTTCGTTTTCACCATTGTAACTGAACAGTAATAAGTATCCAAAACTTATTGCTGAGGTTTGTACTTTTAAATTATTCCTGAAAATTTTTAGTTAGGCGGATTTTTATGTTGCCGAATCGAAGAAGCTTTCTCATGTAGGTTGTTCCATAGATATACTGATATAATCGCTGAAGCATTTGCTAAATTTTGACTATCAGTCCAGCTGCAAATAAAATTTCGACGGATTTGCTCAGGTAAGTTGAGATGGTACGATCGAGTGAGACTTATTAAATGTATTATTTTTATAGTAGCTTAGTTTATTTTATAGTATTTGTTAAAACTAATATCCCATACACCATTAACATACATTCATGTTGGACTTGTATGTAGAACAAAAGTTAGATGTTTTACGCAGCGTAAGCAGAAACGCAAGGGTACTCGCAACGTATGAATTGTTTTCTACTTTTAGAATTGCTTACTTTCTATTGCATTCAACGGCGTACAAAATTATTTACAGAATTATTTTTTTACCTATGAAAGACAACTAAACTTGTAAAGCGTAACGAACACGCGTTTTCTTTTTAAAATGATATCTTACTTCCAAATAATTAGCTGATTATTCTTCGGAGGAAGAAATAATATTTTGTTATCGATTGTTACTGAGTAACGTTACTTCCTAGGAAAGGGTAATATTTTGCATAAGTGAATCATGTACTGATGATACAGCGGTAATAAGTATTAGGAATAAAAAGTTTTAAACTTGAGACCGTGTCGCGTACGGATATACGGGAATTAAAAGAGTTAGTTTTATTAGTCATACTTTTACAATCACGATTTTTAATGAGGGGATGCGTATTAATAAAGGGGGGAGTGGATTTTGATAAGGGACGGAACTTTTGATCACGGATTAATTAACGATATACGGGGGATAACGGATTAATTAACGAGGGTGTAGGAGTTTTGATAAGGTTTTTAATAAATGGGGCGGAACTTTTGATAAGGGGGAGTAAAAAAAATTGAAAATTTTTCGATTAAAATAGAATGCTTACTAAAGTATACACTAGATGGCGCCACCAAATATCGATTACTTTTCCAGGTGTTAGGAAATTCAGGGGGCCTTAAAAATACAAGTGGGTCAACCGGGGGGGGGGGGGGGCTTTAAAGAGGGGGGATTAAAAATACATGTCAACCAGGGGCAGTTTTGATAGGGTTTTTTAATAAAGGGGGGCGGAACTTTTAATAGGTTTTTTTAATGAGGGGGTGGCAGTTTTGATAAGGGTTTTTTTTTTAATGAGGGGAGTCAAAAATTGGAAATATACAGGTAAAATAGAGGGCTTTTCTAAAGTATAGTACTCATGATATACACTAGATGGCACCGCGGGTTTTTAATAAAGGGGCGGAACTTTTGATAAGGGGATTTTTTAATGAGGGAGAATCAAAAAAATGGGAATAATTTCGATTAAAATAGAGGGCTTTTCTAAAGTATAGTACTCATAATATACACTAGATGGCGCCATGGGTTTTTTAATAAAGGGGGAAGTAATTTTTAATAAAAGGGGAGGAATGTTTAATAAAGGGGTCAACCAGGGAGTCTATATGAAATATTAATTATTAATTATGAGTTATTAATTATTAATAATAATAAGGGGCGTGGTTGGTTATGGATAATAATAAAGGGAGATAGTCGTGTGGGGTGCATGAGGGGGCGTGGCCGGTGACGTCTTAGGGGGAGCACTATGCAAGGGGGGGGGGCTGGACATATTTCATATTACTCACGTGGGACTGGAACCTGGAAATTATAGATTACGTTTCTGGCGCACTACCAACTCAGCCAACTCCCACCTGATGAATATGGATGACTTCTTACACTCAACTGAAGGACAAGAAATTAAGTAGGCAGCGATTTATTTTTCGTATAAATATAAAACTGAATCATTCGGTCTCTAGAAGTTCGCACTGAAAAAGACAGAAAAAAAAACCTTTTTTGATATCAGAGATCCTTGAAACCTACTTTCAATCAAATAAATAGAGACCGCTATTTTTTTTTCTTTCAAGATCGCATTACTTTCTCCATAATTCATATAAGCGAAAATGAAAGATATATAGCTTCCGTTTTTTTTTTTCTGAACACAATAAAGTACACCAGTGGGTCTCGAATTTTTGTTAACTCGCTGTTACTCTAACACTCGCATCAATCCAGATAGGTTGCAAGCTGTTTCTTCATTAGCATCTCTAACAAGGAAGCGACGGCAAAGGCAATGACAGAAACTTCAAAAGGAAAAGAGGAATTATTTAAAAAAAGCTAGGAGAGGAGGAACACAAACGATGTGAGAATCTCGTTAGAAATGTATCACTTGTTACCAGGTAATGCTGACTTAATGAGAACAGACATAGATGCAAATTTGCACCAGAGATGGAGAGAGAGAAAAGGAAAGGAGCAATTATGATTGAATAATTAAATCGTGCCACGCTTCAGCGAAATTATTAACAAACTGCCAAAACAATTTCAGGAAAGGGGTACGAAGTATTGTTTTCGCTGGCAGGGAATGTTTGCCGTCTTATGTATTGATTCAGAAACGGTTCTTTGTTTCAGAAATTGCATAATGACATAAATTATCATTAAGAACCATCGATGAATCGTTAATAAGAACAATTGATGGAGTGTGAATAAAAACTATTTATAAATCACTAATAAGAACTAGTGATGAATCACTGTTAACAACTTTAGATGAATCTTTGCTGTCGATAAAACTTAATAAGAATTTGGGTTTTTTACCTCTGAACGGCACTTTTTTGCACACCATGGGCTAAAATGGCCAGGTCACAAGGACCCCAAAAGCTCAGAGAAAGTTGGGGGTCCACTGGAACAGCTGTTGGGAGACAGATGGTAACCTCCCGTCAAGGTCATCCAGCGCGTTCTTTAACGTGCACAGGGTATGGCTCTGTACACGGAGTCACGGCATAATGTCCCCATCCGACAGTCTTTCCAAGCCCATCGGTGTCCCCTACTGGATGTGGGCAGTGCGGGGAGTTTTGCGGAGATAAGTCTCAATGCTGACCCAGCTTAGACTCGAACCTGGGAACTGCAGATTACGAGCCTGGCGCGCTGCCGACTGAGCCACCTAATAAGAATTTGTTAATAGCAATAGAAGCATAAGGAATCGTTAATAAGAAGTATTGATGAGTCATTAATAAGAACTATCAATACATCTTAATGAGAACCAGGCCTGGATTTAGAAAAAAATGAAAGGGGGGGGGGGGTAGAAAGCGATGCAAATGAGCTCAAAATAAAGTAGAAGGGCAGCAATCGAACCACATAAAAAGGTTGATTCATTGCAATGTAACATTTTCTCCTTTGTTTTCGGTTTTTAAAAGAAAAATCTTGAAAATTGCCTAAAATATGAATTGGTTTTATTATTTTTTGGCTTCCATTACTCTCACAGGCGTTCTCAAAGGGGGCTCCTTTTTCTTCCTATATACGCCCCTGATCGATGAATATTTAATAAATTATTTAGGTATAATTTATTTTTATGTTAAAAAAATTTGTTTGATTTCTATTATTTGAAATAAATAGCCTGTAATGAAATTTCAAAATTATATTTAAAATAATAATCTTCAGACTCTTATTCCATTCAGTTTCCTTCGTTCTATTACAAAGCCGCCAAAGCACATCATAGTCATATGGGTCTAGGTTTAAAGTCACAACTACATAACGTATGCTTCGATATATTTTTTTATAAAGTACTGTCTTGTGCTTTCTGTTTGTTAGTCTCTGCCGAAGCTCATACTAATTGCAAATGAAGGTAATGAAAAGATTTATAGATACAAGCTCGAGTTGTTAAAAGTCTTTATGCAAGATTAATATTCCCAAATGTACAGACAGCAGTTTGGAGCGGCACAAATTATAAGTGCAACTGCGAAACTGCGAACTCACAGTGGGTTCATGAGTGGTCCGAGGCCTTCCTACTTTTCTGTGGCACAGACGTGCTACCGTTCGTATCAGAATGATGAAGTGTAGTCTGTCATGACACGAGGCACCGAATCTCGCCTGTCTCCGTTAAGATGCAGTAATTAGCATGATTGCACACAGGTGGGCCCTTGTAATTCAGCGATTTCTCTGCTTGGCAATGTTCGAAGTTAATTCTCCGACAATTAAAGCTCGTAATCACTAACCAGAAGCATTGCTTGCAGTAATTGTCAGTTTGTGCTTTCAGTCTGAGCGTAAAAGTTCAGTAGAAACCTTTCCGCAGTTCTTTAGTTTTATATGTTGGAAAAGAGGGTAGGTAATGATAATAAAATAGTTTCAGTAATTTATAAACTAAGCTTAACTTTCAATATTCATAGGGGGCTGGGGTAGCTCAGTCGGTAGCGCGCCTGGCTCGTAATTTGCAGTTCCCAGATTCGAGGGCCCGCCTGGGCCACCATTGAGATTTATCTCCTCGAAACTCCCCACTTTGTCCTCGGGCAGTAGGGGACACCGATGGGCTCGGAAAGGGACCGTCCGTCGGATGAGACGTTGAGCCGCGGTCCGGGTACAGCAGAGCCATACCCTGTGCACATTAAAGTAAACGATGGATGGCCTTGATGGGAGGCTACCATCTGTCTTCTAACAGCTGTCCAGTGGGTCTCCTTCCCCCCAACCTTCTCTCCACCCACGGATTCTTTGTGAACTGACCATTTAACCAATTGTGTGCAAAAAAAAGTGCTGCTCAGAGGTAAAACTACCCAAATTCAACATTCATAGGTATTGTTCGAGATTTTAATTCATTTTCTTCTAAAACTTGCCATGTGATGTGACTTCACTTTTAACCATTTGAATTACACATTTCTCGTGGTGACGCAATGGATATTATGCTAAGATTGTAACTCGAGATTTTGGTTCGATTTCAGCTATATCAGTATTGGTATATAAGATGACTAAATTTAGTGCCCGGCTAAGATTAGCCCATACCTGCTTCATCGAAACTGTGTCAAAGGCGATGACTGTAATAAAGAATGAACTAAAAAGAACTGGCACAAGAAACGAAGAGATTCCAAAACACTGGGCATTATTAATTGATTAATTTAGACACTCAATCGGTTAAGAATGGATTTTGATCTTTTAAATCCTTTCTGAAATTAACCTAATTTCTAGTGTTTGAGATAAGCGAATTTTGGTGATTAGTTATATTCTGAAACAGCAAAAGGGTCGAATCTGGGGGGGCAGGGCCCATCTTCCTGAAAATACGAGTAAAGGTAATGGGGGCAAAAAATTGTTAAACTTGTGCGTATTACGCATTCTTCAGGTAATATTTTAAAGACTTCTAAAACGGGGTGGAAAGCGTTATAGTGCAATGGAAATCTTGTCCCTCCCCTTTTTTTTTCCAGTTCGATTGCGTCACTTACCGCTCATTCACCCCCCCCCCCCCCTCTACCCACCCACACCTTTATTTCAGTATCGGCTCAAGGCACAGTGATCTAAAACCACAGGTCAGTAAAAATTGTCAGTATAATCTATTTGTCACCAATGAAAGTTGCAACTGTGAGAGTTAATCTAGTTTTGTTATATTTATTTATTTATTAAAAAATTGTGAATTAAAATGCACATTGATATTTTAAATTATTATTGTCAGCTGGATTCGTTTGTGTTGCAAAAATAATTTCATTACGCTTCAAATATTATTATCATCCCATAATGTCTCCTTTCCCTCTTAACGGTAGCTTTGGGTTGTTTTACCTCTGAGCGACACATTTTTGCACACCATGTGCTAAATAACACACATTTATAACTAAATAAATGTGTCACAAGGACCCCGAAGGCTCAGAGAAGGTTGGGGAGGGGACCCACTGGAACAGCTGTTGGGAGACAGATGCTAAGCTTCCCGTCAAGGCCATCCAGCGTGTTCTTTAACGTGCACAGGGTATGGCTCTCCCGCACACGCGGCCACGTCTTAACGTCCCATCCCACGGACGGCAGCCTTCCCAAGCCCATCGGTGTCCCCTACTGACCGTGGGCAGGGCGGGGAGTTTTGCGGAGATAAGTCTCAATGCTGATCCAGATGAGACTCGAACCTGGGAACTGCAGATTACGAGCCTGGCGCGCTACCGACGGAGCCACCCCCGCCCCAACGGTATCTTTGGATAAGGTAACAGAGAATGCGTTTCTAATTGTTTTTTTTTGGCTCCTTAAAGCAAAACATTTATCAACAACGGAGACGGTTTCGCAACAAACTGAAGCGTCTGCAGTTAATACAAATATTCCAGTTAGCTATGAGACCGTTTTTGCCGGTGCTAATGGTTTTAAGAAGCCGCAAAATTTTGGTTGTTTTACTTTTAAGGGACACTTTTTGCCCACAAGAACTAAATGGGTTGTTTTACCTCTGAGCGGCACTTTTTTTTCGCACACAATGGAATAAATGATCAGATCACAAAGACCCCGAAGGCTCAGAGAAGGTTACGGAAAGGATATCCATTAGATAAGTTTTAGGAAACAGATATTAGCCTCGCGTCAAAGTCAACAAGCATGTTCTTTGAAGTGCGCAGGGTATAACTCTCCTGCATACGAGGTCACGGCTTTATGTCTCATCCGACGGACGGCATCCTTTTCAAGGGTATTGGTGTCACCCTTTCTGACCTAGGAAAGGGTGGGGGCTAGTCGAGATAAATATTAACAATGACATTGTTGGGACTTGAATCTAGGAACACCAAACTGCTAAATCCGTTTTTTATGTGGCCATACGTTTCTACGTAACAGTAGATTCGGGCTTTAAAGTCATTATTAATGATATTCTTTGTTACTTCAGTTGGTCGGTCGGTGGTTGCTAGGAGACATGCTTTAGTAACATCTGCTTCTGCGTTAAAGGCCACCCCGACTGCTCTCGTCAACAATGAAGTGCTGAGACCTCACTTTGGAACCTAATCACATGACATATGATGTTTCCATTGTAGTTTGTGAATAGTTCTACGAAGTGCCCCAAAGGATAAATATTCTTCAGCATTGCTGGCGTCTATTTTGAAGTAGGACATGGTATTGCACACGATGAATATAACACTGGCCTAGTTTAATGCCGAACTCAATCATGGTTTGATTGTTTTATCTTTGAGAGACACTTTTTTGTACACAATGGGTTAAATGGCCAAGTCACAAGGACCCCAAATGCTCAGAGAATATGGGGGTGGGATTCGCTGGAACAGCTGTTGGGAGACAGATGGTAGCCTCCCGTCAAGACCATCCAGCGTGTTCTTTAAAGTGCACACTCTCTCGCATACGGTGCCACGGCTTAACTTCCCATTCGACGGATGGCGGATTTTCCAAGCCCATCGGTGTTCCCTACTGACCGTAGTCAGGGTGGAGAGTTTTACGGAGATAAATCTTAACCCTGACCCAGCTAGGAATCGAAACTGAGAAATGCAGATTACGAGACTGGCGCGCTACCATTGAGCCCCCCTCCCCCAACTCAATCATGCTACAAAGATTACCTCTGAGACATTCTCCTGTTGTTTTCTATGAAATGTTACTCACATACCAGTGTTGGAGACTATACGACATGTAACATCTCTCAATGGAGTTTACTGTTGTTTGGAACTGATTGTCACTCAATTGAACTCAATCGACAGTGCTTTAGGTTCGTAATCTGTAGTTCTCAGGTTCGAGTCCCAACTGTACCAGTTTCGAAATTTATCTCCGTTAACCTCCAGTTTGACCTCAATCGGAAAGGGAATACCGACGGGCAAGGGTGTAATGGTTTTTGAGAACTAGGTGAAAGCTCCAGAATCAGTTGAAAAGAGACGCGGCGACGTTAAGCGACACATAAAACATATGTTTCAAAGCTCTGGAGCTCTGGATTTGCAAATATAATACAGGAGTGGATATGCTTACAATATATCTCTTTCCTGTCGTTAAATATACGGGATCAAATAATAATAATAATAAAATAAAAATTAAAAAATGAAAAACTTTGGAAGTAAGGGAACGGCTTTCCCCACGTCCGTCGGATGGTACTTAACCTCGGCTCAGTGTGCGCCAGAACCCTACTCTGTGCACGTTAAAGATCCCTCTGGATGGCCTTGATGGGAGGCTACCATCTGTCTCTCAACAGCTGTCCAGTGGGTCCACTTCCCCAATTTTCTCTGAGCCCTCGGTTATCTTGTGGCCTGTCCATTTATCCCACTGTGTGCAAAAAAGTGCCACTCAGAAGTAAAACAATCTCAATCCTTCCCAAACATATTGGTCAGTTAATCCAGTTTTATTGATATTTAAAAGTTTATTTCTTAATTAATGGCTGAATATTATTCACAACTCTACTGATTGACTTTAATGTTTCTGTTCTGAGAAACTAATTTAATTCAAGATCTAAATTACTTTTATCTAAAAAGATTATTTATTGCAAAAAAAAAATCCCTGCATCCTTTGTAAGTATCATTCCGCAGCAAACCCAGAAACAGCAAAGGGGAAACGCCAAATAGTTCAGCAGAATCCGAGACCGCTTCCCTCAGTCAACTAAATATAGTTTAGAATCCACGAAGAAATCCTCAATCCTCTAAGTCATTAACAAAGACAGCACCTTTAAGATCATTTAAACTACAAAGATAATTAAATCTAATAACCTTTCTTGGATGAGAGCAATAGCATCTCTCTGTTGCTCTGTTAAAGGTCATGCATACCGGATTTAAATACCAGACGCAGTTCAAAATTATCAGTCCCATCGATTAGAGAGCGGCTACATCTCTTCCTTCATCAAGTAGTGGCCTCTGATTAGTTTAGGAGGGAAGGAAGACCTAGTACAGGCATCTCTCTCTATCAGGCAGACTCTGCATGTGGAGAATGTGGTTTACGAAGGTGGAGCTTTACCTACTGTTGTTAACAATCCTTTGGAGAATAATCTGTCACGGGAGATAAGCCCTGCTTCACTTCAAATTAATTTAATCATGACGTGTGCAGAGCTCCAGGACCTGTAGCAGTGTGCGAATTGTGTTTGGATAAATAGTTCTGCTATTTACCGGTAAACATTGTTAATGTTCGGCACTGGCGTGAACCCTTGGTTGTCAGTATAACGGTATCCAGGTAATAACAGCGTGCCCAGTTACATGGTTATGAGCCGTGTTATGGAATATGTCATGAATAATTACGCAGTGGTCATTTATTATTATCAAATTATAATTTATTTATCTTAACTGTGTAATAAATAAGTTTAGGATAACTAATTTTGTCGTTTTGTTCACTAAAGCTAACTAGCTTCACTGCAGTTGAGAGCAACTTGCTTGATCGGCTAATATTGTTTTAACAATACTAAAGTCAGATAAAGAACATATTCAACTGTGTCTTGCTGATTATATATTATTATTGACTTCTGTTGTTTCAAAATTGACGTTCAATGTCCGAAAAAATAAATGCGGGGGTTTGGCTTAGTCGATAGGGGGCCAGGCTCGTAATATGCATTTTCCAGACTCGAGTCCCGCTAAGCCCGATCTCCTTGAAAAGGCCACAGTCCCTCGAATAAGAAGTAAAGCCCTGGTTCTGAATGAGGGAGAGCCATACTCAGTGCACGTTAAAGACACGCTGAATGGCCTTTACGGGAGGCTACCATCTGTCTCCCAACAGCTGTTCAGTGGGTCCCCTTCCCCCAACCCTCTTTGAGCCCTCGGGGTCCTTATGACCTGGCCATTTATTCCGTTCTGTGCAAAAAAGTGACACTAAGAGGTAAAATAAAAGCAACCCGAAAAAGTAATTGCTGCAATCATTAAAACACCGGTTGTTTCTTAATAGCATTGACATAACATTGCATATATTTATATAAAATATTTATGTTATACAAATACATAGAAAGCTGCTTGGGATTGAGTGACTGAGTAATCTGCTATTATTTACCATGATACAGAAATGCTAGAGCTCTGAAATTTTGGGATTAAGAGTAGTTTGATCCATAGATCTCAAAACCAGCATGGATATTTAGACTTGACATATCTTTTAAAGACAAATACAGATCATGTTTCTACTTACGATATGATATAAAGAACTGTGATCTATTGGCACTAAAACTCTGAACTTTGTATGAGCTTGGAAATCATTCACAGCTTAGATCTCAAATCCTATAACAGATTTAGATCCTATTGTTATTTCAAGAACAAATAGAGGTATAATTACTAAAATGTAAAATGATGCTTTAATTTTACCAGAATCCTAGTATTAATGTAAAATTGGCATACAATGTTTATATACAGGGTGTCGAACTAATAATGGTGAGGTTTCGGTATGGCACTGCCTCCAAATACACGAAAGGCATCACATTGACTATTGTACCTGTACACTGTACATTCCCCACTAAAACAGTTTCACGGGCTACCAGCAGAGGACACGACATACCACTATTACCTTTCCATAGTTCTCAGTCCAACGTTTCCTAACAGATGTAATGGTAGGGGTGATCCAATTCTATGGCCACCAAGGAACCCGATTTCACACACTTTTTTGGCGGTGCGGGGGGGGGGGGGGTAGCTTTGTAAAGAATTGCACTTCTACGGACAAAATTCGAGATCTGAATCATTTGAAAGCTAAAATAATAGAAGCAACTAAGCAAGTAATAAGAGATATGCTGCATCATGTATGGCAAGAAGTAGAATAACAATTGGATATATGTAGGATCACGAACGGTGAACGTGTGGAAATTCACTAAATATGTTCCGAACTATTTGAGATATGCTTTAATTTAAATTATAACTTTCTTGAATAAGTATATTATTTCCTTACACGGTGCTTCTCGAAACCTCACCATTATTTCTCGAAGCACTGTGTTTTAATATCTAGAACAGGGGTTCTCAACTTGGGGTACGCGGTAAAAATTTTTGGGGTACGCCATGCTGTGCAAAAATGTCATTTCTTGTGTTTATTGATATATGTAATTTATGAATACAAAATTTAATGTGTGTATATATATATATGTTTTATTTCATTCTCATTGTTATACTATAACTATAGTTTTATCTATATATACAAGGGGTTCGCCAGTTATATACATGTTTCCAAGGGGGTACATGTATCATAGAAGTTTGAGAACCACTGATTTAGAGTAATGTACCTGGGTTCGAGACCCGGGTAAGGCATGGATGTATGTGTCGTTTTTCTGCTGAGGTCCTGCCATCCTCTCAGACCTTCTACTATGGCATATAAACTGACAGGTTCCTGTCAGACCTCTGTGGCAAGCAGCTGCTTGAGGGGGTATTTATTTATTTTTATTTATAATGTTAGAAAATTCTGTTGGAGAAGGGATATTTAGATTACCTAATGTAGTGTATAGAAGGCCTTATTTTCCACATAGCATGTATTGCATAAAGACGCCAATCTAAGAGTTAAGAATTCTAGAGCTATATTTTTGTTGTTCAAGGAGAAAAAATATATCCTTTTCAGATTTTAGACGGGAAAAAAAAATACTATTTGCGAGCATCCAATATTTAGAGCGATTAAAATTCTTACTCTTGGCAATCGAAAGTGAAGTTTTATTAGATATGCTTGATGAAAATATAATTTGTTCAACTACAGAGCAAATACAAGACAGGAAATATCTAAATTTAAAAATGAACAATTTCCTTTATATGTTTTACTGTATACTTAATGTTTTAAAGTATATCGAATATGAATTCGTTATATCACTATGAAATTTGTCTCCGAAATTGTAATATTCATTGTTCATTAAAATCCCTACATCCATTTCATTTTATCTCTTTATGAATGCATAGTAAATAAAATTAAAATATGCTTCTTATATAAAATATGAGGCACACTTGAAGGCTCTGCTGTTGAGTATGAAGTGGCGCTTGAAATGTAAATCATGCTCTGAGTATATTAGAGAGAGATATTGTTAGGTTTGGAAAGATCATAAATGTCCATTTGAAATGTGAAAAGGATGTTCTTGTATATGTTCCTTTTCTATAATCCTTCCTTTCTTAGAATATCAGATGTTGAACAAATGACGTAAAAGTGAACGCAGTCAGTATCTTTATAGGTTTTTTTAAGTTCTGTGTTTAAACGAGAGATATTGACAAAAAGTAATGAACTTTTCATCCGTTACTGATTTAAAAGCGGATTTTGCTGGTTTTTCCATTGCAGTTTTAGTAGGCTGTTCAAACTATAAATTAAACATCACATTCAGTAATGTATCTACTGCTTGCCACAAACCATAAAAATCCTTCGTCGTCATTTGATCACAAAAGGAGTTCATTGTCCTTTGTGTATCGTGATAGATTAATATTCTGCTTGATGCTGTACCGAAAAGAGATGCTGTACCGGAGAAAGGATATGCTTTTTTGTGCTAGGTTGACTCTTGGGTGTTTTAATAATTCGGCAGTTTGACATTGTTGTTCAATCCTATTTTGAGAAAGTTGGGTTGCTTTGTTTACTCTGAGAGTAAAAAAGGCTCAGAGTTGGTTATTGGAAGGACCTGAACCAGTGTTAAGAGACAGATTCAAGCAATTTAAAGTTTGGTTGACGCAAATTTTCAAAGCTTTTTCGTACACACACACACAAAAAAAAAAACTACCTCTCTATTCTAGTTAAAAACTTAGAATAAAGAGAGCTCCTATGCGAATATATATTGTAATAAAGAAATTTATATAACTACCGATAATATATTCAACGTTTTAATGCATTTTTGTTATTCTATTTAGCATCACCTGTATTTTACCTCTAGTCGACATTCCAACCACAGTAACTCGTAATCGAGGCCTATGAGAGAGACGAGATAGCGTGATGACAATACAATACATCAATGCATTAATCGAAATTGGAACCCTGTTTTGGCGCCCTTTTGTTCCTCAGACAACACACTAAATGCCCAACTTGTGGGACTGCAAAAACATTACAAACCTGCATTACAAACCTGCAAGGAGTGAAACACAAAAAATTACTTTCTCCTTTTGTGAAACCACGCTGTATGCTAATTTTTAATTGTAAAGATCTTCCTAAATTCGTCTTAATACATTAGTCAATATCGAACAATTTAAAACATTCCATTTGTGAAATCTTTATGGTACGAGGAACTAGAAAGTCTCCTCTAGGGATTTATTCTCTCGTTAACCAAAGTTAGCTCAGCTGTTTTTTTCTCTCAAATGTTTCGATCAGAGTGAAGCTATTTGCTTTAGGATTGGGGGTAAATATTGACTGCAATTAGTTTCAATAGTTCTTTGATACATTACTACATGATTGCTGCCTTTTTTCTTTTTCAGGAAGAAGTCTGTATTCTTTCTTTGGTTAGACACACAGCGAACTTTTTATTTCAAGTGGAATAAGAACGAAAAAAAAAAGCTTTTGTTTTTAAATTGTTTAAACTTTCGTTTGTATTCTGTGTATGGTAAGTAAGCGAAAATTCATTTGCAGTTTATTTGATTTTATCATTGTGAAGACTTGGAAGCAAATGGGAAGGTGTTTTCTTTACAGCAGAAGTAATTTATTTTTTTATAAGTAACTTATTTCTAGAACATAAATCGTAATATTATTTCCATTGTCTTTAAAGTAATGAATGCAGTGGCGCAAAATGTTTTAAAATAAGATAATGGTCTAGAAGCACGTTTAATGTCGCATGCAGTGAAATATAAGTGCATTCAGGGTTTGGACAAATGTAAACATGCATGCAACTATATTAAAGAACGTGTAAGGGACAAGTAGGGACAGCGAGTCAAAGGGTAAAGGTCGCCCTCTTACTGCAAATTTCACTTGAAGGTTTAAAGAGGAATGCAAAAAAGTCGACTCTCAGTATCTCCATTTGCATTAAAATATTTATAATTTCAAAATATATCACCAAATTATGTTAGATCATTATGCTAGTTTCCATTTAGTTGTACACCAGTGGCTTTACCTGGTTTTAATCCAGTGGTATCTAGAATATTATTAAGAGGTAATAAGTAGTTTAACTATAAGGTTATAAATATAAAGATTTATACTGTATAAGGAAGATAATCAATAGTAATATTTTAGACGAAAACTTTACAGTGTATTTGAAGATTTTTTTAAAGTGGTGAATTTTTTTTTCCAATACAGGATAGTAAGAAGTCGTCAAAATCTTAAAGCCCGCCCTATTTCGACCATTTGCACATGAGGGTTCAAACCCTAATGCAGAGAAGCACTCTTTCGGGTGCGCCCTTTTTACCCTAATTATTTGGAGTTATCTCTTCTTTGTGACATTCTTTCTTTGACAATCTGGAAGGACATAAAAAATAAGTCTTCAGCCCGAAAAAAACGCTGTAAGAATATAGTGACGGTTTTAGATATAGTTTAATAGAAATAAAATATATGATACAGGAACTGTATTATTGATTATATATATTATTACGCTTTATGTTTTATGCTCATATTTAATGTTAATATAATTTTTTTTAACCTACCTGCATTTTATTAAAACTAAATTTATTTTAATTTGCACAACATAAATGAAGTAATATGTAACAACATGTTTATATTAAAAATTTCAAGTTCACAAAATAAAGCCCAAGTGATGGGTTGTTGCTAACGAGCTGTTTTTCCTTGCAGTAGACCATGACACCAATAGCAATGGTCAGACGTGTGAAAAGACGTGCCGCTATGGAGGAGTCTGTGATTACGACTCGGACAGTTTGCCACATTGCGTGTGCACTTTCCACTGCCCTGCTCTGCGAGAACCTGTCTGTGGCTCTGATGGACGTCTCTATGACAACGAATGCCGGTTAAGAGAAGAATCCTGCAGACAACAGCACAAGATTCAAGTCGTCCCTTTAGACAGATGTGGAGGTAGGTAGGATATTAAGTAAATTGTGCTATAGGATTAAAATTTGGTTTTTAGTTCCGATATTTATTTGTAAAAAGGAAAACAGAGCAAAGGGATAATTTGTCGGAATTTTTGAAAAGATTGTGTTGTTTCAAAAACTTTTTTATTATTATTAGTTTTCATTTAGAACAACTTGTTTAATAGGGTTATCCCAAAACATTTTTGCCAGATGCAGCTTTTATGATAATGAAGCTAAATGAAAGCTGTGATATATTATTTATTAATATTTAATGTAACATTTGTTTCAATAATCCTACCGGTAGTATAATAATTTAAAAGTTTATGTTAAATTAATGCATTATAAGTAGAATGATAACTCGGAAAACTAGCATTACAGCGTCGGAGACTTAACAAGAAAAAAAAGAACTCTAAAGATTCAGTTGGTAAAGAAATCCCACTGGGCAACTGTTAATATGTATATGGGAATCTCCCTTCAAGACCATAGTATATTGTTTAACGTGCGCAGAGTTTGATTCCCCTGTACATTGGGCCACTGCGAAACAGACAGGCGTCCGCCTTTCGAAGCCTGTCGGTGTTCCCTTTCGAGCCGAGGACAAAACAGGATTAGTATCAAAGCTGGCAGAGTTGGGACTCGAACCTGGGAATTGCAGATTGCGAGCCAATCCTCGCTCCTTCGTTTTAGTAATCTTAAAATATATTATTTTAGAAACGTAAGTAATATACACTAGTGCGCAAAAGTTAAGTAACAAACACAATCTATGTCAATAGGAAATTAATTTCGAAAATGTGTAACTTCAAAAATAAGCCTTTTATGGTAAAATGTGAGAAGAAAAATTAACAATTTCAATTCACTATCCAAATATCAAATTTCAGCAATATTCACTACGTATTTAAAGAGATATGAACATTTAGACTATAACAATAGCAATGGCAGTCATAAGATTTCACCTCAAAAGCTAATTAAAGCTAAAATAATAAATATTTTTCCGCGACGTTTAATAACATAACTATATGTTTTAGATGTTTCTATCATCCATTCTTTCAATATTCGTTAATATTGTATGAGTTTCATAGCAATACATTGCTGATGTTAAATATTCCAGCTTCCACAACTCTTAAAATACCAGATATTACTGCCGAAAATCGCAATTTATATAGATTTGATTGAAATCTTTAATATATTTTCAGTGATATTTCACCATAAAAAGCTTATTTTAGACGTTAGAGAGTTTCAAAGTCAGTTATTGACATAAAATGAGGTTGTAACTTAACTTTTTCCCACCAGTATATATATGTGTGTGATTGCCATTTTTTTTTTGTTCTGTTATTAAAATTTCAGAGAGGGGTCCTGTGGGTACTCTTTCACATGTCCCTGTGATACTCTTTCACCACCTACCCCATCACCCCCCAAACCCCTTTATTGTATTCATCTTGCCAGTAATAAATGAGAGATAAACTAAAACTTTTATTTAAAAAACATTCAATTTTTGCTATTCCTACTTTTACACCCCTTTCATTTGCATAGGCAACAGAAAACAAATTTTAGAAACATTTACGAAATTATGGATGAAACAAATAATCCAGACATTCATTTTATTATACTTCTTTTCAGTTATGTCAGTCTAGTGATTTTTGTTTTCGAAAAGTAACAAATCACACACAGCATTAGAAAAATGTTTAAGGAATATCTGCCTTGTATCTGAGTCTGACCTCAACTCTTTTATCTCCTGGTCATGTTGATGACACCGCCATTAATCTCGAAGTCATCTCGAACTGTTATCACAACATCATTTTTCATTCAACGTCTGCTTTTGTTGCGACGTCAACCGTCTGATGTCCGTTGCCCTGGGGCCGTTCAGCTGCACGTGACATATCACTAAGGGCGAGAAGGAAACCTCGATGTCTCATTTTCTATCGCCAGCATGATTCCGTTTTGTTCAAATTTTCATTACTCGTTCATGAGATAAAAGCGATTTCAGAGCCAAGTTGCAATCAGATATTGCTACTGTTGTAGCTCAACGCGTTTTCTAACGTATAATTAAATCTTTTTTCATCACATTGTTCGAAGTTTTCCGACAGGGAATATTTCCTGTTAAGGTACAATATCCGAGGTGCGGGGTGTGGTTCAGTCAGTAATGAGCCAGGCTCAAAATCTACAGTTCCCGAGTTAGAGTCCCAACTGTGCCAGCATTGAGATATTCTCTTCTAACTCTACCCTGCCCTTAGTGGCAAAAGGGACACCGATTGGGCTTGGAAATGCTGTCATCCGTCGGATGGTACGTTAAGCCGTGACTCCGTGTTACTCTGTGCAAGCTAAATAACAAGTTGGATGGCTTAACGGAAAGCTTCCATATGTCTCCTAGAAGCTGTCCAGTGGGTTCCCTTCCAACAACCTTCTCTGAGCCTTTGAGGCCCTTGTGACCCAGCCATTTAGCCCATTGTGTACAAAAAATGCCGCTCAGAGGTAAACAATCCAACAGCTCTGTCCTATCTATCCAAGTTAAAAATTGTTTTCCCTATCTATTCAAGTTAAAAAATAAGGTCACTTTTACTTAAGGAATGAGTACTGGCGAGTAACTGAGAATGAAAAGCACCTGAAATATTATCTGTGATCTTGGGCTCCAGTGCTAATTCCGGCAAAACTCAATTCTCGATTTTACTCGTCA
Source organism: Ryuthela nishihirai (assembly GCA_038380435.1). Taxonomy (NCBI): domain Eukaryota; kingdom Metazoa; phylum Arthropoda; class Arachnida; order Araneae; family Heptathelidae; genus Ryuthela; species Ryuthela nishihirai. Next base: position 50,995,240 of record JAWZYU010000020.1, read on the forward strand.
CTTGTTCTAAATTCTACAAATTATTTGATCGTGAGTTAGTTAAATAAAACAATCATCTAGCCGGAGGAGATGACTTTGCTATTCAATTAACAGTTTCCTTTCTGGGTGCAAAGTTAGTCCCGAATTCTCATTTAAGGGGTCGCTGTAAATTTATTCCTACGAGTCTGTTGAACCAGATGAATTCGAATAATGTTTCTTCAGCAAAGGGCGTTAGCTAACATTCAAAATGATGAATCTTAATTCGGATTTAGCCGAAAAGTGATGCTCATATCGACATTGACTGTAACATGCACACTCTTGACAATAAACTTCTCTTTGGTTACAGAAGTCCGGATGATTCCTTGCGAAGGAGAAACGCCTCTGAAAGATCCTCTAACTGGAGAAGAATACTATTGCGGTGAAGGACCAGGTTCACGGATATGTCCCCCAAACAGCTACTGCCACAAGTCTGTGGGCTTTGCAACCTGTTGCAGGGAAGGTAAGAGAAATATCAGCATGTAATCACTTTAAATTTACCATCTAGACTAGGAGTTTACAAACCCTCTTAAACCAGGAAACCCTTATATTTTTTTCTCGGAGCCCTTAAATATTTTAAGCCTAACCTTTACAATTAAATAATCTCCTCAAGAGATGGTAGGCTAAATGATAAAACAAATTTAATGTTCATTAGGTAATTAATGATTCTTTCCCTGTTCTCGAAAAACATTTCGAATATGTCAAACAGTTTCTCCTCATTTGGTTTTTGTTATTTGAATTACAATTAAAATATATTCCCAGATAAAAACCTTCGTTTTTTTTCTAATGTTTCGTTTGGGAAACATCCTCTAACTTTACGCAAGTCAGAGCGTGAGCCCTGAGAAATGTTAAATCATCAAGACAACGATTCGGTTCAGAGACGTATCCAGGGGGTCCCGTCAGGAAAACCGGTCGTCTTATACGAAATCTCAAATTAATCTACCTGATTACTTTCACGTATTTGATTGGAAGATAGTTTGGTACAGCAACTGCAAGTTAACGTGTTCAATAGTACTATGATTGTGGTAGCAAATCTAGTCTAATTTGATAGTGCTCGACAACCAAAGCCAGATTACTTATAAGGCACCTAAGGGCTCCATTAATAAGGGGTAATTGAGCGCAGAGATTCAGTGTTCTATTTTGTTCGTTTAAGTCCGTCCCGTGGTAGAGTGGTTAGCACGCTTGGCTACTGATCTAAGGGACCTGGGTTCGAGCCCCGGTATTAGGCATGGATGTGTGTGTCGTTTTTCTGCTGAGGTCTTGCCATCCTCTCAGATCTCCTAGTGTGGCATATAAACTGACAGGCTCCTGTCAGACCTCTGTGGCAAGCAGCTGCTTGAGGGGGTATTTATTTTTTTATTTTTTTAAGTACCAAAAAAATTGTACTCTTTTCAATTTCTAGAAGAAATCAAAATTATTTCAAATATCCGTGGTTCAAAAGCGATTCAAAATTCTCTCTCCGGCCAATCGAAAGTGGCTGTTAAACTGTGAAGTGTAAAAAAGTGAATAATTAAAGTGGGAAGTGTAAAAAGTGAACTTTGCCATTATACACAGCATATTATCAAACTTATTGGTGCACTTCCATTATTAGATGAATCGAAAACCACATTCCAAGTACCATAATATAATAGCTTTTTGCAAAAAATTGCCACATGTTGTAAAATATGGCTCTCAACCAAAATTGCTGAAAATCTAGATTTTCAGCAATTTTTGTTTAATATTTAAAGAGTTGTTAAAACTGAAATATTTTCCAGGAGAAGGATGCGGTTACCCTCGTCCTAAACACTGTTTCAAATTTGATGAAAACTAAGAATCCATTACTCAAACTTATAAAATTGCTCTTATTTTAGTAAAGTATTTGTTATAACTCTTGATATAAATTCCTAAGAATAGCAACACTGCTGTAAATGTTTCATCTTCCAAAAAAAAATTGGGGCCGGGATGGCTCAGTCGGTAGCGCACCAGCCTCGTAATTTGCACTTTCCAGGTTTCAAACCCAGCTGGGCCAGCGTTAAGATCTATCTCCGCAAAATTTCACCCCCCTACCCTTGGTCAGTAGGGGACTGCAATGAGATTGGAAAGTCCGCTGTCCTTCGGATGGGACGTTAAGCCGTGGCTCTGTGTTCATAAGAGCCATATCCTGTGCACGGTAAAGAACATGCTGGGTGGCCTTGTAGAGAGGCTACTATCTGTCTCCTAATGTTATCTGTCTCTAAATCTGCTGCCCAGTGGGTTGTATCCCCATAACCTTCTCTGAGCCCTAGGGTTCTTGTGTCCTGGACATTTAGTTCATTGTGCATAGAAAAAAGTGCCTCTCAGAGGTAGAACAACCCAACTGTGTATGGTAACAAAGCTGAAATACAATTAAGGTTTCAACATCAATTTCAGTTATATTATTTCCTTTTTTCATGGTTGTAAAACAAAAAAAAATTACAATTTTTTGGATAAAACTAGAGAACAAACCATGCATAAATACTCAATACAGCTTCTTGTGACTACGGGTGCGTGAGGTGTAAATTCAACCTGTCCACAACTACTTAACTTTCCCAGTTTATCTTCAACTGTTCACGAGAAAGTTCTGTGAGAAAGGGAACACCAATGGGTTTGGAAAGGCCGTCGTGCGTAGGACGTAATCTTAAGCCGTGTCCCGTATTATGAAGGAGAACTATACCATGAGCACGCTAAAGACCAAACTGGACGGCCTTAATTGGAGTCCTTCATCAATCTCCTAAGATTTTTACAGTAAACCTCCTTCCCCAATCTTCTCTGCGTTCTTGGGGTCCTTGTTACCCATCCAATTAGCTCATTGTGTGCACAAAAAGTGCCGTTCAGTGGTAAAACAACCCAATCTAGTAAAAAATCAAGTGATCCTTCTTATTTTTTTTTCATTCAAAATACTTGTTGTATATTTGTAGAGAAAGCAAAAATGCATTTCTGCAAAAAAATTATTTCTTTTTTCTAGCTAAACAACTATTCACTGGATTTTTTCCTTGCTTATTTCAAACGCCTTAGAATCCATGTTATCGTCATTAATGCTTATTCAAAAAAATTCGTTCCTTGATGAAAACAAGCTAAAACTAGCCCTATACAAGTAAAAGAGCACATTAAATTTTCCACCATCCAATTAGTTTTCTTCAGCTTCCTTTGAGTGTTATGTTTTTTACTCTGTTTTAAGGATAAATACTAGATTGATTCAACTGCCTCTTTTACTAGTTGAAATAAACAATAATTGGTTTGTGTAAGAGTTGTCGACAGTTCTTTGAATTTGAAAGATTTATATATTAAGCAAATAAAAAATCTAACAAAAGCGAAAGAGTTTGAATTTTTTGGAAAAAAAATATTGCAAACAAAATTAGAATTATGCGTCGAAAAATATTACCAAAAGAAAGAGGTTTCCTCATATAGAGGAACACTGGAAAATTTCACGTAGTGGTGGGAAAAAATGCAAGCTTATTTTTAATACGATGTACTTTAAAAAACATTTTACCGTTGAACTCGTAGCAATTTATGCATTTAGCGAACGTCTGCATTTCTTCATTTTTTGGAATACTTACATAAACATTATTGATGCTTATATCGTTAAGTCAGTGATTCGTTCTTTAGTTGAAAAAAAAAAGTTATTAAATTATTATGCGAAAAAAAAACAACTGGTAGGCATTGTTTCTCTAATAAAGCGACAAAAGTTTTCTGTAGAGAATTTCGTATTGTTTCTTTTCTTTTTCTCATTTCATGAGAGGAACTCCAACTGTTATGAAACAAATTTTTTTACCCTCTTTTATAACTTAATCACTGATACGGATAACTCAGGGTTCCTCACGTTCAACGCTTTAATTAACATTCTCTTCTCTACTGATATCACGGTCGAGTTGGAACTCGTGTTTTTGTAATTTCCTCGTTCGCGTGTCTTGTTTTCCTCTTCCACTTTCTCTGCTTGTTTTTCTTTCCTCTCTTCACCTTTCCAGATGCAATGTACAGTTGCAGCTTAATTTAACCACCTATTGAAATTCTTTGCTACATTTGCAGCTTAAAAAATTAAAGAGAGCCTGTTAATTTATTTTGGGAACTACTTTACCTTGCCTCATTTGTGACTTCGTCAGCTACTTATTGTTTACAGATGCAGGCAGATTTTACCGCCACTTTTCTTTTATCGGCCAATTCGATATACTGCCTCATGGACTTAGCTAGGATAGGTTGGGTTGTTTTACCTCTGAGCGTCACTTTTTTCATGCAATAGGCTAAATGGCCAGATCGCAAGGATCCCGAGGACTCAGAGAAGGTTGGGGGAGGGGATTCACTGGATAGCTGTTAGGAGGAAGATGATAACGTCCCGTCAAGGCCACCCAGCGTGTTCTTTAACCTACGCAGCGTATGGCTCTACCGCACTCGGGATCAAGGTTTAACGTCCCATCCGATGGACGGCGTCCTTTCCATGCCAATCGGTGTCCCCTACTGACAGAGGGTAGGGCGGGGAATTTTGCGGAGATAATCTCAACGCTGGCCCAGCTGAGATTCGAATCTTGGAATAGCAGATTACAAGATTGGTAGGATACCAAGCACATAATTGATATTCTTGGGTTCAGGTCCCGCCTGTGTTTTAAGTTCTGCTTTTTCTCATTATCCTTACTCTATTATCTGTGAATACCAATGGGTACCGATATATTTGAAAAGGCTGCCGTCCATCGGATGGAACATTAAACTGTGGTTCAGTGCAAAACAGGTATCTGAGCACATTAAAGATCACGGTGGATGGCTTTGATGATAGGTTTCCATCTGTCTCCTGGGGTGGGGGTGGTTCAGCCAGTTGCGCGCCAGGCTTGTAATGTTGCAGTTCCCAGGCTCTAGTCCCAACTGTGCCAGCATTGAAATTTTTCTTCCGTAATTACTACCCTACTCTCGGTGAAAAAGTGGACACCGCTGGGCTTTGAAAGGTTGTCGCCAGTGGGATGGGGCATTAATCCGTTGTTCATTGTGCAAGGGCACTATAACTTTTGCATATTAACAAACATGATGGACGCCATTGATGGGAGACCTTTCATATGTCTCTGTTTCATAAGGCTAGGGAAGGGAACAGCTGTCCAGCGGGTCCCCTTCCCCAGCCTTCTCTGAGGCCTTCTGGTCTTTGCGGCCGAGCCATTTTGACAAATCTGTGCAAAAAAAATTCCTTTCAGAGGTAAAACAATCCACATGCCCCTTTCCTTACTCAAATCTTAGCCCGTGAATTCCTTATGTCCTTGCCGTATGGAGCATTGTGTGCACAGTGGCGCTCAGAAGGAAAACGCTAACGATGCCTTAGACATTTTCTGTATATTTTTCAACAATGAGATCTCATTGTGGTAGAACGGCTTTAGAAGTAAATCCAGCGATGCTAACTGAAGATCGTTATAAATAATGAAGTATCTTGGATAAAGGGCAGTCAAAAATACGCCTACCTCGGCAGCGGTCGAGAATGCTTGTTTCTTCTAACTCAAGCTGACATCATATTTTCTCCAGTGCGCAGGTTCATTGTTGGCTAAGGCTTAATTACTACACAAACGTTTTATTTCTGTTTTAACCGATTTTGGAACCATGTTGTTCCTGAGACACTTGCCCAACAGGTTCAAAATTTAGTGCATGGGTTCTTCATCTGCCATCCCATGTTGCAGGAAAAGTCATGCCCCTATATAAAACGTGGTTTTAATCGTTTAGAACTATGAATTCCTTTTGTGGCTACAGGAGATCTGTCACCAGTTTGACAAGGTTAAACTGTGAGATAGATCAATCCTCAAAGATAAGTTTGACAAGGTTAAACTGTGAGATGATCAAATTCTCAGAGATAGATCAATCCTCAAAGTGGTGGTCCATGAACCATGCCCATCCCGAGGCATCAGTTACTAATCTGAAGCATGCTGCCAGGGAAGAACGAAATGCGTTTTCAGAAACATAACATATCGATATGCCATAGCGCCACAGTTCATATATGTCCGAACACTCCATATGACGTCATATCGTGCAGAGTGAGGAAAGTATCATGCGAAAAAGCATACCTCGTATCTTGAGGTAGCACGTGACAAGAAGCTCCAGGCAAATGCACGGCAAACGGATCTCAGAGGCGTTTTCTGCCAGATCCGCCACATGTAAAATTTTCTGGTCCGCTTCATCAGACAGATAGAGAATCCATCATGTTCATTAATATGAACAGGGTATGACTTTCTTGCACACGAAGCCACCGCTTAACGTCTGGGGGGAGGGGGTGGCTCGGTCGGTAGCGCGCCAGGCTCGTAATCTGTAGTTCCCAGGTTCGAGTCCTAGCTGGGTCAGCGTTGAGATTTATCTCTGCAAAATTCCCCTCCCTGCCCATGGTCAGTTGGGGACACCGATGGACTTGGAAAGGCCGCCGTCCGTCGAATGTAACTTTAAGCGGTAGCTCCGTGTGTGGGAGAGCCACCTACGTTAAAGAACACACTGGATGGCCTTGAAGGGAGTCTACCATCTGTCCCCCAACAGCTGTTCCAGTGGGTCCCCTCCCCCAACCTTCTCTGAGCCTTCGGGATCCATGTGACCTGGCCATTTAGCCCATGATGTGCAAAAAAGTGCCGCTCAGAGATAAAACAACCCAAAGCTTAACGTCCCATTCCCCTGATGGCAGTCTTTCAATACCCATTGAAAAGCACTGCGGCAGATGAATTCATTTCTGTGGTAAGTTTATTACAAGTTCAACGAGCGGAGACTCTTGAAGAAGGCGACGTAATTGTACAGAGCAAACGCTTTTGCGGAATTGTTTTAACATGTAAAGGATAGAAAAAAGCTATCGCATAAACATCCAAAGCAAGTTTCTTCACGAAAACGTTCCTTTCCTTTAAATAGGAGTAGTTGTTTTCTACTAAAAACGAATATAAGATTTCGTGATGCTGGTAAAAGAAGCGGAATAATTACATATGGATGTAAATATATTACACTTAAATAAGCACAATATATAAATAGAGGCCATGATAGCATGTCTTTACTGATAATGTAAATGCACAGAAAATTTAATTTTGGATAGTAATGCTACAAAACAGAATGGGACATAGTCCGAAATCAAACAACAAAATTTAGACATAAGTCTGTTGAATAATGTGCAAATCGTGAATATATTGGAAAACAGTTTGTTTCCCAAAGTATTCACACATTTCTAAAGTTCACATCTTGGAAAACAGATCTGTTCGTACAGGCGATCAATATGGCAAGAACACGGTGTGACAGATCTAAGAAGCTTTTACAAGACACTTGTCCAAAAGTTAAGCATGAAAGTTAAAAATGAATGTTATGAATCAGAAGTGGTCATGCACACGTTAAAGTTGAAAGAGTTCAATTATAAACATTTTTGAACTCTTTTACATTTTACATTTTGCAACAGTTATTAATCCGTCGGAGATGACTTGCTTTCATATGTTGCAACGTGAAGATTTCTAAAGTTATGATGGACCCTCTCAGTTTGAACACAAGTTCCTCCAAGTTGTTGGGAGGAGTTCAGTAGATCAGTTCTTTCAGATGACCCAGAGAAAGTAGTCTAAGGTCATCTAACCTTGGTCGCCATGCCGAAGCAAGTTATGAAAGAGCATCAGATCCAAGCACTATCAGACCTCTGCTCCAAATTTTGCGGGTGCCCTTTTTCTGTTATATACAACCAAAGTTCTCAGCATACTGCCAATGACTATCAGCAACTGTGGTAGCACCATACTCACGAATGCACTCTAGTTTGATATTTTCAGCCGATATGGTTTTACAAGTATGTTCCTTAAGATACCAACCTACACAAATTCCTACATTTTATATACATATCTTCAATTGTTTTCTTCTTGAAATTAAAAACAGTGTATGTTAAGGTTTTCGTTTGATTTCCAGTTGCTATTATGAAGAACTGTATGGATTCTGCTTATGGTTGTTGTCCTGACAGTAAAACGTTAGCTCAAGGACCTGGTCATGCTGGATGTCCAAGTAAGATTTCCAACATTTATGCTTCGAGTTTTAAGCGGACTTCATTTATGATTATGCAAATATGGTTATTTATTTATCCAATGTTAATAATAGCCGTAAACCCTTCTGGGAGAACATTGACTGATGGTTTTATGACAATGCATGTTGATGTATCACGTGGAAGTTTTCCAACGGTTCATACCCAATAAAGGCGTATAAGTCACTAAGTATAACTTCATACCAAATAAAGGCGCAATTTGTCACTCGTAGAACCGTCATTAGCACAGGCAATATTACCCTAGAACCATCACTGACTCAGGCAGTACTGCTCATAGAATCAGTATTGATTCAGGCAGCATCATTCATAGAACCATTACTGATTCAGGCAGAACTGTTAAAAAATTCCTGTCTTCTTAACAGATTTAGACCCACTCAATTACGGTGGAATGTACCATAATATCCCAAATGCTTCATTATCTGGTCTCAAATTTCGTATATAGGTTCCGCTCTACCTCACCCAAGTTGCATTAAAATTCCCGCACCTACCTATGACAGAACCCGATCTTAAATCCAAATCACCTTTCTCATACTTTTAGAGGTATTGTTTAAAATATCAATTTCCATTAATCCATAACTTTCCAAAAATTTATTGCATGGTTAAAAAATCTCTTAGAAGTTTCTGCTAGCGTTTTCGTTAGCTTAATTGCTACTCAGACTGTTGAAGAACTCTATCGACAAAAATAGGTTTTCGGTGTCCCGTAATTTTCTAGATAAGGTTTTCGGCGCCCTGTAATTCCCCAGATACCTGACCTATTAGTCACACATTTCGCACTCATGTGCCCCTTAAGTGGCACCGCGTTGCGTGAAAAGATCAGGTCACTAACGACCTTGGAACGGGATTGCTTCTTTTGCAATGTCGAAAAACTAGGGGGGGGCGCCGCCGTCGCCTCGGCATCTTTGTGAAAGTTGTGAATAGGATAACGTTTTACGCTAAACTTTCGGCGGGAAGTTATCATGGAAGAATACACGTCACACTCTCGGCGAGAATTGCAAAATTTATCAGTGGAGGAAGTAAATGCATTTCGCACCAAATTTTGGCGGTAGGTATTTTTATATAAGTTGACAACTTAAGTTCAACTAACCAATGTTTCAACTACTCCAGAACCTTTTATAAAAAACCCGCTCACTTTCTGAATTAAGGAAAACGGCATTTGCTATCCAGAATCTGACGGAGTAGTTTTGTATTGACAACGTTCTTGTTTGACTTAATGTATGTAACTGTAAGTGGAACGATACAACTACAATACTAATACTATACTTTCCATATTTAAGTATACATTTAATTATCTAAGCCAGTGAATCCGAGTATTTTTTCATGTCGCGGCACATTAAAAATTATATATTTCAATAAATAAAAATTTCTCTGCTATTGACAGCTTTGGTCTGTAAATGGTAGTTGGTCACTGGAAGGAGAGCTCTGTACAATTTCTTGAGATGTATTTAAAATTCAAAACCATAATTGCAATATCACCAAATAATAACACTTATATATGTATATATAACTACCAGTTCTTGTTTTAGACATTTATATTATTCGTGTCTATTTAATTCTCTTCCAATAATTTTCCTTTATTAATTTTGATTTATTTTTCAGCTTCATTTTAGACTTTTGCTGTGAATATCACTACACATTTGGCACCGGCTCGTAACAGCCAGTATCACTCGTATAACCATCATTGGCTCAGGTAGTATCTCTCGTAGAACCGTCATTAGCACAGGCAATATTACTCTACAACCATCATTGGTTCAGGCAGTATGTCTCGTAGAAACGTCATTGGCTCAGGCAGTGTCACTCGTATAACTGTCATTAGCACAGGCAATATTACTCTAGAACCGTCATTAGCACAGGCAGTATGTCTCGTAGAAACGTCATTGGCTCAGGCAGTGTCACTCGTAGAACCGTCATTAGCACAGGCAATATTACTCTAGAACCATCATTGGTTCAGGCAGTATGTCTCGTAGAAACGTCATTGGCTCAGGCAGTGTCACTCGTAGAACCGTGATTAGCACAGGCAATATTACTCTAGAACCATCACTGGTTAAGACAGTATGTCTCGTAGAAACGTCATTGGCTCAGGCAGTGTCACTCGTAGAAACGTCATTGATACAGGCAGTGTCACTCGTAGAACCATCACTGACTTAGGCAGTACTGCTCATAGAATCAGAATTGATTCAGGCAGCATCATTCATAGAACCATCACTGATTCAGGCAGAATGGCTTGACTTGACTCAGTCAGTTTTGACTTGACTCAGTCAGTCAATTTTCGTAATCTGCAGAGCCCAGTTCGAATCCCATTTGGGCCAGTATCGAGATTTGTCCCTACAAAACTTTCACCATGCCCTCTGTCAGTAGGAGACACCGATGGGCTTGGAAAGGTCGCCGTCTGTCGAACGGGAAGTTAAGCAGTCGCCTCATATGCGGGAGAGACATACCCTGTGCATGTTAAAGAACACGCTGGGTGGCCTTGACGAAAGGCTACCATCCGTCTCCTAACAGCTGTCCAATAGGTTCCCTCCCAGTCTTCACTGAGCCCTTGGGGTCCTTGTGACCTGGCCATTTAGCCCACTGTATGCAAAAAAATCCGGTAAAAGATAAAACAATTCAAAAACAACTCGTACAACTATCACTGGCTCAGGCAGTATCACTTGTAGAACCATCACTGATTCAGGCATTATCACCCGTACAGCTATCACTGGCTTAGGCAGTATCACTCATAGAACCATCATTTGCTCAGGCAGTATCACTCATAGAACCATCATTTGCTCAGGCAGTATCACTAGTAGAACCACTACTGGTTTAACAGGGGCATAACTATCTAAGATGTGGTTGCCTCAAAAAAAACCTCCTTATTGAAAAAGAATGTAACGTTTCGACTAGCACTAATATTTATGATAGCAGAATAACAGAGGCTACCATATAATCCATCTACTTTTAAACTTGGGCTCTAAACCTGAGGCCAAGGGGAAAAAATTCCCCTTTATACATACATATACATCAGGCATGTCAAATACGCGGCCGGGTGGGAACTGTTCTGCGGCCCGCCAAGATTGATAACCAATACGTTTATTTAACTTTTGACAACACTGGATTCTTTAAATAAAATTATAAGTACGTACACGGTACATGAATTAAATAAACGTATTTCAGAAAACATTTCCATTTATATATAAGGGAAACTATTGCGCATAAATGTATATGTCGGAGCCCGATCGTAGAATTGCTCATATCATGAAATGCCCGATCATTTCATGAAATAGTGACATTTCATGATATGAGCAATTCTACGATCGGGCTCCGACATGTATACACATGTCTCGAGGTCATTCAAATGTACGTACTTTGCGCATGGCAATGAGTCACGAAATGCCAGTAGAGTCGGAAGCTATTCGTTAGCAGTCAGTGAACGATTACTGCGTTCTAGTCTAGTTTGTACATAACAATTTTCATCTTTTTTTTGTGTTTTGCGGCCGCGATTTAATATATAATACTTAATATGGCCCTCGGTGGTTAACGAGTTTGACATGCCTGATATACATAGATAGAATACATATAGAATCTACTCTCGTTATACGTGATTTCTTTTTTTGCGTTTTCTTACATCCGCGTTGGGTGTTTTATCGCTGAGCGGCACTTTTGTTTGCACATAATGGGCTAAATGGCCAGGGAGACAGATGGTAGCCTCTCGTCAAGGCCATCCAGCGTGTTCTTTAACGTGCACAGGGTATGGCTCTCCCGCTCAGGGTGCCACGTCTTAACGTCTCTTCTCACAGAAGGCAGCCTTTCCAAGCCCATCGGTGTCCCCTACTGACCGTGGGCAGGGAAGGAAGTTTTGAGGAGATAAATCTCAATGCTGACTCAGCTGAGACTCGAACCTGAGAACTGCAGATTACGAGCCTGGCGCGCTACCGACTGAGCGATCCCCGTCCCCCGCGGTCGTGATTCGGGCGACTCTACGGAAAGATCAAACCATTGATATATAAGTATTATTATTTTAAAAAATTTTCTGCATTGTTATTTTTATTGAAACGTTTAAATTTTTTGAATAAAATATTTTTATCAAATAAATACGCAATTTGATTGTGCTCATTTTCCTTAGCATGAATGCACAAAAAGCAAGTAGAATTCAATTAATTTTGAAAGTTTTTTTAAAACTATTACAGGCTATTGCCTATTATACAATTCCCATTTTGCACGGTTTCCAGGAACATTTCCCAGGTTCAAGTCCCAGCTGGGTCAGCGATGAGATTTATCTCCGCAAATTCCCGCCCTGCCCACGGTCAGTAGGGGACACCGATGGGGTTGAAAAGGACGCCGTCCGTCGGATGGGACGTTAAGCCGTGACCCTGTGTGCGGAAGAGAGCCATACCCTGTGCACGTTAAAGAACACACTGGATGGCCTTGACGAGAGGCTACCATCTGTCTCACAACAGCTGTTCCAGTGGGTTCCCTCACCCAACCTTCTCTGAGCCTTCGGGGTCGTGTGACCTGGCCATTTAGCCCATGGTGTGCAAAAAAGTGCCGCTCAAAGATAAAACAACCCAACCCAAATCCAGGAACAGTTCCCAGGTTCTAGTCCCAGTTGGGTCAGCGTTGAGAATCATTTCCGCAAAATTCCTCGCCCTGCCCATGGTCAGTAGGGGACACCGATGGGTGTGGAAAAGCCGCCTTGGAAGGGACGTTAAGCCGTGGTTTCGTATTCGGGACAGCCATACACTGTGCACGTTAAAAAACACGCTGGATGGCCTTGACGGGAGGCTACCATCTGTCTCCCAACAGCTGTTCTAGTGGATCCCCTCCTCCAACCTTCTCTGAGCCTTCGGGGTCATGTGACCTGGCCATTTAGCCCTTTATGTGCAAAATAGTGCCGCTCAGAGGTAAAACAACCCAAAATCCGCATGTATTAGGAGTCGACGGTATGCATTCATCAAATGCAAAAATTTCTTTCTTTCCCTAGTAATTTTCCTTTTATTATCTATATTTCATTAATTATCAGTAAATTATCTGAAATCAGTTGACTTACCATTTTACGAGCTCTACATATATCTACTATTACTCTCAACTGTGTGAAACTATCCCACAAGTGTCTTCATTCTAGACGTAATTCAAAATCCTTTTCTGAACTCGACGTCCTTCGCAAAATGCACATCATCCCACATGACCAGCATTCAGATGCCATTTCCCCAGACCACGACAAATTGGAGAATTATTCCAGCTCAAGAAAGTTTTGAAATGAACACAAAATTATTATCGCCACAAATCTTGTCTGTTTCCAGCAACTCCTTCCGGAGACTTCGGAATTAAAGAAACAATTCCGGAGGAGGTAAACGTTAACACATCCCAAAGCCTGCTAATAGCGGAGACCACACATGCTGCTCAAAATGCAACGATTCATATATTCACCAGCTTATCTTCTTAATGAATATGAACAGACTCGTTTGTGAGGGAAGACAAAGTCTGACAACCAACCCAACAAGGAGTTCCGAGTTCCCAAAGGCCAGCCGTGCCTTCGAACTTCGTAGATGAATAATACATCAACAATCTTTCGTGTGCGTCCGGGTTTTCAGATTTTAATATTCACGAAGCTGGCTTTTTAAACAAAATTTCTCAAACTAATGATAATGGTAATTTAGGTTTTATATGTCCAAAAACTGGCACGCAAACTTTTATTCAAACATTTTCAGAGTGTAATTTAGTCGATCGATTTGCATATTGCAAACAACGTGATGTGGAGTAAAGGGACGAGGGGAATGTTTTAAAAAGGTAAAATTACCGTAAAATCTTCGCTGCTGATATCTGGAGATTTTTTATTCAGTTTACACGAAGTTAGTAATTACTTGTGTTCGCATATGTATTTAAATTGAAAGGAGGAAAATATTATTGCACTTTAAAAGAGGGGGCTGGGTTGCTCAGTCGGTAGCGCGTCAGGCTCGTAATGTGCATTTTCCAGGTTCGAGCTCCAGCTGGGCCAGCGTTGAGATTTCTCCCGAAAAACTCCCCGACCTGTCCACGATCAATAGAGGACACCAATGGGCTTGGAAAGGCCGCCGTCCGTCGAATGGGACGTAAAGTCATGGTGCCATGTGGGGGAGAGAAAGCCATACTCTGTGCAGGTTAAAGAACACGCTGGATGGCCTTGACGGGAGGCTACCATCTATACCAACAGCTGTTTCAGTGGGTCCTCTCCCCCAACTTTCTCTGAGCCTTCGGGGTCCTTGTGACTTGGTCATTTAGCCCATTATGTGCAAAAAAGTGTCTCTCAGAGGTAAAACAACCAGCCAACCAACCAACTTTAAAAGCACATTCGATAAGCTAAGGCATAATTTAGTGTAATATTTATGGTAAGTTCAAAAGAACTTCTTTTGAGGGCAATTAATTGTGTTCCAATGTTCATTGAGTTATTAACATTGGATGTCTTTCGCATAGAATACCTTAAGTTGTTGGTCAAATCAATCACGCGGAATCTGCCGCAATTTATCGTCCAATCAGAATTGGCAGTCATTGAATACTTCCTTCAGAGGCCCAAAGATCCGAACACCATACTGGAAGAGATTACATGGAAGTCCCATTCGGAGGTGAGTTGATTGTTTTACCACTGAGCAGCACTCCTTTTGCTCACACTGGGTCAAATGGCCAGGTGTGACACAAAGACCCCAAGGGCTCAGAGGAGGTTGAGGAAAGGGATCCACTAGCGAGTTATTAGGAGACAGAAGGAATATTCTTGTTGGCCATCCAGCACGTTCTTTGTTATGTACAGGTGGTAAATACTTGAGATCTGGGTTGGGTTGTTTTACCTCTGAGCGGCACTTTTTTTGCACACAATGGGCTAAATAGTCAGGTCATAAGAACTTCGAAGGCTCAGATAAGGTTGGGGGAGGGGACCCACTGGAATAGCTGTTGGGAGACAGATGGAGCCTCCCGTCAAGGCCATCCAGCGTGTTCTTTAACATGCACAAAGTATTGCTCTCCCGCACATGGGGCCATTGCTTAACGTCCCATCGGCAGACAGCGGTCTTTCCAAGCTCAGCGGTGTCCCCACTGACAGTGGACAGGGCGGAAGTACTTGGGAAAGTGAAGGTGACCTGGGAACACAACGTGCTGTTGGCAATTATTTTTTTGTGATTCGATAGCCAATTGGTTAGCGTGTTTAGCTAAGGATCAAAAGGACCTGGGTGCGAGTTGTAGAAAATGGACATGGATGTTTCTTTCCTTACGTCTTTCTGCTGAGCTCTCGCCTTTCTTACTGCCTTATTCCATGGCATCTATGTGCCAATCAATTATCCTTCTTCATCGGATATCTTTCGCGTAGAATACCTATTCTGTTGAACATCCGTAACATAATGTGTAGAAACACGACGTGAAATTAAGAAACCCCATAAGCAAGGTTAAGATATCAATAACAGAAAACCAATAAAGAAGGTGAAGACGGTTCTTGTGGGTGTCACGGGCCAATAAAATTTGAACTATATGGTATACTTCCCTGTTTTTGTGTATGCATCATTTCCTTACATGGAGCCACGGCTTAACGTCCCATCAGACAGACGGCATCCTTTCCAAACATAGCACTCTCTCCTCTCCGATTACAGAATGGGGGTTAGTGCAGATACTTTAAATCTCAACAAAGGTACAGTTGGGACGCGAACCCTAGGAACTGAAGATAAAAAACCTCTCACACTACCAACTGCGCCAACACCGCCCTCCCACGGGAGAAATCTGGATCAAACTAAGGATTATAGTTATCTTTCTCAGAAAAAACGTGTGGTAAACAAAAGTAAAAATCTAAACTCTGACATTCGAACCAGAGAACCATAGAGCTTTTCCCACTAAAACACTAAAATGCTAAATTTTGGATAATGCACCATTTGAACAATGCAGCATTTTGGATAATGTAATGTTTGGACAATGCAACATTTTGATAATGCAACATTTTGGATAAATGGACAACACAATATTTTTTGATAACGAAAAGTACTTAATGCACGTTACAAGTAACATAACGGTCTCTATAATCACTAGTGTGCTTGTAAGCTAACACTGCACTAACTCAACATACTCGAAATAGATTATCCTCTAAAAAGCCTAAAAAGTCTATATATATATATAACATTTTTAACTCTTTTTTTTATTTTGCAAATTGATCATATCCGGCCACTGGAGTACGGTTCATTTAACGGTGGCCATCTCGCCTTAATTACGGCTGACAGTTGAATTAGCGTGAAACAAAAGGCCCATTCCCACACCATCAAGTCCCATTTTGAAGGTAATTATCCCACAGGAAACAGGTAATTGGATGCTGCTATAATCGAACCCTCTCCAGGGGATCGAACTTCGCCGGAAAACACACAAGAGATCCTGATACGAAGGGAAAGAGAAAAGGTGAAGGGACGCTCTCTCATTACGACGTGACCAGTAGAGCTAAAGCGTTAAATGAACTATGACGTCGGCCAACGGTGGCGTCTTCGAACGGAAGAGACTTTAACGGTTTAACCGATAAAGTTCATTAATTGCGGTACGCTTCGGGAGGATCAAACACCCAAGCACATAGGACGCCATCGAAGTCGACTCTAAATACTGCTCAAACGCTGTAGCAATAACAACTTGCCTTGTTCGTTAAAATATATCATTAGAATCTTTAGGTGTTGATCTACGACGTCGTATCTTTTTACGAAATGGGAAAAACAAAATGTTTATATGGATAATTAAACTCGTGTTAAGTTAATGGAGGTTGAGGTGCGTGGTGGAGTTTATAATCACTTTTTTTTTGTGATCATTGACATTTTTGGAAAGGTGGTAATTTTACATCTTAGTTCTGCAAGATGTAATGCCCGATGATTTTTTAATTGATTTGTAGGTTCGGGATGACTTTGTTTACTCCCTTTGAGGCATTTCTGAACATGGAGTTAGTATGCAATAAATGTGCAAAAGTATTCGGGCATGCTCATGCTTTGTGAATGGAATGAGAAATTCAAAGAGCTGCAAGTTCTGAAATGGAAACGTGACACAATACAGCTGGAGATCAATTCAAGATCGAAATCAAACCTCTATAAATCCTGCTTTTAACTATTTATATTTATTTAGTGGAGAGCCATATAATGATGCCCCCACCCTCATCTTTTAAATGCTAATAAGGGAATAGAGCAAAAAACTGTTAAACACATGCATATTTCAAGAAATATTTAAAAGATTTTTGCCCCTTCTCAACTTTAATTTTTCTAGATCCCGATTTGCATAAGCTTAATACTTTGTTTTGTGGGCGGGGTTGGCTCAGTCGGTAGCGCGCCAGGCTCGTAACCTGTAGTTCCCAGGTTCGAGTCCCAGCTGGGTCAGCGTTGAGATTTATCTCAGCAAAATTCCCCGCTCTGCCCACGGTCAGTAGGGGACACCGATGGGCTTGGAAAGGTCGCCGTCCGTCGGATAGGACGTTAAGCCGTGGCCCCGTGTGCGGGAGAGCCATACCCTGTGCACGGACGGGAGGCTACCATCTGTCTCCCAACAGCTGTTCCAGTGGGTCCCCTCCCCCAACCTTCTCTGAGCCTTCGGGTCCATGTGACCTGGCCATTTAGCCCATGGTGTGCAAAAAAGTGCTGCTCAGAGGTAAAACAACTCCAAACCCAACTTTTTTTTGTTTCCGTTACCTTTACTAGCATTCCACAGCACTCCATTAACCCTTTTACCAGCTCGAATGAGTTTCATACCCCCCCCCCCCCATATTCTTTTCTAGATCCAGGCCTGGCTCTAACAGTTAACTATTACAAGAGAGTATCTGAAAAGGTAAACGATATGACAATAACTTCCTCATTCTTAAGATTATACGGTATCTCAGCCATAAGCATTTGTTTCTTATTCTTTCCCTCCCCTTCAGGTACGTGCAACTGCAATCGCCTTGGTTCCTATGGAGAAACGTGCGATCCCCACACCATGCAATGCATCTGCAAGTCAGGAGTTGGAGGACTGCGCTGTGACCGATGCGAACCGGGCTACTGGGGGCTGCACAAAATTGCTGAAGGAAACAGCGGATGTGTGCGTAAGTAAAACAGGATTTTCATTAGAATTTACAGAATTTTTCAAGTCATTTCCTTCGCAACGAAATGAGTTTATTTTCAACATAAAATGTTTTTTCATTTTTGGAGACAATTTCGAAACAAGATTTGATTCATAAATATGACTGACAGACCGTCGAATTTTAAAACAAAGACTCTGAGTGTTGCATTACTAGCAACATTATACTACTGAACTCAGATATTTCTGCTGATTCAAACTTGGGGTTTCGCATAGCCTACTATATTTGATTTAAAAAGCATAGACCTTAACAAAGTTCGATAGATATTGATAGACTCCTAACAATCAAAGATATCAATGATGCTATTTTATTCACAGTACTGAAAAAAGGAAAATAATAATACCTTTTATTCTGATAGGACACAAAAAGAAAAGAATACACAGAAAAAGACCTACAACGAAATATTCACATTTAGTAGTAAATTGTTATATATAATGCATGTATAATATGCAATATAATATTGATAGTAAATTGTTGCATTACAATATTACATTGCTGAACTCAGACATTTATGACTCTCCAAACTTCTGTTTCGCATAGCCTACTACATTTGGTTAAAAAAGACCACAAAAAAGTCATAGGTCTTAAAAACGTTATTTGTTCGATAGATTTTGATGGACTCCTAAAACCAAGGATATCGATATTGATATTTTATTGACTGTACTGTATAAGATAAAATTTAAAACAGCAATAATATCTTATCGTGACAGTCCACAAAGAATACAAAATCCACGTAGAAAGACCTAGCAACGAAATATGCGCTTATTTAACAGTAAATTGCGTTGTACTGATTAACTACAAACACTGTATATATTTATATTTGCCGTTAAATGATATGAAAAGTTAGTTTCCAATATTTTTCCCAAGATGTTTGCTCGAAGTTGAGATTCGAAGTGCTTTATCGTTTCAATTAGAAAAGTAAACGTCCAATGCAGCTCGAAAGCTTGTTTGCATTCATTTTGCCAGAACCAGTCAATGCAACTTCGGTTTACTGCACACGCAAATGGATACAGGCTTGAATGGATCTTCTCGAAACTTAATATCTCTGTAATGGCATTCGAGGCAGATTAAAGAGAGCTCCAGGGGGCATTTAGAACCTCTTAGTCCTCATCTTATCAATCTCATTACGAACAAGATTACCGAATCAATATTCCAGCTTCTGATTCAACTGCTTTTATGTTGCCACAGTGAAATGCTCTCTGTCTGCATTCCTTAGTGTAGCATCTTGACGAAGATATTTTTTTTCTCCTTTCGTTTTATTTCCTCTTCAGAGTCTCTCCGATATGCAATGAAATATTTCTCTTTTATCCGTCAGCTTCATGCCATTGTTTACATCATTGCTTTTAACCTTTTCCGTCTTGAGATCAATGATTTTTAATTTTCAATTGGCTGAAGAACGGTATGATTACATTATTATATTCTGAAGAACCCAAACCTTTAAATAAAAAAAAATTAAGTACTATTGTACGCTGCTAAATTTTTTAATTTAAGTTTTAAAAAGAGAAGATACTTCCGAAAAAGAAGATACTTCTTTTAAAAAGAGAAGATACTTCCGAAAAAGAAGATACTTCTTTTAAAAAGAGAAGATATATGAAGGAGATAACCTAGAAGCTGTAGCAAACTTGTCCTGGTTTCTCATATAACGTATCTCATATAACGTACAAACTCATATACAAAGCCAGGGCTAGTTCTAGGGGGGGAGGGGGAAATGCCCCCTCCCCCCTTGAAAATGCTAGTAAGTGTAATAACATAATGTTAGCAATACTAGCAAGGGAAGACAAAAATTGTTCATCTTTTACATATTTCACGTATTTGTCATGAATGGTTTTTAAAAACCTCTAAAATAAAGGTGAAAATGTTGCACGACTTGCGAAATTCAGTCTCTTGACCCCCTCCCAGGGGTCGCTTACAGGTAAAACAACCCAACCCTATATCCCCAGAACCATTCTTGTGAGGACTTTCCAAAGCTCATGTTTTGCGTGATGTCATGTCCAGAGATATCCAAAGGATGAAGACAAAACATCGAATGTTTTCTCAGTAATGTATCAGCAGATATCATTCACACGAGCTTCAGAAACCTTCGATATCGACTAGATGTGGCTTCAAAGTGGAGGAATATGTGTGTGTGGCGGCTTTTCCTTAATAACAATGGTCACAAATCAAATGGGGATCTTAGCCAGAATCAACTTCTAATGAAATGAAGCCGACCTCGAATATTTTTTCGCAGCCTCCGGGTCGTATCTTCTGCAGGCTTCACATAAAACATGTCCTAGTACACTGAGATATAAATTTATTGTTAAAGTTTACTATTAAGTATTTTGATATTACTACTGATATTATTTCGATCTATTATTCTCGTGCCCATACTGTAAGTACCTGTCGCAGTTTTGTAAGTTGCAATGGTATACGAGAGATACGCTCTGCATTATTTGACTTTTTGAGTAAAAAAACTTCCATTCCAAATGAAAAGTACGAAAAATGTTTTGAATGAAAATGCGAAAAAAAAATTAAATTATATGAAATTGATTCCCTAACATAATTTTTTCTCTATGCAATAGCTTGCGCTTGTAATCTGTATGGATCTGTTCGTGATGACTGTGAACAGATGACCGGCAGGTGCGTGTGCAAACACGGAATTCAAGGCATGAAATGTGACATCTGTCCTGCTGGAACAGTCCTTGGACCTGATGGTTGCATGGATGGTGAGTTGATACTTCAATAGCAAGGTCATTCTTTTAGTTACATGTATATAAGCGAAAGTAAACCAGGGGTGACTGTAGTTAATTTTTTTGATGAAGTTAAATAAAAATTAATTATTAAATTCAATAGTCAAAAAAGTGATGGTTAAAATACAATTTGTTATATTTTAAGCATTAATATTTTAATAAAATTAGCTGCAATAGTTACATATATATATTTATATATAATAAGGATTGGGTTGGGTTGTTTTACCTCTGAGCGGCACTTTTTTGCACACCATGGGCTAAATGGCTAGGTCACATGGACCCCGAATGCTCAGAGAAGGTTGGGGGAGGGGACCCACTGGAACAGCTGTTGGGAGACAGATGGTAGCCTCCCGTCAAGGCCATCCAGCGTGTTCTTTAACGTGCACAGGGTATGGCTCTCCCGCACACGGGGCCACGGTTTAACGTCCCATTCGACGGACGGCGGCCTTTCCAAGCCCATCGCTGTCCCCTACTGACCGTGGGCAGGGTGGGGAATTTTTGCGGAGATAATATATATAATAAGGGCCAGCTCTAGGAGGAACAAGGAGTCCTTGACCCTATGCCCTGGCTTTTGAGAATGCTAGTAAGGATAATAGAGGCAAAAAATCATTAAGCTTATGCATGCCCGGATCTAGAGAAATTAAAGAGGTGGGGGGTGGGCAAGATCATTAAAATATTTCTTGAAAAATGCATGAGATATGCATTCGTTTAACAATTTTTTTGCCTCTTTTACCCTTACTAGCTTACCCTTATTAATAATCTCCATAGATCTGACCCTGAGTTTATGAATATTTCACGCATTTTTCAAGACATTTGTTAAAGACCTATAGAAGGGAATGGAAAATGATATACTTCGATGGAATTCCGGTCTCTTGGCCTCCTTTTCACTTTTTTGAAGCAAGGTAGAGTCACTAGCCCCTTACTCCCATTCCCTTTTATTTTTTCCTACATCAGGGCCTGTATACAATTAAATATCAATACTCTATATTAATACGAAGCTTTTATTAACTAACCAGTATATTACTGTAGGCAAATATATTTAATATTCTGTGTAATTAATTATTTTAATTGATTATTTATTTGTCACATGTTGCTAAACTACTTCTTTTTTTTATATTCGGCTTTTTTGTTTGAATGCTTCAAGTGATTAGCTCAGATTAGAACCTTTGGCAAATTAAGTGGCTAGATAAATTCGATGAAATATCACAGATATACAAGATTTAATGCAAAATATATTTAACTGATAATACCAATAAAGGAGATAGCTCGATAGCATTACTACGTATGCAGTACAATCTGAAATGATTTGATAGAACTTAGACTACTTGATGTTTTATCAAAATTGCTGCCAAACTTCTGGTTTGGCACCATAGTAACTGATTTCATTATTGCATAAATTACTGGGGCGGGGGTGGCTCAGTCGGTAGCTCGCCAGGATCCTAATCTGTAGTTCCCAGGTTCGAGTCCCAGCTGCGTCAGCGTTGAGATTTATCTCCACAAAATTTCCCCGCCCTGCCCATGGTCAATAGGGGACACCGATGGGCTTGAAAAGGCCGCCGTCCGTCAGATGGGACGTTAAGCCGTGGCCCCGTGTGTGGGAGAGCCATACCCTGTGCACGTTAAAGAACACGCTGGATGGCCTTGACGGGAGACTAACATCTGTCTCCCAACAGCTGTTCCAGTGGGTCCCCTCCCCCAACCTTCTCTGAGCCTTTAGAGTCCTTGTGGCCTGGCCATTTAGCCCATGGTGTGCAAAAAAGTGCCGCTCAGAGGTAAAACAATCCAATCCAATGCATAAATTACATTATTTTTACCTAAGCTTCTAAAATGTGCATCATTCTTCAAGAATAATAGGTTAAAAAATATTTAAGTGGAAAAACTCTGCTTTAACGCCCTCCCTGTCAAAGCGGACTTCCTATTATAACGCGATGTCGAAAATATTCATTTCATTTCCCATCAAACTTTTAAAAAATGAAAATAATTTTTTACACACAGCGTAAACGATACACAGTTGATAAAGAACGCTGAGTCACTGAAAACACCAAGGTGTGTCAGGCTGTAAATAAACAAGCATTCTATCCATAATGCATTGTTATTTTTGAACGAGATATCTCATACAAGTATTGATTATCGAGGTCATTGAGGAGGCTACTTTCTTTCCATAATCTGGGCTTTGTTGGAGGGGCAAAACTATGATTTCACATAATAACATGTAGTGTAGCTGTAGTTGTGACATGTTAAAAAAATACCTATTCAAGCAGCTGCTTGCCACAGAGGTCTGACAGTAATAACCTGTCAATTTATAGACATAGAGAAGGTCCGTGAGAAAGACGAGACCTCAGCAGAAAGTGAAACATCAATACCTTACCAGGGGCTCGAACCTAGGTCCCTTTGAGCGGTAGCCAAGAGCGCTAACCACTCGCGCATGTGACATGGTGCTATAAATAAATATTACATGTCAAGAAAAAAATCGATCCTGGACTCCTTCACCTAAAGCCATGCTTAGGGCGTTAATTTGGTTAACTTTAAGTTATGAAAAAATTATCCTTGGAGTTTTCGCCAATTGCAATTAAGAAAGAGGCCCAATTTCAAGATCATTGTTCCATTTCATAAAGGTTCAAAATTAGAGATGAATAAATTGACAATAAAGAAGGTAATTAAGAATATTGGTAGTACTACTAATTCACTAGGGTAGTTATTAAGAATATTGAAGGAGTGCATACAAACCCACCCATCCCCATTCCATGACGGACAATTGAGGAGAATGGAGTCCAGTGTTCCGTTTCATGAAAAAGTAATATAAAGGAGGTAAATGAGTTACCTTGAAAATGCTGCAAGGAATTATATTGTTAGCAGTAGTCAGTTACTCTTTGCTATTTGTTTACATATCGGCGGAATAAACGTATCATTAAACGCAAATATTTTCTGAGATAAATCCTCATCTCCGTATAATTCTATTTTTCACGTGGAAGAGATGAAAAATATTTGAATTCTTTTCCTGATGGATATTCGAAACAAAAAATGTACTGACTTCAGCGATGTTAATTTGTTTCTCTAATTTCTGTTCTCAGCGTCCTTGGCCCGTTCAGTGCCTGGCCCTTGTTCCCAACTGCAGTGTAAATTCGGTGCCATGTGCAGAGAGAAAGATGACCGCTCTCAGTGCTTCTGCGACTCGAAGTGCCCCACGGAAGAGACCCGAGAGCCGGTGTGTGGCACCGATGGCAACACGTACAGCTCCGAATGTCAACTGAGGCTGTTCAGCTGCAGGTATCAGAAGCCCATTGAAGTCCGGGTCTTTAAACCCTGCAAAGACGGTAAGATACACTTCTCCATCCATGCTAGATGCAATCTTTAGTGATTTCCATCTATAGCTAGGGAGAGGAAATTAAAAGCTAAAATTTTTTAATTAAAAGCTTTTTAAATTTTTTAAAAAGTTTTAAAATGCACAGAATATAAATAACTAAAATATATATAATATAATTTGATTAAAGTTACATTATTTTTAAAGGAACCTCTTTTGAAACATACTAGGAAACTATCATTTTTCTGTTGTAAGCACTGACTTATCACCAACAAACTGAAAGAACGAGATTTAATTTTGATCTCTGGTGAAATTTCGGAGAGAGAGATTAAAACCAAACTATTTTCTTTGCTCAACTTAAAGGAAACTTTGTTAGTAAAATGAATCCCTTAAGAAACTTTCAACCAATTTGATGAAATATGTGTAATAGGTCCTTATTAAGACCACTACTGTATTTATTCTTAGCGAGGTAATTTCGTTGAGGGTTTTAATTCAAAGCACATAATAAATGATACATTACCAAATAGTAATGCATTAATTTTTCTCTATTTAACTGTATTAACAGAAATCGACAACAATAGAGATATTTTATTTTTCGATCAAAGCTTCATCTTTTCTGCTACATATGCTAATTAGTTGATGACTACTATTACAACCACCATAACCTTCAACAAAACAAATAATTGTATCCATTCATTTTTGATTCTTTTCTGTGATAAGCTGTAAAAAATAAGGTTTTGAATGCATGCTTATTTGGCCCATACGACATCAGTTACTTTTATTAATATGTTTTTTCTCTTTAATTAAAGGTTAATTAATTCCTTCATCAAATGCATTTAAGGCATTTTTTCCACTAATTTGCTTAGTAGATGAGATTTTATGAATGGTGAT
This sequence comes from Ryuthela nishihirai, assembly GCA_038380435.1. Classification (NCBI taxonomy): domain Eukaryota; kingdom Metazoa; phylum Arthropoda; class Arachnida; order Araneae; family Heptathelidae; genus Ryuthela; species Ryuthela nishihirai. The sequence goes on from JAWZYU010000020.1 coordinate 51,020,226, forward strand.
TCTTCTTCCCTTCCTCGTAATAGCAGGAGCAATAGGAGTATTCGGAGAAGAGGTGTCTCCAACTGCTGGCCCAGTAAGAAGATCGACCATTCAGAAAACCACCTTGGAGCAGTACGAGTCCAAGTCCACCAGAGATGTCAGCCATCCGGAGACATTTTTCCTCAGCACTGGACCTACAACTTCCAAGCCTTCTATCGACGGTCAGTTGGTCTCTATAATACAATTGCTAACTGCAGTAAAACTTTAATTCGAAAAATAATTCTTATACATCAAATAAAAAGAAACCATATATTGAAACTGCAGAAGAAAAATTATCATTCTTTTTGTATTCATTAACTTACACCTACGGTGATCAAGATTGCCGAGCCAAAAATTAGGGACACTTTGTCCAACAAAATATTTTTCTTCACATGAAAAGGCCTACAACAGTATAAAGACGAAACGAAATATAATGAATCGCCTTTATTCAACTTTTCAGAGTCTGGTTCTTGTTCCATCTGCAGTGTGAATTTGATTACTCGTACCCACGATTTTCAAAATCTAACTAAAAACAAATTGCTTACCTCTCAATCAGCTATTTGCCGCATATATCTGACTGAAATCTGTCAGTCTACTGTGCCCTAAAGAAATTCTGTGAGGAAGGCGAGACTCCACAAAAAAAATATCACAAGCAATAACCATCCCTTTCTTGCATAGTTAAGCAAATGAGTACAAATAATGTCAGTTAATTCAGCAGCTTTTATTTAAATTTTATATTAAATTTATTTAAATAAATTACCGGTAGCTATAGAAACTTTTTCAACTTTATTAATGCAAAATAATGTACATATATATCTCTTAATTATATCTTAATTTATCTATCATTATAAAAATAATATAACTTTATATATGAATATTTTAAAAATATTTACATATTGTTTGAGTATCACTTTATTTTACCATAATGTATTAAGATATTGATAATGCACTATGGTAATAGATGGTATCTATTCTCAACAGATACGCCAGTCGAAATTCCTGCATTTTCCGGTCGATCATACCTTGAGCTGCCCAAACTCCAAGCCTACCACCGTCTATCTCTGGAGCTGGAATTTAGAACATTTGCCAATGATGGAATCCTGCTTTACAATGGACAGACAGCCCACGGAGCTGGAGATTTCGTTTCCCTTTCTGTGAAAAATGGCTACGTCGAATTCAGGTATTTCTCAGGAAACAAGCTTTTGCATATAGTTCGACGGTCGGTTGGTCTCTACAGGGCCGCATTGCCTTGACGAGAGGCATCAACCGAGCTCATATCTAGTTAAAAATAGGGGGGAAGCAAGTGATCCTACTTAAAAGGGGAGACCAAGATTGAGCCGGAATGAAATCTGAAGATATAATTCATCTTTACTATTATAATAATAACAACTTGATTTCTCGGATTTATCTCCACCAAACTCACACCCTGCTCTCGGTCAGTAAGGGCATAGATGTGCTTGGAAAGGCCGCTGTCCATGGAATGAGATGTAAAGTCGTGGTCCCATGTGCAAGAAAGCCGTACACTGTTTGCGTTAAAGAACACGCTGTATGGCCTTGACGGGAGGCTTCCATCTGTCTCGTAATAGCTGTCCAGTGAGTCCCCTCTCCCCAACCTGCTCTATGTCCTCGGGGTCCTTGTGACCTGGCCATTTAGCTAATTGTGTGCAAAAACAGTACCGCTCAGAGCTAAAACAACCCAACCTAATTTGACCTCCCTAGCTCTACGTAGCCTAGTGGTTAGCGTACCTGACTACTAAAACCAGCGGGGCATGTCCTTATGTGTGTATGGTATATGAGAAATCAGGACAAGCCCAATACATCTTTTAGGTTATCTCCGTCATTTGTGTAGGGAAGTACCTTCTTCTAAAATATAATAATGATCTTACGATATAAACAATAAAAATGGGATTAAATCGCTGTGATCCTTACCACGGGTCAGAAAACTGAGACAGGATTTCTAGCGATCTTTCCAGAACTAAATAAGAGAGAAATCTGATCAGCCTCTCCATCCATGTAAGTTTCATTTCCTAATGTAAAAGTCACGTATCAAATGAATGGGCTTTCTTACGAGCCAGCATCATATAAAAGGGTCAGCTCATCTGTCTTTCGGTTCTCACTGGACACACCCATAAATGATTTATGATATGATTTGTCATAAAGAAGCTGATACACCAGATAGCGGTAATCGCGTTTTTTCAGGGAGAAAGTGAGCCTTCTCCCATTTTAGACTTAATCCGATTCTCTTCGGTGATTTATAGCAGTCCGAATATTCCTTGCCCCATCTGAAAACACGACTTACAGTTCCCTACCAAAATATTCGATAATTTCCATGTTATGTCAATTGAAATCCAATTTCGACGCTCTATAACTTCTAAAATATATATTTAATGAAAACATGTGACTGAAGATAAAGATCATCCAGGGGTTTACAATGCCGGGTACACGTACCCCGATGTCAATTGAAATCCAATTTCGACGCTCTATAACTTCTAAAATATATATTTAATGAAAACATATGACTGAAGATAAAAATCATCCAGGGGTTTACAATGCCGGGTACGCGAAAAAAAAGTTTTGGGGTACGCCGTGAGAGCTCAAAAGTCGTTAGATCTAGTAACAAAGTCGCTAAGTTGGAATTACCCTATTTTAACGTGTATAAGGAACCCCTTTTTGGCAAAAATTGGGTCCCAAAAATAGGGGGGGTTTCTTATACGTGGATAGTATTATAGATATTAACAAATTACTCAATTCCCCAAACTTTGATGAAAAATCAGGGGGTTCCTTATACACGAGGGTTCCTTATACACGTTAAAATACGGTATTGTACTTTAACTATAGCTTTATCTATCTATTAAAGGAGTATACCAGTTATATGCACATTTCCAGGGGTACGTGATGCATAAAAGGTTGAGAACCACTGATCTAATCGATTTAAATCTCGATTTCGAACAATATTCGTTCAGTATTTAAAGAGTTATGGAAGCTGGAATATTTCACGACAGTAATGTGTCCTAAGAATTTAGCTCAGATATTAATCGAAACTTAAATAATAAGTATTGTTTCAAACCATTTAATAAAATAAAATGCATTTTAGAATTTTGCGTAATGATTGTTTTAATATTAAACAATTATGAAGGATTTTTATAAAATAATATATTTTTAAATATTCCAATTTCCATAACTATTTAAGTACTGAATTAATATTTTTCACAATCTGTCCTTAATTTACTCTACTTTAATCATATTTTCGCGTTAAATGCATAATTTACAAGTTAAGAGAGCTTCTAAGTTAGATTCCTATTGATATTAAATGGAAATTCGGAACATTTTGGTAGTGGCAGGGGGGGGGCGTATATGAATATTAGTATTGTCGTAACGTCAAGAAACACAGCAGACTAGTCTCCTTAATCCAGCTGAATTTAATACTTGCATTTATTTTCAAAAGTAATAGTAAATCCTGATACTTAAAAAAATCGCCTACTGTAATAAATGACGAAAAATATAATCTTAGTAAAAAACAAAAGCTTATCTTTATCGTTATTTGTTTGGTGACACTCTAATAATCACCCTTACAAAATAGAAGAACAATGAAACTAAAATATCCCTGTCTCAGAGGAACTGTTAAAGCTGCAAATTTTCCTCATCTATCATTTTTACTTGTTGTCTGACGTAGACTACTAGTTAGATCAATAATAACAGACCTAGGCCTCAAAGAAGTAGGTTATTTACATAAATAAATCACTCGCTGACGACCTCAATAGACAGTTTTGAATTAATGAGAGAAAACGAAATAAGTTTTGTACTCAAGTTCAAGATTTTTCTCCTAACTGTGCAAATACTTTTGGGATAAAATTCGTTGTCGTTAAAGATATTTATGAATTACATTAATCGTACTGTTAAAAGATTGTGTACTATTACGGAGAGTGGGAGTTAGCTCAGTCAGTAGGGGGCCAGGCTGTTACCTGCTGCCCACAGATTGGAATCCCAGCTTTGAGATTTATGTTCTCTAAAATCCCTTCCTGCCCTCGGTGAGAAAGATCACACCGATGGGTTTGGAAAAGTTGCTGTTCATCGGATGGGACGTTAAGCCGTGTTCACGTGTGCAGGAGAGTCGGGCTCTGAGCACGTTGAAGAACATGCTGGATATCTTGATGGGAAGCTTCGATTCTGTCTCCCAATAGTCCCTCGGATTGTTTTTTTTTTTTTGGGATGTTTTACCTCTAAACGGCGCTTTCTTTCATACAATGATTTAAATGCCAGGTCACAAGAAACCCAATGATTCAGGGAACTTAGGGGTAGGGAACCCACTGAATAACCTTTAGGAGACAGATAGTAGCCTCCCGTCAAGGCCATACAACGTGTTTTTAAAGTGCATATGGTATAGCTTTCCTGCAGAAGGAGCCAAGGTTTAATGTTCCATCCAATGGACGGCGGCTTTTCCAAGCCCATCGGTGTCCCCTTTCTGACCAAAGACAGGATGGGGGTTTAGTGGAGAGAATCCTCAACGCTGGCATATATGGGACTCGAACCTAAGAATTGCAGATTACGGTCGTGGCGCACAACTGACTGAGTCAACCCCACCCAACAGTTCATAATTGAATAGTGTTCCTTATAGAAAAAAATATCTGGCAACGATTTTTTTAGAAATTAGTAATCTGACAACCTTCGTGTCACGTGACACGAAGGTTGCCAGATCACTAATTCTAAAAAAAATTGCCAGATATTTTTTTCTGAATTCTGTAATCAATTATAATATTCGGATATTTTTTTTTTGAGCGACTGTACTTGTTAACGATGAACGTTAACTCATGCATCTGTTTTATAGGTATAACCTGGGAAGTGGCCCAGTGGTGCTGCGGTCTCCTCATCGCCTTCAGCCTGGAAGATTTCATCGCTTGGTTGCTAAGCGATACTTGCGCGATGGAGTCCTCACCTTGGATGGACAAGAAGATGTTGCAGGCCACAGTGAAGGATCTCTCAAGTCTTTGAATTTAGAAGAAAACATGTTTCTTGCTTACGTTCCTACGGAGAATAAAGGGTAAATACACTAGTCAAAACAATTATATATATATAAGCGAAATGTCTGTACTGAAAGCACCACGGCATGCTGATATAACTCTTGAAAGCTTTCCAACTATCGCCGGTGGTAGCAATGAAAAATATAAACATAACATAAAATTATCAGCAGTATATAGTTTACTAAATTCCACCTCCGGGTAGCCACACCATTTCAACACGGTACAAATAAAAAGTGAAGATAAATTAAAATGCAATTATTAAGCTACATTATTTTTCATTTACATTTGTTGCGTTTGTTGCATTGGTTATTTTAGTGAACTGTTCTCAAGGTAAAAACAAATATAATACAGGGAACGGTTGTTTCGAAATACTGTAACCTAATACCACCTATAGTATTAATGCTTACGGGAATAATTATTTCGCTATTCAGTGATTCGTTTCCGTTGCACTTTTCAAGACATATACTCTAGAGATACTCTGGAGTAGGGGTTCTCAACGTCGGGCACGTACTCCTTGTGGATACGCGTACGCCGTGAGAGCTCAAAAGTCGCTAGATCTAGTAACAAATCCATTTCACTGATTACCCAGTAAAATGTTTATAATTTTATAAGATTTGTTAAATTGTTTATGTCATTTTATGTGTTTATCGATATATGTAATTATTGAATACAAAATTTAATGTGCGTGTGTATATATGTTTTATTTTATTCCCATTGTTATACTATAACTATAATTTTATCTATCTATACAAGGGGTACGCCCGTTACATATGCATTTCCAGGGGGTACGTGAAGCATAAAAGGTTGAGAAACACTGCTATAGAAACATAACCCTAGAGAATATTAGTTTATAACAATATATATTTTTAGTCTATTTATACAGAATATTTATTAAAATTCGTCTTAAATACAAATTCTAAATGCACATGTACATTTCCAGATAGAGTACTGAATATGCAATGCCAGTGGTTCCTAACCTTTTTAGGCCAAACGCTTTTTGAGCTGAACTCCCCTTTTATTTTCCTCCCCCCCCCACTTACTTCAAAGAAGGCTATGTTAATAAATGAAGTATTCGAGTTTCTATTTAATATATTTCCACAAAAAACTCCAGAAAACGCCCACAAATATCTAAAACACCCCCTAGGGGAAAATAACGCCCCCGTTGGGATCTACTACGCTATGCGATAAGTAACTTATCTGTTGCCGTGTGATATTCTTGTTGCAAACAAAAGGTGGTCAGATGATGAAATTGTTGGTAACGTTGGAGATGGATCCTAATCACCATTATAAATTTTCTTTTAAATGAAAGATTCATCCATTTCTGAAATAAGAAAATTCAAATTTTGATAGATGACGTTTTATTGGCAGCAATAGTTCACAGAATAAATTGAAAGAATACTGCAGTAAAAAATATTTTACTCCCGAAACATAATTCCCATTGATGTCCACCGGGAAATTTATAAATGATATGCACCATAATATGCGATACGTACTGTGCAAAATGGGCTTCGTAATGGATCCCTTGAACAGAAATATTTGTTGTATACTATATTGTAATTTGCTAGCAGCCATTCTTTACTTTGGTTAAATATCAAATCTTTTCCGCAACTTAGAAATGAAGAAAAAAAATCATTCACAGACAGTGGCGAAAACAAATAATATACTACAAGAATAAGGGAAAAAAATACACTGATCAGAGGTAAAAACAAAAAAAAACTGGGCCAGAAGTGAAGACAAAAAAATACATGTACAAAAGCAGAAAAACTCACAGACAATGGGAACAATTACGCTAATATAGAAATTCATTATATATCAAAATTAATGCGCGTTGAGTCAAGTCAAAACTGCATTAAGAACAGTTAACTTATACGATAGAGTTGAACTAATATTTCGCATTTTTTCTTTATCAGTATATTTAACAATATTGGCGTATCAACTGGTCTAATTGGATGCATTCGACGACTTCGCGTGGGAAGGAAAGAAGTTGATCTCACATTTCCTTCATCCAAGGATATTATTAGGGGCCAAAATGTCCGTAAGTATACAGAAATTGTTACTTTGAAATCTTTGTATCTTTGTATAGTTCACCTTTTAATTATAGGAATAGATATGTATATTATAGTTTAAATCTATATTTATTAGCACATTATATCATGAGCTGCTTATGTGCCATAAAACTCCAAACAAGCTAATAATATTAATATATAGTGATTACTTTATAAAAACAGACTCATGATATATCAATGAGTCAAATTCACAACTTAATAACTTGTCAACTAAGCCTTCAAGGAAAGAATATGACTGAAAGCAGAAGGCGCTCTCTGAATTCTCCTCGGTAATAGATAAAACAGATAGTAAACACACACAGTATTACACAAAAACAGTATAAAACAAAAAAAAACGTTCATTACGTCAAGTGTAGAGTGTTTTTAAAAATACAATGTCCTACCGAAATATTGAAGAATTTCCATGCTATGTCAATGGTAATCTTACTTCAAAGCGCCATAACTTCTAAAATATGCATCTAATGGAAAAATGTGACTTAAGATAAATTGAAGATCACAATGAAATCTATTTAAATCTAAAATCTCAATATTAATCTTTCAATTTTTAAATAGTTATGAAAGCTAGAATATTTCACAATAGTGATATGTCATAAGAATTTACCTCAGAAATTAATTAAAACATAAATATAAGTATTGTTTTAGGTCATTTAATAAAATAAATGTAATTTTACAAGTTTGTGCAATGATTATTTCAATATTAAACAATTATGAATGATTTTTTATAAAGCAAGTTTTTTGTTAAATATTCCAGCTTCCATAACTGTTAAAATGCCGAACTAATATTATTGAACATTGAGATTTAAAGAGATTTGACTACGTTATTTAAATTATCTTAAGACACAATTTCCCATTAAATGCATATTTCAAAAGTAGATAGCTTCGATGTTAGATTTCCCTTGGAGTAAAATGGATGTTCTCCAATATTTTTGTACGGCAGTGTATATATCTTGTAAAGGTATAATTTAGTTAGAAAAACATCAGCTTTAATGCAGTTTAATGGGTTTTTAAACAGTTTCTCGACAGTTCACGTATTCAAATACCCAAGACTCATATTTATTATTTAGATTAAGTTAATTCAATCTAAACTTAGTGGATCCACTAGGGAAAAAAACTACATTTTTAAATAGCTGCAAAAAAAAGTCTACATTTAAAAACGGAACATATATGCGTAATGAATTGGAAAAATAAAGTATGATTTTAAGTAGTCAAGAAAATATTTTGATCAAAAAACCGAAATGTGCATTTTTTTATGAGTACTATGAATTAAATCGTTGTTATGCACTTAAAATATGTGGTCGGAAATTTGGAAGAAATGAGACATTTCATTACATTGATCATTTGTTTTAAGAGTAGCACTTTCTTTTGCAAATTATAAGTGAGTTTATACAAGCCTAAATTAAAGTAAATATTTCAGTTTCCATACACTAGTAAACTTTTCTAGAACTGTTTTTCAAAAAATGTAATTCTATTAATAGGTATTAAATAACTTTTTAGAAATACACGTAATTAATTTTCTCCTGGTAGTTTTAGAAAAATGCAGAAAAACTACATCACAAAATAAACTTTATCAATTTAATATTATCACAAATTAGAATTTATTTTATTATCTCTCCTACTGAAAGACATATTTACAAAGTGTTTTACAGCAGTAATTTGAAATAAATATAAATTGAAAACAAAAATACCTCATATTTCACCCACAAGAAATTCTTTTATTTTAAATAATTTCTCCTCTACCTGTGAAAATGTATAAAACAGATAGGAATCAAGTTAAATAAGTGAACTAAACAGAAATTAACTCTATCTTTTGTCAGGTGAATGTAGAGGTAGACCTTGCAACAGTCTGCCGTGTCAAAACGGAGGGACCTGCATTCCAGTTGACAGCGACAGCTTCAAGTGCCTCTGTCCTCAGGGATTTACTGGTATGTATCTAGTATCTCAAAGCGCATACTCTGCGCCGTGAACAACTGCTGCAAAGTCTAAGCCTCATTAATCACGTCCACTTGTTAACTGTCAGAGATGTTGTCTGCAAGCTGCTCAGTTATTATCATTGGCAACTTCAGTTACCGTTTGTAAAATTTTCTAAATATGTTATGTCGTCTTCTAATATCTGCTCTTATTAAGAAAGTCATGCTTGCTTGGTTACAAAGCACTCTTCAGACCTAAAAATATCAAATTATTATAGAGATTGTTCTATCATCTGGATTTAATGCTTTTTATATTGGCTTTTAATTATTTAGAACCATATTAGCATATTAATTTTTTTATTTTATATATTAACATGTTAAAACTTCATTAACAAAGTATTTTTTTATATTAACATATTAAAATTTTCATTTTATATAATAATATATTATCTAGTGACAGTATTTTTATTCAATTGCATTTGATTATTCATTTCAGAATTTTTCAATATGTCAAGATTTTAACAATGAAATACACTACAATTTTATTTAAAAGATTTTTCATAACTTTTCATTATGTTGTAGTGATAAGTTCTGTTATATTCCTGTAACTCATTTAATTTTCTTAGGCTAAAAATTTTTTATCTTTTGGAGATGAGTTTGGGCTAAAATATTTAAGCTCAAAATTCTAGGACCCGAGTTCTGTTAAAAAAATTAATCTGGCTGAAAAAAATATAAATATTCGTCCCATATTTCCACATTATTTAATCTATGGAGAATACTCAGCCTTAAGTAACATTTTGTGATGAAACCAAACCAAATTAAGCTCCCATAAAACTTATTATGCAAATGATTTGAAAATATCTACATTTTTTTCCTTATAGGTCACATGTGCCAGATATCCCTGGATCCATGTGCAAGCCATCCATGTGCCCATGGCGCCACTTGCGTATCACTGCCACCAGATGGATTCACATGCACCTGTGCCAGAGGACACAGCGGAAGGTTCTGCGAACACAGTAAGTGTCATTCTTCTCTAAGATTTGCCGTTTCACTTAAACACATTTAAAAATGCCTAATGTAAAAATTACATTACTTGTGAATAAAATGACACTGTATCTGTTAAAGAAACCACTGGTCTACCCGACACAAGTAGAAATCATTAAACGGCATAACGTGACTAAGAGAAAATTGGCAGCCTAGTTGTTTACAAACCCAATTATTTTTTTCATGAAATTAATGCTAGTATGAATATATTTGTTGTTGCTAAATTATTAATGGTAACTTCTTCAATATTTAAATAATTTTAATGTGGTCACAAACTTTCTTAATGATGAAAGTACATATTTGATATGGACTGTATACTTTCTTGACCTTCGCAACATAGGTCCAAAACCCATATTCTTCATAGCACAACATGACCAGCAGGCATGGGTGATATATCGTGTTATCACTATAATAAATAAACCACTCATAAGTGGGCTGAAACAAGTGTTAGTGCTTGATCCCAGGAATGGCATGGGATCAAGTACTAAAAGTTCACGAGTGCAAAATCTAAGATTGAAAGTGCAATAGCGTCTTTTTGAATTCATTGATGTTATGTGTTTGCAACAGTATTCCTCTGGGTCTGTTAACATTAACTTTGATGGTGTAATCAAAATCACTAAGAGATATGACAAAATCATTAGAATTTCTGCCAGAAATGCAGTTAAATTTATTCCCACATCACTGATACTTCTCCAGTTTTGCATCATCTACTCATTATGCAGTTAAAATTACTCTCCATCACTAATATTTCTCTATTTTTGCCTCACATATGCAGTTAAAATTATTCCCCTTCACTGATATTTCTTTATTTTTCACATCAGCTACTCATTATGCAGTTAACACTATTCTCCGTCACTGCTATTTCTCTAGTTTTGCATCACTGACTCATTGTGTAATTCAAATTATTCCCTATCACTGATACTTCTCCATTTTGGCATCGCTGACTCATTACGCAGCTAATATTATTCCCCACCACATAGCTGACTCATCACGAAATTAAATTTATTCCTCGTCAGTGACACTTCTCCATATTCACATCATCTACGCATTAAGAGGTTAAAACTACTCTACATCACTGATATTTCTCTAGTTTGCATCACCTACTCATTATGCATTGCTGACTCATTATGCAACTCAAATTATACCCCATCACGGATATTTTTCTATTTTGAAATCGCCGACTTATAACGCAGTTAAAATTATATCTTTTTCACTGATACTTCTCCATTTTCACATCGCTGACTCATTACGCATTTAAATTATTCTCATCACTGACACTTTTCCATTTTTGCATCACTGTCTCATTATGCATTTATTACATATTCTACATCGTTTCATCTTTTTCCAGAGCCGTCAAAACCCGTAGTGATAGAGGAAGTGTACATACCGGATTTGGACGGCACTGCATTTCTCGAGCTTCCAACTCTTCAGAACGTGGGCCAAGCCTTCACCATTGAATTGTGGTTTCTGTCACGAGCTGCAAACGGAATGCTCCTCTACAACGGACAGGCTTCTTTGGGAAGAGGAGACTTCGTAGCACTTAATATAGTCGATACCTACGTCCAATTTCTCTACGATCTCGGAAGTGGAGTCGCCAACATAACGTAAGAATCATAAAATTCCTCTAGAGAGAGTGATGTGTAATTCACGTCCACTAAATATGGTTGGGTTGTATTACCTCTGAGCGACAAATTTTAGCACGGCAGTTTTTAGCGACAAAGGCTAAATGGCCAGGTCACAAGAACCCCAAGAATTCAAAAAATGTTGCAAAAAGGATCCATTATGCAGATCGCAGAAAAAGCCTCCCGTTAAAGTCATTTAGCGTGTTCTTTAACATGCACGGGGTTTGGCTCTTCTGGACATGAGAGCCCACACTTTGCATCCCATCTGACGGAGAGCGACCTTTCCAAGTCTAACGTATCCCCTTTCTGACCGAGAGCAGGGTGACTGTTTTATGGAGATAAATATCAACACTTGTTCAGTTATAAGCTTGTCATGCTACCGATTGAGTCAGCCTCCCGTTGCACTAAGTGCGATACATAGGTGTATAGAAAGTTCCAGTAACATTTTCATGTTACAGCTTTAGTAATGAGCAAATGGATCTAAATGTCCACCCAATGTCGAGGAATGTAAGAACCAGCAGACCTAGTTAATCGCTGATGGAACAATAAGGCTTCGCGCTTACTGTCTGATGCATTTCAGAATAAATTCAGATTTTTTATTTAATGCTGTAAGCCGTAAATTAAAAATGTAACGGGACACTTTTACTGACAGGGCACGTAGAATCAAATACATCGTTTAGGTGGACGTGAATTATCCGTCACTATTTATATTAGGATTACAGTAAAACATGAAAATGTTAAAATATTCTAAATCAGTGATTTTCATGTTTTTAAACGATCACGATCTTCATTAAGCTTCGGTGTCTCTGTCCCCTATCTTGCAATAAAAGATTTTCACACCTCTCCTTCGAGAATCCCAGTTGTTGAATTCTTATACCACTTAGCGGCGTTTTTTGTACACACAATGGATTAAATGGCCAAGTTACAAAGACTCCAAGAGCTCAGAGAAGGTTGAAAAAGGAGATACATTGTGTAGCAGTTAGGTCTCAGAAGAAAAAACTTTTCTTCAAGACATCCAGCGTGTTTTTTAACGTGCACATGGTATGGTATTCCTGCAGCCTTTCCAAACCCAACGGTGTGCGCCTTTCGACCACCGAATGAAGAATGGGAGTTGGTATAGATAAATCTCAGCGATGGCACACTTCTTGGGACTCTAACCTATAAACTGCAGATTATGAGCTTGGAGCGCTATCAACTGAACAACCCCGCACCCCACACACACACACACGAGTGTACCATTCAAAAAAAATCGTTATCGAAAAAAAATCGTAAACACTAATGTAATTAAAGCTTGTTCTTCTCTAATTATTCACGGAATAGTTAATTCAATCATTATTCTGACGATCAGTTATGTATTTTTATATAGGAGTTCGATTTCTATCAACTTGGATCAGTGGCATGTCGTCAGAGCAACACGTGTTTTGAGGAGAGGGTCATTACAGCTTGACGATGGACCTGTAGACACGGGGGAATCTAAAGTAAGTGTTTTTGTTACTGTAAACATTCTTCTCTGTATTTAGTTCTTTCTGTTCGTCATCTATTTTTTGACTAACTACTTTAAATTCGAAATGTAACGATTTAATTTAAAGAGAAGAATTGTAGAAAATGCTGTCATCGACATACTTTAAACAGATTTTGAGAAAATAGTGAAAGACAGATTTTTCTCCATAAAAATCTCGATACTCTGTTTTATAAAACTTTAAAACTACTAATAGTTCTTTATTCGTGGAATTTTAAATTCTTTTTCTCTAGTTATTGATCCACCGCATTTTAATGATTGATCATAAGCTTTTATTCTATGATATGATCATTAGACCGGTGATTCTCTATGCTTCACCCATATGAGCGAATACTACACCTACCAATATTCGCAAGATTCAGGTCTTACAGAACAAGATTTTGAGAACCATGGTCAATGCCCCTTGGTTTGTCACTAACAGACAATTCCATAAAGACCTGGGCATCGACCATATATATATACACATATAAAACGCACCTCAAAAAAATTTTTTAAGGCTGTAAACAATAATCCCAATGATATTATTTCTTCTCTGATTCTTTATGATCATACTGTTTTGAACAAGTACAAGAGGCCTAAAACGGTAGCATTATCTGAGGAGACTTACCCGTTTTAGGTTTCTTATACAATTTTACTGCTATTTTTAGCTTTTCTGATGTTTGCCCTTAGGGGCCCACCTAAGGGTGGTTTACTTATATATTTTGTTCTTACTCATGCCAAATAGGCATATCTTTATGATGGAGATAGTTAGGGGTAAAATTATTATTCGGTACATCGAATATGATTATACGATCTACGATCTACTTGCTCCACCGCATTTTAATCTAATCTATTACCCCATATGAGCCAAATAGAAATAAGTTAATTATTTGTTTGTCTATAAAATGGTACACAATGAGGTAAAAAGTATAATTAAAATTAGGAATTGGTATAATCTCTGCACATACACATTGAACTCTATGATTAATCCAGTTGATAAAAACATCTGAAAAAAAATTATCGCTGACGCGGCGGGAATCGAACCCGCAACTCTCTAGATACATGCCAGAGAGCTGTGCCCTTAAATCTCGCATCAGACACTAAAATCTTCCAGAATAAGGCCTATAAATCTTTCATGGAGATATGGATGGATTTTTAATAATATACGCTTAAGCGTGATTAGTCTACTCATTAACATCTAAAACTTTAGCAACAATTGGAAAAGTTGCCTCTTCTGAAATATAGATGGCGCAAGGTCGGCCACATCTCCGTGAAAGATTTATAGATCTTATTCTAGAAGATGTTAACGTCTGATTCAGATGTTTTTACAACTGTTGAAGTCTATTTCTATAAGTAATCTGTGAATTTACTATAGTTGATTCATATGGTTTGATTTTTCTTGACGCAGCCCTGAGTTCTAGGTTACTACGTTTAGTTGGGTTGTTTTACCTCTGAGCGGCACTTTTTTGCACACCATGGGCTAAATGGCCAGGTCACATGGACCCCGAAGGCTCGGAGAAGGTTGGGGGAGGGGACCCACTGGAACAGCTGTTGGGAGACAGATGGTAGCCTCCCTTCAAGGCCATCCAGGGTGTTCTTTAACGTAGGTGGCTCTCCCACACACGGAGCTACGGCTTAACATTACATTCGACGGACGGCGGCCTTTCCAAGCTCATCGGTGTCCCCTACTGACCGTGGGCAGGGCGGGGAATTTTGCGGAGATAGATCTCAACGCTGACCCAGCTGGGACTCGAACCTGGGAATTACAGATTACGAGCCTGGCGCGCTACCGACTGAGCCACCCCGCCCCACTACGTTTAGTACACGTATCTGATGTTTAACATTGTTCTATGAGTGAAATGATAAAGAATAATTGTTTCCAAAATCCCAGTGACACAACAGTGTGACACACACGTTTCGGGTACGAGTATCACACTGTTAATGAAGTATAGCTGTTAGAGGCTTGTGTTATTACTGAAAGAAATACAATATATAGACCACGAAATTAATAGTAATGGTCCAAGCATCAAATGCATTGTCTCATAGTAATTGTGTTGTCACAAGTTAACTTAATAAACCCACAGAACCAATTTCGGGTTGTTGATAATAGCTGATTATCATTAGACCGACGTTAAGCCTACCAATTTGTCTTCAGTTTATTGTTTCAATGACATGTTAGTACGGCATAGCTAACGTTCGCCTAACATATTCATGATATTTCGATTTTGTGTGATATAATGATGGTGATATTGTTTCAGTGCATGCGGGATTGTTTAGGACTCCTCTTTTGAAGTAAAAGTTCTAATTGTCCACTCTTTGATAGCTCGTTACAATTTATTTCTGTTTCAAAGATAATATTAATTAGGAAAACTAGCAAAATATTACATCATTTTACGAATAAATGATCAGTCAATGAATAAGAGACTATTGGAATTTTTATCACTGATGCATTTAAAGTATTTAAGCATTCGTAATTTTATGGTGAACTCAGTAAAAAAAAATGCATAGAAGGAGAATATTCCACAATGAAAAGTAAAATCTGTTTAAGTCTAAATTCAATTAAAAATATGTAACAAATATTCTATAGTAGAAATATACTGCTCACAAAAATTAGGGGATATTTCAAAATGAATATGAAGCGATAAAATATCCCCTAATTTTTGTGAGGAGTATAGTTAAAATCACAGTAATTAGCCGTCCTTTGACAGTAAATCTTTCAGAATAGCGCACTTTGCACGCATTTTGAACAAAATCTGATATCAACATTTGGAATTTCCATAATCATTCTGCTTTTACATTTCTGTTTTCCCACCAGGATCCACTGAGTGAGCTGAATCTCGATCATCCTTTGTACCTTGGTGGATACCGACATCTTTCCACAATCAACCCCGAGGCTGGCATCACTTCCCGCCTTAAGGGAGCCTTCCAGAGGCTTGTACTAAACGGCGAGATCGTAGATGACTTACGCAAAGTGGCCAAGTCTTCACACGACGTCGGCCATTATTACGGCCCTCCATGTGGACCCAACCCCTGCCATAACGGCGGCATGTGCCTCCCTCAGCTGAACAACTTCCATTGCAAGTGCCCTGTAGCATACACAGGTCTCTGGTGTGAAAAATGTAAGTAGAAATACTCTATATAATATGAGTTCCAATATTTAAAAGTATTATTTTAAGATTTTGTCGAATGGCCATATCATAAGGATCTCAAGGTCTCAGAAAAGGTTGGGGAAGGAAATGCACAGGATAAATGTTAGGAAACAATGGAAGCCTTCCATCAAGACCACCAACATGTTCTTTAATCTTCTGTGTCCTCACCTTCTGTGTCTTCTTTCTGACCCGAGTAAGTGAGAGGATTAGCAGAGATAAATCTCAACGTTGGTCCAAGTGAGACTCAAACTTGGATAAATCGGATTGTGAGCTTCGCTTTTATTTTAACACAATTCTATTCAGTTAGTGATAAAAGATGGCTAACATGGTTTCCGTCCTCAATGAAAACTAAAAGCGATGGCAATTATCT
This sequence comes from Ryuthela nishihirai, assembly GCA_038380435.1. NCBI lineage: Eukaryota > Metazoa > Arthropoda > Arachnida > Araneae > Heptathelidae > Ryuthela > Ryuthela nishihirai. The sequence goes on from JAWZYU010000020.1 coordinate 51,036,918, forward strand.
GCATCTTGTTATTGTATTTAAAAAGTTAAAGCAGCAATAATATTGCAAATGGTTTTCCCATTATTATTGAACCTTTGTTAATGGGGTGAAATTTCCACGAAGTGAATTTCTGAAACATAAATATTCCAATCAAATCTATTGAAAACCAATAGGGGTCATCCATAAATTACTTAGCGTCTTGAGGGGAGTAATGGTTCCGTTAGGTTGCATCACTTAGGAGAGATGGTATTACGTATTGCTGCTATAAGTACTAAGATGCTATAGCTAAAATGTTATCCTTATTTCTGCGATTAGTATACATATTTCTTGCTGATGACCAAAATAAGCTTTTTTTATATTATCATTAATATTTGGCATTACTCTTTTTATATTTCGGTTACGAGTATCAGCATTGCAAGAAAGTATATCGTTAGCAATACTCACCTGCATATACTCACTTTCTACACAGGTATCATCATTGTAAGTGAAATTTGCACTGCTTTTGGTTATCACTATAATAACATTGTCAGAAAGGCAAATCTCACCGTTTTCTTAATTTTGCAATGTTATGATAAATGTGACATTGATTCCCTAATTCTCGCATTTGTGACTTTCATCAGACCCTCACTAGAATACGTCTCACCTGTATAGACACCTCATCTAATATCAGACATCAAAAAACTTCAACGGACCTAGAAATGGTTTACAAAAATATTTCCTGGGTTTTGCAAATATGCCATAAGAAGAAAGGTTGAAAAAGCTCTCGTTGCATTCCTTGGAATAAAGAAGACTAAAGCTTGACTTAAAAACATGTTATAAACTTATTCATGGCATAACTCACTCTGACGCAGGTATCAGCATTGCAAGAAAGCATTGCAGGTACTCCTGAATTTGATTGACAAGGTTGAATATTGATTCAACCTTGTCAACAGAAGAACAAGAGGTCATTCACTTACTATCGATGTGCCTTTTGCTTGAAAGAACTGTAAGTACTATTCCTTTGTGCGCCGTGTTGGAAGAGTATGGAACTCCCTTCCCAGCGTCTCCGCCCTGTCCACGGTCAGTAGGGAACACCCATGGGCTTGGAAAGGCCGCCGTCCGTCGGAAGGGACGTTAAGCCGTGGCCCCGTGTGCGGGAGAGCCATACACTGTGTACATTAAAGAACACGCTGAATGGCCTTGACGGGAGGCTACCATCTGTCACCCAACAGCTGTTCCAGTGGGTCCCTTCCACCAATCATCTCTGAGCCTTCGGGGTCCATGTGACTTGGCCATTTAGCCCATGGTGTGCAAAAAAGTGCCGCTCAGAGGTAAAACAACCCTTCCCAGCGAGATTGACATATCTGAAAGTATTGATGTTTTTACTTTTAGACTGAAGAGATTTGACTTGCCACCATTTCTCAAATGTTTCAAATTTTTATGTACTTTCCCTTGTCCGGTACCAGTGTGGTGATGTAGCTCCTTCCGGCCTTCTTTGTAATAATAATAATAAGTAATACTCAGTTGCAATGCTGATAGCTGTACAAAAAGTGAATATTCTTGCAAAAGAAAAAATTTTGCCTATCATGGAGTGGAGAGGCCAAGCCAAACATTGTGTAGCATTAAGTAAGGGGGATGGGATTTCTGCTAAAACAGCATCATACAATGAATTATTTTAATATTGGTTTTATTATCTGTTAACAAGAAACTCGATGCCTTTGATTCTAGATGCTTGCGCAGTATTTGGGCATCAGGTGGTTTGACTTTGTAAGTAATGATGAGAATAGAAGAAGAAGTCTTCAATCTCCTTTGAGCAACATTTTGTGCAGAGAGAGACTGCGTTGGTTTGACCATGTTGTCCGTATGCACAGCTGCAGATTGGCAAACAAGATTATGAACAGTGTGCCTAAAGACTTCTGGAAAAAGAGCAGACCTAGGATGGGATGGGCAGACAATGTCAAACAGGATCTAGGTAGATTTGACCTGCAGCAGTTGTAGCTCAGAACAGACATGTCTGGAGAGGAAAACTGCACAATCTTTTAGGACCTCTATAGCCCGTGGCTGTATGAGTATTTTGTATGAATATATGTATTATCTCTTATGATCCAAATTAAAATAAGCTAATTATTTGTTTTTGACTCTAAAACAGTTTCATAATAAGGTAATCTAAGGAAATATAAAATCATGAAAAGAGTTATTAGATGAACATTCATGAGGTTATCGATAAACAACTATTTTTTCCCAACTCATTTCGTAACGCGTTACTGATGCTTCCAATTGTTTCTCTTGGTGACCTCAAAATTTATCGATTCTTGGACAACGGAAAGGGAAACTTGATTTACTTTCTGTTATTTTAACGAGAAAAAAGAATGTAAAAATAAATCAATTAAATGAAACTATTAAATTTATCGGCATTCGGAGATTGGAAATTCGAAGTGACGAATTAAAAAGAACGGAGAAAAGATGTTGCTCTATGTTCCAAATCGAGTTCCAATTACATGGGGGTAATTGCTTACCAGTTTGGATCCCAGATCAGAATATTCATTTAGCAGTTAGACTACCGGACCAAACAGAAGTTTTCACAACTGAATTAGTAGCCATAGAAATGGCCCTTAAGTGGGCTACTATTCTGTCCTGTGACAAAGTTGTTATTCTGTTTGATTGCCGATCAGTTATTCAATTTTTACAAGGAGATCCGGGAATATCTATCAACAATGAGCTTTTTGCAACGTTTTGAAGTTGGCGAATAAAATGATGAAAAGTGGTATTGAGTTATACGTGCAGTGGATTCCCAGCCACGTCGGCGTTATAGAAAATGAAATTGTTGACAAAATTGCTAAGGAAGCGTTATTACGTGAAAACTGGCTCAATATTCCAAGAGGTCTCAATTATTATAAAAGCAAAAATAAGCAAATTTCAAAACGAAATTTTCTGCATTATTTTAAAGTTCATTCTTCCTCACAACTGAATCATAGGAGTTTGATTAGTCAAACCATTGATCCATTTCAAGATTTCGGACTGACTAAAAACGACATAATAACCATTAGCAGGCTCAGAACAGGGATCACAAGACTGAATGATCAAATGCATAAGATGAACAGAGCTTAGTCATCTTCCTGTGGGGGCGGGGGTGGCTCAGTCGGTAGCGCGCCAGGCTCGTAATCTGTAGTTCCCAGGTTCGAGTCCCAGCTGGGTCAGCGTTGAGATTTATCTCCACAAAATTCCCCGCCCTGCCACGGTCAGTAGGGGACACCGATGGGCTTGGGAATGCTGCCGTCCGTCGGATGGGACGTTAAGACGTGGCCCCGTGTGCGGGAGAGCCATACGCTGTGCACGTTAAAGAACACGCTGGATGGCCTTGACGGGATGCTACCATCTGTCTCCCAACAGCTGTTCCAGTGGGTCCCCTCCCCCAACCTTCTCTGAGCCTTCGGGGTCCATGTGACCTGGCCATTTAGCCCATGGTGTGCAAAAAAGTGTCGCTCAGAGGTAAAACAACCCAACCCATCTTCCTGTGATACATGTAGAACAAAAGAAACAGTCACTCATGTGTTGCTTAATTGCAGTAAATTTGATATTCATTGAGAGAAAATGCTTCACTCACTGGAAGAAATTGGAATTAAGGAATTTACACTCAAAGATCTACCGGGACACCAGAATTTGATAAAAAGGAAATATAATTTTAAATTAATATTACAATTTTTAAAGGATACAAGATTGATTGACAGAATTTGATTTAGTGCTCAACCATGATGTTTCTGTATTACGAGATCAATCGCTCTTAAAATTTTAATGATATTAATCAAGAACTTTCAGTTTCTACTGAACTACCTCCTGCGTTCAGAAAACTTTGGAAAGTTTATTTGACCCCCAAACCAAGATTGCTGGCAATTTTATGGTTTTAATTTTGAAATTTAAGTTTTCTATACTCAATTGAGAGGACTCTCCCACATAGTTCAGGACTTTCTTAACAGAATTTTCGGACGAGAGGGGCGAAAGGTCTCGAGTGATTTCCGGAATAATAGTTTATGTTGAAGAAGAAGAAGGTAATTACTAATACAAATAGCTGTAAGTAACTTATATTCATATTACAAACAAATTTTATAATGCAAACTTCATTCATATATAAACGTGCATATATATATATGGCCTGTGTTTAAACAACCAAAGGATAAATTGGCATTGCTTATCCATAATACAGAGTATACCTTTTCATTGCACATACTCGTTTCCTCAAAGTTAAATGCATCCTTCATTATCATCTGTATATAATTATGTGTTGTGAAATGCTTGTACAATCACACAAACCTCTATCACAAAGCTTTGCTATTGTCTTTCACAGACAGAATGAAATGTTAATGAATCTCTGGAGCTGAACCCTTTTATCCGCTGGCTTTCGATGGTAATCAGTCGGAGCATATATTAATTAGTTTCAGAAGTCTGTAAGGGAGATTTCGCGCACTAATTACTTCTGATAAAAGGAGATTGAACGGATCTTCGAGCAATCTTAAGATAAGTTTGTCATCTCTTACGGATAATTGCTGTCATAACCGAAGATCGGAAGTTTGCAAAAGTCATCAGATTGTCTGACTGTGTTTTCGCTTCAGATATTAGTAAACACCATTATTGCTTTAAAGTGTAAATACTTTGGATGTGTCGGATTCCTAAGGTTTATTAATATTGCACTTCAAAAATTTAATATTATTATATTAAATCCGTGGTTTTGAATGCGATATCTATATAACTTTCGGAATATTTCTTGCAGCGAAAACTTTAAATATAATAAATTTAATGCATAATGTTCATTGGTGTGTAAATAATTTATCTTGAAACTTGACCGTCTCCAGTATTTCGTCTGTATAAGTTCTTAAAAATTAGTGGAAGATACAAGATACACTCTTCATCAAAAAAATTGTCCCACCCAGAAGGAATGTCTTGTGTATGATACAATGCTGCGTGCTAAAAAGAAGTAGTGTTAGTAACAAATGATCACATTTTCAGTCTGTTACATGGCCGAGAAGTTAGCCCGCTTGGCTACTGATCTAAGGGACCTGGGTCTGAGCCCCGGGTAAGGCATGGATGTATGTGTCGTTTTTCTGCTGAGGTCCTGCCATCCTCTCAGATCTTCTACTTTGGAATATAAATTGACAGGCTCTTGTCAGACCTCTGTGGCAAGCAGCTGCTTGAGGGGGTATTTATAATTTTTTTTCATTTTAATAAGGGAATATGAAAATTAGGGTAACATCAGTATGAGATATAGCCGCCTTTTTCTGCAATATAAGCGCTAATACGGTTAGGAATTGAGCCAGAAAGGTTCCTAATGATTCCTGTTCTATGGTTCTCCAGATCTGCTTCACTTGCATCTGAAGATCCGTCACTTCATGAGATGGAGTCAGTTCAGTTCTCAGAGGTCATTTCATGATGTTCCAGATGTGCTCAATCGGCGATAGATCCGATGACCTGGCTAACCATGGTAGCACGGGAATGGCGAGTATCGCATTCGTTATATAGTCTGTCATTATCGTTCTGAAATGTGGTGTTTGCCATGCTCTGTAGGAGTGGTAAGATCACAGGGCAAAAAATGGTATCCACACCACTGAGTGGTGAAATTTCCCTTGATGACTATGAGAAAGGACCAACTGTCGTAAGAGATGGTACCCCATACCAGGATCTCAGCAGTGGGTACAGTATTCAGAGCGATACACAATGCAAAAGAGGACACAATGTAGAACCTCTTTTGCAGGTGCATCATCACACGCAAGTGCAGTCATTTTTCTGTTCCAGACGGATTCGAGCCTCATGGCTGAAAATGATTTTTTGCCATTCGTCATGCCACTCAACTCGTTCGTTGCACAACTGCAATCTGGCATGCCTGTAGTTCGAGTGAGCGGTATGCAAAGGAGAGGATGCCTTCCTCGCATAACAGCTTCGCGCAGGTGTCAATGAATGATACTGACAGATATCGGCGGTGCCTCATCTGTCACTGGATATCTGTCGGGAAGTTGTGTTTCTGGCACTGACAGCCATTCGGCGATTCTGCCAATCATCCCGATCCGTAGTCACTCGAGGACAACTTGATCCTGGACGATGATGCAAAGCATCTTCCCAAGTCCATTACTATTAAATATTCGCGCATCACGTACCAAATGTGTTGCAGTTCATCGCGTAGACCATCCTGCTTTGTATAGATATATGATGCGATCTCGCTCAAACTCACTGAGTTTATTGATATAACCCTATGACATATAAATGTCATACATCTGTCTACGACATGCAAACGTCATATATCCGTCTAAGAAATACAAACAACATGCAAATGTCCTACATCCGTCTGCAACATACAAACGGCATACATCTGTCTACAGCATATAAACGACAAACACCCATCTACGATATACAAACGTCATGCATCCGTCTACAACGACATACAAACGTCATATATCCGTCTATTAAATTTAAACGACATACAAACGTCAGACAACTGTCTTAGACATACAACATCCATCTAAAGCATACAAAGTACCCTGCGATGGTAACCGGATTTGCAAGGTAAGTTCGGTTTCTTTACACTGTCCACTCTTCCCCAACGACAACCTTCCCTACAACTAGCAGAATCCGTGGCATCCGCTGCATTTTAAATCCGCCGTAATTTTCCCTTCATTTGTATATGTTACTGTCCTGCACTTCCACATTAATTTGCATAAATGTATCTTTACTCCTTCTGGGTAAATGAAAATGTATGAGAAATATTAATAGAAATTGAAAGTTCGTTGGTAACATTATAAACGCAAAGAGCCATTTATTTTTTAAAGACAGAGAATACAGAAATGTAATCAAAAAACCCTTGATGCTGATTTTTAATTACTAAAGAATGATAAATAGCTTGAAATCATAATCAAAAATATTTTATATCTTTACTTTTTTTTCACAATTGAAAGCAATATTTGATTTGTGTTGAGTTTTTTACCTATGAGCGGCACTTTTTTTGCACACAATGTGCTAATGACCAGATCACAAGGACCCAGGACTCAGGAAGAGTTGGGGGGAACCCACTGGACAGTTGTTGGGAGATAGATGGTAGCCTCCTGTCAAGGCCATCCAGCGTGTTGTTTAACGTGCACGGGTATGTATCTTCCACACATGGAGCCACAGCTTATCGTCCCATCCAATGGTTCCGGCCTTTCCAAACCCATCGGTTTCCCCTACTGACCGAGGGTATGGTAGGGAGATTTCAGGAGATAAATCTCAATGCTGCCCTAGGCAGGACTCGAACCGGGAACTGCATATCACGAGCCAGGCGGTCTACCGATTGAGCAATTCGCGCCCCAAGAAATATTTGAATATGAATTATCTGAGCCGTAGCCGCCCCAAGCCCATGTCAGTTGTCCACATCAATACAAATCGTCTCTGCTATTTCGAGTCCGACAAAGTCCGAACCCGAATTCATCTCTTTCTACTCTCGATGCTCCTGTCAGTATTGTTTTATTACAATTCTCAGATAGCCAGCAATGACTCCATTGTTTTCCACCAGCATTGGCGAAGTTTCGCTTATTCTACCCGCAAAAGGACGTTTCATATAAGTCGTCAAACATCGGAAACTATTGCAAAGATGAGATGGGTGTCCTTTTTCATCTTATCCCCCTCTGACTTTCATTTCTTCGGCTTCACAGGATTCTACGGGGGGTACCATTTTCAATCACATGGGGATGTGAAGACCGAGACTTACCGCTGGCTGAATCAATATGATGAGGTTTTCTTTCCCGACCATAAAATGGCGCTGCTGCCACATTTAATTTTATCTTCGGAAAAATTGCCGCTCTGTTGAAATGTCAGTATTACAGTGGAAAGACTAACGAGCTTAAATTAAATATTTCACTTGAAATCTACGATATCGTTTAGTGTCAAACATAAATTTTCATATTTCTACTGCTTCTTCGTCAAAGTTAAAATAATCCGTTCGATATTTCCGTTATATGCAGTTGACCTAGAAAGATCTACTGGAATAGCTTCGATTTTAGAGCCTATGACAAGTGGAATCGCGTCATTAGGAGCTACCGGAGCTCAGCCAAGGCTACCTCAATGGTTAAGACCATAAAAGCGATTTTAATAATTTCATCGGATACCGAATATCGTAAATTGACACAACTCAGTATCCAACTCTTAACCTCATCCATCAGACTTCACCCACCAAGAAATTTTTTGTTGCATCTTGAATGGCAACTGGCAAAACCACTCTGGTGCGGACCCCAAAGGCTGTCTATATTTATTATCAGTAGAGGGAAATATTTTATGAATTTGGTACAATATTACTGCAGGTAGTTTTAGGATATGCCTAAAAAATAAATATAATATTTATGTATCCTTTTTATACATTATATATATATACAAAATAAAATATAATAGCACAAAATAAAAAAATATGGAAACTCTTAGGTACGTATTACTTTAAATGTTGTTATTAGTTATTTTCATTCATTTATTAGATATATCCTAAAACAACTTTCAGTAATATTACACTAAATTTTCTAAAAAATTACACCTCCAATCATGGGTTGGAGCATGATTGGAGGCGTCAATCATGACGTTATAAAAATCGTTGTCATAGCCTTAACCTTAACTGAGCCTTGGTACCCACTAATGACGCGACGTCACTGCCTGTGATTCTAACCCGGATAAGAAAGCTCGTATCTAGGTCCACGTCTAAATTCTTTCTGACATATATAACTGAAATTTTCTAGATATCGGAATTGACAATTTATTTCAACATCAAACTGATTTTATATCATTAAGTTTCTCTAAATTTATGTTTAGAAAATTATTGTAGTTCTACGTTTATATCATTTTTTTTTCATATATCCTTTATATGTGTTAATTATTAATTACTGTCAAAGCGATTAGTAAAGTTTTTAAAATAATATAAATAAATAAATACCCCCTCAAGCAGCTGCTTGCCACAGAAGTCTGACAGGAGCCTGTTAATTTATATGCCATAGTAGAAGATCTGTGAGGATGGCAGGACCTCAGCAGAAAAACGACACATACATCCATGCTTTACCCGGGGCTCGAATCCAGGTCCCTTAGATCAGTAGCCAAATGCGCTAACCACTCGGGGGTGGGACGACTAAAAAAATAAATACTCTCTCAAGCAGCTGCTTGCCACAGAGGTCTGACAGGAGCCTGTCAGTTTATATGTCATAGTAGAAGGTCTGTGAGGATGGCAGGACCTCAGCAGAAAAACGACACATACATCCATGCCTTACTCGGGACTCGAACCCAGGTCCCTTAGATCAGTAGCCAAACGCGCTAATATTCATGTTAAATTAATGAATATATCTTTCAAAAAATGCTTAAGAAAATATTGAAATATTTCTAAAGAATTTCTCTTCAATATAAACTGCAGGGAAATCTTATAACTTGAACAACTCGATAACTGCTGAATGTGTATTCAGATCTCCATATTCTCTCATTTAAACTTTGTCTTGACAATTATGCTCGTCAGACAGAGTAGGGACAAAGGCCAAAATTCTTCAGATTAAATTGTCTTCCAAATGAGTCAAATTTCTGTCATTCTAGTGACCACAAAAGAAGTCTGATGAACACAAAATCGCTGATTGCATTCTTTCCATTTACTTAGTAATTAAAGTTCTCAGATTCTAAGAACATGAGAAAAGGAAGAATTAATCAACTTCTTTCTACACAATCAAATACGTTTTTAATCTTTTCACAAACACAAAGAAGAAACAGATGCATCAAAGACAAAAACAACACACAGAGTGACTTCCACGTTGCTGCTAATATTTCCTTTATTCTAGGTTAGAGTTCACAAACATCAATCCTATTCTAAACAAAAAACCGGTTCTCGGCATTGAAAGTAATTGACAAACTTTCACCATTATTATTCTAATCTTATGGAGAACGACTTCGAATTGCTATATTGTTTCTTTCGCTGGCACAAGAAATAAGATGATTGATTATTTCATTAACAAAGCTTTGAACGTTAGTGACTTTCTTACTTACAACTTTTTTTTTTCAGAACAACATTGGAAGTTACCTTCCCCAATCATAGATGGCGCCAAGAGCGTTCAGACAGATCTATGTCAGATTAATGGGCGAATGACGGAGCCGATTCTAGTTTAGTGGTTAGAACAATCTGGTATGAATCTGGAGAGATGTGGGTTCGAGTTCCGCCGATCGACAAACCTCATTTTTTCCACAAAAAATTATGCAACTCTGAGTAATTTATAAATCTGTTATTGCACATGCATATTATGAGTGGTTGAGAGCATTAACTTCATTTGAAATTTGCAGTTTAAATATTTACTTTTCTAGTTTAGATATATTCATTTATTTTTTAAATTTAGATTTAATTTCTTATTATACGTACCAACGAAAAGTATTTCATAATTTGTTCCAGTATCCATATAAAAAATAATTACCCCTCAACTAGTTTGCCATAAAGGTCCAATAAGAACCTGTCGGTACAATAAGCCATAGAGAAGGTCTGTGAGGACGGCGAAACCTCATCAGAAACAAAAAACACAGTAAAGAAGCAGCCATATCTTATCCGGGACTCGAACGCAGATACCTTGCTCACCAGACAAATGTGCTAACCACTTCGCCACCGAAACAGTTTCATTAAACGGAAAAAAAAATGCGTGAAGATTTAATGTTCCAATCTCACACTTGGACTGACCAACAAAAACTATATCTCTATTCAAAACGACCCACCAAATCTTCATCCGTGCATATGATGACCCAATAGCCTCATCTATGCAAATTATAATCCACTAATGTTTCATCTATGCAAATGATAATCCACTAATGTTTCATCTACGCAAATGCTAATCCACTAATGCTTCATCTATGCAAAATGATAATTCACTAATGCTCCATCTATGGAAATGATAATCCACCACTGCTTCATCTATGCAAATGATAATCCACTAATGCTTCATCTATGCAAAATGATAATTCACTAATGCTCCATCTATGCAAATGATAATCCATCAATGCAAATGATAATCCACCAATGCTCCATCTATGCAAATGATAATCCACCAATGCTCCATCTATGCAAATGATAATCCGCCAATGTTCCATCTATGCAAATGATAATCTACTAATGCTTCATCCATGCAAACGATAATCTACCAACGCATCATCTGTGAAAATGGAGGTCCACTAAGGCCTCTCTAAAGAAGGCACTTGAGAAATTACTAAAACTTCAACTACGAAAACAACGATACACAATAACTGCACCTGTGCAAATGAGGACCTATTAAAACAACATACAATCAAATTGCGATTCGCTAAGGCTACATCCGAACAAATCGCGACTTTCAAAGACAGCATCTATTCGATAGCGACCCATTAAATTCACGAAAATGGTGACACGTCAAAACTTGCTACTCATCCACACAAATAACGGCCAACTAAAGCTTCATCTATAAATATGGAGACCAATTTAAAATGCCTCTTTCTAAAAGGATATAGCGATGGACGCAATACGATATGAATATAAATATGCGATATAATGAATATAGCGATGAGCGTAATACGATATGAATATAATATGCGATAATATGAATATAATATGCGCGATATGAAATATAGCGATGAGCGTAATACGAACCCATGAATGTTTCAAATCTTCGCAACAGCTTCGGAAAACCAGAAGACTGAACTGATAACCAAAATTATTTCATTGCTACCAAAAGCCAACGAAAACTTTGGCCCTAATTTCTTCTCCGGTAGCTCAGGACAGATATGCTTGGAGAATTAAACTGCGCGGTCTGGTTGGACCTCCGTAGCCCATGGCTGCTTGAGGATGATGATGATGATGATTTGTTTATTGATAACTTTCACATTTCCCGCCAAGAGGAGTGGAGTTGGTTCAGTTGGTACCACGCCAGGCTCGCAGTTCTGCACAGTTCCCAGGTTCGAGTCCCGCCAGGGAGAGCGTTTCGATTTATCTTTGCAAAACTCCCCGCCCTCAGTCAGGAGGAGACACCGATGGGCTTAGAAAAGCCGCAGTCCATCGGATGGAACGTTAAGCCAAGGCCCCGTGAGGGGGAGAGCCCTACACTGTGCACATTAAAGAATACACTGGATGGCCTTGACAGGCAACTACCATCAGTCTCCTCTCCATTGGGTCCCCTTTCCTCAACATTCTCTGAGCCCTTGGGGTTCTTGAGACCTAACTATTTAGCCAGTGTGAGCAAAAAAGTGACGCTCAGAGATAAAACAATCCAACCCGCCAAGACTAGCACGAAACGAATTTCTCTTTCCGTTCTCAATTCATAACTTTTATCAATTAGAGCTGAGATTGACATGGCGACGTCAGTGCCACCCACCGTTGCCAGGTTTCCCACATTCTCAATAGAATTAATCTCGTTCCATGAGAGGTAGAGACTCAATTTTTAAATTCCACACGGATTCACACAGAGGGAACGCGCATACCAAATTCGGAATCATTCCGTTAAGTATCTGCGGAATTACAAGGGAACAAAATCTGTCTAACAGAGATAAATCTCTCTCAATAACTTACGTAGTATAATTAAGACAGTATGCGTGTTTGACATCATCACACCGTAGAAGAAACGCATGCACTGTATCGTCCTGTTCTTTCGGATGCTCCAGTTATTTATTCTGTTCTTCTTCTTCCAGACGGACAATTGTTGGATTATTTTACTATTATTCTAATATAATTTCAGCTATAATAATAAGCTGAGAAAAAATTGGGCACTCACGACAAAATCAATTTTTTCATCTTATTATTTCATAACTAAATGGTTTCGCCAATTCGTAGTACTCATTAAAAATATGTATTCTTATGTTTTAATCAAGCTATTTCTTGATTTCTTAAAAATGAGTTTCTATTTCTAGATCATTACTCATTAGAAATTTTCGTTAAGTAGAAATTTTTTCATGCGGCTCTTTTAGAATACTGTTTTTTCCTAGTAGCTTAAAAAAATAAGTTTTTTCCACCCTATGGTTCATTTAATCAAATGAAACATAAAGTATTAAAAACTAAACCGTTGACTCTAAAAACCAACCTATGTATACCACTACTATGCAAAAAAAAGTGCCGCTCTAGAAGCAAACCAGCCCACTACTATGCAGGCTGATGTTGGAATATTAGCTTCATTTATGCCTAATTATCGTTTCTACTTTCATGATTGCTTTATTATTATCACAAATGGAATTCGTTCTTTAGAAGGAAAAAACAAACACCTGATATCTCCATTTTTTTATGTATCTAGGCGCTGATTTTTATTTCCGTAGATTTTTGTTTTCTTTTTTTAAATTATCTATCTAATTACACTGAAGGAATTTAATCTTCAAATCCTCTGAATTCGGAAAAACAATTTTGAAACCTTCTTTCTTCAGTCTTCTGTTTATGTTGTAGTAATGCAAAAAGAAAAATATCGATTCAGTTTACGAAAGATGAAAAGAAAAAAGGATTTAAACAACTTTTTTCAGTTTTTTTTTTTTGCGAAACAGCTTGGTTCTTAATTTTTATTTAACAACAGAAGCTCGTCGTTCAATGAGCCAAAGAATTCAGTTCACTTATTGATCTAATGCACCGGCATTGTGATGGCAACTGCCCTCTTGTGCTTTTTGTATGGGATCACGTGTAATATTTAACCTTTTGAAGAAATGGTATTCTACTTTTTGTATAGCGCAACATAAGATGCTCCACCTTTTGTACAGACTACGAATGGTATGAATTTTGTACAGACCATGAAGGGCATTATTTTGCATACTCCATGATTGGTATAACTTTTGCGCAGACCATGAATGGCATAACTTTTGCGCAGACCATGAATGGCATAACTTTTGCGCAGACCATGAATGGCATAACTTTTGCGCAGACCATGGATGGCATAACTTTTGCGCAGACCATGAATGGCATAACTTTTGCGCAGACCATGGATGGCATAACTTTTGCGCAGACCATGGATGGCAAAACTTTTGCGCAGACCATGAATGGCATAACTTTTGCGCAGACCATGGATGGCATAACTTTTGCGCAGACCATGAATGGCAAAACTTTTGCGCAGACCATGAATAGCATAACTTTTGCGCAGACCATGGATGGCATAACTTTTGCGCAGACCATGAATGGCATAACTTTTGCGCAGACCATGAATGGCATAACTTTTGCGCAGACCATGAATGACATAACTTTTGCGCAGACCATGAATGGCATAACTTTTGCGCAGACCATGGATGGCATAACTTTTGCGCAGACCATGAATGGCATAACTTTTGCGCAGACCATGAATGGCATAACTTTTGCGCAGACCATGAATGACATAACTTTTGCGCAGACCATGAATGGCATAACTTTTGCGCAGACTATGGATGGCATAACTTTTGCGCAGACAATGAATGGCATAACTTTTGCGCAGACCATGAATGGCATAACTTTTGCGCAGACCATGAATGGCATAACTTTTGCGCAGACCATGAATGACATAACTTTTGCGCAGACCATGAATGGCATAACTTTTGCGCAGACCATGGATGGCATAACTTTTGCGCAGACCATGAATGGCATAACTTTTGCGCAGACCATGAATGGCATAACTTTTGTGCAGACCATGAATGGCATAAATTTTGTGCAGACCATGAATGGCATAAATTTTGTACAGATTATGAACGGCATGACTTTTGTACACACCATGAATGATGTGATTTTGTACAGATCATAAATGACAAAACTTTTGTGCAGACCATAAATGGCATAACTTTTGTACAAATCATAAAGGTCATGACTTTTGTACAGACCATCAATTTTTGGATTTTTAAAAAAATTTACTTTTTTGCTCCAATTTTTTTAATATGAAGCGAATATTGTGGAAAATATATATTTAGGGAGATTTAAGTCAGATTTTCGATTTATTTCCAGTAACATTTTTTTACAAAAGACTTATTTTCAAAGTTAAAGAATTTTGAATGTCATAACATGAAAGGCTTTCCATTCATATTACATGGAAGTATCCTGTTACTTTTCGTAATATAGTGTAGGTCTGTGAGGAAAACGAACTTTCAGTAACATCTATGTCTTACCGGGGCTCTAACCCAGTTCCCTTTGATCTGTAGACGAACACACTAACCATTCGTGATAGCTCTATTACCATCAAAAAGTCTACAACAGTTCTTTTCAAACTTTAGTCAGCGCCAAACCTCATTTTTAGTCAAAATACTTGACGAATCCACATTTTTAATTTTGAAATCCAGGTTGTATAGCTACTTACAAATATTTTACCACGTAATCAGCATAATGCATTAATGTTCTAGACAGCTATTTACATTATTGCCTAAAGACCCATCATTGGAAAATTGAGCTGCCCTGATGTAAATATAAAACTGTTTAAAAATTTCGTAACTTAAAATATCACATATATATATAAAAAACTAAAATAAATACCCCCTCAAGCAGCTGCTTGCCACAGAGGTCTGATAATAGATTAATTAACATTTCATATTAATATAATTATTAAATATATATTAATTATACTTTCCAATTTGCATTAGTAAAAAAGCTATTATTACCATTATTTAACTAGAGTGTGTACCTAGTAAGGAATTGACTTTATCTTGAGCGTTTCCATCCTATTAATTTCAGAATGCGTTCCCTTAATGGAAGTTTCCTCAGTTCCATTTCTTGCATACAAAAGAGGTCATTACTTTTTAACCATTGTCTCCATAATTAAAGCTCTTTTACCGGAGTTCCTCCTAGGAAATTAAACTAAATTTATAAATAGAGAAGCCTTGCGAACTCCAATAAAAAGAGGTACAATTAACTTAGATTTAATTAAGATATACTAAACGATGAAGAAAAATCAACTAGTAATTTAACATTCGTGTTTTCCCAAACGGAACTTAGATTAGTATAAACAGATTTCCTATGCACTGACCAAATCACCTTGAATTTTAAATGATCCTCCATTAGGGGCGGGGGTGGCTCAGTCGGTAGCGCGCCAGTCTCGTAATCTGTAGTTCCCAGGTTCGAGTCCCAGCTGGGTCAGTGTTGAGATTTATCTCCGCAAAATTCCCCGCCCTGCCCACGGTCAGTAGGGGACACCGATGGGCTTGGAAAGGCCGCCGTCCGTCGGATGGGACGTTAAGCCGTGGCCCCGTGTGTGGGAGAGCCATACCCTGTGCACGTTAAAGAACACGCTGGATGGCCTTGACGGGAGACTACCATCTGTCTCCCAA
Organism: Ryuthela nishihirai; assembly: GCA_038380435.1. Lineage (NCBI taxonomy): Eukaryota > Metazoa > Arthropoda > Arachnida > Araneae > Heptathelidae > Ryuthela > Ryuthela nishihirai. Next base: position 51,053,103 of record JAWZYU010000020.1, read on the forward strand.
CAGCTGTTCCAGTGGGTCCCCTCCCCCAACCTTCTCTGAGCCTTCGGGATCCATCTGACCTGGCCATTTAGCCCATGGTGTGAAAAAAAGTGCCGCTCAGAGGTAAAACAACCCAACAACCCAAAATCCTCCATTACGTTTAACGTTTGCATTTCTTATTTGAATCTTGGAAATAAAGAGAAATAAGTCTATCAAAGCATGTTCAAATTAATCCTTTTAATATCCTGAGACGTCATGTTTTGAACAGAGAAAATATTATTTTTTTCCTGAAGTAAAAATAAATTATCGTGGAAAATTCCAAATATTTACGATGGGAGAGCACAGTTTCGCTGCTAGGAAGAGTACAGTTTCGAAGTTAGGAAGAATATTTTCGTGGCTAGAAAGAGTACAGTTTCGAATATAGTTTTGCGTCTGGGAAGAGTATGGTTTCGCCGCTGGGAAGTGTACAATTTCGCGGCTGGGAAGAGTGCAGTTTCGCGGCTACGACGAATATAGTTTCGCGGCTTGATAGGGTACAGTTTCGCAGTTGGGAAGAGTATAGTTTCACAGCTAGGAAGATTAGTTTCCCGGCTAAAAAGAATACAGTTTAGCTGTCACTGGACTCGAAGAATCAGTCTTTCCAAGCTCACAGCCCTTAGACCACTCTTCTCGAATCTTATTGCAGTGGCGGAACCACTGAATAATATTATCAAATCCTATAGAACTTCAATTTCAACTCATATTTCCGTTGGATAGGACGTTCAGCCGTGTCCGTGTGCGGGGGAGCCATACCCTTGCGCACGTTAAAGAAAACTCTGGATGGCCTTGACGGAGGCTATATCATCTGTCTCCCAACAGCTGTCCAGTGGGTCCCCTCCTCCAACTTCTCTGAGCCTTTAGGGTCCTTGTGACCTAGCCATTTAGCCCGTTGTGTAAAAAAAAGTGCGCTCAGAGGTAAACCAAACCAACTTATACAAAAAAAATTTCTTATAACCATCCGTAACGATTACGGCTACATATATATACCCCAATATGAAATAATTAGCCCCCCAACATGGAACAAAAAACAACCCCCCCCCCCCCCCCAAAAAAAAAAAAGTTTTTTATTCAAAAAAATATTAATGTTTCCTATGTTACAAAGCGCAATTTTCAGAGGCCGTAAGATATCGCATACTTTACGCCAACATCGATCATGCTTGATCTGGGGACTCTTGTGCAACAATTGCATTACAACGTACCTTCCACTGCCATCTGTTGAAAATATGTGAAGTCTCGTAGTATCGTCTTGAAATAGCCATACGATATTGACGTCCATAACAATAAAAGTTACACAATAAAAATACACAATAAAAGGTAGACAATTCTTCTCGGTATATTAGCTCCAGGACGTTCGTTTGATAGTAGAGGGAGTTCACTTTGGAGTTTTTTCCATGTTACGGATTTGTAAACTTCTCGTTATAGATCTACCCTTGATAACAGGGGTTCACATCTTTTTCCATGAGGCGGGGGTGGCTCAGTCGGTAGCGCGCCAGGCTCGTAATCTGTAGTCCCCAGGTTCGAGTCCCAGCTGGGTCAGCGTTGAGGTTTATCTCCGCAAAATTCCCCGCCCTGCCCACGATCAGTAGGGAACACCGATGGGCTTGGAAACACCGCCGTCCGTCGGATGGGACGTTAAGCCGTGGCCCCGTGTGTGGGAGAGCCATACCCTGTGCACGTTAAAGAACACGCTGGATGGCCTTGACGGGAGGCTACCATCTGTCTCCCAACAGCTGTTCCAGTGGGTCCACTCCCCCAACCTTCTCTGAACCTTCGGGGTCCATGTGACCTGGCCATTTAGCCCATGGTGTGCAAAAAAGTGCCGCTCAGAGGTAAAACAGCCTAAACAACCTCTTTTTCCATTTTTCTCCCTCCCTCCCCCCAGGTAGGGGACAATACAACACAAACAACTAGCAGCAAACGGTACGCCGTTCCGTTATATGACGAGGCAAGAACTTGTGTACGGGACTTATACTATACGTACGCTGTAAGCAAAGAATAGTCGACTGGGACACCTTCGTATCTTCCACTGACACTGTAAAGACCTTCTTAATAACATCCTAAATGCAGCTGGGAGCTCTACGTTTTCTGACCTACCTACAATCGCTTCCAAGGTCCATCTCCTATGTCTGCTTCACTACATAGAGGTCCTTTTGCGAAATGCTCCCTCTTTGGTTTCCAGCTGAATGCCCCTACCTTTGGCTAAATACCCTGGCTTTGAAGATATTTATAATTTGTGACTCTGATTACGGGTGCCGTAATGGGTAACGATGTATCTTTCCCAAAACCTGTCGATCCTCGGTGGCATATCGCACGGTTCATGTTCAGAAAATACCACACAGCTGTAATTTTATGATTACTTTGATTATGATGTATGCACAGTATAAACTCACGAATTATTTTATATTTATAAATTGTATTCCAATACTTAATAAAGAACTTTTGTCATCATTATCATCATCAGTTTATTACAATAACAAGGTTACAAACAGTATATATTTGTAATACTCTTATTAATCCAAGAGCATCTAAGCTCATGTAGGTTAACATATAAATTATTTAAGTACATAGTTTTGGCAACATTGACACTCAACTTTATATATGGAAGAAAAGATATACAAAAACAACAAAGAATTTATAAAAACGAACTCTTTTTTACTTTAACAAGGAAAACAGGCTGTTAGCATTAGTAACGTTGTATTGATCATTTGTATTGTGCAAAACCTTTGAAAGTAAGACGACTTTGGTTCATAAGACTGTGATAGGTTAATACTAGAAGTGCAAGCGGTTCAGTCGGTCCCAGGGTCGAGTCCCACCTAGATCAATGCTCAGATTTATCTCCGCAACCCCCCGTCCCACACACACAAACGTCGCTCTCAGTAGGAGACACCGATGAGCATGGGAAGGCTGCCGTCCGTCGTAATAGGACTTTACGCAGTGGTCCGTGTGCGGAAGAGCCATATTCTGTGCACGTTAAAGAACACGCTGGATGGCTTTGATGGGAAGCTACCATCTCTCTTCTAACAGCTATCCAGTGGGTTCCCCTTCTGTGAGCCCTCGGGGTCCTTGTGACCTGGCCATTCAGCCCAATGTGTGCAAAAAAGTACCGCTCAGAGGTAAAACCACCCACCCCGAGCAACGCTGCTCTGGTATTAATATATTCATTAAATTCTATTCAACCCAAATTATGTCAATGCAAAATTATAACAATGTATACCCAGATGTAACTCAATAGTGCTTATTAAGAATTAAAATAGTAATTGAGAGTTAATGTAGTAAATGACACAACGTAGGAAGCTTCCATTTTACATTAAACTCAATGAATGTGGTGGTGAGAATTTTCGTAAGAATTCTATAAGTAAACCATTCACAAATATTCAAAAAATAAATGAATTCTCATAATCCAGAAATCAGGATTATGTGAGAGTCAGATTATTAGAGTTGCATTCTACGTTAACAAAATCTATTTCAATAGTTTCAGATATTAAGTATTTTTCGCTCTTGCAAAAATAATAATGAATTCATTTGAAATCATAATAAATTATAATTTCAGATATCGAAAAAGTGACAGTCGATGAGCCAGTGATGTTTGACGGAACCACCTACCTCAGTTTCCCTAATAAAATATCTTCGGGGTAAATATCAAATTGTACTATTCAGTGAGTTGCATTCTTTTGAAATAAATTATGCATTAATCAGAGCATAGTTCACAAGAAAATAGTTTCCCTTTTTTCTTCATTTGCTTGCATCAGTATCTCAATTAGTATAATGTAATGGAAATACGTTATCTATTTTCCAAATTCTGTTTTAGGGAAGAAGCTTATGGTGGAGAAACTTCCGACGAAGAGTAAGTATTTGTTTTGCATGAAAACCTTCCCGCAATATTCGCTAATTTAAATAAAAATGCGTCTAATTATTTATTTCTTTAGGGTATTTAAACTATGAAATTTATTGTGCGATTTTGTTCAGATATTGAACTTAAATTTTGTAATTCTCAATAGAACGAAAAGTTTACATATTATAACGTAAGCTGTCCCTAACCAAAAACTTGTTTGCAAAATATCGGAATGTAATAGATCACTCTAATTATGTGAAATATAATTGCATTTCTTACAAAGATAGGTTTATTTTTTTTTAATTTTCAAGATATAAAAAATAATCAGAGTTTTCTTTTTAAGGTAGTACAGAGATATGAAATAAATAATATTTTAAAATTTAGTTGTTGTGTTTTTCTTTACCCTTGAATTTTTATTTCTTCATTGGATTTTACTGCGAAAGTATTTTGAATCTTTGTTTATTTGTTTTTTAGCTCGAAAAAACGAGCTAATATTTTCACTTTGTCGTCTGTCTGTCTGTCGTCTATTCACATCGAATTTAATTTTGTTTTTAGAAATAAATTAAAAATTGTTTTTATGTTGGATAGATATTGACAACATATTACGATTCGCACTTTCGGAGTCTTCTTGTACAATATTTCAAGCGATGTAATTATGTTAAAAAAAACATTTTTGGTTATAAAATGTGAATAATATGAAGTTTGCGTTGATAACAGTGATTTTCACCTTTAGCCTCAGAGGAAGGGGGGAACGCAATTTTTGCGTTTTAAGCGAAAATTGTTTGTTTTTAAAGACTCTTTTGATTGCTGTATAAATCACTCTTTTAGTCGCTTCATAGGTCACTCTTTTAGTCGCTGTATAGGTCACTCTTTTAGTCGCTGTATAGGTCACTCTTTGAGTCGCTGTATAGGTCACTCTTTGAGTCGCTGTATGTCACTCTTTTAATCGCTGTATAAGTCACTCTTTTAGTCGCTGCATAAGGCACTCTTTTAGTCGCTGCATAAGGCACTCTTTTAACTGCTGTATAAGTCACTTTTTAGCCGCTTTATCAGTCACTCTTTTAGCCACTGTATATTATGAAGGCATGTGTTTACCATAAATAAGGAAATTTCATGCTAAAACAGCGGTTGCTTCACTACAAGGCTCATTCAAGTGATGTTGGAAAAAGATGATAAACATCACAAGCAATACTTGTCAGCTTTTATGTAATATAAACGTCGTTCGTGTGCTTTTAAGTTTTATTAGGGGGAAAAAAATCATTTCTCTACCCTCTGAGACCTAAAAATGAAAACCTACTTTTACGTAATTGACGTCGCAACACAGGGTTATTTTCTCTTTACAAAAAAAGGAAGAAATTTAACTCAATCATGGCAGAAAAAAACTTTTACCAGACAAAAGAGAACTACTTGCGAAAAAAAAAGTTGTCTGGCACGAGAGACACTTAGTAAATGTGCAGCTTAACAAAATTAAAAACAGGAAGGCTAAAATTACTCTCAAATAAAAAGAAGTGACTTCTACGAGTAAAAGTTTTAAGAAGTGTCAAAGAATTTAGAAAAAGCGTTAGATTTAAAAACACTAGAGTTAGAACATCCTAGAAATGTTGCTTAGGATGAAGAAAAAAGAAAGTCTTATTTAATTTGTAGGCAAAAGGAGCATTACACAAGCAAAAAGTGAGTATATTGTTCAAACATTGTTTCAGAAGATAACTACGTAATAGTGAGTTGTAGACGTCACTTGGGGAAAAAAAAAGACATGGAAGCTAAATGCGTTTAATTATTGCAAAAAAAAAAGCTGCGAAATAATAGTTACGGTAGAAAAAGAGGAGCTAAGGGCACATCTCATTGAGCTATTTATTGTTAAGGGAACAAGAACTCTGGAAACTCTTACAATAAAAATAGTCCAGTTACTAGGCCTATTGTAATAGATAATTTCTTTTGAGGTATCCCGCTTTAGTATAGAGATCTGATAGGAGATCTCTCAGCATAATATGCCATAGAGAAGATCAGTGAGGAAAGCGAAACTCCGCAAAAACGACAAAAACACATTAAAAAAATCCAATGCATCATTATCTTAAGGATCTCCACTAATTTATATTCTGCCATCGGTGAGAAAGAAGACACTTAGGGCTTGGAAGAGCCACTGTCCGTCAGATGCGACGTTAAGCCGTGGTTCGTGTGCAAGAGAGAGAAAGATACGCACAAACACACACAACCTGTACACGTTAAAGAACACGCTGGATGATCCTAACGAGAGGCTTCTATCTATCTCTTATCAGCTGTCTAGTGGAACCCTTTCCCCAACATTCTCTGAGCCTTTGGGGTCTTTATGACGTGGTCATTTAGCTCATTGTTTGCAAAAGAGTGCAGTTGAAAGATAAAACAGCCCAACCAACCAGTGGTTTCCTTTTTTTATCTTACCTGGGGCTTGAACTCAGATTCCACAACTAAGAATTTTAACTACTCAACCACTGCATGGTACATTTAATCAAACTCAAAATAGAGCATTGGTCTGAAGCAGTGACTTTTTAAAACAAATTTTATTAACCCGTAGCTATTACTTTTCCACAAGACGGGGTTGTTGTTGTTGTTGTTTTTTCTGGATCTAAAAAATTTCATAAACACTCTTCTTCAAGAAAAATTAACCAGTAGTTATATTTATTTTCATATTCTTTTATATAACTTTTATAAAGTTATAAAAGTTATAATAAAATTCTTTTATATAACTTTTATAACTTTATAAAAGTTATATAAAAGAACTTTATATAACTTTTATAAAGTTCATATTCTTTTATACGTTAATTAGAAGAATTATATGATGCTAAGAACTGTTAGCAATTACAATTGATTTTAGTCTTGAATGTATCTTGGTTGTCTTAATTTTTGTTTTAAATTTTACGCTGTTGGCAAAGTTTGCTTTATATATTTAGTTTATGAGTGACGTAGCCAGGATGTTTTCCAAAACGTTCTTACAAAAAATGTCTCCGATGAAAAGGGAAGTATATTTACAGCCCGGATAGGTACTAACAAAATGTCATTAGGTACAAGTGAGTGTATAGAAGATGGCGCCACAAGGCTCTATTTACCTAGGTCATTTGAATGTGGCTAAGAGGGCGTGCCCTGTGACGTCTCAGTGGGGGAACTCAACTAATGTACGTAAATAATCGTACGTTCTTTCGTGTCTTTCTTTGCTCTTCCTTGGTGATTTTCTGTCTCTGTGAAGTCTTTCAGGTAATTTTTGTTTCTTTTTATCATGTCGAACTGTGCAGTAGCAGACTACATGAAGAGGCGGGGGTGGCTTAGTCGGTAGCGCGCCAGGCTCGTAATCTGTAGTTCCAAGGTTCGAGTCCCAGCTGGGTCAGCGTTGAGCCTTATCTCCGCAAAATTCCCCGCCCTGTCCACCGTCAGTAGGGTACACCGATGGGCTTGTAAAGGCCGCCGTCCGTCGGATGGGACGTTAAGCCGTGGCCCCGTGTGCAAGAGAGCCATACTCTGTGCACGTTAAAGAACACGCTTGATGGCCTTGACGGGAGGCTACCATCTGTCTCCCAACAGCTGTTCCAGTGGGTCCCCTCCCCCAACCTTCTCTGAGCCTTCGGGGTCCATGTGACCTGGCCATTTAGCCCATGGTGTGCAAAAAAGTGCCGCTCAGAGATAAAACAACCCAACCCAGACTACATGAAAAATGCTTCAAACCATAAGAAAAACAATGTTTAATATACATTCGAATTAGAAGCAAAAATTAGTATGAAGTGGGTGCTGCATTGTCAGCGTGAAGATAAATTCGATGCGCACATGCTAATATATGAGGTAAATATTTTTCAGATGCCTGTTAAGAGCGATCGCCCGTAAGAGTTATGAAGCCAACTCTTAGGACTAACTATTAAACGTAAACTAAATGATAATGCCATTCCGGATTGAGAAAAGAAATCCGTCACATAAAAATTTCAGAAACCGATCGCTCTGAAAACCACGACAGTGTGCCCAATAAAAAAGTAGCATTATCTCAGGTAACTGATAATTTAAATACCTTGGCATATACTGTACTGATTCATGGGAATAAAAACGCATGTTAGTGCGTCATGGTCTACGCATTAGAAAATTACAGCAGCAGTTTCAAATTGCTATTAAAAAACTAAATAATGCCGAGGGAGAAAATCTCTGCTTTGCAAATAAGATGACGATCAAAACAAAAGCAGTGGAATAAACGTGAATAAAAATTGATGCAGCAGAATAAAAATTTCAGAATTAATCGAAACAAGAAAAGTAGACTTTTCGTTCGATAATTCTAGGAAATTTTTTCTACGTAAATTGAAAATTATATTTACGCCACGTCACATTAAATATTTTTGAAAGGGACAAAATTTAAACCACTACTTACGGCAGCGAAAAATTATATTTTTATTATTTTCATTACGATTATTTGCATAGTTGGTAAAAAGATAAGTTCAAATAAAGATCTGATGTTTTAATACGATCGAATTTAATTATAAGCGCAACACCAGAATATTTTCTCAGAATCATCTAACAGAAATTTAGTAATTCGATCTAAATTATCATAGAAATTCTTTATTATTAACTTTTATTTATTATTATTTATTATTTATATCTATTATCAACTTTTGAGAGCAATTACTTAAACTGGAATTATTACTGTTAAACAGTCCAATTTGCTTAACTCTAAATAGAGAACGAATATTATTAAAGATCTAGGTTGAAATAGATTTCAAATCTTTAAATTGTTTCCAGTTACACTTTTTTCAAAAAGTGATTAAGTTGTCCCCAAGTTCTGTATCTCAGTTACTATTGACATAACACGGAACTGTACCTAATAAAATGGCCACTGAGTATGTATCTACAACAATAAATATTTCTATGATGGCTAGATAGACCTAAAACAGTTAAAAGAAACTGAAATTGTAATTTTACACTTTTTCTGCCGACAGAAATCTATCTCACCGTACGTTTCTATACGCTTTGTTTACTTTCGTCTCCCCACCGTGACATCAAAATGACTAGCCAATGACCGTCAAGAAACGCTTCCTCATGGAGTGGCACAACCCTTCCTTCATTCACCCTGATTAGGTGTTTCTTCAGAATCATCCATTAGCTCGAATTTTCAGCGTTGGAATGTGTATCTTCTAGTTTTTATGATTATTTTTAGTACTCAGACCCTCAAAGTTAACAACTTAAGACAAAACCTAACGAACATGGCAAAAGCCTAGGGATCAAACACGGACCTGCTGCAGACGATATTGATCAATGAGAGGGTGCAGTCGCTTTGAATAGGACAACTTTTCGAATTTGTTAATGAAACTCCTGTCCCTTCTAATGTATAAATTAATAATAATTCTCATTTCTCTTGAAAAATATCGAAATTATGTGTGTGTGTTTTTTAATTTCTCCTTTTTTAGATCCGAGAGTGACAGCCACAATCGCGTTGAGATAACCTTCCGCACCGAAGAACCTAATGGACTACTTTTCTGGACTCACGAAGGAACTGTGGTCATTGGTGACTATCTCGCTTTGGCTATTGTGGACAGTTTCGTTGAACTGAGCTTCAACTTGGGCAAAGAAAGGGAACCGTTGGTCATCCGTCACACGATAGCTGTGAACAATGGACAGTGGCATAGAGCAGTGGTTGACAGGTAAAAATGTGTTTTCTCTTATGGGTAGGAATGACTGTGGCGTGGTTTTCAATGGCTGATTTGGGTCGGAATTTTAGATAAAACCCCGATTCAAAACTTTTTATACATAATCAAATCTTACAAAAATAAGACTGCAAAAAGAACGAGCTAAGTTAATGTGCTGACTCCAAAGCCTAAAGATCGTGAGTCATGGATGCTTATTTTTCTTATATATATATTGTCTTTCTCCTGACGTTTTTTTGTTATAGTATGAGGGAAGATTTGGAATTATGTGCTTGTTTTGTAATAACTTTAGAACTCTTAAATTGAACATTTTAATCTTTTCACTTAATCTAAAACAGTTTTCAAGTTTCAACATATCCAAGATTCATCTATTGGAAGCTTCTTGTCCAGTTGTTGATACCATGGGTCGACTGGCACTGTTTTTTTTTGTTTGTTTGTTTGTTATTTTAGGGATGCTGCTCTAGCATAGCTGCAATAAAAAACTTGATTTCAATTTTTTTAAAGCTTTCAATATTTATTCCGTTAACACTACGCATTTACTGCTTAAAATAGTTTTTTTTTCCAATTCCATAGAACTTGTGTCAAATAATAATGATTATTATTTAAAGAAAATAAAGTCTTATTTCTATGAAGAGATGGGGGCCAGGGAAGCTATAACGCCTAGCGCCCAATCCTTCCCTAGTTGACACAGTAATCAAAATGGGAGCAACAAGTGGTCAAAAAATACACAACAGTGTCTCGTAAATATTTCTCTCAGCAATTAGTTTTGTAGCCGTCCCGTGGCCGAGTGGTTAGCGCGCTTGGCTACTGATCTACGGCTACCTGGGTTCGAGCCCCGGTCGAACCAGGGTGTGCTGTGTTGGTCATGGATGTTCGTGTTGTTTTTCTGGTGAGGTCCTGCCATCCTCTCAGACCTTCTATTCTGGCATATAAACTGACAGGCTCCTGTCAGACCTCTGTGGCAAGCAGCTGCTTGAGGTTTTTATTTATTTATTAGTTTTGCATAGTGATGTCATCAGACTGGCAATATTAACACTCCAAACCCTAAAATAGAATATTTCTATAAATCAATAAAATTGCGCGCGGTCCACTGGCTTACTAACGTATGCAGATAATTTGATTTTTCACTGTATCTGTGCTGTAACTGAAAACGAAACTACATAATACTTTTATTGTTCTATGTTTAGAAACAATCGACATGGAATGCTTCAAGTGGACGATGCTACTCCAGTGGTGGTAACATCAGCACCGGGAGCTACACATCTAAACAGCGATGGCATTTTATGGATAGGTAAAGAATTTCAGACTTATTAAATGTACAATCTGTTAATGTGACCAAAAAGCGACTGTATACAGAGTGACTTAAAAAATATACTCGTTTCATGAGAAAATATTTTACCTATAATTTAGAGCAGTGGTTCTCAAACTTTTAGGCTTCACGTACCCCCTGGAAATGTGTATGTAACTGGCGTACCCCTTGTATAGATAGATAAATCTACAGTTATAGTATAACAATGGGAATAAAATAAAACATATATATATATGCATTAAATTTTGTATTCATAAATTACATATATTGATAAGCACAAAAAATGAGATTTTTGCACAGTAGTGTTGCCAACTTAGCGACTTTGTTACTATATCTAGCGACATTTGAGCTCTCACGGCGTACCCCAGAAAATTTTACCGCGTACCCCACGTTGAGAACCCCTGTTTTAGAGAGTTGTCTATCTGATTGAGAACTCTTAAACGGTAAGGCTATCGAATTCAGTATACAGCTTCATCTAATGATAACTTAAAGCAACATAAATGTTCCTTTCTGACCATTTAGTCCATTGTGTGCAAAAAATGCCGCTCAGAGGTAAAAAAAATCAACCAACTTCCGTCTATCTCCTAACAACTGAGCAGTGGATCCCCTTCCCAAGTCTTCTCCAAGCTTTTCGTTGTCGTTGTGATTTGGTTATTTAGCCTATATTTATCACATGCAAATGATGTTGCTCAGAGGAAAGCAATCAAGCCTATTCATACACCGCTTCCCCACTCCCAAAAAGGATAAGAGAAATTTCATCAGAGGCTATCGATACAAGTTTTGTGAAGAACGAAAGCTTGCAATATAGGAAGTGACATCTACTATATCAGAGTTTAACTGAATTAAGGAGCTAAATTACATATAAGTAATTTAGCGAAACACTAGTTTGATTACATGATTCATTATCACAGATGTTCAAAGAGATCAGTATTTAAAATCTAGGCACCGTTAAGTGCGGCGGATAACTGAGCGACAAACTTGAACAAGGTTCCCGCAGGATCAATAACATGCGATCCAGTTTTAAAGATTAATGATCGCTATCTTTAAACACGAAAAGAATGTGTCATCCTGAACCGATTTTTTAATCAGGTGACAGAAAATTTATTTTATTTTTCTAAAAAATCTTCTTGGCTGTACATGTGGAAATATTATATTTCCAGTCGATTTGCTATTAGGTAATTATTTTCAATAAATCAGTTTCACTAACATATCTAAAATATTGGTAATCTTAGACTCCGTTATCGTAGATATAGGAACCTCAATATTTTCGTCATTATTTAGAATTCCAACAATACTCGAAAATAATATTATTAAAATTATATTTCGAATTCAACTGAATCCTGTCAGAGGTCCTTAACATGCTTTCTAAATGGAGATTTATTTCATCATCTATATTTTATTTATTATCTATTTTATTTATTTTAGCTGATTATCTTATCTATTTTAACTGATTTGATACTAATGGCTGAGATTTTTTTGGATAGGTAAAGAATTTCAGACTTATTAAATGTACAATTCATGAATATTCTAGTTCTATGAGTAAGGCGGGTTATTTGTTCGTTTGTTTTTTTATGAACAGTGCATTTCCTGTTTCTTTTTTTTCCTGTAATACTTAAATATGACTAAATAATCGATATTGAATCAGTGGACAATTTTTTTTAAATAATTCATTAATTAATTAAAAATTTACACGCTAAAGTTACATTCTAAATGAGACATAAGCTGAATTTATTATACTAGATACAAAACGTTAATTTTTATTTCTTAATAGATTCTTTCACAAAAAAAGTGCTGAATTATTTTAATCTTTGGCGAATGGATATCGTATTTGGCTACTGATCAAAGAGACCTGGGTTCGAGCCCCGGGTAAGGCATGGATGTTTGTATTGTCTTTTTGCTGATGTCCCGTCATCTTCACAGACCTTCTAATATGGCGTATGACCTGAGAGGCTCCTGTTAGACCTCTGTGACAAGCATCTATTTCAGGGGTTATTTATATTTTTTTAATTGTATTTTACTGCTTTATTTTATTAGTATTTGTTCAGTGAATGAAATACACCTTTATAATTAATTAGTATTTTAAGCAATTACCAATAGCACGTTTAAAGTTTATTGGTATTTTAAGTAATTAGTAAAAGATCCTTTATTTTAAAAGTGGATGAGCCTTAATTTTGCATTAGAGGCAATATTTTATTCATCTTATTATATCACTTGTGAACCTCACCTACAAAATTCTCAAGCCACCACTGGTAGTTTTTTTTTCGCATTGCCAAATAACTTAATTTCAGTAATATGTATATCTGTAGTTATTAAGCCACTCTATAATATATAAATATATATTTTTGCGAATTTAATACAAAATATGTGCAGAATTAATATATGTTCATGCTAAATGCATATTATTAATAAAGAAATCGTAAGAAAGCATGAATTGGGAGGCTTTTAGCAACTCTTGGTGTTAGTTTTAGGCTCTTGGTTTAGTTTTTCTTGGTCTTTGTCCTAGTTTTAATAGCCCTTTTCTCTTTATGCTTGCATTTATATTTTGCCCACTAGCCTCCCTCTGCTCTTAATGTGAAACGATATTCCAATGGGCTTAGAAACGCCAGCTATACTTTGTTCATGTTGGAGAACACATGTATGCCTGTGAGAGGGTTTCATGTCTCCTAGAAACTATTCAGTGGATCCCCTTCCTCTATCTTTAATCTATGCCCTTGGGGTTTTTGTGACCTGGGTATTTAGCTCATTCTCTGCAAAAACATTGTTCAGAAGTAAAACAGACGAACGAAATTTCCCAGCCATTATTTATATCACTTCTATAGCAGTCACTGTAAAAGAACCAAACTAATTTCAGAGTAGCAATTGTTATCATTCAAGTATTAACTACAAAAACTGTTCTCTTCCATCAGGTGGCTGTTCAAGCCTTCCCGAAGGTCTTCCTCCAGCTTACTACAAAAGCTTCGTGGGCTGCATCCACTCTGTCATAGTTGATGGCGAAGCACTGAGGATAGCAACGCATGGTACTGTGCAACTCTGTACAGAGTCGTGACAATCGTCATCCGCTCAAGTAACTTGAAAAGTAGTGAAACAAAACTATTCAAATGACATTTTGGTGTGCTAATGAAAGGGACTCGCCAAGCACAGTTCCACACAAGTGGCCTTGTATATAATTTAAAAAGAGACAAAAACAAACTGTGTCTGGAGAGAAAGGAAGCACAGATTCTACCGACTCTAATAGTACTCAGTAGATGAACAGTGGTTTGAAACATAATGAGCTCTCACTCGCAATATGACAGAGAAACTTTTATGCCTGTGAAACTGAGTCAAGGTACTTCCTATTGTTGAGCGATGTACAGAATTGTTGGGAGTTCTTTTTTTTGGTGAAAATGGAAATGTCTCAGGAAGGTAGCAAAATGGATGGACTATAGTTGAAAAATAAATTTTATTACAATGAGGTTTTAGTTCTTTTTCATTTTACTGATTATTCTTATGCAGATAAAAATTTCCAAGAATACTTAAAAATATCACCATTTGTTACTCTGAATAGCAAACTTTTTTATTTAAAATCTTCAGTAAAAAATATGTTCATAAGTTATTGGTTAAAAAGGCAAATCTTAAAATAAGTTAAAGGTTAATGCGAAATCGGGCTTTTTTTTTGAAAAGCACGATTTCACATGCGTTTAACATCTTGATTATCTCTCTTGTACATCTTCTGAAAAATAACAATTTTTACTGCTACGAAAACAATGTTGTATGTAATACTGCAACGCTGCTCGAAGTAATCCACGTAGATGGCTTTGTAATGAAGTGGTCGTGCTCCGTCTTACTTGAAACTTCATTAGGGAGTATGAGTTTGATGAAGTACTTTCCTAATGAAGACTTTAAGTAAGTAGAAACATGTTGGCGTGTTACTAAATACAAGACCTCTTCACTTAGACGCTTCGTTGATATGCTACCAGATTGCTCTAAATTCCTGTGCAGAAGGTATACATAAAAGGCAATGGGATAATCAGGACATTAAATGCAAATAAAAAAGGGCTTTTTTTAAACTTTTTAACCTATTTTTATTAATTTGTTTTGAAATTTTAGATAATAAAAACCGTTTTTTTAAAGTGGCAACAATTTTTTTGAATGTATTGAAATATATAAAGACGAATATTTAAATTTCAGACAAATGTTTTTCACATGGGCACAATAAGATGTAAAAGCCATAGTACGCATTAGTATAGTTTCACTTTTACATTCGAAAAAAAGGTATAAGAATAAATTCTTGCAAGGCAAAAAATTCGATAAACCTTCGATCAACCGTTTCTGTAATCCTTGTTTATTTCTCGAAATCCTATATTAAACCCTCCATATAAACAATATTAAACTTTATTAGCCTTAAAAGCCTTCATTAGCCTTAAAGAGCCGCATTCACTGCTCTTTAAGGTGTCGTTTATCATCATCCTTCCATTTTTTTCCTTTCCCAAAGTTTCTTCGAAAGATGTATAAGCAAGTTTCATGAAATAAAATGTATATTAGTAGAACATTTCTTATCTGAAGAGTTAGTGAATGCGCACTCAGAACGCTTTATAGAAAATTCACCGAGAAACAGAGTATGAAAATAAGAGTGTAACCTTTTCGTTTTCAGTTTTGGAGACAAAATTCATACTAGCATTTCACGAGGTTCATTCTGCTTTCGAAACAAATAAAAATGTATTTACTCACTTACTGTTGGAAATGTATCGTGTCATGTAAAAAATTACAGCGCTTTCACACCATCATAAATAAACACACCTGGTGTTCACAAAGAAGCATTTTCATTCGTTGAAATAATCTCTAGCACATGCAACGACCTTACCTCAACGTTACTCGATGTCAAAAATACCCTTCGATAGAATTGAGTATTCTTATGGTTGAAAAGGTCCTACAGCTCCCTCTCCAAGGCATCTCGGTTACAGAACAGTCTCACAGGATTGCACAGTTACTTAGGATTGTACAGCACATGGAATAGGTGGTAGTTCGTTGGGGAAATATCTGGGGAATATGGCAGATGTGTCAGAATCTCCCATTCCAGTTCAGCAATTATGTTACGGGTCACGACAGATACGTGCGGCCTTGCGTTATCCTGTAGCAGCAGTGGCCCATAACGATTCCCCAGAGCAGGCTGTAACTCCTTGAGTTTAACATCTGCAAATCATAGCATCACCAAGTATAAGACAGCATTGATTGTTTCCACGTGCTGCAACAGTAAAAATGCACAATATTAGCCGCTGTCCGAAACACAGTCAACAGCACCTTGCGATGATGCAGGTTGGCTTTGTGGCCTTTTTCGGTGGTTCCTCTGGTAATAGCCACTGACACGACAGTTGGTTGTTTTCGTACTGCATCCATTTTTCATAAGACATCAGGATCCAATGGAATCAGATCCTCATACTTGATGCGGGAGAGGAGAGAACTGATGCTCAGCAGTTGCACTTTATTCTGTTCAGTAAGAACATGAGTAACCCATTTGTCCAACTTTCTTACCTTTCCCGACTAGTGTAGGTGGTTCCACACAGTCTTGGCACAGGTACGAAGCTTGGCAGCCATGTCATCACATGTATGAAGGGGTTCGGCCTTGAGCACTGCCTGCAGGACCTCATTGTCCAGAACCAGCAAGTCATCCGGATCTTGCGGCACCTTCATGAAATCATTTGAACTATATCTGTTCTGTACGAACCACTACATTATGCTCTACATATGTTACAGGCTGCCTAGGCCATGATATTCCCAAGTTTCGCGAATTTTGATTTGCAAACTCACCATGATTGCATCAACACTTTAAACCGTTTGAAGAACAACTCGTATTACCCGATAGTGAATAATGCGTGATCTCTTATACGATCCGCTGCCTAGCGAACTGTTTTCGCGTCACAGCTGGAACTTTTTACATGACGAAAATATTTTTATTTTAAAAAGAACAGCTATTTAATTGAAACGCTATTATAAAAAAAAAAGCAGTAGGCAGTTTTTTCTTTCTGAAATAAACTCCTTCCTTTTCCCCACTGCACGGGCTTGGTATTAATGAACTGACACACCCTGACCGTGCTGTCTATATATATTATGCACTGGTTGGTGACGTCACTCATGGAGACAGTGATGGTCATAATGATCTGGTCAATGAGTGTATATAAATCTATAAAATCATGGCTCCTTTTTTATTCTAACGAAAATGGTGAATTAATAAACATTTATTTTGCGTGTACTTTTCGGTTATCTCCGGTCACATTTTCTTGGCGACTTTTTTAGGAAAAAATGGCAGTTTTTGATGGAGTCAGGAAGGTTAATGAATAATTTAGGGGTGGGTTATTTGAGCTATAACATGTTTTTTTTTTTTGCTGTTGTCTCTGATGAGATTATTTAGTTTCGGGTGCTTTTTTATAAATCGGTCGGCAGTACACTTACCGATTTTCATGTTATTCGATTTGTGTTTCTGCGAGGACATTTAGTTTTGGGGGCTTTTTTTTAATTTGGTCGGCAGTGCACTGTTTCCGATTTTCATGCTTTTTGGTATGTGTTGTCTCCAATGAGATTTAGTTTTGGGGGCTTCTTTATAATGCCGGTCGGCGATGCATTGTTGATGATGTTCTTGGTTTACTTTGGTGTGTTTCGTCGCCAAGAAAATATGACCGGAGATAACCGAAAATTACCATTTGCGTTTGTGTCTACTAAAACAAGAACTGATCACAAAGAATTATACATAAAATGAAATTCCATTAATCGATTATGACGTGTAAAGTGCCACTATGTCAAGAAATCTTGTTTCATTACTTTTTTAACCCCTCCTCAAAAAAGGGTGTGAAAAAAACGTGTAAATTAGTTACATGCTACTGTATGTGACAAGTAAATATTTATATCAAGGCTATTGAAAAAAACTTACGTTCAGCACCCCCTAAAAATATTCTGGATACCCACTTATTACTAGGTGCAAGATCTTTGTTGTATCAGGGATGGCAGAGATATTCCCAATGTTCTATCACTGTGCCTCTCAGAGTCGGCATAAAATGTGCATTTGAGAACTTCAAGCACTCTTTCAACTGAAACAAGTATATATCCAAATTTCTTGACAGTAGGTCATTTAGATTTGGCGATGGATAGCCACAAATGCTGCATGCTTTATACCTAGACAAACAGAATTATTGCACTGACACCTCTCTTCGCCATAGGCACTGCACCCTAAAAAGGAGATTTAAATCCTGATGGTGGCATTCACATTGCATATTTAATTTCTTTCCCCATGTGACATTGGATGCAAATTATTGAACAATGCTCAAATATCAAGTAAAAATGCATATGCAAGTGATATAGGCTATATATATATATGTGTGTGTGGTTTGTGTATAATTCTCCCTTTCCCCCAGTTCTCCCTTTACAGAAAACAAAGTTTGAGAACCACCATTTTAGAACTACATTTCTTCAATTTACGGACAAATTCTAATGAGTATGTAGAAAGTGAACTACAAGAGTTGCTGAAAATGTAAGGTTACAAGATTAATTATCAATTCATTACTGCATTACACCAAATACTTGCATCTCTTAGAAGATTGTAGAGAAAAGCTATAATTAGTTATCTAAAACTTAAAATAATTACTTGTCTTGTGATAAAAGAAATTTTTAAACTTATAGATCTACCTTCGTATAATCCTCATATTATGATGGTAATGAATAACGCTAATGAACACAATTAGCCGTCTCTTCTCCTCCAAATAATAAAGAAGAGGGTTAGCAGCTTAATTTTAATAACCAAGGATGAATCATAACGAGTTATACAGGGTATCCCATTAATAGCAGATAATCTCCCTGATGATCAATCCATCATCAAAAACTACATAGATAATGTTGCGAGGTGATTTCGCTTTTGAGACCGAGGAAAGCGGCTGGAAAAGTGCAGGGCACCATAGGGTATCCAATACGATAGTGCTATTTGATGTCGTTGCAAAGGAGTTGTAGCATACTGTAACAACGTGGCTCTCAACACAAGATACTGTGTCAACAGCTTTTGTACTTCTCTGATCAATAAACACCGATTGCAAAATGCCTCTGCAGTGTTTCTTTCACCGGATGCGTACACGATAATGATCTAATGATCTGCGCCCCACATCTTCATGGCCTTTTTCTAAGTCACAGATGCAAAATCACCTCAGAACATTTTCTATGCAGTTTTCGACAACAGTTAGATTTACAGCGAGATTATCTGCCATTAATGGGACACCCTGTATATTAAAGGAAACTTGTGATTGTGAGCTTATATTTCCCATTATACGTAAAATTTCCTTTTCTGTACTTTTCTTCAAAAAATGGGGAAAGTTTTCAAACGGTTGTTCTACCACATCTACCCAAAGGGGAAGAAGTGCAATGATAAGGTGTTATGTGTGAAATGAAAGGATTTTTAAACTTTCCTTATTCTTGGAAATGGGGCGGGGGTGGCTCAGTCGGTAGCGCGCCAGGCTCGTAATCTGTAGTTCCCAGGTTCGAGTCCCAGCTGGGTCAGCTTTGAGATTTATCTCCGCAAAATTCCCGCCCTGCCCACGGTCAGTAGGGGACACCGATGGGATTGGAAAGGTCGCCGTCCGTCGGATGGGACGTTAAGCCGTGGCCCCGTGTGCGGGAGAGCCATACCCTGTGCACGTTAAAGAACACGCTGGATGGCCTTGACGGGAGGCTACCATCTGTCTCCCAACAGCTGTTCCAGTGGGTCCCCTCCCCCAACCTTCTCTGAGCCTTCGGGGTCCATGTGACCTGGCCATTTAGCCCATTGTGTGCAAAAAAGTGCCGCTCAGAGGTAAAACAACCCAACCCAAATATTCTTGGAAATATTACTTTTTAATCCCCTTTATAATGTGCTACTCCCGCACCAGAATCTTTTCTCTGGAATCTGAATTAAGAGACGGTAATCTCCTCTCTGAAGTAAAATAAAGTTTATAATAATTGTATAATTAATGATTCTCTCCACGTTCTTGAAAAAAACTGAAATAAATATATCAAATATACTGCTCACAAAAATTAGGGGATATTTCTTCGCTTCATATTCATTTTGAAATATCCCCTAATTTTTGTGAGCAGTATGGTTCCTTTTAATACTAACCGAGACACGTTTTCAGTTCCAACAAAAGGATTTTGAAGTCGATATATTTTAGGTTGCCGGAGAGACTATTCTCCAGTTTTTATGCTCAAATCGGACAAATGTTGAATCATTGATATTTTCTCGATACCTCCGTCTCTCAAGAAAATACTACCAAGCTTTCGCGGAATGCAAGTTCTGTAGGATACAGTTTGAAAACTTTATTGATATAAAGCAATCTGTTTAGGACGAAAGCCTCATTTTATTTTCTAACGACCTTCTTCGTTGAAAGCTATATTAATCTATGAAGTATTCGATATTCGATGTAATCTATTTACACAGAAAAAACTCAAGAAAACGCCTCCTAATGGTCGCCTCTGTTAGGAACCATTGATTTCCTCTAAAAGCTAAACTTCTCCCCGAAAAAAAAAGTCAAGACAGGTGGTTTTAATGGAGAACTTCACGTTATCACTAATAGGACAAGAGTAAAGGTAATTTCGAAAAATCTCACCCTATGCTGTAAAATATATCTCTATTCTATATGCTCTGAAAAGATAGTATAAATAATCGATAGGGAAGATTTGAACCTAAACAACTTGTTTCAATTCATTGCAAAACTTACTAGGTCACAGCTTTAACTACAAGAAAATTAGTCGCACGGGAAGCTCCGGTTTAAAATTTACCTAGCCTAAATACATTTAAGTTGATTAAGATTTAACTTCGACTCACTCCCTTCAAATTTCGCAATAAGAAACAAGAATCTATTTAGCTTCGAAATATTATCTTTTCAAACTTTTATGCTACGAAACTAACGAGAAGCATTTTACATGTACTTTCCAAGAAAATTTCTGCAGTTGCCGATATGAATAACATTTTTATTGATTTTATTAATGGTGCCCAAACATTTTCTGTTTGAGGTCACCACAGGTCGTCCAGTCATAGAGTGGTACAGGGCCGGATTTAGGGAGGAGACCAAGGGAATTATTCTTCACTTATAATAACCAGAAAGGAAGGGAAAAAAGTTTTAAATGCACACAAATATTATACATTTGTTAAGAAAACTTGTTTAGAAACCACTAAATCAGAGGCAAATGCTATATTGAGGAAGCGTTCTGCTCTGGACTGAAAAATGGAACTATTTCGATTTTTCAGTCCAGTACCTGTATATATAACTATGAGTTATCTCATAGTAATAAAGGAGGTGGGGGGGGGGGGGAACTGAGAGTGCAATCTCCCCCTCATTCTGAAAATATATTTTTAATACGAACCGGGGTTCAAGCCCTACATAGAAGACATTATGTTAACAGGCTCCTATAAGACATGTAGCAAGCATCTGCTTGAGGGGCAGTTTATTTATTTGTTCATTAATTTGCATTAATAAAAATGTTAACAAAATCTTTGATTAATATCATAATAATTAGAACCTAATAATCAGAAGTATTTTGGTTAGTTTCGGCTATGCTACTGATTGTGTGTAAAAGAATTATGTGTAATTCTTAAATTTCATTCTTGTTATTTTTCATTTAATTGATATTGTGCTTGAATAAAAGCATTATTATTTTCCGTATAATTTTTCCTTCCAATATTGATTTCTATAAACAGACATGTGTAAGATACGGAATTTTGTCGCCATTCGAAAAACAGTTATGCCCATCATTGCTACGCGTTTTGAAATGCTTTACTTCTGAGAGGCACTTTTTTTTTATACGCAACGGGCTAAAGATCATGTCATAAGGACCTCCCCCCCCCCCCAGGGCTCAGAGTTAAGAAGCGGTATCTTTTAAAAATGAGCTCAGTCGATAGCACGCCGGCTCATAATTTTCAGTTCCCAGGTCCCGCCTGGGCTAGCGTTGAGATTTATCACCGCAAAAATCCCCACCTTTCCCTCCGTTAATAGAGGATATCCATGGGCTTGGAAAGGCCACCGTCCGTCGGATGGAATTTTAAGCCATGGACCGTGCACGTTAAAGAACATGCTGGATGTCCTTGACGGGAGGTTACCACCTGTTTCCCAACAGCTGTCCAGTGGGTTCCCTCTCCCAAACTTCTCTGAGCTTTCGGAGTCCCTGTGCTTCGGCCATTTACCCAATTTTGTGCAAAAAAAGTGTCACTCAGAGGTAAAACAACTTAACCTCTGAAGACGGAGTGACGATTTAACGCCTCATCCGACGGACGGCAGTTTTTCTGAGCCTATCGGTGTCCCCTTTCTCGCCGAGAGCTAGATGTGGGTTAACGGAAATAAATCACAATTAGGACTAGAGACTGGGAACGTCAGAAAACTAGTCTCTCAAGCTACAAAATAACCACAAGCCTAAACGTAAAGGCTATTATGATGAGTTTTGATTAGAAGTCAGAGAAATATATGTAAAGCATCAAAGGGGACCATTTGATGAGAAGTGGAGATGGTTTTCGAGCTGTTTTTGGAATCTGCACCTGCCTGAGCCAGCTTTGGGAAAAAGATATTCAGACGCATCACAAACATATATACTGAAATGAAAGTCGCTAATCAGTTATTTTATTCTTATTAAAAATAAAATAAATACCCCCTCAAGCAGCTGCTTGCCACAGAGGTCTGACAGGAGCCGGTCAGTTTACACGCCATAGTAGAATGTCTATGAGGGTGGCGGGACCTCAGCAGAAAAACAACACAACATCCCAGCCTTACCAGGGGCTCGGACCCAGGCCCCTTAGATCAAGCCAAGGGCTAAAAATTTAAATTGTTTTATGATAAAATTGAATGTTAATCCTATTTGGAATGAAAAATACTAAAACTACTACCAGAAACTTTTTGTTTTTTATTTTACCTATAGTAGTAAAAAAAATCTCTAGTTATTACGGTAATGAGCAGAACAGTTGGGTTGGGTTGTTTTACCTCTGAGCGGCACTTTTTTGCACACCATGGGCTAAATGGCCAGGTCTCATGGACCCCGAAGGCTCAGAGAAGGTTGGGGGAGGGGACCCACTGGAACAGCTGTTGGGAGACAGATGGTAGCCTCCCGTCAAGGCCATCCAGCGTGTTCTTTAACGTGCACAGGGTATGGCTCTCCCGCACACGGGGCCACGGCTTAACGTCCCATCCGACGGACGGCGGCCTTTCCAAGCCCATCGGTGTCCCCTACTGACCGTGGGCAGGGCGGGGAATTTTGCGGAGATAAATCTCAACGCTGACCCAGCTGGGACTCGAACCTGGGAACTACAGATTACGAGCCTGGCGCGCTACCGACTGAGCCACCCCCGCCCCAGAGCAGAACAGTAAAACTAGTAATAAAGTTATAAATCTCTTCGGCAAATATGCATCGAGGCAATTAGGTTGAGGTATATAAACGAAATAATAACGATTAACTTTCGCAGATGAAACATTACAAATAAGAAATTCTTTTACAATTTGGAATCAGTGAAAGCTGGGCATAGAACAGTTAAGGATGAAGGAGGATTAATTTTTATTTATTTCTAAAAAAATTTAAAAATAAATACATTTACTTTTGACTCGACTTGGATGACTTGATGGAGAATGAGTGAACACTTTAGCGACCTCTAGCGGTCAGTGAGAAAGGTATGACGTAATCTAAAAAAGGACTAGATAAGTTGAGTCCGTAATAAAATTTATGCTGGTTGTCCATAAGAGAAATTTCAACTGAATGACGGTTGAATATGGAACTTCCGTTGTGAGCAATGCAGTAGCGATGAAGCGAGGTCCTTCATACACTCCTTGCTTGACTTGCCTGTCAAATTGGTGCTTCTGTTAATTATACAGTATAACAGGGAAACTCGAAGAATATTATAAAAATAAAAAATTAATGTTAGAATAAACTTATTAAAGCTAAGAAAATAATTTTACCTTTATGTTAAAACATTTATATATTTTTAATTTATACTTTTTTATGACAATTTTAAGGGAACCATTGCTTCCATGGACGCTTCGCCACTGTATGAAAGCCATAAAACTCAAGCAATGAGTTCTCATACTGTTGATAAGTCTGTTGTGAAGCTTTATAGTGATATATTCCTCAAGAACATATCTGGGATCATAGAAAGTTCTGCACGGGGATGAAGCTCTGTATTCCCCTCTCCCTTCAGGGTATTCTGCACATGCTCAATTGGACTCAGGTCAGAGGATTTTGCTGTACACTCTATCTTATGAATACTTTCAAAGTAGTAGTCCACTACATGAGCTTCATAGTGACATGCATCATCAGCCATAAAGATGAAATCAGGGCCAAGAGAAGCTTCACTTAGGGTTCAAGAAGCTTGATTCTGTGAAATTTGTCATCACAATTCCAGCCCAGACCATCGCCAAATTCTCTTTCTCCGATTTACAGTAGTCGTGGAGAATTCCTTGTGCACTCCAAATGATTACACATCAAGAATCATATTGAAGTTATATCTAGATTCATCGTGAATATTATGTTGTCCACTGGCCTGGGCTCCAAAGGTGATGTCTGTCTACATCTTATTTGTTGATGAGGGTGAAGAAAATATAAACCATTCATCTTGTTTCATACAGGCTGTGCGTGGTGTCAGTTGACAGCTCATGAAGCATTTTCAATTTCCTTCTGTCATCTTGCTGTTTAGACACATAGAAGTCATCCTGAACAGCTATAGCCCTGAGATGACTGTCATGGACATAATTAACCATTCCAATTTCTTGAAATTCTCTCATATTTACAAAGGACTATAACTTACCTTTCCTATTTATTCAAATTGCCTCCAAAATCTTAATACAATTGTGATACACTTAAGGTCCTATGGGATTGATCTGCTTCCATCCATCTATCGCTCCCCGCAATACACAATCATCTATACGTTTTTTTTTTTCCCCATGGTGGAGCCAAATGTACTCAAATTAATGCAAGAATGGTTAGAAAGAAATGCATGGCGACCACAGCCACTCATTCTTTAAGCAACCCTAACATGCTTATGAAAGCATCTTCCCAGCTTTTAAAAACTTTTATTAAGTTTTATATTATTTTTTTTGTTTTCATCTTAATGAAATATATTCACATTTTGTTTTCTTTCAACAACAATGCCTTCCAGAGTGTTCCTTCGAGTGTAATTAAAACTCGTGGATAAGGGCAGATATCGAGACGTGATGGCCATAAAGGAGCTGCAAAGAGGGGAAAAATAAAATAATCGGAGACGGCATGAACATTGTGGAAGAACAAATACGACAATCTTCTTAATAGATTGGAAACGTGAGAACAGAGTGGCGAGCTTTCACATAATTAAAATCCCAGATGTCTTACAATTACTGCTAGATAATCATTTAAACAAGCGAGAAAGGTTGGTAAGTCAAGGGACTTGGTAGATTGTTTTACGACAGGATGCAGACACGATGCCGTTTGTGGAACACTGATCTTTGCCCGAAGATGTTCACAGCAGACTTTCTCGCTTGGTTGTTAATAGTAGTTCCCTTTAATCTTGAAGGGCAAAATGATTTCACTAAATGGGTACTTTCAAATTTCCAGAAATTGGTTCTTTGATGGGGGGGGGGGGGCGTTTTCTCAACAGCTAACACAAGACAGATATAATGATGGCTTTCAGTGAAGATTATTCATGGCCAGGGGCGTAGCGAAGAACTATGACTGGGGGGTGGGGGTGACAAATCAAAACTTTTTCAACTCGAAAAATCAAATTTTGCCAACTGAGCAAATAATGTCTAGATTTTCGCTCCGTGGGGGGGTGGAATTTTTTCACAACTCTCTTGAATTTTGTCACTTGATCTCCAATTTCGCCAACTAGACAAATTTCACAGAAATTGTTTACATCTCGTCTGAATTGCAGCAAGTCAGTGGTCAGTGTGAATTTTCCCTTGATTTGGCCAACTCTCCTTAATTTCACAAAACCAATCCCAATCCAATCACTAAAAAAATTTTCAACCTCCCCAATATTTTGCCGTTTCTCGATTTTGTGAACTCTCTTTAATTTCACAAACCCAATCTCAATTATCACACCTCGCCTACATTTCACCAAGTGGATTCGAATTTTGCCAACTCCCCTAGATTTTGTCAATTCGCCGTAATTTTACGGAAAAATCGTAATTTTTACATCTTCCCTGAATTTGCCAAGTCACTTCGAATTCTAGGATTCTTCTCTGTCCTATATGTCGCAAAAATCAAATCAATCAATCCTTAACTGCACAAGGCGCAATTTTCACAACTCCTCTGTATTTTACCTAGTGGCTTCGAATTTTGCCAACAGCCCTACATTTTGTTAAGTTTCCTCGATTTGTCCAACACTCCTTAATTTTACAAAATTCCAATTTTCACAAATCGCCTATATTTTACCAAGTGGATTCGAATTTTGCCAAGAGTTCTCGATTTTTCCAACTCTCCTTAATTTCATAAAACCAATTCCAATTTTTGCAACTCACCTGTTCTTTATAAAGTGGTTTCCAGTTTTGTAAACATCCTTAGATATTGCCAAGTTTCATCGATTTCACCACCTCTCCTTAATTTCGCAAAACAATCTCAATTTTTACATCTCTCCTGAATTTGTCAAGTCACTTCAAATTTTTCAAACTCCCCAAAATTTTGGCAAGCTTTCTCGATTTTGTCCATTTTCCTTAATTTCACAAAAACAATCCCAATTTTCACAACTCGCCAGTATTTTACCAAGTGGATTCAAATTTTGTCAACTGCCCTAGATTTTGCCATCTCGCCACAATTTTACAGAAAAAAAAATTCAAATTTTTACATCTCACCTGATTTTTGCAAAACCACTCTGAATTTTGCTAATTCCCCCAAGATTTGCCAACTCTCCTAGATATTGCGAAGTCGCCTCGATTTTGCGAACACGCCATAATTTTACAGCAAAAAGATTGCAAATTTTACATCTCACCTGAATTTTGTCAACTCCCCCACGATTTTGCCAACTCGCCATAATTTTACAGAAAAAAACCCAAATTTTTACATCTCACCTGAATTTTGCCAACTCACCATAATTTTAAAGAAAAAAAATCTTATTTTTTACATCTCACCTGAATTTTGCCAACTCCCTAAGTTTTGACAACTTGTCATAATTTTACAGAAAAAATCCCAATTTTTACATCTCACCTGAATTTTGCCAAATCCCCACGATTTTGTCGTCACTCCGAATTTTGCCAACTCCCTAAGTTTTGTTAACTTGCCATAATTTTACAGAAAAAATCCCAATTTTTACATCTCACCTGAATTTTGCCAACTCACCTTTTACTAAGTGGCTTCGAATTTTGCCAACTGCTCTAAATTTTGCCGTCTTTCCATTTTCCAAACTGCCCTAGATTTGCCAAGTTGCCTCAATTTTGACAACCACCCTTAATTTGTCAAAAAAAAAGATTACAAATTTTCACAACTTATCTAGATTTTACGAAGTTGCTTCGAATTTTGCCAACTCCGAGTTACTTTTGGGGGGAGCCTTTCCCCCCCCCACGGCTACGCCCCTGTTCATGGCATATGGAAGGCTGTGGGATGAGTTGGGAGTGGTGCGATAGACGCAGTCTCCATATTGTGGACTGTATTAGTTAGATAGTCAATGTTATACAGAAAAGAATATCCTGCAATCAACGAGAATAATAAAAAAAAGAATCGAGATAAATACCAACTTTTCCAAAAGATTTTCCCAAAACTCTTATTGGAATTTATGCCACCCATCTTATAAACTGACAGGCTTCTGTCAGACCTCTGTAGCAAGCAGCTGCTTGAGGGGGTATTTATTTTATTATTTATTATCTTATATTTTAAGGGACCGTCCTATATTTTAGGACTGCCATATATTTATAAAAATTTCAGAAAGACGTTTTGTCCTCCAAAAGTCCTATATTTTTTATACCAAATAAAAATCGTTCTGTCACTAATTTTGTTTTCTTATTATTGTTATGATTGTGGAATTAATAACCCATAATATTTATTATTCAGAATTAATTGTGCTAAATTATTAAATAATTATTGTAAGTGTGAACCTTTGAGAAATTAAGTTATTTTTTAAGATGTTTTGTTCTTAACATAAATCTTCCTTGTGAATATAAACATTTTGTTTCGTCTTTCGAACTTAGCAGCCTCTAAAAGATGACATAGCTTAGGGACTCGGAAGGTCCAAGTCCGGTCCTGGATGCATTGCATTCACATTTGAGGTCTACATGCTTTAAACACGATTATGAAGGGAAAAATATAATGCAAGTCAACACCAGGGGGACATGGGACCGTTATTTTTCATTTCATAACCAATTTTATTCTATGTTTTGCCTTTCACAGATCACAATTTGCTGAATTTGGATAGTGTTTTCGACTGCAGAACATGGAATTCCATCCAACGGACAACGGCTTTTACAAGCCCACCGGTGTCCCCTACTGACCGTGGGCAAGGCGGGAGTTTTGCAGAGATAAATCTCAATGCTGTCGCAGCTGGGACTCGAAACTGGGAACTGCAGATTACGAGCTTGGTGTGCTACTGACTGAGCCACCCCCGCCTGTCATCGCATGTGTGAATGTTTTGTACAAATACTAGCACAAATCGTAATAGTTCCTAATAACAGTAATATTAGGTACATGGGAATTTACTCCTTTTTAATTCCTTTTGTTTGAATGCGTTTACAAAAACTGTAGTTGAACACCTCGATCAAATTTGCTTATGGTTTTAAAAAATGTTGTTGAGGTCCATAATGGATGTCTATCGTAACAAATTACATATCAAATAAAAGAAATTCAACAATAATACCCTACAGGCAAAAAAGGGAGGGGGACATTTCAAACCAATAGTAATCTTAGTAATACATAGCAGTAGTTTACGCTTCCAATAATTTAAATAACGAAAAGTTAACAAATTCCGGAAGAACTTCATTTAAATTTCTTACCAATTAAATACTATTCCTTTTATCAATTTCTGCAGGAATATGATATATAGGCGCCAACTTTTTTGCACAATCTCTCGTTCGTTAACGTAGACAACGAACGCTTACGAGTAAGAGTAATATGGTGACGTGTGTTACAGTTTTCAAGCGATAGGGCATCTACCTCTCTTCCACCTCCATGAAGATAGCTACACAAGAGCCACTAGAGTTCAAATCTGAGAAACATGATGCCAACAAATGTGGAAATGCGAGACTGATAATTCATCATAGGAATGTAGCCGTAACATATTCTGACAATGCTACCGTGCCCTTGATAATATATAAACGAATGTCGTTTCATCTATACGTATCTTCGGACAAGTCTCATGCAATATGGTGCCCCTCTGTATATCATAAATATTAAGAACTTCTTGCATTCGAACTTCAATAACAGTGCTCAAGCATGGACTTCCAAAAGCGTTACATTTAAAACTAACTTTTGCCTGTGGTCACTTGGAAGATCGTTAAATCTAGTGTCAGTTTAGCAGTCTTGTGGACTTGAAAACCAATATACTGTGACAAGTGGCAAACATTTCTCTCGATGTTTTTTCCAGTTGAAAATGTTGTCATTCGATTTCATAACATTTTGGCCAATGAAAAATATAATGTAAAACAAGATTTGTGACGATACTGAGCAATAACGATCTACTGCCCACCTGCTGAGATCTTTGCATCATTTGAAATACAAAATCCTAAATGTTAGTACAATCCAACTGATCTTTAAGTCTATGTACAGTAGCTCCTGAATATAGCTTAAAAAATGACCACCAAATATTTTGGGAGCCAGTGTTTCAGGAAATTAATGTTGTTGTTTTGCCTTTGTGTATTGCTTTATTCTTTGGATACAATGGGCTACAAAGTCAGTTCGTAAGACACCAAGGGCTCAGTCGGGTAAGGAACGAAGTCCAGTGGTCAGTTGCTGGAAAAAATAACGAGTTTTTCATAAAAAATAAAGAACGAAAACTATTAAATCGACACGACTGTACAACTAGTTAATCATTGAGAAAACGAGGAGTTACCAAAATTTATGGGATTGCTTAAAAAAATTCTTTGAGTTATAGGTCTTCGTTGTTAGATTTCTGAAGGAATTTTTTTTGGCTAAAGTTCAGAATATAACAATGAGAAATTAGTAGATATCAATATCGATAAAGAAAATAAACAACCGATAGACATGGGCGAATGAAATCTGCTACTACAAAATACGCAATTCTTCTTAGGCTAACCGGGGAACAGAGTAAATTCCAGGTTTTGACCGATGGATGAGCTTTCCTTCTAAGGACTACTCGCCATAGGAGTGTCGGGGATGAGATGCATCTATATGGTGTAGCCTTGCCCCCGACAGTAGCGGCTTTCCATAACTTGGTAATGTCGAAAGACTGAACCGGGAATTGCCGTGGTTGCTGTGTTGTGCAGCAACGAGTATTGTCCCTATACCCACCTTTCCTTTTCTGGAACATTTTCACTACTAGGTGGATAAAAGCATTGCGCTTTATGCGATTCAAAAACTGTGCACCATATCAAACTATCAATCACTTCGTTAATACTACTGTCTTCAAACTGACGATTGATTAAATACACTGGTTTCCATAAATTAAGGAAAAATGAGAAAAATCGCGATGATTCGCCAAAAAATTGTGCGATTCTCACCAAACTTGTTCGTGTAACCAGTAATGCCGAATGAGCATATCGTATGCAAATGTCTAGGTTGCGTCAATTTGCGTAATCAGATAGCGGCGTAAAAACAGCTGTTTTGGAGTGGATCGTTATTTTGTGTTGTAAATGTGAGTAAAGAAATTCGAAATAGCCGCTTTGTAGGAATGACCTCAAGACATCATTTGCCAAATGAACTGTGGTGGAGACCTATTAGCCAGCTTGAAGCAACCTAAAGGCAGTCAGATGTGGCATGATGACTGAATGTGTCCTTCTGTGGTCCAGATTGTGGAATCAATTTCTTAGCACGGATTCTGCGTCTCGGAGGTTTAGCCAAGGAAGGGCTAGAGTACCGCTGTACAAGACTGATATCTGCGATTAACAGCACGACGTCTACTCCCTCTCAGCTACAAACCTCTCTTTCAGCAGCCACTGGGAAGGTTGTATCAGCTTCTACTATGCATAGGCTTCACGAGAGAGGTCTGTACGCTAGGCCAGTAATTTTATACCCCTCACGTCACAGGAGAGAGCGGTTGAATTGGGCACGCATGCATATTAACTGGACAGAGGAGCAATTAAGGTCCATACTCTTCACAGATGAGTCCAGATATTGTTTGCAGAGTGGTTCTGGACATTGAAATGGAGAGAACGAGGTACCAACTATCATCCCAGTAACATCCGTCAAAGAGACAGTTACGGCGGAGATAGCGTGCGCGTTTGGACTGATATCTTGGAGTGGCATTTCCTTAGGTGGACGCACAGACCTGTGTGTTGACGAGTGGGAACCTTAATGCTCAAAGGTATAGAGATGACATCCTGGAGCCTTATGTACGTCCTTACGCTCGTGCAATAGGTGAAACATTCATCTTACAAGACGATAATGCTCGTCCACACAGAGCTCGACTAGTGGAACAATACCTTCAAGAGGATCCCATTATGCATATGGAGTGGGTAGCTCGATCTCCCGACCTAAATCCGATTGAGCATGTGTGGGATGCTCTAGGGAGACCTGTTGCTGCCGTGAACCCATCACCTGAAACAATGGAGAGCTTATTACTGCTTTAAAGGAACAATGGTATTTACTCCCTACTGAGCTGATTCACATCATAAACAGCATGAAACATCGCTGTCGTGCCTGCATTGCTGTAAGGGGTGACCACACTCCTTAAAAGAATTTTGCCCATTGCATTCTGCAGAAGAATGTTTCTAGTGTAAAATATTTTATGCCATTCTGAAACTAGCATTATAATTCATGTTTCCATCCAATTTCGTTAAAATCATTCATATAGTTTATCATAATTTTTCTGAGTCTTTCTTAATTAATGGAAACCAGTGTAGCAGAATTTATTAATTGTCAATTTTTATACAATTTAATTCCTTGTACGGCAATACCTCGCTTTGAATTCTATTCCCAGAAACTCAGATTGTTATGTTAAAGGATATGCTACAATTAAACAGATGAGTGAAACAAGACACAAGTAGTACATTTTTAACGTATGTTAATTATTATATAAGTTTTCTAATTCGGCAACATTTCGCATTCGTTTGACAGTAATTACCAAGCAGTGGATAGATTTTTATCATTTATAATTAAAAACTTTTA
Source organism: Ryuthela nishihirai (assembly GCA_038380435.1). Taxonomy (NCBI): domain Eukaryota; kingdom Metazoa; phylum Arthropoda; class Arachnida; order Araneae; family Heptathelidae; genus Ryuthela; species Ryuthela nishihirai. The sequence continues at coordinate 51,085,108 of JAWZYU010000020.1, forward strand.
TATAAAATGTATTTAAATTTGAAAAAAAAATTAATCTGTGATACACTGCAGCTAATGGATAGTAGAAAACATTGATTAACTATGTTGGTTATGGTCTTATTCTCCCGCGTTTCTTACGTATAGAGTTCGCCAACAGTTTTATTTATGCGCTGATAGTGGGCCGACTGGTAAATCAATAAGAGAAATCAAAGGATTTCAATAATTTAGTGGTTACATAAAGCAAACTAAGCAAGGTTTTTGTTTCATGACACATTAATTGGTATTCCAATTATATTACTGAACGGGATTAGAAATTGTAATATTAAATTTTGCATCAAGTACATGATTTTATTCAGTGAAGCACATTACATTTTACACATTACTTTGTAGTACTGTATAAGGAAAGCAAAATATTTGCATTATCCAGGGGTGACAGCCAGTTATTTTTTCGAAGAGGATAGATGAAAGTTTATTTTTTAAATAGAAATTAATGAACTAATGATTTCTTAAAGAATAAATTTTCCTCAAAGTGGAGGCTTAATCTCCTCTTGACTACACCACCGTCATCCAGTATATTGAAGTGGGGTGTATATCTACTGATATGAGCTTTAGGTACAAATTGATATTCTACCCTTAAATGGTGGACCTTTTGTATAAAGGAATTCTACTCTTGAACTTAAAACTAACCTTAATTTTGCTTTCCTTTTATGCTCACCAACAGTGAATGACATAAAAATATTTTTTTGTATGTTACACCCTATTAATATATCATTAACGGAATATTTAATCACCAGATAATTTTTATTATTAAACATTATAGCACAGGAAATGAGGCCACAGTCAGTAATGACATCCTCATAATCTGAACTCCCAAGCTCATATCTGAACCAGTAAAATATTTTGTTAATTTGCCCGTGGTTCCTTCTTAGTTGGTAGAGTTATTCAATTACATTTCCCAGTGAGCCAGGTTTAATTATTTTAACATCAGGTCTTTGTTCTGCCGAGAATGGAGGGCAAAAAAAACTGTGCGAGAGGTAAAGGGAAAAACAACACATAGAATTACATTTACATAGCATGTTTAAAATTTTCTATCCATTTGTTTTTCATATTTTGTTTGTAAAAACAAACACATTTTGGTTTTATATTATTTCACTTCTTCATCATGGGCCACAAATTTCTTTCACAGGTTATATATTGGCTGCAGGTTGCTATATGAGTAATAATGGTGTAGCAGGGACCTGTCAAGAACACTAGTTCTGTTCCAGGATTTGGGATCTGAATTTCTCTAATCCCAGCATGAAATTGGTTATACACAAGCATTTCTGCCCATTCGTTTTTAAAAAAGTTACTAGTCCTCCTTCAGCTCTGGGCTAATAAATTTATTCCATCTGCCAGGAGCACCAACATAGGGGGGAAAAAGCCACCTTTATGGATGAGATGATAATTCCCTTTGCATATCTCCATATCAAAAGATGCACTGGACAGCCTTGTCAGCAGGTTCCAAGAGATAACGGATCTAACCTTGGGGTAGTGGTGATCTGAAAAATTAGCTGTTTGTGCAGAGAATAAAAAGTGTTGTTCAGAGGTTAATCAAATTAATATCATTCGATTTTATAAAATATATGTTTACAATTATGTCCAGTCCCCTGGTCACTTAACCAAAAATTTTGACTCCAACGTTGGATAGCAAAGTCAGCTGATTGTTTTACCTCTGAGCAAGCACTTTTTTTTCCTGCACACAGATGATTAATGCAAAGTCTAAGAGTTGAGCAGGGTAAAGAAACTCTGTAGAACCCATTAGAGCAGATAATAAATTCAAGTAAAGGTGCAGTGTGCTCTTCAATATGCACAAGATATGGCTATCCTAAATATGGTAACATTACTTAACATTCCATCTGAAAAGCAGCAACCTTGCAAGTCTACCTATCTTATTTAAAAACTTGGAATAAAATATCAATCTGGAACTGTGAACTCTTGAACATATATATGTCACTGAGTCACCAATACTCTGCACAGGAAGGTGCCAGTATGAAATGGCACCTTTAAATTTTCATTAAAAGGTCTTACCTAATAAAGGTAAAATGCAAACTTTAATCTTCATTATAAACTAACGCATGGATATCATGTTTATTATCTACATCATTGGAGCCTCAGCTAAACATAAACCATACGAACAATTGTTGATTTGAATTGCTAACTCTTGTTTGTAAAATGCTTTTAATCCACTCTGGTAGAATAATGTGTTTAACCTAGAACTATTGTCGGCTTATAAAACAATGAATCACTTCTGGCAGTTAAAAATATATGACAATAAAATTATTTGTTAAATTAAATGACCAGGTTTCGAGTATATCAAGATTTATAGAAATGGGAGCTGGACATATGCTAATCAAAACCAGGTTGGCAAAAACAAGACTAATAGTGCAGTAAGTAGTTATGATCCAATAAAAACATTTGTTTATGCAAAATAAAGGCAATGAATCATGAATAATGAAGAAATTTGGATTATAAAATGTGACAAAAATAGAACTAATTTTATTACTAATGATACCATTACACCGGTAGTATTGGATTTTTGCAAACAAAATTTTTTATAGCATAGGTGAGGTAAACTTATCATAAAAAGCCACAGACCATATTTAATTAAAACCAGCATATCAATTCTGTGCTCAGAGATTTTCAAAACTTCTGTCGCTGATATCATTAAAACTATTGAGAAATATTTATGTAACATTTGCTCCAAAACTTGTTTTACTTCAAAGTATAGTTAGAACCAAGCAAAAAAATGGTACTCAAAGGTCAAAAATTATAGATGACCAAACTGTGGAAAGGGGTTCTGCTACCACAGTCTGAGAATTGCTGGTATGTTTACATTGTTGAAATTATAATATTTGAATTAGTAATTCCCCATCTAAACTACATACCAATAGATGACCAAACTGTGGGAAGGGGTTCTACTACCACAGTTTAAAGTTTGGTTTGTTTTACCTCTGAGCGGCACTTTTTTGCATACAATGGGCTAAATGGCCAGGTCAAAATGGCCGTGATCCCCGAAGGATCATAGAAGGTTGGGGGAGGGGACCCACGGGAACAGCTGTTGGGAGACAGATGGTAGCCTCCTGTCAAGGCCATTCAGTGTGTTTTTTAATATGCACAGGGTATGACTCTCCCACACACGGGGCATAATTAACATCCCATCTGATGGATGGCGGTTTTTTCAAGCCCATCGGTGTTCCCTACTAACCATGGGCAGGGTGTGGAGTTTTGAGGAGACAGCTGTTGGGAGACAGATGGTAGCCTCCTGTCAAGGCCATTCAGTGTGTTTTTTAATATGCACAGGGTATGACTCTCCCACACACGGGGCCACAGCTTAACATCCCATCTGACGGATGGCGGTCTTTTCAAGCCCATCGGTGTTCCCTACTAACCGTGGGCAGGGTGTGGAGTTTTGAGGAGATAAATCTCAATGCTGACCCAGCTGGGACTCGAACCTGGGCACTGCAGATTACGAGTCTGGCATGCCCCCCCCCCCCCCCCCCACACACACATACACAGTTTGAGAATTGCTGGAATGTTTACATTGTTAAAATAATAATATTTGAGTCAAAATTCCCCATTTGAACTAAATACCCCCAATATAAACACTGTTAGTTCAAAACTATCAGTGTTTTGTTTGCGCTGTGTTCAACACTCACGAACAGAACATAATCTTCAACATATTTGTACATTGTGATAGATATAATCACTACTGGAATTTCATGACTATTGAGTTTTTTAACATATAAAGAAGTGTTGATTGAAATTTAATTTCCTTGCTATATTATTTTACTCTTCATTCTCTCTAAGGTAGTTATTTTGATTTGAAGTTGATCATGCAATTGTCTCAAAACATCAATGCTGATTTTGAGACTAGCTGAAGTCACTACATCCCCTACGTAGTTGACTGTATACACATGTAGGTATATGGAATATTTCTGTCAAATTGCTACCATGTTTTTATATATATAATATAGCATGATAATATCAAGCAATCTGTAAATCTATATTTGCCCTTGGTCTTTGATAACTGCCACTGATTGATGTGAACAAAGTTGTGTTGGGTTGTTTTACCTTTGAGCAGCACTTTTTTGCACACAATGGCCAAGTCTCAAGGCTCTAAGGGCTTAAAGAAGGTTGAGGGAAACAGAACCCACTGGACAACTGTTAGGAGAGAGATGATAGCCTCCCATCAAGGCTATCCAGCAGATTCTTTAATATGCACAAGGATGCCTCTCCCATGGGGCCATGGCTTTTTTTTTTTTTTGACAGATGGTAGCCTCTCCAAGCCTATCAGTGTCTCCTACTGATCGAGGGCAGGAAATTTTGTAACGATAAATCTGAATGCTGGACCAGGCGGGTCTTGAATCTGCAAACTGTAGATACTACCTGAGCATTGCACTATTGCCTGAGCACAGCACCCTCCCCAAACACTGCCTGTTGATTTATAATTATAGGGTTATACTAAACCCTGGAATAAAATTGCATTATACTGAATCATATATCCACTGGGACAAAATTACTTGAACATTAAAACAATTTATTCTATATTGAAAGTTATGAAGTAACTCTTAATATCAATATCAAATTTAGAGGAAAAACTGTTTTCAGCCAGGTGGGAATCATGATTGGTAGCTGGTAGCTCAGTGATCAGAGCACCTGACATATCTGGAGGTTGTGGGTTTGTATCCCATCTGGTTCTAAAAAATTTTTCCTCTACATTTGACACTGAAAATTATATTTAAAAAATATTCAAATATTATTATAATATGAATAGTATGCACTAAATCCCATTTATACGTAATGGGATTTAGTGCATACTAATATATTTTGTGCATACAAATAAAAATTGTATATTTTGTATATTATAAAACATATATATGCAAAAAGGTAAAAGTCTGACCAGGCCCATCAAACATTTGCCTCTTTGGGTATCAAAAGAAATATCTGACTGATACCCGGTCTGCTACTAATTATGCAGTGTAATGATCTATACAAATCTGGCTATTGGGACTTGATACTGATGTTTAAAACAAGGGAATGCAATCACTCATCACATGGTGGGGCAAATGTTTACACCAGTGTGCTGACTTTGTGAGTAGTCCTTGCACTGTACATTTTATTTCCATGCATATTTTCATTATAACAGGTTACAAACATCTTACAGGAGGGCTGACATTACTAATAATATTGAACATGATTTCAGGATTGAGTTATCACTGAGTGGCACTTTTTGCACACAATTGGCTAAATGGCCAGTTTACAAGGACTCCAAAAGATCAGACTTATCTGAGCTTTAGGAGACAAATGGTAGCTTCTCATCAAGGCCATCCTGCATGTTCTATAGTGAGTACAAGGTGTACAGGTTTGTAGAGGGTGCACAGGGAGTGCAGGTTTTTATATGATAATTAATTACTTTATTAAGGAAAACTATTATACACAATTCCTAGAAATTGAAATTTTGTGAACATCATTATAAAGGCATTTATTTTTAATTACTAATCCAAGTGATGCAATCAAGGGGGAGGGAAAAGAAATTGGATTTCCATTGCAGTGTAACATTTCCCCTTTGTTTCAGAAGTTTTTAAAAAGGTCTCATGGAAAATGTATGAAATATGCACAAGTTTAATTATTTTTGGCCTCCATTACCCTTACTAGCATTTTCAAAGGGGGGTGGTGCTAAAATTCAATCTGGTATGCTAAAAACTGAGTTAAAATTTTAAAATGCAAAAGAACACACCAGGTTTTAGGACATAAGAACTCTGGAACAAAGAGATAGATCTAATTTGAGTTACTATCCTTTTAATTATCTAGAAACTCTAGTAAAAATATCTCATCAGAGTTATGTCCAAGCAAGCTGCAGTAGAACATTTTGAATCTTATCTTTGATTATTGAATCATGTATGTCTTCTGTGTTTGTTTTAAAAAAAGGGAATTATTAAAATGCAATTTTAGGTAAATCTAAAGCCATTACTTTTTTTTAATTTTTTTAATTTCTTTTACAAAATGTAAATAAATATACATTAATGTACATATATTAAAATGTTCAGGAAGTATTTGAAATCAGCAAAGATATATGGTACACATATGTATCTCACTCAATTAGCAATAGAGTGTAATTTATAGTGGTAAAAAGGAAATTACTGGTTTTAAGAAACAGCTGTTTACAAATTTAAATGTCTGAAGAGACAAGATTACTAAAAGGACAGTCCTGTATCAATATTGGAAATAAGTGCACTTGCACTTTTCTCAAATTATAATTTAAGACTAAGGGCAAATAGATTATTGTTCGAGAGCATCATGCTAGCGAGCCCAGAAATTATTCATTTCCTAGAGATGTTTACATTTCATGAAATTCATGCTTTCTGTAGTGTTGGATATGGTTAGCTTTCAAAGAGTACATTATTGTGATACATGTAATACTGTTTAATTTCTTGAAAAGTACTACCATACCATGTGATGAAAAAATTTACTTAGCAAAAAAAAAAATATATTTCCAAGTAAATAAATTTCTCCTGAAAAAATCCACTTGCCATGTAGGTCTGCAAGAAGTCTGTCAGTACAATAAGCTACAGATTAGAAAGAAAACACAAACATCCATGCCTTCTCTGGGATTTGAAACCAGTCCCTTTGTTCAACAGGCTACCTGCTCAACTAGCACAAAATAAAAATATTATATATACTATTAATAAATATGAAAAAAAATAGCTTGCATAAAACTAGTAGTCATTAGTGACAATCAAACTGAATGGATAGAATGAATGAAAATTAACGGAATTTTCACTATGAAAACTACAATACAGTGCAACCTCAATAATCTGAACTAATTAATGCACTGATGTGTTCAGATATCAAATTGTTTGGATTACTGGATTTCAAATGAAAATTCAAATTTTTGTTGCATTAAAATAATTTTAGGTACTTTTTATTAACAATCAAAAATTTATACAATATTACATTTCGTTAAAGTAGTCATCAATCTTTTCATTTTCATCCTTTCATGTTTCTAATATGCTTTCTAACATAACAGGGCAAGGGTGGCTCAGTTGGTAGCACTCCTGGTTCATAATCTGCAGTTCCCATGCTAGAGTCCCACCTGAGCCAGCATTAAGGTTATCTCTGCAAAACCCTCACCCTTCCCTAGGTCAGTAGATGACAATGCTTGGAAAGGCTGCTGTCCATTGGATAGGACATAAAACCATGGGTCCATGTGCAACAGAATTATATCTTGTGCATGTTAAATATCACACTAGATGGCCTTGATACGAGGTGATTTTTGCATTTCCTTCTGCATTTTTCATAACTTGCATTTTTTATTGATCTGTGAATGTCTTAACCTAGTTGATGACTGTTTCCACCTTGTGTTCACTTTTGCTGTACACAACAGCTAAGGGTAATCCAGTGACTCTGTGTTGGGATTTCTGAGTGTTCAGATTAGCGTTTTTTTTTTTTGGATTAGCGTGGATTTGGATTATCAAGGTTGCACTGTTGTGAATTCTAATCAAATGTACGGACTGAATTGACAATGCAGAGCATGAAGTTCTATCTGTTAAAGTATGCATATAAAACAACAGTTTTATAATAACACTGCAGATGTTATGAATTGCTGTATAACACCTAGGAATTGAGGCATATCTTCCATAAAACTTTTCTAATCCTAAAACATTTGTACATACTCTCTTTAAAGCTTGCTGATGTTTAAATGCTTTATTATGAAATAGTGGAAAATGCATATTATTAACAAGTCTAAGAAATGCAAGTAACAAGAATAAATTAAGAAACAATTCAAAATATTTAAAATGGTCTAAACCAGGCCTGGGCAAACGTTTGCGCTGAAAGGCTGCTGTAGAAAACTGAAAGAAGAGAAGGCCACCAATGAAAACTGAAATGGAAGGGTGGGCTGCCAAAGAAATATATAATCAATAACATACGTACAAACAACCCCCCCCCCCCCCAAAAAAAAAAAAGGTTTTCTCTTTTACAAATTTATTTATAAAGATAATTTATCAGAAACAGTATAATCATGAGTAGCTCGCAGGCCACACAAAGATGGGTGGCAGGCTGTAGTTTACCCAGGCCTGGTCTAAACATAAATTTAGTGAACAAATATGGCATAATTCAATTACACTTTGTTTCCAATGATGTTAGATTTATGTTTGGTATGCATTTAATTTCCCTCATATTACAAACCATAAAGTGTCATATTTTCTTCACTTAATGTGTGCATATATTACTCAAAAAAAAAAAAAAATTAAGAATTTCAAACTAACAATAATAATAATTGGAATGAGGTTTCAATGATGCACAAAATGAATTAAAAATGAAGTACCACTGAATATCACTTGACAAATGAGAAAAAATTGCTAAAGAATAGTTTTTCTTTTTAGTTTACCATATGTATGTATATAAATGGCTTAAATTTTAAATAAGTCATCTATATTTATTTCATTGCTTACAATCATCTTAATATACAGAAACAAAATGTGAATTACGATAATGTAGCAAAATATGTGATGGTCATATGACAAAGAATAATTATTCATAAAGTTCCAGCCTTTTGAATTTATCTGTATTGTAAAAACTTGCTTTTACCACTCGTCCTCCAAAGTAACGACCATTTAAGTCCACAACAGCTGTAAAGTATCACAGAAAATATTAATTTTTTTATGAGATAATTTTTTAAATATTCTGTAATACATATTTATATTTATAATTAACAATTGATATATTACAAATTTAATATTAAAGAGCAAAAATAATACTCTGCAGTCTATTAAAATAAAATAAAATCACTAGTTATGCATTTAGAGTAGTGCTAATCTAGTCATCCAATGAAATAGCATAAATTTTATTAATTAAGCTTATCTGTAAGAATTGCAAAACATGACTACCAATAATCATAACTGTCTACACTTGACTAGCTCAAGCTTAAATTTTTATTCTCATCAAATTAATGGGCACAATTTTTTTGTGTAGTTGGAATAATGAAAATATTCTTAATTAATCAAATACTTCATTAATTGGTTAAAGAAAGTTATAATAATGTTATAATTTTAACACTCCTTTTCAACATTAGTCCACATCATTTATATCTTCTCCATCCATTACATCTCCTACATCGTCCCAATTTCTTTTTTTAAACTACAGAAACACATCTTCAAACATTAATTTAATAATAGTAGCCTATTAAAACCCATGAACTTTGAGTTAGCATGTTTCATTATACTTGTATACTTCAAAAATAGTACAATTGTATTTATTATAATAAGGTGTATTCATTAGTAACATTACATGTTATATTTTCTATATAACTATGTAATGTTACTAATGAATAAAAAATAATGGCAAAATAATAATGGCAAAAAGCTAATGAAACAACTATCAACAATAAGATATAACACATCCTGTGAAAAAACATAGCGAAACCTGCAAATTATTTGCATGCAGATTCATGCACACCAATTTTTGATGTTTCATTTTACTCTGAAGTCAAAGAAGCGTGTTTTATAACCCCTCCCACCCAAAAAAAAAATCATTAAATAATTCAATTTTGAAGTTTTAGCCCTGAGAAATTAATTTTTCCTGAAAAAATAAGCTGATTGACCAATTTAAAAGGACCTTAAAATTCAGAACATTTTCCTCACTTCTGATAGAAATTTCAGTTGATACTATTAAATAATTCAGATTGCACAATTCTTTAAAACTCAAATACCCATTGTTGAAAACCAAAATTAAGTACAATTGATTTAGATCTTTATATTTATTCTTATATTTTGATAAAGAATTCATTTTAGAAGTTATGGGGCTTTGAAATTTGATTTTCACAGACACAACAGAGTGTCAACATAGAAGAGCTGCCCCTTAAGAAAATAACAAGAATTCTATGCTTGGAAGAGTGTAAATAAAAAGCATTCATGAGCAGTTCAGCAAATTAATAAATTTTAATATTTTAAGTAGCATATCTTCCCCCCCCCCCCCCACACACACACATACTCACATTTTGGTATTTTGGTTGACAAAAGCAAAATGAAAAGTACTCTTTTGTCAGGAAACTCATTACACTCAGTTCTCATGCTCAGAAGATGTAATGAAACAATCATTTACATATTTTTCTTCACTATTTTTTAGAAGGAGAGTAAAATTTTAAGGTTTATAACATTGCCTTAATTACAAGTTTCATTTGATACTTGAGTATTTTGTAATTGGCTGCCCAGTTGCAAAAATATGATAAAAAATATTTTTAATATTTTTCCAAAAAAAAAATGGAAAATAAAATATAAATATATTTTGTTTATTTTATTCATTATTGTAGGGCTTATTTATCACCCTACAACAATGGAAATTAACACTAATGGATGATTGAGAAAATACAAATACTAATATTTTATTAGTACCTATAAAAACAAAAAAAAAAAAAACACCCTCAAGCAGCTGCTTGCCACAGAGGGCTGACAGGAGCCTGTCAGTTTAAAAGCCACAGAGAAGTCTGTGAGGAAGGTGAGACCTCAGCAGAAAGACGACACAAACATCCCATGCCTTACTAAGGGTCAAGCCCAGATCCCTTCGATCAGTAGCCAGACATGCTGACCACTCAGCCATGGGACAGTGGTATTAGTACCTATACAACAAAAACATTTTTTTTTTCATTTATCTCATAAAACCCTCTGCTGGGGGTAAGGGGTAAAATCATTAATACCAATGCAAACTACTTGACCATCACACTCCACCATCAAAATTTCAAACATCTAGCAGAGATTGTTTGCAATATCCATTTAAAGGTTTGGTATTTTCCAATTTTTTTCCACCATTAGAGGATGATTTTGAATGTTTCTTTTCCACATTTAGCATTCTCTAACAGTGTTTTAAAAATGTAAATGGTAATATTTTATTAGTACCTATAAAATAAAAATATTTTCATTTTCTCTTAAACTAAAAAAAAAAGCATTTCCCCACCCACTCTGGGGAAAGAGGGAAAAGCATTGCTTCCAATGAAATGTGAAATTTAATTCTCCAAATACATCTGTTCTGAGCTACATCGACTGCATCCAGCTACTGTAGACCAATTCTAATATGGTCCTGTTTGACACTGTCTGCCCACCGCATCCTAGGTCTCCCCTTCTTCTGAAGTCTTTAAGACACATTATTCATAATCCTATTTGCTAATCTATAGTTATGGATACAAGCAACATGGTCAAACCAACAGAGTTGCTCTCTGCATAATATGCTGTTCAAAAGAGACTACTGACTCCTTTGCCTAATTCTTACATTACATACAAAGTTGAACCACCTAATGCCCAAGATACTGCTTAAGCATCTAGAATCAAAGGCATCAAGTTTCCTGCTATTTACAAAGGGTTCAAGTTTCACTAACATAACTAACCCTAGAAAAAAACCAAACTATTAAACAACCTAATTTTAGTCTTTAGGTATATACACCTATTTCCCCACTTTCAAATAAATTCTTAAGTTCCAGCAGCAATTCCTATTCTTCTGTTTATCTCATCACCAATATCTGTTACATATCTCCCATGATAATTAAATTTAAATTCAAGGATGCAACCATTCAGATTAACTGAACCACAATCTGACTGACTAATTTTCATCACTTTAAATTTCTGTCTGTTTATCAACAAACCTACTCTACTACCAGTCTCATCAACAGCTTGAATGAAAGAGTTCATCTCATCAATGTCAATTGTTAAGAGGGCCAAAATCATCAGTAAAATCTAAATCAGAATTTTTCAGATCTCTAGACTATTTAAGCCCAAAATCTCCCCCTTGCAGTGAATTCCACATAACATAATCAATAACCAAAGTAAAGAGAAAACGAGACAAAATGCACCCTTGTCGAACACCAGAAGCAATACTAAACCAATTGCTACAAGCCTTAACAATTCTCGCACGACTCAGTGCTATGCTGCTCAAAAGAGACTACTGACTCCTTTGCCTAACTCTTACATTAAGAGAACTTTTGTTATGTTAACTAACTTCTCCTGATATGCTATATGATCTCACAATCAACCACAAATTATGACAGTCAACAGACTCAAAAGCCTTTCTGAACTCAGAACCAGTAACCACAGGTTTCTGAAACTTTAAATATTTCTCAAGAATCTACCTAAGTGAAACTACAATAGACTAACATCATAAAGACCAATCACAAAAAAACTTGAATAACTTAATAGAAAAAAAAAAAATTAACGCATTAAGCAACAACACTAGATATTAACTTAATATTTACTCTATTTTCAAAAAAAAATTCTACAAAAAAATTTTGTATATTATTAGAAAATTTTACATTCAGCAAGAAATTTATGATATAAAAGGTTTCTTAAAGCCTGTCCTTAATTTCCACCTTTGAGCATTCTAGAATTTTTCATTAAAGTTTTCCATCAGACAAAAAAACATCTAATCACAGTTTTTTGGGGTTTTTTTTCTAAAACAATCCATTTAATGTAATTACTATCCAGTATATAGTTATCTGACCTTTAATTGCTGCTTCAAGCCTTTTAAACTCTATAAATATTCTAACAGCTTCTTCTTCTGGCACATTTCCACCAGGAATTTCAAAAATTAGACAGCGAACGACATCACCATATTTGCCACATTCTTCCTTTGTTTCAGGTTCAAGTTCCTCATCAACCTCTCCTGGGCCAACCATGTTCTAAAAAGCATATTAAAAATTTTAAGATGAATATAATATAAAAACACTAGAATACTGAAATGATATTAAAAGCATATTTGTGTGGAATTTCGATCTTTATAAATTATATATTAGCTTTAAATGCTGCATTACTTAGTTATTGTATGCAGTCAACAGTTGTTACACTTACTGAAATTCTAAAGATGCATCAATGGCTAAAGACTTCAACTATTATAACTTACAAATTGAAAAAAGCATTATATCCTAACTTAAAAATTATTACCATTTCAAATGTTTCCTGCCAAACTTCTTATATTACCAACGTCTTTAACACCAATTAGAAGTACAATTACTACCTACAAATAGCATATCTATTACTAATCTAATCTAGAGTAAATTAAAGTCATGAAATCACCCTTAACACTGATAACAAATTTAGTGGAAAAATTGTCTTGAGCTGGCTGGGGATACAAGCTCATGACCTCCTGATAACATGTCAGGTGCTCTGAACAATGAGTTACTAGATGTTAATAAAGTAAGTCATGTTTGCAAATCATCCACATCAAGAAAATGTTTACTATAAATTTGATATTAATATTAAAAGTGATTTTCAACTGAATAAACATTGAGAAAATTTATTAAGTAAACTAAAATCAATTAGATATGAAATACTTTGATATCAATTTACAAAAACACATTTACCTATCAAAATTTCATATATTTACAGGAACTCCTGATAACTGTAGATTATAAGCATGGTGCACTACTGAACTAACCCCCACTCCTTTAACTTACAAGTGCTCACATTTATAACTGTAGAGATCCATTATTCCTAAGTGATTAAATTTTAATAGTTGGCAGCATATTACAGAATGACCTGAAATACTGTTTTAGAGGTAGAATCGATATATTTCTATTGAATTAAGCATTAATGTGCTTAAATTTCTTGCCAATTATGTTTGCACTAATTGTATGATGGCAAAGCATTCAATAGTGTCCCATATCCCACACAAAAGACATAAAGATGATAAGGTACTGTTTATCGCCTTTGGAAAAACAAACAATTACTGGCCAATTTCGTGGATAAATCAGCATCCAAACTGATTCTTGCAAATGAATATTAAATGTTTTCATTTTTTTAAAGCATGAGAAACTACATTTACCTAATATCAGCATTTAATAATTTAACAATGGTAAAATGCAATTGTGAAAGTGAATCCTCAAAAGTTCAAGGCTACAAAAACACTTGAATAACAGTTTCATGAATTAACTTTCCCCTATCATACTGGCCCAAAATGGTCCAAATTGCAGGTAGGAGGTAGTAAAGAGGAAGGAATAACACTGATGGAAGAGTTCATTTAAAATTTCAGCTGTTTTCATCTAGTATAGTGGTGAAATGGTTCAAATAATTATAGCACATTTATGGCATGTATGAAACAAGTCATGCCTTTTGCTCTAAATAAATTTAGGCAAAACTGATTCAAACATGCAAATCAAGCAATCAGATGAAAACAGTTCATCTCAGGATTTGCTGGGGTGTTTTACTTCTGAATGGCATTTTTCTTTTCCCACAATGGCTAAATGATCAAGTCACAAGGTCTCAGAAAAGGTTAGTGAAATGGATCCATTGGACAACTGTCAGGAAACAGATGAAGACCTGATGTTAAGACCATGCAGTATTTTCCTTAAAATGCATATGGCATGGATCTCTTGCACAAAAGGTCATTGCTTAACATCCCATCTCAGGAATGGTGGCCTTTCCAAGCCCAATGGGCAGAGCCTTTCTCATTGAGAAAGAACAGGAGTTAATGAAGAGAATCTAGCACAGGCAGCATTGGAACTTGAACCTGGGAACATCAAATTATAAGGTTGGTGCATTAGCAAAAGTCAGCTCTTACCCATCTTGAGAACTCTATTTAATGTTTGCTGCTCAAACTATTGATTCTGAGATAGCCATCATTCTGATGATGTCACAAACAAAAAAAAAAATTGGTTGATTCTTTGAAGTGGAGAGAAACATGAAGAATGAAGACAGGCCAAAGTAAAGCAGAAGTGGCCAGGTGGCTATATGTAGGTCACAGTGTTGCAAGCAGACTATGGAATCAATTCCAAAAACACCCACAATATATTTCAAAGAGCTATTGAAGGCCATCCTACGATCATGTCCAGAAAAGAGATCATTCTGTGGCCCAAACCATGAAGTGTCATATCATAAGATTCTACAGATCTCAACTGTTTTAAAACTTGCAATATTTAAAGGAAGCATTTTATGCTGCTTATAGATGGCTTTGTGAGAGATGTTTTTGAATGGCAACCAACTGCAATCAGCACCCTAACAGATTCTTGCAAAAGAATATTAAATGTTTTAATTTTTTTTTTAAATAAAATCATTCATAGGGTACATTTCTATTGAACCCTGATATGCCTTTTTTTGTCTACTCATTAGCATAACTCTTTACTTTCAGATTGAAATTTGTCCAGTCTCTGAAGTCTGTGTGGATTTCCTCCACACACACTTCAGAGAGAAGCCTGCTTGAATTGGTGGTGTTATCTCAATTGCACTCAGGAGCAAAGAACCAATGTGCTCTTCACAGATGAGCTGCAATTCAGTCTTCAAACAGCTGTTGAAAAGCACTTATCTGGAGAGATCATGGAATCAGATTCAACCTCATTATCATTAGGGAAAAGCAATTATGGAGTTAGTTGTTTAATGAACAGTGAGGCAATGCTGTCAATGGCAATATTCAAGATAGACCTTCCAAGTGTTTCCAGGAAAGACTTTCTCAGGTGTCAAATATCGAGATCAGACCCTCAATTCTTATGTTCCTCCATTTGCCAAAGCAATTGGTCCAGACTTCCTTTTAATGGGCAATAATACTCAGATCTCATCTAGTTAACCAAACTTTCAGAGCAAAACTGTAACCATTATGAATTGGCCAGCAAGATCCCCAGATCACAATCCTATAACACATCTGGTATGCTACAAAACAGATGCATTAACCCTTTTCACTAACGGGCATTTCACAATAATTGAGGCAACACATAAGCCATAACATTAATGCTGAATCAGTAACCATCAACATTCTAAACCTCTCTATTCACATTCTAAACCTATCTATTCACACTCTAAACTTCTCTTTTCTATACCATTTTATTCGCAAAAATATATCATACATTACAGATTTAAACACATGGTTATAGCTCAGTTTAAATCATCACTTAAAATACATTTTTTTAAATTGAGTGCCTGCTTCAAGCCATCAAGTGTGAATATAGATAGAAAATATTAATAGTCTATCTATATTCACACAGCAGGACTGACAAACCTTCTTTGAAAGCTATAGGTTACCATGCCCAAGGAGGACGGATTGTCAGGCACAGCTCCTTTCTTAGAAGCCTCAATAAGTTGGAATCTACCCTTAATACAGCGTTGGTCTGATGGCATGTACTGAACTACATAAATCACATTTAAATGGTTGGTAAATTACAAAATAAGTCATTCAATACACTTTACGGCTCCCAAAGATTAATATTTCTCTATTTGAAGAAATAATGAGGGCTTCTGCAAAACTATATGACTAGAGTGCTTTGCACCCCACAGACCTAAGATGTAACTTTTACCAATCAAGCCAACAAAGTAAGCGAAAATTGCTACCTCTAATACTAGAAGACCACCTTGTGCCTAGCACAAGTCAGTATTAAGCTTGTATTGCTGCCAGAGGTCATATGCCATCATAGGATACATTTCTATTGAATCCTGATATGCCTTTTTGTCTACTCATTAGCATAACTTTACTTTCAGATTGAAATTTACCCAGTCTTTATACATCATCCAGTTATGTTATAATACACATTTCTACATAATTTCATCGAATCCATTATAGGATTTTATAAGTATTTGTTGATCTTTACTTTTAGAGCACAGAAATATAATTCTTGTTCTTCTGATAACTGATATTTTGTTAGTTGTTGCTATCTCTACATCATGAAAGTAAATAATCTAATCAACAAAGATAAAACAATTATATCAATCTATTAAATTTATGCATACCCTAAGGAGAACAACTTTTGAAGGATTTTTCATTATTTCAGTTATAGAGTCTGGTTGTGATCCTGAAGTAGATGGAGAAGAAGTAGGAAAGGCTGGAATGGGTGGTGGTGGTGGAGGTGGTGGAGGAGATGGAGGAGCTTCAACTGAAATGACAAATTATCAAAATCATACATTGAAAGGAAAATACTTAATTTCACATTAAGTAATTAAACTGTTTATTACCTCAAAGAAATTTCTTTGAAAAATAGTTATGATATTATACCATTTAATTATGGAACAGTTCAATGAATATTGTTTCAAAATAAAACTGTTACAGATTGGCTATATATATATAACAGGTAAAAAAACATAAACGTGATTGAAAATAAAATTTAAAAAACATGCAAAGCAATTAAAATGACGATACTCATAAGCTCTAATATAAATAATTACTGCATCAAGGCAGGCATGCACATGCCTGGGCACCAGTATATGTATTTCCTCCATATGGTATGGTGCCATTATCTCTTCTCCAGTACATACACAGGCTCATCGTTGGTAACAGCTTAATTATTATACAAACTGTTGAAGAAGGAGATTTATTTCTCTTTAACCATTTAGGTCGCTGCAATTCCTTAGATACTTGAATGATGATAACAATTACATGGACTATTACATATATGGGCTTCTCTGTGCCACCCCTTGTTGCATTAAAAATTCAAGCTCCTCCCTATAACAGAATCCAGTTTAGAGCCCAAACTGTTTTGCAGTTGTAGGTAACGAGCACTGTTTGCCAGAGTAAACAGTTTCTGGGCTTTTCTATGTGCAACAAATAAGTTTAATTTTCTCACTGCTTAGAAGATTATCTCAAGTTCTGTGAACAGAGAAGTTGACACCAAAGATACCAGGGACAATATTACTATACACTGAAAACTTTTTTGTGGGCTATAGCTAATTGTATTAGTATAATTGCTATTAGTAATTACTAAAACAAACAATACCGAAACATTAAGATAAAAATATTATGTTTACTAAGCAAGGTAAGCTGATATTGATTGATGGAAGTCAAACCAATGACCTCTTGATTATACATAAGATTTTCTTATTTTTTAAGCTACCACATGTGATCAGTTCTCTAGCTCAACCTCTGACTGTGAGGAATCTCAGATGCAGTAAACTTAGGACACTTCACCTCAGATGCAGTAAACTTAGGACACTTCACCTCTATTTCTTTAATCAAAATCTTCACCTGTATTTCTTTAATCAAAATCATCAGGTCAAAAAAAGAAGTCTCTTTTTAAATGATTTAATTATAACCCAGTTGGGCAAAGCACTACAGTAAAGTACTTAAAATAACAAGTGCAATGTCAGATTAAATTATTTGGTAAAGTTCAGTACAAGCACTTGAAATTCACTAAGTATATGAAGTAACAAATACTAGCACCAAGTACATAAAAAAAAATCAAGCACAATTTCTATCTCAAGAATATTTCAGTCCCACTGCAAGTACAACAGGCAATTTAAGGTAGCCCACAATACTTCCATCAGAAGTTTCCATTTGAGATTTAGCTTGTTATGCTTAGGAATCGCTTATGCATTCCTGTTCTTTCAAAGAAAGATTATGGAAAACCCTCATGTTGCTTTAAGTTATAAGTAGTTTATACTAAATTTGGAATCATGGTTATTAATTTTTATGAGTTCTCTCTATCGCTGTATACTAAAATTTGGTGGTCCCAGTTTTTAATATTCAGGAGGAGTTCTTAATCGGAGACAAAAAAAAAAAACACTCTTTATAATAATAATAATTTTTATTAATTACCATAATAGTTACATTTACAACTACAAATTTGGTTACAAGTTGGGTTGTTTTATCTCTGTGTGGCACGTTTTTGCACACAATAAACAAAAATGGTCAGGTCAAAAGGACCTGAGGGCTCAGAGAAGGTTGGGGAAGGGAGACCTCATGGACAGTTGTTAGGAGACAGATGGTAGCCTTCAGTCAATGTCATTAAGCATGTTCTTTAGCATGCAGGATATGGCTCTAACATACACAGGACCATGGCTTAACATCGCATCTGATGGATAATGGCCTTTCCAAATCCAGTGGCATCCCTTAATGACCAAGGGTCGGGAAGAAAGTTTTCTTGAGATAATTCTCAAAGTTGGCCCAGGTGGGATATGAATCTGAGAACTGCAGATTACGAGCCTGGTAAGCTACCGACTGAGTCACCCTTGCCCCAAGAATATACTCATATTTGGTTAAAAGAAAAATAAATCTACAAAACTATACAATAGCTTATTGAAAGAAGATAAATTATAAAAAATAGCAAATGAGTATTATAAAGTAAAAAATAAACAGTTTTGTTTCCGGACATTAGTAAAATCTTGTTATTCTTAGTCATAAAAAGTTATACTTTCTTTAATATATTGTTACTACAGATGAACATGTTGCAGTGAGTTTATGATAAACGTGACATGAATGCTCGTGTATGCTTCTGCAAGAGGTTTATTTTAACCAACGAATTTGAACATAGAACCGATCTAAAAAATAGAAAGAATTACAATGTTGGAGTTGTGGATATGTGAAAGAGGACACAACTAGTCTCAGTATATACGCAATAAGTGTTTGAAAAGAAGAAATATTTTATATAGTGAATGCGTGGGAGGTTGATTAGTTCTATAAGTGTAAAACCCAATGAGTTAACACAGATAATTAGAAAGATTTGTGCCTGAAGTGAGGGATAAAAAGAAGGACATTGATTATAAAAATTAAGTGGTAAACATTGATCAACTGAGTAGATAGAACTAGTTTTAACTGTTCTGTAGGAAAAGATTATTACTTTATGTATGATAGTATTTAGTTTGTTTATAAGTAATTTCATCCATGCTTTTGTAATAAATTACATTGTTTTATAATTTGTATTGTAAAATATACTTACTTATACCCATGCTCAGTGCTCCTCCATTTTAATTTACAATAATATATATTTTACCTTCTTTTGAGCAATCCTGGTTATGAATATAGCAACATAAGCTTGATATAGGTTATGATAATAAATTTTAATGATACAAATAAGACAATCATTTTCCTTTTTAGTTCTTTCTCAAAACAAAGGTTCCACTTTGTCTGTCTGTATGTAGACATTCAGCTTTTTGTTTCAGATATAATAAAAAAAAAATTATGTTGGATAAATACTGACGAAATATTACAATTCGTATTTTCCAAATACCCCAATGGCTTTTATAGCACCCCCTAACAGTGGAAAAAAAAAGGAAAAATGCAAATTTTTATCAAACACGAAAAAAATTTATCAAAAAGTCACCAATGATCTATTTATAGTAGAGGTGTTTGAATTTTGGTGATAGAGTGTCATGGTCAAGAGTTTGACATTGACAGCAATGATTCACCCAGTTATGACTGGCAGCGTGGAAAAAATGCAACATTTTTCTTTTAAAAGATAAACAAAAAAATTGTTTTCGTGTTTATAGGTACTAATAGAATATTACTATATGCATTTCCCCAATCAAACCATTAGTTCATATTTCTACTGTTAGGGAACATTAAAGGTATAAAATGAAAAACTTCATCCTCTTAAAAAACGAGCATCCCATATTCAAAAGAGGGGATATGTTATTCTTCTAGTTTTGTACACTGCTTTAAAAAAATATACTCACCACTGCAATACAAATGCTAAAACTTTACATCAGTGATGGAGATACTACAGCCTGCTAATATTTTCATAGAAGTAACTTTCAAAGTGAAGTTGTATTTTATTTTTTAGAATTTTTATGAACAGTGAACCATGCTGTCATTGCTGTTGTCATTGTTCAAATCTGATATTGTTTTATTGCCATTTCTTGTCACAACTGACAGATGACAGCACCTACTTCTACCCTCCCCAAATGTCATATTTGCTCCAAGTGGCCTGCAAATTTCCCCACCACTGCTTTATATCAACATTTTATCACTTAAACACTTTCTATAATTTAAATATTACTATTCATGTGGAAACAAAAATAAACTAAAGGTAACAAGTTTTAGTCATTACCATGTAATTTTCATAACACATTAGTTGAGTCCTAATATATCCAAGATAATATATAACTAGACATATAGTGCTCTTCACTTTTTGAAAAGCAAGCATTGCATCAAAGTTGTACGTTAGCACATTTGAAAGCATAAAATTTTCTGTGAGAATCATGGAATTCATTTCCTGAATTTCATGTGGAAACAGGCTCATAAAAATACTTCTAAAGAATTAAGAGTAAAAAAAAATTTGCCTTGCAAATTTACAACATACAACTTCTACTAGGGTTTTATGAAACACAAGCAACTAAGACTATAATACACTTATACTGGAAAGTATATTATGATGAATATGATGTTTGCCAACACACAAGTTTTAAAGTAGTTTTAAAGAACACAGCTATTATTTATAATTGTGTAAAAATGAAAAAAAAGAAAGAAATATCATAATCTAATGGTGCAAAGTAAATCACTTATATTGGGTTATGCAAACAAAAAAATCTTATCACAATTACTTTTAATGGGAGTACTGAATATGATACTCAGACTGGATTTTTTTCAACCATGAGATATAAAAGAAGCTCTAAGGAAAAAGCACAAACAACTTCTTTGCTTTATTTTGGTCACTGCCACTAGAGATATAAACATAAGCTGCTTTAGTTTTGAAATTCAAAATGTTTTAAACTCCAAGAATAATATGTCTTATTCCATTTTGTCTAATGTACTTTTCCATGTTTTTGTATTTATTTAGTTATTTTTTTTCCCTTTATATAGACATGAATGTGATAAACAAGGCATTGGTGTCTAATATAAATAAATTCAGGCCTGGGCCCAAAATATCACAAATGACATCAGGTTCTGGTGGGCTTGGGCTCAATAATAATTTAAATTTTTTATTTTTCTCGTAACTCTAAATTTTACCACTAAATAATTATGATTAAAGTTACAATAGCATATATAATACAAAGAATTCAAAAGTGGCTTAGTGGCATGCATTTCTGTAATATATGTTTCACAATATCAGAAAACATATTTTCCATATCTGGACTCAAGCTTGGCAATTATTAAAATAATTCAGGCCCAGGATCACTAGTTTTGGGCTCAATCTGGAAAAATTGAGCCCAAACTCATCTCTAGGGTATACCTATGTCTTGTAATGCACTTAGGACACAATTAAACAATTAATCACAAGCACATGAGAACAATGTGCATAGAACCCTGCTAGTGGTAAAAAAACTTGATTTTACAATATATTAAAGAATATAAACTGTTACTTACATTTAGCAAGATCCTTTTCATGGATAATTTTTCCACCTCTTTTACTTGTTTTTTCTACTTGTAGAGCCTGGCTCATGCCTTGCTCTTTTTTACCCAAGCCTTGACCTTCTCTGAACCCATATTTTGCCATAATTCTTGCTGCTACAGAGCTTCTGTTAAAAGTTATATTATACACATATATGAAACTGTCAATATTACTGTTGAACAAGTATATTAAAACTGTTAAAGAAATGTAGAGTTAATTTAAATTGAAATTCCACCTCAAAAGTATGAAGTAGAAAATTTGAGTTCTAGTATGAGGGTTTTTTCCCAACAAAAGTTTAAATATTGTTCCATGATCAAGTTGTCTTTTAATGTATACTTCATAAATGATCCAGAATGTTGTATCAACTTTAACTAAACAAAATCAAAATTTAGCTCCATACTGCTAAATTTTAACTCATGAGATATTATTTATGCTTTAAAGTTCTTAGTGTGAAATGATGCTGGAGTCTACAAGGCAAAATATCCCACTGCACAATCAAAATGAATTCAGATCAAACAGTTAGCTATCATTGAAACTACATATCAGAATGCATCAAGGATTCTGGTATCAATGTTATTTTGTTTGTGAGTTATGAATCGTTATATTTTCATTAAAGAAAAGAAACAATGCATTAAAAATAGTTTGTTATTTCCCACTGAAATAAATGAACAAGGTCATGACATTTTGCTTTTCTTTTGCATGTCTTTTCCTTTACTAGGTCATGGAAGAGTAGCTGAAACCAAATGTCTTCTGTTTTGATGAAGATAACTATTTTACTAATTTCCACACAACTGCATTCATTGTAAAAAAAAAAATTATTGTACTAAAAAGAAAAAAAGCCTTTTCATTGTAACTAACATTTTAAATATATTTTGTTGTAACTCTCAAGAATACACATTATCACTGCATAGAAAGCAACTATTACAATGAGGGTTTTTGACTTTAGTTATCTCCTATTAAAAAAATCTAAAAATAATAATCCTAAGGAATTTTTTTTACATTTTGAATTAGAATTTTTATCTCATAATAGATAGAAACTATAAGAAGCAAAATAAATGTTTGATTTTCATTGCAACTAATACATAAGCAGGCAAGTATAAGTATGTTTTTTCTTGTTGTTGTTGTTGTACAATGAGTCAAAGAGTTGTATTTAACTTTAAAGGTTAAGAGTAAAGTAGTGCAGAGATCTGGTAAACAACTGCTAAGAGCAAATGGGAGCTATCCATCATGAACATTCTGCATAACAATTTTAAACATTTCAGGGTGTGGCTATCCTGCACACAGGACTTGGCTTAATATTTTCTCAGAGAGAAGGTGATCTTTGCAAAATTCATGCTCTCACCTTTCTCATTAAAGACAAGAATTATACACATATTTTTCATTGCTGGTAATATTGGAGCTCGTCTGTGATTGCCAAATTATAAGACCTGCATGCTACCCATTAATATCTTTACATATTGCAATAAAAATACAATAATAAATACATATCTAATTTGTTTAGAACAGCCTAAAAAAATATACAAAAAATTACTCAATAAAATTAAAAAACTTTGTACATACCTTTTATCACGGCGGGATCTAGAAAAAATTTTAGGAAAGGCTTACTGACTAAAAGCATCATACCAAATAGTAATGGGACTAATGACAAGTTTCTTTAAAACAAAAAATTTCAAGACACTTTTATCATATTTAAGAGGAGCTTTTGTTAGGACCTTCTAGGGTGCTTATAACAAGGAGAGACAGCTATGTAATAATTCTAAGATATACAGCTTAGAATTAAAATGAACTCTTCTGCTTGTCTGTCTTAGGCAGAAGCAAAGTTCATTTAATTAAAAGTATTAACCTCAAAATAAGTCTGTTAAACAATCTAATGGTCTGTTGTTCAATTTTAAGAAATCCACTCTTAACTAAACCCAATAATAAACTATACATCCTTTTATTATGAGAAAAAGAGTAACCATTTAATCTTACTCACTCTGTCTGTTTTATCTTTATAAACAAATTACAGGAAAACAAAAAATATAATCATCACATTTGGCATGTTGATTTTTATTTATAACGAAATTGCCAACACTCTTGCACCAAGCTATTGAAAACTATTTCTTACTTTTTTTTTTCCTGAAAGAATCAATGAGACTAAAAAATTAAATAAACATGTGAGTGTTAGTTGAAAATTACACATATTTTGATTACTAGCCTTTTAAACATTTCATGATATATCAAGATAAAATATAATATATATATTGTGTAGGATGTATATCAATAACATACTATAAAGGATTTGCATTATTTGTAGAAAATATATAACACCATTACAACATTCTTTACCAATCTCCAGTTGGTTTGATTCAGCAAGAAATTGATTTCAGCTAATAGCATAAAACATATAGCAAAGCATTATTTCACCACTCTTTGTAACAGGCAAACCCTTCTATTTAGCTCATCTTTTTTTTACTGTGATGTTGAGACACACTCAAGACATTTCACATTTCCTTCAAACTTCACAATTCAAACTACTTATCTGTCATTTCACGGCATGTTAAATTTCTGCACAAAAATGTGAGATTTGCATTTTAACTCTTGCAACAGAAGATAGTGCTTGTATAGTTCTCATTTATCATTTTTCTTTTTTTTTTTTGCCATTTAAACAAGTGAATGCTGCAGTTATATATCCTTTCAAAAAATTCTTGACAGAAATGAAGAAAAACAAAATAATTAACTTTGTTCTTAACCTTATAGTTGTCTGAAGATAAAAAATATGAGAGCTTGCAATGCAAATATATATATATATATCTTAAAAAAATCTTGATTATAGAGCTGGATGAATATTTCATTTAAAACAGTGTATCGCTCAGATTAAAATGATTTTAAACATAGACTCATTGAAAAATAAATTTGTTATTATAAAACATCTATCTATCCATCTATCAGTAATGAATGCAAACAAATCTACACAAAAAATGTTTTCCTCTTACTACTTTAACCTCAATTGTTTTCTTGCTATGCAACTTTTATTCATCTTCCAGACAATTTTAATTCCTATTTATGCCATATATACTTGAAGAGTTCATATGACTACTACTATTTTCATGATTAAATAAGCCTCAAGTACATCTCATAATGAACCCCAACACTAATGGGTTGGGTTGTTTTACCTCTGAACGGCACTTTTTGCACACAATGGGCTAAATGGCCAGGTCACAAGGACCCCAAAGGCCCAGAGAAGGTTGGGGGAGGGGACCCACTGGAACAGCTGTTGGGACAGATGGTAGCCTCCCGTCAAGGCCATCCAGCATGTTCTTTAACGTACACAGGGTATGGCTCTCCCGCACACGGGGCCATGGCTTAACGTCCCATCCGACGGACAGCAGCCTTTCCAAGCTCATCTGACCATGGGCAGGGTGGGGAATTTTGCAGAGATAAATCTCAATGCTGACCCAGCTGGGACTCGAACCTGGGAACTACAGATTACGAGCCTGGCTTGCTACCAACACTAATGGAACTTTAATTAAAGTCACATGGCTTGCTAGGCCAACATGCTAGCAACTAAGTCAAATATCTATCTTGACTGAGTTAGAGTAAGGCTGCTAAATGTTATACCTCAACTCCTTATTCTTTCATTTCCAATGACATGTACTAACCAAAGTTATGATAGTCAAACCTCCCAAACACAATCACCTTGGGACCTGCTACATCTGGGAATTTGCTGGATTTTAGGAAGCCATATTAAAATCAAATAAATGGAAGAAAAAATGTGAAAAATACAAAATTTCTATGTTGCAATTTACATTTTACTATACAGTGTGTTCCACATCAAGTGAAAAAATCTTGCAGTAAAATTTTGATTAATCCACCTCTGATCATCCAATTGTTGGCTTAACTGACCAAAAATTAGTTGTCAATTGTATTTTGAGAGGATAAATATGGGTCATATTTTTCCCCCTCTCAGTATACTGTATGTCCACAATAGGCCAGTTTCCTTCTCATTACAATATTTAATAGTTGTCTAGTAAACTTGGCCATATCCAGTACCTTAATGTTTGTCATCGTGCTAGTCCAGTTTATTTCCATTAACCTCTTAAGGCACCACATCTCAAATGACTCCAATCTGTTTTTTGATTTCTTCTTTAGAATTCAGATCTCACACCCATACAGTAGAATGGGTCAGATGTAATATTTTAAAATTCTAATTCTCAACTGGAGGTTTAACTTTCTCTCACACAGAATTTTTCTTATCAGGTTGAATTGGTTTTAGTTTGTCCAATTTGGTGATTTATTTCTTTAATTTGGCCATTATCAGTGTAAATATATTTTCCCAAATAGTAGAACCCGTCAACTTGATCTAGTTTTTTGTTCGGGCATGTGATATTTACTTTTAATTTCTTTCTGTTGATGCACATTGTTTTCATCTTCCTTGTGTTTATATTCAGTCCCATTTTCTCTCCTTCTATATCAAGTATATCTATTAGATTTTGAAGTTGTCTGAGTTTGGGCTATTAAGATTGTGTCATCTGCATATCTCAGGTTTTTTATTACTCTTCCATATATCTTTAGACCTTCTTTTCTATCTTACAAGGCTGTTTTTATTATTTTCTCTGCATACAGATTATATAGTATTGGTGACAAGATACAGCCCTGTCTGACACCTTTTTTTAATTTTAATCCATTCTGTTTCTTCTTGTCCAACCCTAATTTTGGTTTCTTGGTTCCAGTAGACACCTTTGATAATTCTGATGTTTCTAATATCTAAACTAATTTCATGTAGGATTTCCATCAGTTGATCATGTTTTAATCTATCAAAGGCTTTCTCATAGTCTAGGAAGCACAAGTATAGGGGGTGTTCAGTTCAATAGCTTTTTCTGATATCTGGGTAGGTGAAAAAATTGCTTCTTTTGTGCCCAAGCTAGTTCTAAATCCAAATTGCCTTGTATTCTACTTGGACATGTGGTTTTCCATGTTTTCATCGTTGATAGTGCCTATTTCACCTAATCTTCTAGGATTGTTGGACTTTTTATTTCTGTCACTGGTTCTGCATAGTCTCTATTGTCATCATACAATTCCCTCACATATTCTGTCCTAATTTGTTTCATTTCTTCTTTGTCTGTAGTAACTTTGCCCTGTTTATTTTCAATGCATGTGTTTCTCTGAGGGTATTTACCTGTAAGTTCTCTGATTTTTTTGTGCATTTCTTTTGAGTTGTGCAAGGAGTGGAGGTGTTCCATTTACACGCATTTTTCATTAAGCCACTCCTCCTTAGCCTTCTTTATCTCTTTCTGTACATTTTTATTGGTTTCTCTGTATTTGTCTTGATCTCTTCCTTTATATTTACCTTTCTTCCATAAGATTAAAAATAGTGTCATTCATCCATGGTTTTATCATTTCTATTGTATCCTATGGTGTTTTCAGCTATACTATTTATCATGTTTTTCAAATTTTCCCATTTAGTTGGGATATCAGTTTCTATGTTTTTCCCTTTGCTCTGATCCCTTTCTCAATTTATTCTTAGTAGTTCTTCAGAATCTCTTTGTTCTTCAAGTTGTCTATGTTGAGGCATCTATATTTCCTTTTTCTCTGTTTCTTTAGTTTTATTTTAAGGCTACACCCAAGTAAGTTATGGTCAGAATTGCAATCCGCTCCAGGAAAAGTTTTCACATTTTTAATCTCTAGTTTTTCACATTTTTGAATCTCTAGTTTATTAATATGTAGTAAATTTGATTTTTAATTATTTTCTTTTCAGTGTTGCCTGGAGAAGTCCATGTATAGAGTCTTCTTGGTGGTTGTTCTTTCCATGTATTTGTAACACACATATTATATTTCCCACAAAAGTCAACAAGCCTATTTCCTCTCTCATTTCTTATTCCTAGGTCAAATGGTCCAACAGCATTTGAATCTCTACCTTTTCTAATTTTTGCATTGATCTCCATTATTATATTTATTTCATGGGGTTTTGTTGCTTCTAAGGCTTTTTGAATGTATTCATAGAATTCCTCAAATTTTTTATCAGTGACAGAATGGGTTGAGACATATACCTGCATGATGGTCATTTTGAAACGTTTGTGGCTAGTATCATAATTATAATTCTGTCAGATTGTGTTTGACCACTTCAACTATGTTCTCTAGTCTTCCATTCAATATCATGCCCTTCCCATTTCTATGTGAGTTGCCTCAAGAGTACCATATGGTATGTTTGTCAATTTTCATTTTCCCAGAATCCTTCCATCTCACTACACTGACTCCTAGAATCTCAATCTTCAACTCATTCATTTCTTTAATTACATTAACTGACCAAAAATTGGCTGTCAGTTGAATTTTGGGAGGATATATGTGGCACCAAGTGGTGCTTGTGCTATGCTTCCTAACATCCCACAAAGCAATGTTTCAAACTTTTAGGAGGAAATCAGATTTGGTCACTGAATTACACTTTTAGCATTTTTTCAATACAATTTTAAATAACATATTTACTTTCAGAATTTCACCCCCCCCTCTCCCACTATTCTTTTCACAATAATTGTCTAAAAAAAGGAAAAAATTAAATGAATAGTTTTACAGTATGAAATTGCAGGTTTGTGAAATAAAAACCTTTGATTATGTGAAAATGACAGTGCATTTTATTGCATTGCCTTCTAATGGCTTTTTAACAATTTTAAGGTGAGGTTAATACCATTTTCTACACTGTTTAAAATCAGACTGTATTATTAATGATTTCTTCCAACTTCCTTAACTGTATGCTGTTTCCTCAAATATCCTACTTTTAGGCATATCCAATGCAATTCTCTCCTTCCCTATAGGCTAATCATAGCTCTACTGATACTATAAACAACAGGTGTAGTTAAAATACTACAGAAAAATATCATATTGTATAGTACAGTAAAAATAAAATAATATTGAAATTATACAAAATTATATAACCATTTATATTCCAAAATATATATTCCAAATTGCAGCAGCAATAAATCAATGTTTCCAATTTGATAAAACAGAAGTGTGACATTATGACAAGGAGCTCAGAAGTAAAGGAAAAATAATGGGTGAAGGAACTGTCATGTACATCTCACATGTCAGAGTATCATAATTAAACAAGTACATAACAGCCCATTTTTTATCACTTTGTTTCCCATTTTTAATTGTATCCATTAACTATTGCAAGAGTCAAAATGAGAACACATAAGATTAATATTTATTCATTAAAGCCATGGAATTAGTATTTTTATGAACACTTTAATATTTTTAGACTTTACACATATTTAATATTATTAGCTCTTTTTCACAGTCCATTGGCAATCCTGCCCAGTAACCTCCCGAAGAACTAACCTAAAACTAGCCATAAAATGGGTGGTGTGAGAAAATGGATTGCCAGATCTGAGAGGTTTAATTGAAATCGCCCTTCTCATTCTAATATTTTCCATTCAAACTAAAAAAAACTTAACCATCTACTAATAAATCAGCACTTTGAAGTCGATTCAACTTTTAGAGGAAAAACTGTTTTGAGCCAGGTGGGATACGAACCCACGACCTCCTGATAACATGTCAGGTGCTCTGGACCACTGAGGGGGTTCGTATCCCACCCGGCTCAAGACAGTTTTTCCTCTAAAAGTTTAATAGACTTGAAAGTGCTGATTTATTAGTAGATATTGAATAGTCGAGTTTATTTCATTATTTATTGTAAAACTTAACCAAGCTTAACAGAAGGATAAATAATTGTTCCTAAATTCTTGAATAATTTTGAAACACATTGAGATTATTTTCTTGCAGGGTTTAAAGTAAGGTCACATAAAAAAAAAATACCATTTGTATAACTAGAATTTGCCCACAAAGTTTTGGATTTCTAATTGTTTTACTTTTTGCTCTCCTAAACCAAAATAAACTGCAGTTGCAGTGCTTTTAATTTAGCAATCCTACATACCCATGTATCATCACATTCATCAAAACTAATCTATCTGAAATCTAAATGTTTTACCTTGAGACTCAGCCTCTGTGTAACTGAGTGAGTCTTCCTAGAGATCTAATCTCCCTTACCCAGATTACTTACTAACATAAGGTTAGATTTTTATATCTAAAGCCAGCATTAGAGTATGAGGTGTTATTCCATGGATATCTGTTTCAAATCACACATATGTACAAAGAAAAGAAATGGTGTATTTTAATTTTAAACATCAAAGTTCACATTTGAGAAATTGAAATTAAAGGTTAAGTTGCATGATCTCGAAATTTTAAACATTCCAAATTAAACATATTATACAACTTTTATTAGAGTACTGATTAGCTTTCTGAAATGTCTAGCATTCAGCTAAAGCCCTCAATTTGGGGAGGAATTATGGTAGTTTTAAAATAACATTGTGTGGCCATAAATGTTTTTTTTAATCACCTCTAAAAAACTAATTGACAAGGAACACTAATTGAACATGAATATTTACCTCAAGAGACATATAAACTAACAAAATTTTGCGAACAATTATGAGTCACTTGAAATGACCTTATTATCTTAATGATATCCTTACTTATGTCTGAACAAAATCAACAATGCATTGACATGATGCAAAAAATTTAAGATAATGCAAGTCTTGCAGATCACCTCACATGCTAAAGACAATAAGAAATAATCTTGAAACTATGACATCAAACAGATTCTACTTACTCAAAATTTAATACTTTCACTTTGTCATTCAACTATAGTTGAATTCTTTCTTTTTGAATTTAGCTGCCACATTCAACTTTACTTCCCACTATGAAATTTTTTTTTCACTGCCATATTGAACTAAAGTGTAATCCTATACAACAAAGCATAATTCTTTTGTATTTAAGTGCACTGCCCTTTATTTCTAGCTTTCTGAATTTCAGCAGAAATGAACATGGAGGCTTCATTATTGCTCAGTAAAAAGATTAAAATACTAAAAGTAATTTCTGCAGTATGTAGATATTTAAATATTTATATCCTTTGATGAAAACACTTGAAATTACTGTAACCTAATTAAATAGCAAAGAATATAAGTATAGAATAGAGTAAAAGACAAATGAAATATATATATATAAAAATATATCAGCCACATGTATCTAAAGTCTGCATTTTCAATTAATAAGCCTATACAATGCTTTTAACAAGCTGGAACAAAAACATAAAAATCAGCTGTCAGAAAGAAACCATCATATTTTTTGTATTATCAAAATAGAGGTAAAAAAGCATTCAAAACCTATTTTATTTGATGTAGAAAAATAATTCATTGAAATTAACAGAGCAACTTATTAACAATAAATTAAGTACAATTAAAAATAAATATTTTGTTTGTAATATGATGTGGAAAAAGATAGTCCTATAAAATGCTCCCTGACAACATACCTTCTGTTACAAATTGTTTGACATTCTGTTGGTTCTGATAGTTATTAATTATGCAATAGTCTTTTGTTATTAATTTTTTGTATATTCAGTTGATTTTTAGTGTGGTATTTTACTCATAAACTAGAATAAGCTTCTTATAGTACAGAAATTAGCTAAAAATTACCCTGATGAGAAACTTGGTGTTGGCAATATTCCTTCTTTCTTCTCTGTAGCTTCCATAAGAGATGGTGGAGGTGCAATAGCTGCACCTGGATTGGGTGCTGAAATAAAATATATATATTATGAAACAAAAATAAGCATAAAAGAGTATAAAAAAAACAATTATGGTAAGAATAATATCACTCACTATGTTACAGTGAGTCAGCATTAACCTGTGCAGTCTCCAACAGCTGCACCAATTTTCAAAATTATTCTAAATCAGTTTTCAACATATTTTCTACACTTAAAATCTTTTTTCCCCTTTGATTCTCAACATTTTGTTGCTTACAATTAATTTTTTTTTTAGATATAACTGATGTTTAGAAATAATTTGAAAATCTTAATTTTAATATATAATGCAACCTATTTCTGTCATTATTTGCTTCAGGATAAGATTCTAAGTTGAATGAATTTAGAAAAATAAACTAGACATAGGAAGTGTTAAGGAAAAAAGGTGAAAAAGAGTATTTTTATAATAGAAAATGTATCACAAGAGCCTTGATCAAATAATACAAATAAAGATAAAATGTATATTTTTCTAATATGTATAATGAATTAAACACAAATATATATTGTTAATGACAGGTTGCAAATAGTATCCATATTCTACCATAAACATACAGACAAGTACCAACATTAAAATACTGTGCAGTATAAAGCCTATGAATTATACTTTTCCAAATGGAAGGTACTATCACAAATACAGAGGAGGGTATCCAAAAAGTTCTTGATACATGTCTGTAGATTTTCAATCATTCCTCTGAAGTTAACAAGCTACAGCTTGTTTTAAAGCTTGTCTAAACTTGTCATTAAATGTTAAAAACAAAAGCCATATCATTATTTCTCTCTTTGTTAGCAGCGGGTAAAGTTCGGTCTGTGAAAGCTGTGTATTATTGCTAACAAGCTTACTAAAGATGAGGAAAGATTTTACATTTTCACAGAGAAGCAGCTTGGGAATGACTCAAAAAACATTCATGCCAAATTATCACAAGTATATGGAATCATGCCTGTTCATATGGCACTGTTACAGGATGGATGTGCAAATTTAGAGATTGGCAGAACTTCAAAGACCTCCCTCATGCAGGAAGATCTAAGAACAGCGTGAATGAGAGAACCATTGTTGCTGTTCATGAACTCATTAAAGAAAACCCACACATCACCATTCAGGTAATAAGTTAGATGTCAGTGCATTGATTGGCAGTGTGGAAATAATTATTCATCAAGATTTAAAGTTCTGAAAGATCTGTGTCAAATAGGTACCCCACAAACTAACAGAACAGCTAAAAGGGCTAGAGTTGACTCGTGCAAGGAGATATTAGCAATGCTTGAACCTAGTGACCCCAAACAGTTAACAGACATTGTCACATATGATGAGATGTGGTTTTATTACCATACAACCCCACAAAATGATTGAAAACTATGTTTGGGTTGCGGAAGATAAACAGCATTCCCAAATCCTCCAACAAGACTTTCATTCAAGGAAGAGGATGTTCACATTTTTTTTTAATTCCTTAGGAATGTAGCCAAGGATACCTTACCTGAAAAAAATGACTATAAATAGCCAATACTATCCCAACATTATTTTATATGGTTAAGGAGATGAAGGAGCAGAATCCAATAACAGGCATATCAAAGGTTCTCCTTCTTTGTGACACTGCCAATGCTCACAAAACCCGACAAGTTACGGCCTATCTGGAGCAAGAAAAAATCTAACAACTACCCCATCCTGCATATTCATCCAATCTTGCACCATGCAATTTTTTGGTTGTTTCAAAAATTTATAAAGGAATTTGCTGGGAAGCCATTTTTAACAATGCACAAGACTTTACAAAATGCTTTCATTCAGAGTTGTGGAGCATTTTCAACAGGAGTTCCTCAACAGGAGTACCACCAAGAGTTCGGCATAGGCATCTGCAACTTTGCATAGATGCTGGAAAGGAGTACTTTGAAGGACAGTAAAAGTTTTATTGAGGTAAGTGCAATATTTTTTGTTCTGCAGATGCATGTCAAGAACTTTTTGAACACCCCTCATATCTATATCCCCTAAAAGTGATTTGAGGCATTCCTTTGTTGACATATCTTTGAAATGTCAGAAGACATAGAAATCCTTATGATGAGTCCCCTCAATAGTCACAAGATACTGATTGAAAAGTTTCTTGGGCACAGTAACACTTTTATAATATTCCTTAAAACTATGTTTCATACAGAAACTTTATCTTATTAGAAAATTTTATCAGACTGATGTTTCAAAATTTTTTCTATGGACTCTAGAACATTATTATGTTGCTAATACTTTAAACATTTATTATGAATATTTATCTAAAACATTATTATATTGCTAATACTTCAAACCATTAATTCCCTCTTATCAATAAGCCACTTCAATGGACTTCTAAAGAATATAACCAAGAAATATACATATATCTCTATCAGCTATTCAGTGAGTTTCCCTTAAGCAACCATAACCTGTTCTCCTGATCTAAACATTTAGTCTGTTGTGTAGCAAAAAATGTCACTCAGATCATTTGGTGTCACAAATGAGTCCAAACCAATTGAAAGTAGCATACAAGAGGATTATTTATTGTCTGTGGTAAGTGAATTATGCATGCAAGAACAACTGAAACAACAATTATATAAGGGTTGTTAATAAGAAAAGTGAATAAGCTGAAAATGAAGTGTAAATTGTTTATTGATATGTTCAAATTTGCCATGCCTTATTGAGACATTTATCCTAACATGAAATTAACAAGGTATTCTCTTTTGTACAGTGACTTTGGCTGTTGAATTAGGAAGTCTGGGACAATGCACTGCACTTCTTCATCTGATTTCAACTTCCTTCTTTTCATAGCATTTTTTTTTTGGGGGGGGGGGGAGGTCCAGAAATGTGAAAATTTAATAGGGGAGATGCCAGAATTCTAGGCAGGATATTCCAGGCATTCTGATCTCTTCAATGTTGTTATTGTTACTTCAGCAATATAGGAATGGGCAGCACCATACATCAAAACATCCATTTTGCTCAAAAATTCCAGGTGCTTCAACTTTATTGCCTGCCTTCTAATGCCCAAAATTTTGCAATATCATTGTGAGTGATGGTCTTACCACAGTCCAGAAACTATCAACATTGTACTCGGACAGTCAAATTGAAATGTCAGCAAAATTACATAATGTTCAATTCTGGATGCTTCCATATAGGTTTTGTCTGGAATCCACACAGGGTCTATCCTATTCAAGTCAATACTTCCCACTGATTATGGTGCTCTGGAGTTCCTTCTATGTATACCCATTTTCTTATGTGAGGGCACAATGATCACTCAATCCATTACCCAGATATAAGGGTTGTCCACTTTCATTTCAATGATCCTAAATAAAAAACCTACTATTTGCTAACACAACAAAAGCTCAACTAAATAAATTTTTATGTATCACACTTGTTCATTTTAATTATTACTCAATAATTAAACTTCAGCTACTGAGCAACTTCTTTAACTGTTTTTTTTTTCTGCTAATCACTATCATTTCTAAATTAGCTTCATAAAATTAATACATTGGGTTAGGTTGTTTTACCTCTGAGCAACACTTTTTTGCACACAATGGGCTAAATAGCCATGTCACAAAGACCCTGAAGACTCAGAGAAGGTTGGGGGAGAGGGACAGCTGTTAGGAGACAGATGGTAGCCTCCCGTCAAGGCCATCCATGTTCTTTAATGCATACAGGGTATGGCTCTCCCACATACGGGGCCAAGGTTTAATGTCCCATCCAATGGATGGCAGCCCATAAAATTTATACAATAAAATTTGTTACAGTAAAGTATGTTATTAACTACTGCATGCTGCTTTTTCTTTTAAACAAACCTCTACGTGATTGCCTTTCTTCTTCATATTCTTCTTCTCTGTTCCTTTCAATTAATTCTCTGCTAGGTCTTTCATATCTATCCCTCCTGTACCTAAAGGTTGGATAGAAGCATTAAATTGCCTGAAATATTTAGGCATTTCTTTTAATAAACATCACATACACCAACTTTAAAAACATTATTCATTAAATTCCATAAAAAGACAAATGATTCTACATCACATCTAGTGATATAAGTTTTTAAATCTTATATGGCAGAAATAGTTCAATATCTGAGGTATTCATGTATCTGTGCCAAAGAGTAGCTCCTTCCATTCTTTATAAAGGATTGTTATTGTGTGTACAGCAAAGCATTGACCCAGTTAAAAAAAAAATTTTAACAGTGTAGCTCCCAATGTTGTTTAATCTCCTCTTCCCTCTAGTAACCTACAATTCATTCTGTAGTTTTTCAAAAACCACCATCATTTCATCCAGAAACTAGCTCTAGCATGCCACTGTGGCACCTTTATGTATAGGTTAGTTCAACAAAGCTGTCTATACTGGGAGGTAATGTCAAGTATTTAATTTTCCCAGGAGTAACAATTATTCAACTGTAAAAGTACCAATATCAAATTGAAGAACAAACTGCTTTATCTTTTCTTTATATCAGACACAATTTATTTAAAATAAAAAAATAAATAAATATCCCCTCAAGCAGCTGCTTGCCACAGAGTTCTGACAGGACCTCAGCAGAAAAACGACACACATCCATGCCTAACTCCGGGGCCAAACCAGGTCCCTTAGATCAGTAGCCAAGCGTGCTAACCACTCGGCCACAGGACGGCTCAATTTATTTAGCAGCACAAAATTTACCACATATCTCAGCAAACAGTTGCATCAGCTTTTAGCTTCTAAATTATCTTCGATTTCTAACTATTACTGAATAAAGCATGCTTCCGTTTCTAGCCACTTCGAAGCTATTATGAATACACAAAACTCATACTGTATTATTTATTAATACAAACAATGCAATTTTGGGTACAACTAGAAGGATGCATATCACCTCTGACACATATGAGAATTTCATTTTCAAAGAGAAAGAAGTTTTTCCTTTACCTACTGTTTCATTCCTTAAAAGTTTTAATTTGAGCTAGTCGATGATGGGAAAATGCAAATAGTATTTCATTAGTAATTATACAACATAAAAGTATTTGACTTCTATTCTTAAATCTAAAAAGTTGCATTTCCCACACCTCTCTCAGAAAAATAGGTAGATTATTGCTGTCAGCGGAATTATATATCTGTCTATATCTGTCTCTTAAAACTACCAATTTTTCAAATTTCTATTCTATACATATTATTTGTAAAACTTAATAAGAGCTCTGCTGTTTCATCATTTCAGTGATCTGTAAAAATATATATATTAAAACTAGTAAGTATTTGAAAAATGTGAATCATATTTCATTAGTACCATTCAAATTGAAAAATTGTTTTTAATTATCATTTTCACACAACCAAAATTTCACATTTCTATCATTTAATACATTGTTGCAATATTCATTTGAAATCTTTGAATTTTCAACCTTTTTCACCATTAGATGGCATAATTATAGTGTTCAAAAGATTCCAAAAGTGCAAATCATAATATTTTATCAATTCCTATCTAACCCCAAAAATATTTTTTATTTATCTTCAACTATAAACAATTATTTGCTAAAACAAAAAATTGTCTTTTCCCACCCACCCCTGGATCTAAGAGGTCAATTCACTATTGCCAGTAGAAACATCATGGCATTCACATTCCACCACCAAAATTTAAAATTTCTTAAATTAGAATATGATAGCTTAAATATGTCATTTGCAATATTTGTTTGAAATTTTAGAATTTGCAAATTTTTCCACTGTTAGAGGGCACAATTATAGTTTTTGTAAAATTTAAAAAGTGTGAATCATAATATTTCATCAATTCCTATCTAACCCCAAAACATTTTTCATTTATCTCTAAAAACAAACAATTATCTGCTAAAACTAAAAAGGTGTGTTTTTCCACCCCCTCCGGGTCTAAGAGGTCAACTCAATGTTGCCAATGAAAACTTCGTGACCTTCACATTCCACCACCAAAATTTCAAATTTCTAGTATAAATACATTGTTTACAATATTTGTTTGAAATTTTGGAATTTTCATAATTTTCTACTGGGTAGAGGGCATAATTGTAGCTTTAGGGAGATTAGGAAAGTGCATATCACAATATTTCATCAATACCTATCGAACACAAAAATAATTTTTAATTTATCTCTGTAAACAAAGAAGTTAGATGTCTACAGATGGACAGACAGACAACGAAGTGAAACTATTATCCTGTTTTCTTTGAAAACGAGATAAAAATGCAATTTATCTATGCAAAGTCAAAAAGCTAATATCTTGGATAGTAATCAACATAATATCATCGTCATAATAAAAACACAGGGAGAAAGCATTGTGGCTTGCATGACTCAGTAGCTTTCACCAAGCAAAAGTAAATGAAATCACCTTGCACAGGGCAGGTAAATGCTGTCTACAAAATCTGAAGACTGTGAAACCAGGGTCCATGGAATCAAGGTTTTTACAGTATGTTCATTTTAGAATAAATATTGTTTCTGCTTCAAAAAAAGTTCAGCAATTAGCTACCAGAGGAAGTTCATTTAAAAAAAAAAATCAGCATTTTAAATGTTATAATAGAGGATGTCAAAAAAATGGACAATAAAAACAAATAACCACACAGGGTCCTGGTGTTGACCATATAAACCTACTAACTGAATAAGGCTTTGAGCTTGATTATGGATTCTGAATTTGCTGCACTGGTGGGCTTCTGTGGAGGGAAAATATGCTGCTGTATTTTCTGCTTGTTTGTGGGTTGACAGACCCAAGTGAATAGATTCACGGGATATGTTTCATCAGCTGGTGGATAATCTTGAGCAGAGGTCATCGCAGGCACCTGAACTCTTGCTTCTACAGGCATCGTCATATTCTACATTGGAGGAATTCTTCCAGCGTAGATGACTTAAGCTTTTAGTGGTGAGGCAATGGGTCTTTGCCCCGTGCCTGCAATTAGGGTGCTGTTTGATATTGTCAGCATTCCGTCTCTCAATAAACATAGTTTCTTTAAACATACTACCAACCATTTTTCCCTCCATAGGTAGTTGGAATGTGAGGACTCTGCACAGAACTTATTCTCTTGATGTCCTCATACAAGAATTCCACCATTATAATTTAGATATTCTCGGCTTACAAGAGACCAGATGGACAGATAGAGATCAGATTCTTAAAGATAATCTTAAATTTCTCTTTTCAGGGAGGGAAGATAATAAGCATCTCCGAGGCATAGGTCTGCTTCTAAGCAGAAACACTAGTGATGCTTTTCTAGGATATAAGTTCATTAATGAAAGGTTTCTTACAGCAAAATTTCACAGGCATTAAACACTTGAATATTATCTGCTCTTATACCCCTCTGAGGATGCCGATGAGGATGAGAAGGATAGGTTTTACGGACAACTTCAGAATATTTTGAATTCTGTCAAGAAAGGAGATATTACTCTTGCTCTAGGTGACTTCAATGCCAAAGTTGACTCTGACCTTTGGGGAGGGGTGATAGGCCCTTTTGCTATTGATAGCTGGAATGGCAATGGTCAACTCTCCTACAGACAAGTAAACTTAATGGTTTGAGAATAACTAACACTTATTACAAACACTGCAACATACATAAGTACACATGGGTTTCACCAGATGGGCTGCATAAGAATATGATTGATTATATATTAATTAACAGCAAATGAGCTACTTCTGTTAGGAATACCAGGTTGACAGTCATGGTTTGCTTTCTATTGAAGTTGAGGAAGAATGGGACCATTTTAAACAGGCTTTTAAGGAAACTATCAGTACTCTTTTACAAAAAAAGGAACAGAGGAAGCAGAATTATTTGAGTGATAAGGAACTTGAGCTTATTTTAGAAAGAACTGCAGAAATATCCTTAATCAACACCCTACTAGTCTTAATAGAAAGCATAACAGAGAGCTTAATAAACATGTAAAGGATAAGTTAGTTGCTGATAAGAATCTTTGGCTTGATGGCTTGGCGGAAAAGCCAAGGAAGCAGTTAGACAGCACAACACCAGAGAGCTGTACCAGATAGTTAATGTTTTGTGTGGTAGAAAAGGACAGGTATACAGGAACTGAAGAATAAACAAGGTAAGGTTATAGAAGGTGAGGATTCTGTCATAACTAGGTGCATTTCAGCAATGTACTAAACAATGTGGTTAGTTCTATTTCTATTGTTTGTAATGATAATAGATGCATTACTGACTTTAATGTTGGCCTATAACACAGTCTGAAGTTATTTTGGCTGTCTCTAAACTTAAACTACATATATTTCCAGGGATAGATGAAATTACTACAGAAATGCTCAGAGTGGGGAATGTTTCGGTTACCACATGGATGACTGAAATTTTGAATATCTTTTATGATAAAGGCATGGTTTCTAGGATTTTACCAGAGCTATTATTACCCCTATTTTTAAAAAAAGACGATTGCAGTTCTTGTTATAACTATAGGGGTATCAGCGTACTTTCTGTTCCAGGTAAAGTTCTTTGCACGATTGTGCTTAAAAGAATTAAGAATCTGGTTGGCAGGCAATTGCGTGATGAGCAATATGGATTCAGATATTTTCATGTGGGCAGATTCTTAAGAAATGTTTAGAGTTTCAGAAACCTTTGGTTGCTAGCTTTGTTGACTTCAAAGAGACTTTAAACTCTGTTGATCGTCATAATTTGTGGTTGATTGAGAGATTGTATGGCATTCCAGACAAGTTAGTTAACATAATGAAAGCTCTCTATAATAACATTGTCGTGTGTGAGAGTTGGTAAGGCTTGTAGCAATTGGTTTAGCATTGCTTCTGGTGTTCGACAAGGGTGTATTTTGTCTCCTTTTCTCTTTGGTTATTGATTATGTCATGCAAAATTCACTGCAAGAAAAAGATTTTGGCCTTAATGGTCTGGAGATATGAAAATTTCTGATTTTGATTAAGCTGATGGTTTAGCCCTTTTGGCAAATGATACTGATGAGACGAACTCTTTCATTCGAGCTGTTGATGAAACTGGTACTAGAACAGGTTTGGTTACAAAGAGAGAAAACTAAAGTGATGAAAATTGGTCAGGCAGGCTGTGATTCAGTTAATATGAATGGTTGCAGTTTTGAGCAGGTGTCACAGCTTAATTATCTTGGGAGTTATGTAACAGATACTGGTGATGTGCAGCATGAGATTAAGAAATAGGGATTGCTGCCGAGACTTTTAAGAATCTATGGAGAGTGTGGAGAAAACAGGTATATACACCTAAGGACTAAAATTAGACTGTATAATAGTTTGGTTCTCTCTAGAGTTAGTTATGGTAGTGAAGCTTGGATGTTTTGTAAACAAGATAACAGGAAACTAGATTTTTTTGATTCTAGATGCTTATGCAGTATCTCGGGCATTAGGTGATTCAACTTTGTGAACAATGATGAGGCTAGGCAAAGGAGTCAGCAACCTCCTTTAAGCAGCAGATTATGCAGAGAGAGACTCTGTTGGTTTGTCCATGTTGCCCACATGGATAATTATAGATTGGCAAATAGGGTTATGAACAGTGTGCCTAAAGGCCTCAGAAAGAGGGGTAGACCTAGGATGTGGTGGGCAGACAATGTCAAACAGGACCTTATTAGAATTGGTGTGCAGTGGCCAGATGTAGCTCATGACAGATATGCTTGGAGAATTTGGAATTTGCATGGTCTGATTGGATCTATGTAGCCCATGGCTGCTTGAGGATGATGAAAAAAAAATATCCCCTCAAGCAGCTCCTTGCCACAGAGGTCTGACAGGAGCCTCTCGGTTTATACACTATAATAGGTCTGTGAAGATGGAACGATCTGAGCAGAAAAACAACACAAACATCCATTCCTTACCCGGAGCTCAAACCCAGGTCCCTTTGATCAGTAGACAAGGGGCCTAACCACTCAGCCACAGGATGGCTAACTCCTGTTAATTGCCACCCAATGAAATTCATGTTGAATCCCAATAATGGACATTGATTAGGTTAGCCAACCAACCATATAACCTTCTGTTGCACAATCATTATGACTAACTATCTCTGCATTGACCAGTTTTCATATGCATCACCAGCTGTGCAGACTGCATCTATGTACTACTCAAGCATGCAAATTAACAAATGCATTATCACAATATGAAATAGCTCAAAGATTGCTTTCTTTTGATGTATTTATTTCAATAATCACAAAAGGAGACATGATTACTTATTTTATTGTTCCATCTACTTTTTGGAGCACCCTGTATTAAAAACCACTTACAATACTATAAAACTACATTTCTAAGGTTTGGAAAAACACATTCAGCTTAAGCCAAAATTTAAGTATAACTTAAAAAAAAAAGCTAATTAATCCAGATACATAACCATTATTGGAGAAATTACCTATCACGGTTGTCACCACCTCTTCTATTTGGTTTTTCATCTTCCATATCTCTCTCTCTCTCTTGATCCCTATCACGATCTCGATCCCGATCCCGATCTCTTTCTCGGTCACGCTCTCGTTCTCTATTCTTTTTTTCTCTTTCTA
The DNA here is from genome assembly GCA_038380435.1 of Ryuthela nishihirai. Classification (NCBI taxonomy): domain Eukaryota; kingdom Metazoa; phylum Arthropoda; class Arachnida; order Araneae; family Heptathelidae; genus Ryuthela; species Ryuthela nishihirai. The sequence continues at coordinate 51,127,126 of JAWZYU010000020.1, forward strand.
CTCTATCTCTCATTATTTTTTCATAATCATTAGGCCAAATAGGATCATATTCTTGCCGGACATCCCATTCCCCACCTAATAAAGATGCTGTTGTACTTCCTTTTGTTTCCTGCAAAATCAATAGGGTAATATGAAGAGGCAGTTCACCAAACATATTGTAAAAATAGTAAAACAATAGAAAGAATATGATTTTTTTTCTTTTTATATTAAATAAATACATTTCTCTTTTCTTTGTTATTTATATCATAAAATTTACCATTAATCTATTTTCTATTGAAAAACTACATTAATCTATTTTCTATATAAAAACTTTAATTTTTTCCACTTTTTTATCTATTACTGTACAAAAAACTTGCAAAAATATAAAAAGTAACTCTTACACAATTTTTGTAACAGAGATTTGAATTACTAAGATGGCCCAGTAACTCTTAATAATTATAAACTAGAAGTAAGGGAAAGATTATTCAGCTACTCCAATAAAAATGAGATGAAATTCAAAGGGCAACTTCAGGATATTTTGCACTCTCTTAAAAAGGAGAAATTATATTCCTTGTGCTTTATGATTGTTCTCTCTATGAATGCTGATATGACACCATTCACTTTTACTTTTCCTTAATCAGTTTTACTTTATTTATATTATATTTATCATTTTGGGTATTTTTTTTCCTTTTTTTGGACTGATCGCAATTCTCGTTCCAAACTTTTGATTGTCAACCGCTAAAACACATGTGTAGGACATGACACCTCTTGCATCATAGCTAATGTGATTGTCAGATTATGCAAATGTCTTTCCCGGTGTGCAATAGACATGTGCCGGACTTGTACGCATGTTATAACTAAGTGACATTAGGTCACAGAGTAAGAGAAGCAGAGAAAAGTAGAGTGGCAACATTGGGTCACAGAGTTTTGTGAGACAGTAGAGTCAGTTATTGTGAGTCAGTAGAGATGTAGGAGTCAGAAGTATTGTGAGATGTATGTGGTGTAGATAGAAGGAGTTGTAGTACTCCAACTTTTGTATTGAATTGGGTGAGCCTTTGAATTTTTTGAAAATAAACTTTGTTTTAGAAACTTTTGAATTTTTCCTTTTTTTCTCTTGAGCAATGTTAATTGATTTTTTTTATTAGATTTTAATTTTAATTAAAATTGACAATCCTTTTCGAATTCTTACTCGATAAGTAACACTTGATAAATACATAACAAACCCTATTTGAACTTTATTTGGCAAGTTATTGCCTGAAGTTCGATAAAGCTATCTGGAATTTTGAATAAATTTGGATCAGACAAAAGGTCAACTTCAAAAGTTAATAATCTTTGGAGCATTACAGAGTGTAAAAGAAAGTGGTGCACTGAACACAGGGACTGTATATATATATATATGAATAAATTGTAGATTATTTAATGTGATTGTCAAACATAACAAATTTTTCAGCTCATTAGTTATACGTACTATTCATAGATTTTTTTTTTGGTTGAGCAAGAAGCTTAACTTTTGTATATTAGCTAAAGGTACTGAAGTTTCAGTGCAGTTATTGCTGATAGTTAAGATCTTTATTGTATGTATGCAAAGATTAGAAGTGTTTGGACACACGATAGATAAACTTTTTGATAAGCAAGTTTATTTGCAAGCTTAGTATAGCTTTAGAATTGTATTGTTGTATAACAGTACCTTTGAGCACTGTTTAAGATAAAAAAGTTTCAAAATTTCCAAAATTCAAAACTTTTGCAGACTGCTAAACATGTCTATTCTGAACATGTCTGCTAGTAATATTGGCCAATTCTGCCATAATGATTCCCGACTTAGAAAAAGTAAAAGATAGGTTACAAAATGTGATGAAAGTAGCAGAAGTGTTAATGAATCTGCTTAAAAAGCCTCGGGAGAAAAGGGGAATGACAACAACCCCTAAATTTACTGACAATGCAATATCAGTTCATGAATCAATAAACTTTGAATGTTAGGTTTCATTTTATGTTCCGTCAGAAGCAAGTGATAAAACAAAGTATTATCAAATGTCTCAACAACCAGTTGCCAATCCATTTATTAACTGTAATCCTTGTGTTAATTGGCCTTTACCTGAGATAAGGTTCAACGGTTCGAAACATCCATCATCATGGACATTTATCAAGTCCACGGAAAAGCATTTACATGAAGTGCCCGGCAACAAAAAAGTGGTTTTAGCAATATCTTGTCTAATTGGATGTGCTAAGCAATGGTGGAATAACATAGGGTGTCATCATGGAATAGAAAATTGGGTAGATTTTAAAAATGAACTCTTGGAAATCTATCCAGCTTATAATAATTTCACACAGTTAGCTATAGAACTGTTTTCATGAAGACAAAAAGAAGATGATATTGAAAAACTCATCTGTGGTAGAGTTATACTGTACGATGCTGATACCGCCGAAATTGACATTATAAACTGCATATTATCCCAATTAATTTTGCCAATTAGGGAATTCTTAGAAGTACAAAAAGTAAATTCAATTTCAAAGTTAGTCAAATTGGCTTGGAGGTACACTGCAAGAAGAGAATCTGCAGAAACTGCATTAAACCAACAATGATGCAATTCTCGCTAAAGCAGCACTATCAGGTTGAGTCTCGCAAAATGACTCCCACATGACCGGAAGTTACACAGTCCCGACAATTTGCACTGAACGCACCTACAACAATGTAGAACAAGTGAAGCAGAGATTATGTTCTGCGTCAAGCTTCGAACAATAACACTAGACCTAAAACTTTTGCTATGATAATAGAGAAACATTGAGGTGTAATTTTTGTGGCGAACTAGGGCACATGGAGCAATATTGCTATAGAAAAAATGGCATTTTGGGAAATTTAATTTGGAACTTTGAAGTGAGAGGCCAAAGTTCATCAAGAAAAGCCCTCTCATGAGTTAATAATAATAATAATTTATTTCATGCAGGGGGTTACAGTAAAGCCAAGGTACAGGTAATTTTGGATATTAATTTAAACGTTCAAGTGGCTTGATGCCCCAGTAAATTTCAGAAATTAAAAAGAAATATTGATGATAGTACAAAACGACAAACATATTTAAAGGAATTGCATAATTATTTGATACATATAAACAAAAAGATAAGTTACACAGATGAAGACAAACATATAATATGAAATATGATAAAAAAAAAAACAAAGAAAACTTAGGGGGAAGAAAAGGAAGGTTTAATACAACAGAGAGTAATATTAAATGAATGAATAGAGAAAAGCAAAAAGATTGTGAATAATCTAGACAAAGGGCAAAGATGGGAAGTGGGAATAGGGGGAGGAGATATTGTTGGTCAAACGTTTCAATATTCTAATAGGAGTGGAGTAATATAGTTTTTGAATTTTGTTTTAGAATTTAAAGAAGTGATATCGCTCAGTAGAGAGTTCCAAGTTGAGGTTGCTTGAAAAGCAAAAGAAATTTCACCGTACTTACTTTGTAAATTTTGGGAGTAGAAAACATTTTATTATCAGAGCGAAAGATGTCGCGATGTCGTAATCGAATATAGGGCATAAGAATCTAATGAAGGGGATGATTGTTATAAATAGTGTCATGAATAAGGGTAATAAACTTCAGCTTTCTTCGAGATTCAAGAGTGGGAATTTGATAGTTGGAATGAATATCAGTAAGTGTTAGACATTCTTGTTTGTTAAAATAGATTTTGCTGATGATTTTGAAAGCTTCATTTTGAACTTTTTCTAATTTATAAGAGTTCTTTTTATTAATACCAAAACGAGTGGAGGCATAGTATTCGACTGTTGTTTTACCTTTGGTTAAACCTTGTTACGAAGAAACTGAATTAATAGATTACAATGATACAGAAGCTGATCTTTCATGTTCAAATGTGCAAGTTTTAGATGACAATTGTCAACTGAAAATGCAGCTGTGGTCCAGTGGACTTTTTGAGTAACCTTGTAGTCCAAAGCAGAATGTTCAAGAAGAACCTGTAAAAATCCCTATTGGTGTAATTAATGTAAATTTAGAGAAACAAGTTCATGATGCAAAGCAAATAGATAGTGAACAATGTGTTGATATAGTTGTAGAGGAAATAGTAGAAAAGTAGCTTTACACATTGATAGGAGGAACAGGAGGAGGTACTTTTGGTTGTGATGGAAAATTGTATTGAAGTGAGAGTAGTTCGTCTTATCAAAATTTGCGTAAGCATACTTTAACTTTATTTCAGGATCAACTATGTATAAATGACATGAGAAGTGTCCTATTATTCTAAATTTGTTCGTCAAAATCTGCTCAGTCAAACTTTGACTCCCTTTGGGAGGGGGAGTTGTGATGGTCAACATATAGTTTTTGAATTTTGTTTTAGAATTTAAAGAAGTGATATCGCTCAGTAGAGAGTTCCAAGTTGAGGTTGCTTGAAAAGCAAAAGAAATTTCACCGTACTTACTTTGTAAATTTTGGGAGTAGAAAACATTTTATTATCAGAGCGAAAGATGTCACGATGTCGTAATGTGCAACTCCTACAGCTCGAGAGCAACAAGAGTAAGAGAAGCAGAGAGAAGTTGAGTGGTGACATTGGGTCACAGAGTTTTGTGAGACCATAGAGTCAGTTATTGTGAGTCAGTAGTCAGAGTTAGTAGAGATATAAGAGTCAGAAATATTGTGAGAAGTATGTGTTGTAGATAGAAGGAGTTGTCAGTACTCCAAATTCTGTATTGAATTGGATGAGTCTGAATATTTTGGAAATAAACTTTGCCTATTTCAGAAACTTTTGAATTTTTGCTATTTATTAGTATAAATCACACAGCAATTTGATTTAAAGAATATTTAATTCACGATTATGCTGTTTAAAAAGTAAGGAACTTTTGAGCAACTTTTCTTGTGATATTCTTCTAAGGTCATTCTTCAAGATGTTATTTGAAGAGCTATACAACCAGCTGAAGCCAGCAGGATTAATTAAAAGACATCTATGCAATGGTAATATCTTTTCATCTTTGGCTTGGGAACCTTTCAACGTTAAAAAGTCCCTTAAGTTAGAACTTACCATTTTTTAACAGCTTATACCTTGACTATGTGCCATAGTCTTAAGTGTAATGTGAACTAGCTGCTCAAAAGTTCCTTACTTTTTAAACAGCATAATTGTGGATTAAATATTCTATTTGCTATTTTTCTCTTGAGCAATGTTAATTGATTTTTTAAAATTATATTTAAACTTTAATTAAACTTGACAATTTTTAATTTAAACTTTAATTAAACTTGACAATTCCTTTTTGAATTTTTACTCGATAAATAATGCTTGATAAATACATAACGAACCCTATTTCAATTTCATTTGGCAAGTTATTATTGCCTGGTGCCCAATAAAGCTATCTGGAATTTTGAATAAATTTGGATCAGACAAAAGGTCCAACAAAGTTAATAATCTTTGGAGCGTTACATAATGTCAATATGAAATTTGGTTTTAGTTTAATCTTTGGGTTGGTGAGATGAAATGTCCTTTCAACACTGAAAGCCATTTCAATGGCATTGATAACACCACCTGTAAGACCACACAATTCAGTAACCACCATTACCACTGAGTAAGCAAACTCGATGGCATGAGAATAATAAACACGTATTTGAACAGAAAAATAAATACTAACACATGAAATAATGAGCTGAAAAAAAAATTGTTTTGCCATGAGTGGGATTCGAACCCACATCTCCAGGTAACATGCCTGTTTGATTAATCACTACACCACCAATGGCAAACCTTTTCTCAGCTTGAGTGACATTATAAACTTTATGGATTTTTTATTTGATTCACACAGTGGTGCCATCTATCCAGGAAGTGGACAACTCTGCTGCTTCCATATAGATGATATTAATATTTGTCACACTTATAGCTCAATCTTTTTTTCCAGCAATGATTTAAAATTGCACAAATTGTAATACATAACTCACTTGTACAATGTTTCTAACAATGGGAACCAAGACGCAAATACTTGTAATAGTCATGGACTAACACAATTGATTTTACTTTCCTTTAATACTATGTTCAGAGGTATGAAAATGCAACACAGTGATGTGTCACTGTACACACTCTGCATGGTGAAAAAAGAATGGACTTATGAAGCATCCTAGTATCATACAGCCTAATTTTAATTACATACATATTTTTCCATAATCTCCACTTATCCTTAAAGGTCACAGCAGTAATGCCTATCTTGACAACCTCATATTGAACATTACCAGTATCTGTAACACTCCCAAGATAATTAAATGAGAAACCTGCTCCATAAAGCAATCACCCCAAAATATTGGAACATCATCCACTTCACCAATTTTAACCACTTCAGTTTTCTCTCTGTTTATTATTAAATTTATTCTATTATCAGTCTCAATAACAGCTTTAAGTGTTCATCTCATCAACCTCATTTGCTAAAATGGTTAGTATAATCCAAGTCAGATATTTTCATATCTCTATGTTAACTAAGGCCCTAGTCTTTCACTTCCAAGGAATTCCTCACAAAAATAATCAATAACCAAACTGAATGGAAAAGTGACAAAATACAGCCTTTTCTAACTCCAGTAGTAATACTAAACCATGGCCTTGTAAATTTCTCACACACGACTCAGATGTGATATGACCAAACATTAATATCTCACTCATGATATGAATGAGCTATTAATGTTATATTATTAGTTTCTGTTTTGTTTAATTAAGGACAATAAATATTTAGTCAGTTTAAAAGTGCAAGGTAAACTAAAAGATTCAATTTCATTGAATGGAAAAAGTTCGTTTTTACAACTATGTCCAACACTTGAGGTAAATCAGATGCCAATACCTGTAAATTTAATTATTTATTTTAAAACAGAAATTATATAACAGTGTATCTTGTACAGTTTAATATCTTAATGCAAAATAATAAAATATAGCAAAAAGATAAAAATAAAGTATTTGCATATACAGACCTTATTTTGCCCAAAGGAAATAGCAGGTGGAGGTGGCATTTCATCTTGATCATCACGCCTACACTTTAAATCAACCACTGGAGGTAGCACTGCACCCCCTTTCCTCAACTGTTCTCTCTGAAAAAATATATATCAGCATTAAAATCTTATGAAAGTTTTTATCAGCTATTTGGCACAAAAATGTGTGTTATAAACATTAATATAAATTTTTCAACTTTAGCAATTTGGTTTCACTATGTCACAAAGACAACATATGGATGACTGTTTATGGTGAAAAATGATTGATAGGATGGAATTTGGATCATGTTGTTTTATACCTCTGAGCAGAACTTTTTTTGCACAAATGGGCTAAATGGCCAGATCACAAGGACCCCAAAGGCTTAGAGAAGGTTGGGAGAAGATGGCCCACAGGACAGCTGTTGGGTGACAGATGGTAGCCTCCTGTCAAGGCCATCCAGCATGTTCTTTAACATGCACAAGGTATTGCTCTCCTGAACAAGGTACCATGGCTTAATATCCCATCTGACAGACAGCAGCCTTTCAAGCCCATCTGGTGTCTTCTATTGGCCATGGGCAAGGTGGGAAGCTTTGGGGAAATAAATCTCAACATTGGCCCAACTGGGACTCAAACCCGGGAACTGCAGATTGTGAGCCTGGCATGATACCGACTGAGCCACCCTGCCTCAGGTAGGATGGAAGCAAGCAGTGGTAAATATTTAAAGAAACCAACTCATAGCTAGAAAACATGGACTGAATTAAAAATTTAGCTGCATTGGGGGGGGGGGGGGGGAATGTATGATATTTGAATTTAATATAAGAATAATTTTATTTATGTCTGCTAAATTTTATACATATAATAGAATTATAAATATTTAAAAAACAAATCGATATACACAAAAACTTGTTTCTTACATCTCAATCCTATATTTTTTTCCTCAACTACAAACCAAAAGCAAATTAATATCCAGCCGTGAATTCATTGTGTTTCTCAGTTTTAACATTCAGAAGAAAAGTCAATAACTTCTAAATTTGCTCTAGGAAATTGAACCCAAATGCTAACACCAACTAGCTTTCTGCTCACAAAGTTACATTTCTGATTTGGCACAAAGCCAAAGAACATCTAAGGAATTATTTAGTCTTGGTGGTTTTTTTAAGTGTGGAACAGAGATACATTACAACATCATGTCAGAATAATCCAAATAGTTAGCTAGTTCAAATAACACAAATTCCTGAACAAGACACCCATTTAGCAATTACCTACTGCAAATGATCTCTCATGCGTGTCATGCCTATTATGCCATTGTACAATAAATTTTCTGAGAAGAAATGTTCCAGTTTTTGTAATCACATAGCTAATAATTGCATCAAGGTTTTCATAATGTGCCCTGGGCAATATTCCCTCTAAGCTGCACAGCCATGCAGTTTAGAGGTTGCACATCCACCATTCTCTTTCAATCTCCTTTATCTAGTGTTTGACTATTTCTCAAATGATTTTTTTTTTTTGCATGCACAAGAAATTTCTTCTGCACACATTCTGAAACTTAGAGGGAACTTTGTCTTTAAAATTTTATTAGACTATATTATCCAATGTAACCTGTAAAACAGTGTAAACGTCCAAAGAAATGGGTGTGAAATTCATGTTTAAAAGCACAAAAAACAATCTAGCAATTGTGAGAAAAGCAATTTGTTATGAGAAAAATTTGGCTTTTAGTCATGAGTGAATATACATGTTATCTGTTGACTATGTGAAGTAGAGATCTTAAAGGTTTTTAAAAGTCAGTTCTGCGAACAAAAGTTTAGTTAACTTGGTAGTTTAATCGAATAGATGACATGTAACGAGAGCAGGCGTCGGCAACCTATGACCCGCGGGTCACCAAGTGACCCATTTAATAATTTCAAGTGACCCACTTGAGTTCTGCAAATAAAGTATAATTTATTTTTACATATTATACTTTATTTCTGGAACTCAAGTGGGTCACTTGAAATTATTAAATGGGTCACTTGGTGACCCGCGGGTCATAGGATGCCGATGCCTGACTAGAGTTCGGTTGGTTTGGTCACACCCTAAACTCAATAATTTTTCTTGTTTAAAAATTTATTTCTGAGGAAAAAATATTTTTTATGTTTTTATATATTTCTTTATTTTTAACATGTTCCTTTAAGTTTAATATGTAGTTTACATTAATAACTGTAGTCTCTATAAACTGAAAGCAATGATGATGATCTCTAAGTTGGATGCGTCATGCACACAAATGAAAATATAATCAATGTGGGGAAATAATCTAATCAAGGCTACTATGAATGGTACACCCAAAAAGAAATGATAAAATATTATAGATTAATTTCAATGGAATATTAAGTTACAGGGTTTGGAGGTAATAGCGCTACTGCATTTTTATTATAGACAACAGTAGACAAGTGTTTAATGATTCATTCTTAATGGAGATAGCATTATGAATGCACTCCTTTCCTACTGTTCAATAAAAAAGAGGAAAACAATTTTATTGCAGTGAAAATTTTGTATAGTTGTCAGCAATGGTAAAAAGGAAAGAATGCATTAAAAACAATTATTCTCCCAGAGAAACACAGTAATTACATTAGAGTATGTAATTACTATTAATAATAATGAAAAACACCTTGGAGTTTTCAAACCACAACTACTATTTGAAGTTAGATATTTAGTTTCATTTAAAATATATTAGCCAGCTTTCAATACTACAGTTTGAAAAATAAATCAGCTCCTTACACAAATTAAGTGTTAGGACAATCTCAGAAACTATTATAAAAAGGCAATGAAAGGATTAACCCTTCCAGGGTCCAGCTTGAAAAACTGATTTACATTCAGAGGTTCAGCTATTTTTTTCACTCTGATCAGACAAACAAAATTAACTTTATAACTTTTTTTGCTATACTTTTTTGCTTACTTTATAACTTTGTATACCAAATTAATCAGCATTTAATTCTGGATTTTCTGAAAATATTTAACAAAAAAGATGATGTGTTTTATTTTAATGGGACTTTTTTAGTCATGTAGTAAAAAAATGCATCTTGCAAAACAAATAAAAATTTATTAAAAAAATAATAGACAGAAATAATTACAATGCACATGAATAGAATAACTATATATTTCTAAATAACAAAAAAAATTAATTTTCTTGTTTCAAGTAAATATTTCTCCCATTTTGTAATTTTTTTCCTCGGTACTATACTTTGAGAAAAGTTCAGCTTTTAGCCAATTGTGCTGAGTCAGATAAACAACTCAATTTTAGAATTAAAAAAAAAAATCAATCAACAGAAATAAATCATGTTATATACCAAATTAAATAGAATTTAATTATGAATTTTATGAAAATAAATAATATAAACAAATTTGCATAGTGACTTTAATAAGCCTTTTTCAATGCAATATGATGAAAAAATAGATTGGATATACAATTAAGGCTTAATTTGGAAAACCTGATGAATAAAAATAGTTAAATTACATATATTAATCGAAAGAAAATTTCTTCCTGAATAATATAATATTTAACCTGAAACATGATTTTTATTTCTTTAAATGATTCTTTTTAATATCATATATTTTAAACACGGCCAGTGCTATGCAAAGTGATTTGGACTTCTCACATTCATGGAATTTTCTGAACTGGTTATGAAATGGAAAACTTTCTTGGCTGCCCTTTTTTTATTAAACAGTATGAATTATTTTTCTTTGAGTGTTGAAATTTCTATAAATATTAAAAACGAATATTGCGGGAAATATAGAGATATTTGAGTGACATCTACAATTTATCGCCAATAACTGTTTTTGTGTAAAAGGTTTATTTTCAATGATAAGGGAGCTTTGAAAGTGGCTTTCCATTCATATAACATGGAAGTTTCCAGACACTTTTTTCGACATGTGCAACTGTGAAACTGCAAGTGTTACTAAAGTACTTTACATATTTGTAACTCTTTTTAAAGGGAAATATAAGCAAGAGCTTGTTCAGATTTAATTATTTATATCAGGGGTGGGGAACCCTTGGCATGCATGCCAAACGTGGCCTGCGTGCCAAGGGTTCCCTACCCCTGATATAAATATATATATATTGATATATCCTGATATTCTGGCATGCAACCCAGGGCTCACCTTAAAAAATAATTAAATAAACATCCTCACTGAGTTGTATATTTTAACTTAATAGAATACAATTTTATTAAGTAGAGCGATATCAAATAAAAATGCAATAGAGAAACAAACATTATAAACTGTTTTAGTAATAATAAGTAATAAGAAAATGAAACAAACAACCTATTTCCAAGCCATCTATCTTCGTGATATACTGAAGTACAAGTTTTGTCCCGTTCAATTGTTGCATCATTCGCCAGGCAGCCGGACATGGCGTGACTCCTTTACCATCATTTTATATATTTTTCGTGTTTCATAAAGAATTTATTGATTATTTGAAAAGGTTCTCCCAATACTTAGAAGACACCAAATAATAATATGCTCCCAAAATTTCAGTTGGCAGGTGAGAAAATTTTGCATCAAAGATTTGGTGATTTTGGCACACACACTTAAAAAGGTTGTCCACCCCTGATTTATATTGTGTTTGGAGCTCATTTTCAAACTTGATGATATAAATATATAATTTAATGAAATGAATTTAGAATTTAAGCTCAGTAGTTGCAAAAAACAGTAATCAAACTCGCATTTTGAATTTTAAAAACATTCTCATCAAGATGATCCAATTCAGTGAGGGATTGATTAGGCTTTGGAATAAAAGTTCCAACAGAGTACAGGACATTAGAATTACTTTGACACAATAGTTAAATTGCCAACTACTGATACCTTGCAATGTTCAGGAAGTTTCTTAGTATGAAAACAAATCCCATAAAATACCAGAACCAAATGATAAAAATAATTCTGGGAATACTGAAATAGATTTATGCAAAAAAAGAGTGTAAAACGGAAGAAAAAAAAAAAATGACAGTATGCATTTTGTAAATATTTCCAAATTCTGCCATTTTTAAAAGTAGCAGTTTTTTTGTTAATTTTTGGGAGATTTTCGAAAATTAAGGAAAAAATTTGTTGATAATAGTTCAAATCAAACTTGTGAACTTAAATCAGAAGGTTGCTTCAGCAATGAGGAACATTAACAAGCAAATCGGCAATAACGTTTAGTGCTTCTAAGAAAAAACAATCTGATGGCTTTATCAAATTAGTTATATTGTAGTTTAATAAAATATGCATCGAATAAAAAATATATATTTTTCAAGATTGAACTACATGTTTTTAAAAGATATGTCTAAGAAAGTTTTCAAACAGCAATTTTTTTTAAATTGAAGTTTCATGTGTTGTACAAAAGACGTCTATTGATGTCCTTGAACTCTCATTTTGGATTCTGTCAATGTCTATGTTCAGCAATGACCAACTCACCACTCTCTCACCATCTATGTTCAGTTAGTGATCCAGGAAGGGTTAAAAGTTTGCAACTTAGAGATTAATGAATCTTTTCTAGTATGCATAGACAACAGATTATGACTTAGTAACAGAATGCTTTTAATCACACTGTTAATACTTACAGCACACCATCAGTAAGGTGACAATCTTCAGTGTAGAGGAAAAAAATGTCTTAAGCCAGATGAGGCTGTAAACCTATCCTCCTTTTGGCATGACAAGTGCTCTATCATTAAGTTACCTGCCAATGATCAACACTTCTTATGTTAATGACTACAAGTTTTATATATATATATCAGTCAGTAGAAATAATTTTTGGACTAGAAGTGCATTTGACTCTGATCAACAGAAATATCATAGATCTTTTCCCTAATTAACAAAAATATATTTGGTTCAAAGGTGTTTCTGTCATCGGAGTCTTCACTTAATCAGGCAACCATTTTTACTAACTGACTGACTATGGTCAAAAACTTACAGCCATTAATACAAAAAGAATTGACAGTATTTTTTAAGTTAAAATAACTAAAAAATAAATAATTTTCAATACTAATTTGCAGGATTAAGTATGTTATACCTTTGCTTGAGTTAAAGCTGCTTTTTTCAGCTGCAACTGTGATTGAAGTAACTTGATGCCAGAAGACCATCCCACTAAAATGCAACAAAATATTTAGAGAATATTATTATATATCCATATGCTACATAAAACAGTATATATGCATAATATACTGTAGGATATATGAAAGTGTATGTAAATAAATAAAAATTTTAAAATAACACAGTAAAAGATTTTATTATTATTTACAAGGAAATTTTAGTTCAGCTAAATAAAATAAAATAAATACTCCCTCAAGCAGCTGCTTGCCACAGAGGTCTGACAGGAGCCGGTCAGTTTATATGCCACAGTAGAAGGTCTGGCTTCTCATAATTCATGTACATAACTGTGAAAACTATTATTACATTATTTACTGTATATTAGATTTTTTTTTTTTGTCTTTTTGTATATATGCTGGTAGATGCAACTGTTACATTTCATTAATGATATTTTACCAAGTTTCAATTGATGCACTACTAAAAATACATCTATATGTATATAGTATTAAGTTTTTTTTTTTGTAGTATTCAACTTTAGCACCATTGCTAACAATCCCATTGCACTCAGTGGTGGGTCCAGGAAAACCTGGGGGAGGGGAGGAAGCACATAACAAAACATTACAGTCATGCTAATTGGCTGTGAATGAAATGAATTAATAATAAATAATAAATTACCCCTAAAGCAACTGTCAGTTTAATACACCATAAAGAAGACCTATGAGGAAGGTGGGAGGCGCCAGCAGAAAAACAACACAAAAAAGAAACATTCATACCTTATGTGGGGCTCAAACCAAAGTCTCTCTGATAAAAAATTAAGCATGTTAACTACTCAGCTGATAAGAATTTAATCAATTTTCAGGGAGGGCAAACATGCTCAGGAGCCCCCCCCCCCCCTCATCCACCACTGACTCCACTTGATTTTGTTGGTCTTTTAATATTTTTGCACACCTCACCCACTAACATCTTAATCACTTGATTACCTAGTACCAAAATGTGCCATAAAGATTTTCCCCAAACCACCCCATGCTGCATTCAAAATGAATCTATAATAGAATCTGTCAAGTTTAACCACTGTTTCTCCACTCTAATTTTTTTCAGTATTAATTTTTTTTCACACTTGTAATTTCTGAAATATTTTGATCACTCAGTCCCAAATTCTGTACATGGGTTTCTCTTGGGCCACCATATAGCACATTCAAAATTCAAGTCCCTATCTTTAATATATCCACAATTTTGAAGCTGAAACCAATTTTTCCCCATTTAATAGCCTACCATTTCCAATAATTTAATAGTTTGGACACCACATAATTTCATAAATTCTTGACTGGTGAAACACAATGGAAAATCCATACATAAATATTTGGCCTCGATAGCAAGTAGTGAAATTGTAGGTTGTCAAAGAATTGTTCAATAAAAATTGAAAACAGTAAACTATAAACAATGAGGGGAAAAGTGTTTCACTTTTGAACTTAGGCTCTATTATAGGCAGATTTGAATGCAATAAGAAATTACACAGAAGAACTTGTATGCAAAATTTGACACCAAACAATCAAGTATTTAGGAAATTGTGGGTTTCAAAAAGTGTTAAATTAAAATCGAAATCCTCCATGGACTTAGAAAAATTGCATTACCTAGACCCAGATCCAGAAATATTGGGGGTGGAGGGGAGATTGATTAGACTGATCCAAATGAATAAAAATGTCATTCCAATGTAGATTTTTGCTGTTTCCATTCAATTTTAAAATCTTGCTAAATATGTATAATGTAAAGGATTAACACTTTTTTTTGTCTCAGTTACAGCTATTAGTATTCACAAAAGGGGGGGGGGGATTATATATAAATATATAGCTCTTGGTGAGAAAGGGGACACTGATGGGCTAAGAAAAACCAGGATCTATCAAATGGGACATTAAGCTGTGGCCCAGTGTGCATGAGAGCCACATCCTGTGCATGTTAAAGAAAATGCTGGATGGCCTTGATATAAGTTACCATGTCTCCTAACAGCTGTCCCGTGTCCCATTTCCCCAATCTTATATGAGCCCTCAGAGTCCTGGTGATTTGCCATTTAGCCCATTGTGTGCAAAAAAGTGCCACTTAGAGATAAAACCCAACAAATTTTATTTTTCTCATTATTCGGTGTTTTACTCCTATAAGTATGATGTTGACTGAGACAGCAGTGAATCATGAAAATTTTCAATGTTAATTCAGGTTGAAAATTAAAGAATATAAGAAGATGCAGTGTGGAATCCTAAAAATGAAAGGTTTAGTTTAACAATAAGCACAGTAGTATATCAAAAGCACACACCACTTAAAGATGATACGCCAAAACTCAATTGTTATAAGTGACATGCTATAAGTTTCTTTTTCAATATGTATTGTAATACTACACTCAACTTATAACACTTTCTTGGTATAATACCTTAAAATAGGAGATAGTTTTGATTTAATATAGTGTTTACTGTTGAAATAAACCTTTTACGTAAAAGAGCTTTTTTCTGCTGCATTAAGCTCAATTGCTAAACACTATAAGAATTTATAACTGATTATTTCTTTTTAATTTTCCATATAACACTAAAGCACATTTACAAAAGGTAAGATGCGTAAAACTATCTTTCCTTTTGCAATGCCCCACCCACTGGCACCCTTTAAATTGATTCATGGAAACTGGTTTTTATTTGGGATGAGAACTTAAATTATTTGAAATGGGGAATTTACATAAAAGTATGCTAAGTTTGAAACCGTTTTTGAGCATTCATTTGCAATTTTGATTCTGATACCATTATGGATGGGGAGACAATCAGAAATTGAGAGTGCATTTCATACTATATGAAAATATCTGGAAAAGGAGCAATCTACTGTGAGCAGAAAAGGAAAACATCAGATTGGTCAGACACCATATGAGGTGCCAGAGAACAAAGAGCTAAACAATGAGATGTAAATGGCAACAAAGAAAGTTGTATGAAGAAAAATTTAATAAGCATTTAGGTGTATATTACTTAATATTTTAAAACTTATTATAATAATACAATATAAAGCAACAATCATATATATTACTGATGTTTGAATATGTATTTTAATAAATACCTCAATAAAATTATTATATTGGTGTAGATTATATTTTATTAGTTAAAAGTAAATCAAAAGTACTTACCACATTTTTCTTTAATAAAGAAAAAACATTATTTTTATTTTAATTCAACCCCAGTTGAGACAAATTGTGTACACACATTAGGAGAAAAGCAACACATGTATTGTTATTGCAACCAGAACTATATTGAATAACAAACAAAACATATATTACCCACTAATCACAACAAAATAGTTTGTATGCTTTTAACAGGTTAAAATCTCAGAATTCTTAACAACCTTGGTAACATTTTTATCTGCAATGTTATTCCCTTGGAAAATGGAAAAACACAAAGGTAAGAAAAGTGTATAACTAACAATGCATAAAACACCAGGGTAGAAAAGTCAACAAGTGTAAAGGAGAAAAATCACCATGGGTGTATAGGATCCATGTAAAAATTAAGAAAAGTGTAAATCCCAAAAAACAAAGTAAAAATAATATAAACATGTAAAATATTAAGTAATGCATAAAAACTCAAAGACAATGGTTAAAATTGAAGTGTTAGATAAAAGATGTCTCAGTATAAGGGATTCAGACATAAAATCATGAAAGCTAAAAAATAAACATCAGTTGGGGTTAAAAGTGGGACAATGGAGTAAAATGTGTTCAATAGTTAAAATGGTGTCACAAAACTCACACTTAGGTTCATTGTCCACCTATAGAAGAAATAAATGAGTGATAAACGAATGACCTAAGCCCATTTTTGCCTGACATACAAATTTTATATTAACAATATGAATTTATGCATCCTTTGCAATTACAACTATTCCATTAGTCAGGTAGTTTAATTACTTTTATTTATAAATCCTTCATTAGTTCTTTACTGAATCTTTTGGATTTCTATTGCACTATGCAAATTATTAGCCCAGTGAACATTTTTATTATCAGATATTTACATAGGAATAGCCATTATACATTTTACTGTTCTTTTTAACAATGCAATAAAATGAAGCAAAAAATACATTTATTGAGTTATACTGGTTTTAACATAAATATATAGCAAACTTACTTATGTCAGGTTTCTGTTCTCTTTGACCCTTTTCTTTAGAATCCAAACCTACTCCATCATAAAGAGACATGTTTGCTACTCTTGTTTATTAGTTCTTACAATAAAATCTCCATGAATCTATAAAATACATTTTACAAAAATAGAGAGTTAAATGGGTTATTATTTAAATTTCATTTTAAAATAGTTCAAAACCAGCAAATTAAAAAATGTATAATTATATAATTAAAAAATGTATACATTATATTCTTTAATAATATATTTTACAATTTTTCATTATTATGACATTAGGAAATGCAATCTGTACCAAGCAATCAATGGAGATAATTCCAGTAAATCCTAATATATCTAGTGTAACATTGTAGTATGCATTCAGTTAAAAATGTTTGGGACCAACTCTTGGGAAATCATGGTAGGTTGATTCCTGTAACATTTTAGTTGTCAAAGTAACTGGATCTTGAAATTCTCAACCCTTTTTTACCCAATAATGAACCCTAAATCATAACTAGGAAGCTGAAAATGATGTCTGCCTCCATCAAAAAAAGATGAGAGCAAAATATTTAAGTTACATTTCTTTTCAGAAAATATTATTTTTCCTGTGGTTGGCATAATGAACTCACTATTCTGTGCTTTTCAAAATGTTTTAACTCAAACTCTTGCATTTGCGCTTGTGAATTTTGAAATACCACTGATTTCAGTTACAATCCACATTATGCCCAGTTCTTGAACAACAGTGATTGTTTATTTTTTACCTTACAGTATCCAAATTACACCCCTACAAACTTAAAAACAATTTTAAAAAACTTTTAAAAAAGGCACCCACCTTTCTCACTGAATGGCATTCCAAACAGTATAATAAGCAGTTTAAGGAACTAAGCAAAAGACAAAAATTCTTAAGAAGAATATATTTATTATCTTAGTAACGCAGAATTTAGAAAATCCTGATATGCAATTGAACAACTTCAAGTCTTAACTGTACAATAATATAAAGACATCAAAGATCACAAGGTCCACTTGCATAACAAAAAGAGGCTAAATGCTTGTTCCAATATAGATGTAAAAGTCAAATATATCCATGCAATAAGAATATTTTACAGTGGGTGGCTATGCAGCTTATTAATAAAAGCAGAATGACCGAGCTATGTACACTTTAAACTATTCCCTTCTGTGGCAGATTATTATTCCATTGTGTAAATATTTATTTTAAAATATCAATCATAACTGGAAATCATAAAATATTCATGAAAACAAGCAAAACTTCCTTTAAAATTCTTATTAAAATTAAAAATATATAACTGTTTTGACATTAAACCATTTTTATAACATTTATAAGGTCATTCTAACAGTTTTATATTTTTGTAATAGTCTTTGAATTTATACAAGGGTGGATCATTTAATCCATGGACTGTCTTCGACAACAACTAGTAGCTTTTTGTATGAGTTGCACACTTGGCTACTGATCTAAAGGACCTGGGTTCGAGCCCAGGTAAGGCATGGATGTTTGTGTTGTCTTTCTGCTGGGGTCCTGCCATCCTCACAGTTCTACTATGGCATATAAACTGACAGGCTCCTGTCAGATCTCTGTGGCAAGTAGCTACTTGAGGGTTTTTTTGTTTTTGTTTTAATACTTGATATGTGGCAACACAGCAACTCTTTAAAGGCACAGAATGGTATGTGCAAGTTGAAACATGATGCAATACAATTGCAGATAACAGTAGAACAGCCTGTAGTCAGTCTGTCATTTTCTCAATTTGGAAGGGTGCTCATTTTTGCAGGCTATAGCTGCAAAAAAATCTGGAAACAAAAGAGGTATGTTCAGTGAGGCGAAAATAATGCACGGAAAGTGACAGAAAAGACTCAGGTGTATGTAGAACAATGCTTGAAAGGAAGTGTGATTTTCAAGTGGCATAAATACTTCACATATGTACACTATTCCATGGAGGTCAATCCAAGATCTGGGCAACCAAGTACTGTTCTTCATACATTTGAGTCATTTCTACAACTGTGTGTGCATCACTTAAGCCTCACCAAACAGAGTCACATATCACATGCTACTGTTTAGTTTCCAGATCAGCCATAGCCGACAAAAAAATCACACACTAAAAATAAACACCTTTCTAAAACAAGAAAATAACAGACTGAATGCACACTGTTCTACTGTTACTTGAGATTGTATCACATTTCTTGCACACACTGCTCCATACCCTTGAAAAGTTGCTGTATTGCCATATATCATGTACTAACTCAAACAAAAAGTTGCCAATTGTTGGCATTGGCAGTCCATGAATTAATTAATCCACTTACATAAGCACTCAGCAGCTTTATTAACCCGTAACTGGTATGCGGGGTCTACCAGACCCCAACACTATTATTTTTCTTGATAATTCAAATAATTTGTTAAATATCTGAAAATCAATAGTAACCTATCAGAAATCAGTGAGATGCCATGACGTCATGTATTTTGAGCCACTAAGACTCCCTGACCCCACCTTACCAACGCCGTTCCAGAAAATGTACCTACCAGTTACGGGTTAAGTATAGTTCCATATTATGTCAATAGTAACTCAGATACAGAACTCAGTAACTTCTTAAATAAGCTTTTTATGAAAAAACAAATGTTAAATATCTCAATCAAATCAAATTTAAATAAATTTTTAGCAATATTTTTGTGCTCTTTACAGTTACAGAAACCGGAATATTTAATAGCAACAATGCCAGTTTAAATAACTGCTCTCAAATGTTAATAAAAAAAAAGTTAAAACAACAGAAGTTACCATTATACTGCACGTTACTAACGAGTGTAAGAGTATTTTTAGCAGTTTGCATAATGAACAGTAAATAGTTTAAGTTTTGGCAATTATGACTGCTATTTGCAGAATGAGCTAATGTGCCAAAGGTTTCAACTTGCATAACTCTTTAAATACTGAAAGTATATTATTGTAAATTAAGATTTAAATAGATTTGATTGAGATTTTTAAATCATTGTCAGTCACATATTTTATAAAGTTATTTAAGAAATCACTGAATGTTGTATCTCAGTTACTATTGATATAATAGTGAACTTACCTAATAGAGTGGCAGCTGAATGCATAGAATATTATATTATTATTTTTATTATTATAAGGTATTTATTAACTTTATAAAATACATAGAAATAAAACACTCCAGATCCACAAGAGTTCACACTCGCAAGTGGATTCAATTTTACATTAATATATTTCAATCAAATTTATATTTCAAGTTACAACAAAACTAGATTATTGTGCAAGAATGTAACTGATAATACAAAATTGATATTCATTAAATATTTTTTTAATTATTTATTAATCAAATTTCAAACTTTTTTAAGAATTGATGATGATCTCAAAACTTTGAAATCAGATCTCTTGGAATAGCATTAAAATATCCACTAGCTAAATAAATATAATGCTTTTCTGTTAATGTTCTAGATATCACAATATTGTGTAACAAAAACTGATTTGATAACTTTGTGTTAATTTGAAATTTTATAATTTCTAGTTGTCCCCAATATTTTTTTATGTTTGATCACTTGGAATATACAGTATATATAATTTATACACAGCAAAAATATGTAAATTTTTAGAAATTCTATATATGTGATTCAATTTCCTCATATTAATCACTTTCCTAAGATAATTTTATGCATATTATAATAACTTAAGGTAGGATATGCAAGCACAATCCCATAATAATAAATAAATACCCCCTCAAGCAGCTGTTTGCCACAAAGGTCCAACAAATAGACTGCCAGTTTATATGCCATAGTAGAAGTTCTGTGAAGATGGCAGAGACCACATAATAAGTATGCATAATCTTCAAAAGTTCTACAAGTTAACAAATGTTCTTACGTCTTTTCCCCTAATCTTATGTAATAAATATTTGGTATTATTGAATTTGTTCTTTTCATTACTTCATTTATATGTAAATCCCATGTTAATTTCCAATCAATAATCAAACCCAAATATTTATAACTATCAGTAGAATAAAGAATTTAAACATAGATCATAATCGCAGCATTACCTACTGCTCTTTTGGCATTGATAAATCAATAAATTTTTAATGCAAAATATTTGGTGAGAGAGTTTGGTCTTAAAATTAGCAGAAAAAAGACAGCTGGCATTAGTTCAATTGGAAGAATACTCTTGCATGTTTCTGGAAGATGTGGGTTCAAATCCCATATGTCGGCAAAAAATTTTTTCGAAAAATATTTGGTGAGAGAGTTTAGTCTTAAAATTAGTGGAAAAAAGACAGAGCTGGCATTAGTTCAACTGGAAGAATACTCTGGCATGTTTCTGGAGAGATGCGGGTTCAAATCCCATATGTCGGTGAAAATTTTTTCCGCAAAATTTTTGGTGAGAGAGTTTAGTCTTAAAATTAGCGGAAAAAGACAGAGCTGGCATTAGTTCAACTGGAAGAATACTCTGGCATGTTTCTGGAGAGATGTGAGTTCAAATCCCATATGTCGGCAAAAAAAATTTTCGCAAAATATTTGGTGAGAGAGTTTATCTTAAAATTAGCAGGAAAAAAGACAGAGCTGACGTTAGTTCAACTGGAATACTCTGGCATGTTTCTGGAGAGATGTGGGTTCAAATCCCATATGTCGGCAAAAAATTTTTTTGCAAAATATTTGATGAGAGAGTTTAGTCTTAAAATTAGTGGAAAAAAGACAGAGCTGGCATTAGTTCAACTGAAAGAATACTCTGGCATGTTTCTGGAGAGATGCGGGTTCAAATCCCATATGTCGGCGGAAATTTTTTCCGCAAAATGTTTATTGAATAAAGAATAGTAAATAGAATTAAAAAGTTCCATTAAAGATGGAGTGATTTGCTAAATAATAATTAAATTAATAATTTTAGAACTATTATTTATGCCAGTGGTTCTCAACCTTTTTGGCTGAGGTATCCCCTGGAGGGTCAGACAGGTCCTCAGTTACCCCTAAGATTATTGTAGGTATAGAATGTTAAGAAAGGGGTACTTTTGGGGGTTTTTCATGTATGTACTGAAATATGCATATGCTCTCCCATTGCCGAGTGGTTAGCATGCTTGGCTACTGATCAAAGGGACCTGGGTAAAACATGTATGTATGTTGGGTTGGGTTGGGTTGTTTTACCTCTGAGCGGCACTTTTTTGCACACCATGGGCTAAATGGCCAGGTCACATGGACCCCGAAGGCTCAGAGAAGGTTGGGGGAGGGGACCCACTGGAACAGCTGTTGGGAGACAGATGGTAGCCTCCCGTCAAGGCCATCCAGCGTGTTCTTTAACGTGCACAGGGTATGGCTCTCCCGCACACGGGGCCACGGCTTAACGTCCCATCCGACGGACGGCGGCCTTTCCAAGCCCATCGGTGTCCCCTACTGACCGTGGGCAGGGCGGGGAATTTTGCGGAGATAAATCTCAACGCTGACCCAGCTGGGACTCGAACCTGGGAACTACAGATTACGAGCCTGGCGCGCTACCGACTGAACCACCCCGCCCCCATGTATGTATGTATTGTTTTACTGCTGAGGTCCTGCCATTCTCTCAGACCTTCTATTATGGCATATAAACTGACAGGCTCCTGTCAGACCTCTGTGGCAAGCAGCTGCTTCAGGGGGTATTTATTTTATGCACTGTATTATAGTGCAACCAAAAAATAAGCATGTTGTTTAAATTTTTAGCCAAAAAGATGCATTATTAAGACACAAATTAAAGGAAATGAAATATAGAAATATAAACTTACTCACTCAATCTAATGAGAGACCTGCTGCGACAGATTTTCAGCAATTTTGTCAAAATTAGGTGTCAAAACTGATAGTTGAAAACGAATTCTGGTGAAGACATTTTGAATGTAATGTTCAAAATACCACCAGAGGTTCAGCTATAAAATTATCAGTAATTTTTTTATACTGGGTACTATAGTTATTTAAAGTATCCTTAAATTGCTGAACAATGATATAAAGTATTAAACTATGTCAACATTGTATTAAAACAAAAGTAGCAGTTTATTGAGTTAGAAGCATAATGAGAAATTGATTCTGTATAAAATAGAAGTATGGGGTGCTTCGATGTTTGCTGCACTCTAGACATGCTCCACTAGAATCTTTGTTGCTATTGATACATCTCCCTGACATGTCGATCAAGTCACGAGAAAACACTTTTAATTCAACAACTGCTTTATTTTCGTGCACCAAGTGTGAAATTTTTTACAACTATGGCAAATGTTCAACAATTTCGGTTTATTGAATGGTGGTTTAAACGAATTACGGTGTACTTTATAAAACTTCCCTTATTTCCAGATATAAGACAATTATATGAAACTCATTTAATTCATTCAACCTGCTTCCACATTCACCGACAATAAATTTTACGTTAATTATACAATGCAAGGTAATTAAATCTCTGCAATCGTACGAAGAAATTTTGGTTAGTTCAAACAAACCTATACAACATACTTGAATTGCAAATATATGCCTTCAAAGAAACAGCTAAGAATGGAAAACACAGAGGTTAACATAAAATATGATATTTAAATGAGGTTCAAAGTATTGTAAGAACATGATGAGATATTAAAATTACCTTTTATTCTCTTGCATATAGCTAATAAAAAATATCCGCCATTTTATACAGTTTGAAGCGCCCTCTGCTTCGTTGATCTGTTTGTTTCCGACAATTGGATGTAACATTTTTTGGTTTGGAATGGCTTAGCGGTTAGAATGGCTTATATTTCGTTGAAATTCCTCCTCAAGCAGCTGCTTGCCACAGAGGTCTAACAGAAGCCTGTTAGTTTAATACTCCAGAGTAGAAGGTCTGTGAGAATTGCGGGACCTCAGCAGAAGGACAAGACAAATATCCATCCCTTATCTGGCGCTCGAATCCAGGTTCCTTTGATCAGTAGACACTAGGGCAGGAACGGAGTTTCTCCTAGACATCCTTTGAATATTCTCTGGATATTGTGGTTGTGTAGGTAGATTTATAATGAGCCATAGTTATATGCAATCATGGATATAGATGCAGAACTGGATGGTGCACTCCGAATACAGCCAATGATAAGAAAATATGCCGGTTTTCATAAGTTTATGTTGCTATCGCAGGGACAATCAGTCGACTTTGCCGTATTGAAACACAATTATAGACACCTATTTTGAAGCCTCAGTAATTATTTATTTCGTTCTCTTCAAACTTCTTTTTTGTTTGAAACCATAACTGTTGATAACTGAATTTTTTTTTATTTTACTCCCTCTGTTGAAACATTTTTTAATTAATAATGCGAACTTTCAATTAAAATATGGGGGTTTCTCCACTAAACCATTCTGAAAATAAGATATACATACCCCTCAAGCAGCTCTGCCACAGAGGTCTGACAGGAGCCTGTCAGTTTATATGCCAAAGTAGGCCTGAGAGGATGGCAGGACCTCAGCAGAAAATGACACATACATCAATGCCTTATCCGGGGTTTGAACCCAGGTCCCTTAGATCAGTAGCCAAGCGCGCTAACCATTCGGCCACGGGACGGCTAAGATATACAGGATGGTTATCATTAAACTGATAGTACTCAGAGCGATATAGAGAAGGATCTACTTGACGGATCACAGCGAAAAGTGGTGGATACCTTAATAAGAATATGGGGTAGAGAATTTACGAATAGAAAAATTAGTTAGTTTTAGTGCCACCAGGTGGCGTAGCTGCGCAAAAATAAAGAAAATACCAAGTTGAACAAACATAACTTTTTCTACAAATCAAGATTCTCAATATGTGAACCATTCGAATGCAAAATGGGCTGGAAATGTAATATGGCATGGTCCACAGTTGCTTGAAGCATGTCTCGGGGAACGGCTGCAACATGCTGTGTTATTCTTGCCTTCAATTCAGCAAGTGATTCAACATTGCCTGGTAAATTTGGCTTTTCAAATAATCCCATAATCAAAAATCTCATGGGTTTAGGTTGGGGGAACATATGCCAAGCATTGGAAAATGTCCAAGAAATAATTCTGTCCTCACCAAATGTAGTATGCAACAATTGCGTTGTCATACACAAATAAACTTAAAACTTTCTATTCCTCAATGATAGGGAATTTCAAGTTATTTTAATTAATTTCTGATGAAGAAAGTCTTTTCTATTGTGTACTGAATATTGATACAATGGTTACAAAGATTTTTTAATGTCATTATCCAAGGTGATTATCCCCTTATTGCACAAGGGGAAGACAAATGTACTCCCTTACATTTAGTTTTAGAGGTATTATTTATATATGTTATGATGATCTCTCCAAAGACTCTGTTAAACTTAACGATATTTTCATAAAATTGTGTTTATTTACTCATACTGACCATTTCTTCCTCTTATGATTATTGTGGTGTCCTACCATATCCCACATCACCAATCATGTCTAATAAAATTTTTTAATAGAGGTAGCTGATAAAAATAACTTCAGTGGTGTTTCTAGTAATTAAAAACTTTTATGTTGTCTATGCCGCCTTCCGGCGGTGTGATGTTCTGACGAAGTCGCCTCTTGCGACCGTAAGAAAGAAGCGCCGTCCCATGGCCGAATGGTTAGCACGCTTGGCTACTGATCTAAGGGACCTGGGTTCAAGCCCCAGATAAGGCATGGATATGTGTGTTGTTTTTCTGCTGAGGTCCTGCCATCCTCACTGACCTTCTACTCTGGCATATAAACTGACAGGCTCCTGTCAGACCTCTGTGGCAAGCAGCTGCTTGAGGGTATATTTATTTATTTTTATTTATTATTTATGTGAATTCCACTTATCAATAACAAGCACTTTTCATAAAAAATGTTTTTATTATTTTAGTATGGAAAGTATGGTTTCAGGTGCCACAGAGTAATAATTTAGGTTTAAACTGTGAAGTTCACCCTTTCATGTGAGTATACTAACATAGACTAGCTTGAAAATGAACAACTTCAAATTCTATTTTGCCATAAGGGTGAAACCTACAGAGTGCAAAACCAAACAGTGCACATTCTTCATAATGTTAACCTGATACTTTCATAAATTATACAGTTTTTCTTTTCATTTTTAGTACTTAAGAGACATATAGAGAGCCCAATCATTAGAGGATCTCCATGTTATGCTAATTAAAAGAAAAATTAGAAATTGAGTATCGTAAGGAATAAACTTTCTGTGAGAAGTCACTGAAGTTAATGGAACTCTAGATCAAATCTATCAAATTCTTTAACTTCTGCAATTTTATTCAATATTTAGCTCAAAGGTTAATCAAATGTAATTGTTATATCAAATTGTTTACTAAAGAATTTCTATAATAAGGAATATGTCTATCATTCTGTTGTACTCTACGCACAAAATGCTTTGTAGCGGAATGACTGTTTTAAAATATTCCAGTTTTCATACTCAAATACTTAATGCTGCTAAAATTAAAGATTTAGTCCTGATTTACGTCTTAGCATACCTTCAGATTTATTCCATTCCTTCAGCAAAAAAAACTTAAAGATATCTAGTTCCTAACTTGGCTTTCTATTGCAATAACAAGAATTTGGTAGAAATATGTAGATTTTTATTTATATGATTGCACTCTTTTTTTAAAATAACGGTTTATTCTTGTGTATTACACTAATCTTTCTCCCAGTAGTCAAATAGTATGCATGTTTCGCTCTGAAGTAAAGAGACCTGGGATTTGACGTTTCTATAAGGCTCTTTTGTTTCTTTCTGCGGTTCTTCACTGGTGTTTTCTGTGGTATAGTGATAAGCTTTTGTGTGAACTCTGTGGTTAATGGCTTTTTGAAGGGTAGTTTTGTTCTTCGATTATTCAGACGTTAAATACATTAAAGAAGACTCAAAAATAGTTTTTTTAATATACCCTAATTTAAAATGCAAATCACCAATCCTGATTAATTTGTGAGATTTATTCCTGCTATTAATATAACAAAATAAAAAGAGGGAATGGTCCATTCATGCAGAATCTGCAAGATGACAGCATCAAACAACCATTTGTTAGCACAAGATGAGTGATAATGTTCTGCAGTTATATTTTTATGAAGAATTCTAATGAGCAAACTTTCAGTGAAAACTATCATCAATAAGTTTCAGGAAACTATAAGTTAATCTAAAGAAAAAATAAGCATATGATATGTGGTAATATGAAAAAAATAATTTGTGCGAACTCAGTGGTGAACTTGAACAATGATATAAGAGAATGTCCATCACCTGTTCTTTCTAAAGTAAAAAATAAAAAAATGGAATTCCACAATCACTGATTTAAATGAGTAATATTTAGGTTATGGATTGCATTTTGAGCATGCACACAGTTATCTTTTTCATGGAAGTCATTTTGATATTACACCGTAGTTCAGAATTGTAGAACTAGTGTTTTTTTAAAAGATATTTGTGTTCTGAATGCAGTTTTCAACAACACCTGCAATTAACTTTCAATATACATGAAAGCTCATAATTTCATAAATCTGCAATTGTTGAGTTATTCTGTTTCTACATGTGTTGTCTCTAAATTGTATTTGTCTAATTTTTACTGCTCCTAGACTTGAATGATTGGACCCATTATTTTAACTGATATGCTCAAATAAGAGTTTTATATGCCGCTCACTAGATGGCGCCACAGGTATAACTGAACGTTTTTATCACTGCGTGGCTATATGATTATTATTATATTCATATATATCTTATTTTCGGAATGGTTTAGTGGAAAAATCTCCATATTTCAGTTGAAAGCTTTCATTATTAATAAAAAATTTCAAGAGACGGAGTAAAATAAAAAAAAATTGTACTTTGTACCTCGTCAGCCAGAAACGTAACTGGATATGTATATCGCTAAAGTAAATTAAAAAAAAAATAAATACCCCCTCAAGCAGCTGCTTGCCACAGAGGTCTGATAGGAGCCTGTCAGTTTAAGTGCCAGAGTAGAAGGTCTGAGAGGATGGCAGGACCTCAGCAGAAAAACAACACGTACACCCACGCCTTACCCGGGGCTCAAACCCAGGTCCCTTAGATCACTAGCTAAGTGCGCTAACCACTCGGCCAAGGGACGGCATGCTAAAAAAACAAAATGTAAATATTACAACATTCATTTCAGTTATCAATAGTTATAATTTCAAACAGAAAAGAAATTTGCAGAGAACGAAATAAATAATTACTGAAGCTGCAAAATAGGTGTTTATAACATGTTTCAATACGGTACAGTCGACTAGTTATACCTGTGGCCTTCGCCGGCACGCTTTTTGCCTGCTAATACGCCATACAGTTCTCCATTTATATCCATGCAAGCAAACATTTCAGAAAAATTTTTTAGACTTCAGCATATTGGGAAATAAAAAAAATAAATAAATACCCCCTCAAGTAGCTGCTTGCCACAAAGGTCTGACAGGAGTCTGTCAGTTTATAATATGCCATAGTAGAAGGTCTGGGAGAACGGTAAGACCCCAGCAGAAAAACAGCACAAACATCAATGTTTTACACAGGGCTCGAACAACATAGGTCCCTTTGAACAGTAGTCAAGCACGCTAACTACTCACCCACGGGACGGCCATCATACCAAGTTTAGATTTTTTTTCAAGTTTGTAACTCTAATACTTATGCAGTAAATTGCAATATTAATCACAATAAAAATGATTGTTATGCCAGAATATATTCCATATGAATGCAGTTTAACTGATAGCCAAGTTATTTGCTCTATGAAATGGATTGCAATAATAGCACTATTTATTTGGAAGAGGATATTTACGAGATGCAAAAAACAAAGTCCGAAACAATTGTCCGAAAAAATTAACAATAAAATTTTCAGCAAAATGAACTTTAATAAAAGATGCGACTTTCTATAGTATATATAATTTCATATCTTAATGCTTTAAAACTACACGTTTTAGAGAAAGTAAAAGCAAAACCACTTAATGATCGTACGTTAGTGACGGCAACAGAAGTTTTACAGAAGTTAAACAGTAACTAACCATAGGTTTACATGATATTAGTTATGAATTTATAATATTCTAAAACGTTTATAATTGTTACCTCTTTTTTGTGAAACCCAAAAGCAGTAAAATTAATACAGATAATTTATTAAATAGAGCCTTAAAATATTATTTCGCCTTTAGAGAAGCATGCAATCACTGGATACTATTTCATTAAAATGCTCGGATTTAGAAAATGAAACGTATAATTTCAAGAAAAATAATCTACAGTAATCTATTTAATGCATATTTTGAAACATTATTGAAATAACACAGTCCGATTGCGAATATCAAAGATTGCTGAATTTTAAAATATGAGTAATTCAATATAATATAATTAATTATGAATATTTCTTACTTTTCTGAAATATCTTTTCACCTCCATACTATCACCCATTTTATAATTGTACGCACACATTAATTTCGGTTTTAAAATGGATTGTTAACATATTTATACATTAATGCTTTTATATATATGCAAAAAAATTATGAAATTATGTTTTTTTTTGGAACTAAATTTTTAGTGGAATAATCAGGTGCAACGTAGTATGTATCTAAACGCAGGAGAGCGATGACGTCATTGCTACTAATTCTCAATATATGGTGTTTAGGAACATGCAGAAAAAAATTTAAAATACAAAAAAAAACAGTTAAAAATATTTCTTTTTAACTGCTTCCCAGATGTATAAGTTACTCATCTGGGATGATTAACTTATACATCTGGGAAGTACCAACGTAATTATTTTTTTAACAACATTATATCCATAAAATACTTTGGTAAAGTGTAGGGACTTAAGCAGATGCATGTACTTGTGCTACGATTTTTGTATTTTGTCCACCTATTTGTATATCTTTAATGTTCAATGGTGAAGACATATAAATTCTTCTTCTAATATAAATAGAACTCTGTGGTAGTAATAGTCTTTTCTATCAGGTGATCTTTGCAGTAGTGCATTTTTATAGAAATGAGACTGTAAAAACCTTAGCTTAAAATTTTTTCTGTACATGTTTTCGTTTAGCTAGTTTTGTTCACAGTTCTTAAAAACTTGATTTCGATGCTTATGCTAAGCAGTTTTCTGTATTTGTGATATTTTTTATTTTATGATGGTCCAGTTACAAGTGTGCTTGGTTGCCAAAGGAACCTGCCTTCAAGACCTGGATACAGCTTAAATGTTTGTCTTCATGTGCTGTGTTTCTGCTTGGGTTTTGCCTTCTTCATAGACCTTCTCTGACAGGTACTTTTGAGACCTAAGATTCAATTCAGAAGTTTTTGGCTTAGTTTTCGAACAAGTTGTTTGCTATATTAATTCCTTCCATATGAAAAAAATAAAAAATAAAATCCATGTTAAGCAATCCTTTTATTTTTATAATGAGAGTCTTCCCTTTTTTTCCAATAATGAGAGTCTTCCCTTTTTTTGTAGAAAATGAGAGCAGTACGGCAGAAGTAAATTATGAATGGTAATATAATAAATTGGTTGATTTTTGAATTGAAGAAACAGGAAAATTACCAAATATAGAAATGTGTATAGCATTTCCCATATAACAGAGCATAGCAATACGCTGATCTCCCTGTGAGGTCTTTTGTAATTCATGGACGATTCCTTATTGAACATTGAAGTTTGTCTTTGCACTAACAAGATCTTTTAGTAATCTGGTTAGTTGGAATGTGATTACAAATCATTAAACAGCCTTTTTCTAACAGAAACACATTTTTGATTATATTTTTATACACAATGCATTGAATAGTCGGTCAAGAACAAAAATGAGAAAATGTACACTAAATGTTTAATACATGGAGTAGAGATGAGTTTGGGCTCAAGTTTTCGAGCTCGCACCCATCCTCACCCAATCCATTTTTGCAATTGCTGAGCCCAAGAGCCGACAAAGCCCTACCTGAACTCATCTCTAACGTGCAATGAAGAAAGCAACGTTATATAAAAAGAGATATTTTTTAAACAAAATTTGATTATGTTCGGACAACATTACAGGAATCTTGGATTCACCTTACAGCGTCCCTCCTGAAAAATAACCAATTATTAATCAACAAAAGTATGAATATATTTGTAATTTTCAGTAAAAGTAGTAGAATTGAACAAATATAAAAGGGACAAAATTAAGGTTAAAGGTAAAAAGATCAAAATTATACCGATTGATAAAAAATATAGATATGCAAAGGAATATGATGAACAAGGAAGATTCTTGTACATCAGAGATGATCAGATCGTGAGTCTGGAAATATAATCAGTACGAAAAATCATATTTATTGTGAAGACCAAGAAAATATGTATAAATATGTTCCAGTGGCGATCGTGACTAAAAGTTTTGGTGGGACACTTGGAGTAGATCAAGCAGGGCCCGGATGTAGGAAAATATTTTGGTGGAGATGCCTGATATCGAACTGAATCGGACGAAAAAGACTTTCCATAATGTACGTGTTCTTCTTTTTTTCAACTATTCTCAAAAAAGCATTATTTAGCAAAACATTTTGGGAAAAAAAAGTAACATATCTTGGAAAGGCGTTCTAGTCCTTTCAAGGTCAATTCATTTTTCTGCACCACCGCTATAATAATTGCCTATATATGTATTCTTCTTCTATGTTCCAGTGACATTTTAAAAAACTATTCTTGAAAAATATGTCTGATATACAGGTGTATTATATTTTTAATATAGTACAAATATTCGGTGATAAATTTCTCTTTATTATTTTATATTGGTTTAATCGTAGCCAGGCCCCAGGACCTAGAAAAAGATCGAGGGAGGGGGGGAGGCAAGAAATACAATCTAATTTATCCTAATCTATCTTTTTGATAAATTATCTATTGCATTTAGCCCAGGGGTGGGCAATTGTTTTCGTATCTACACTGCGCATGCGTATTGATGTGGCCGTCCTAGTGGAAAATACGAGACGAATCTTCGGTCGGGCACAGGAAGAAAATCTCGGTTCAAGGCGGATTTTTCTGACTGTCTTGGCGGGCCACAAAAAACTCTTAGCGGGCCGCTATTTGCCTACCCCTGATTTAACCTATTACATTTTACCTATTACAATTAGATAAAATTTTATCCAGTACATTTAGATAAATTTATATCTTATTATATATTATTACTAGTTAAACCAAGGCCAAAGGTTTGGCGCCAAACGTATGCCCATTGATAATTCTTCCCATAAGTTCATTTGTAGTTTTCCACCGTTAATGCACTACTCCAACCACAATTAAATCCCACCAAAAGTTTGGTGGCAAACATATGTCCGTTGATGACTTCATTCACAGCTTTCCACAGTACTATTACTCCATTTACTAGGTAGGCTCCCAGAAATTTTAAACGCTTTTCGAGGGATCATTTCCGATCCAGGGCAGCTAGGGCACGATATGTTACCCCAACAAGGTTAGAACTAAAGAGTACCATCATAGAGAAAATCAACAATTTCTGTCACCGATGACGTCACACGTGTCCTCCCGCCCGTCGTTCATCCGTTTCGTTCGCCCGGAATTACGGCTATCATATAATATGGTGACGATTAAATAAATTTTCCTCTATCAAAAATTTCTTAACAAAGTCCTGTGCTTCAGGTGGATATTTAAAATACAGTAATGTATGCATTCACATCTCATTGGTTATAATGTTTCAGCTGCATGTTGAATGCTACACTTACTTTTTCCCCATAGGAGGTTGAATCATCTACGACGCATATTAAACCAGGAGCACAGTGGCAGGACAAGTAACTCATATAAGGACTTATACCTCTTTGACCTGTTCTCTCTGCATAACATTCTTGATCTGCGGAAAGGAAGAGATGCGATTTTTAACATTTTATAATTAACTGTCATCAGTGTTAGCAATTTATAAATAATATATAAACACTCTCTCAAGGAGCTGGGGCAAGGGTGGTTCAGTCGGTAGCGCGCCAGGCCCGTAATTTGCAGTTCCCAGGTTCGAGTCCCAGCTAGATAAGCGTTGAGATTTATATCTGCAAAACTTCCCACCCTGCACACGATCAGTAGGGGACACCGATGAGCTTGGAAAGATCACCGTCTGTTGTATGGGACGTTAATCCGTGGCTCCGTGTGCGGGCGAGCTATACCCTGTGCAAGTTAAAAAACACGCTTGACAGAAGACTACCATCTGTCTTCCAACAGCTGTTCCAGTGTGTCCCCTTCCCCAACATTCTCCTTAATAGTACTAAATTAGTTACTTTAAGAATTAAATCGTCCCTTTATGAGATATTTAAAAATAATGTCACTGGTGGGAAGAAGTGACAAGAATTAAACTGAAATTTTCGACTTTTTTTTTTGGGGGGGGGGGGCAAGTATGGGGTGTGGATGTTACATATTTTATGGGACAAATACATATATCAAAGAAGAAAAAGACATAAACAAATACATTCTATGATTAATCAAGTAATGAAAAATTAAATTAATTCTTCTGTTGTCAAAACTCTTGACTCAAAACTTTGACGCATGACTATAATCTAATATAAATAATAGATGTAATTTTTTTACCTTTAGGACTCGGCAGAGTCACTTCCAATAATGAATATTGACGTCACTCTTAGTTGGATTCACGGGACACACTCAATAGACTCATGCTACTTGATTAACTCTTCAGAAGATCTATTTTTATTTTTAGGAAATTTTAATCCTCCTACTCTCACATAATTTCCGAAATATTTTCCTTCCTAGTCAGTGCATACCGGAAATTCAAACGGTAAGTAGGGTGGGTTGACGTATTCGAGTCCCATTTCACATACTTGAATCTCTGAATGTGAGCTGAATGAAAAAGAGTGCGGTTACGATCATCTGATGGGTCCCTTCCACTTTGGGGCGGGAGTGGCTCAGTCGGTAGCGCGCCAGGCTCATAATCTGTAGTTCCCAGGTTCGAGTCCCAGCTGGGTAGGCGTTGAGATTCATCTCCGCAAAATTCCCCGCCCTGCCCACGGTCAGTAGGGGACACCGATGGGCTTCGAAAAGCCGCCGTCCGTAGGATGGGAGTCCGTGGGTCCGTGTGCGGGAGAGCCATACCTTGTGCACGTTAAAGAACCCACACGGTTTTTACACAGTAAATATTAAAACTGGATGGCCTTGACGGGAGGCTACCATCTGTCTCCCAACAGCTGTTCCAGTGGGTCTTCTCCCCCAACATTCTCTGAGTTTTCGGGGTCAATGTGACCTGGCCATTTAGCCCATGGTGTGCAAAAAAGTGCCGCTCAGAGGTAAAACAACCCAACAACAACAACCCTTCCACTCTACCGACGCATAGCGTGGTCTCGCCTGTGATGATGAAGTACCCGCCCATAGAGGTCCTGTATTAAATATAGCCGGATACCGAGATTTGTGATGATGTTGAAGATTTGAGATGATAAAGATTATAGATGTATACTATAGAATTTGTAGGTAATTGAGTTTGAGATGGAATATAGAAAAATGGAATATTTGCAGAGTTTAAGAAAGAGATGGAAACGTCGCAAATGGCACCCGAACGGATATCAAAAGATTGTAGAGGCGAGAGATGCCACACCTCCTCTTTACTGAAACGAATCATGCGAACGATTACTGCTGAGATTGACGTTTGGTTTGGGATTTTATGTTGCAAAAGCAGCTAAAGCCATGCTGCATGAGCTGAAATTCAAGATTTAACAGATTTAATTTAGATATTTCATTTACTTACACTTTAATTCGCATAAGGAGTTTATTCTTCAAGACAGTGAGTTTCTAATTTGGATTTTGCATAATATGGAAATTCCCTTTGTAGTAGCACTATGCAGAAGTGGTGTAGCGTGAATGCAATTGGGAATGCTGTGAAACTGTCAAATATATTCTACTTAAAATTCTTCCAGTAGAATCAGTTAATTCAAAAAGTAAACCCTCAAAATTCGCGGGATCCACATATCCACGATTTAGTTCAACGTTTTATTAAATTCGCAATTTATTTTTGACTGTTATTTAAACAATTTTACTGCTTCCAATTAATTGTAAATCATCTGTGAAGTATCTTTTTTGAATGCTTGGGCAGAGTTTGAGAAATAAAAGTACGAAAACTGATCTGTGAAATTCAAAGGGCCAGCGAAAGTTGAGCGATCCTGTAATGGAGGGAAGACTCAAATTTACAAAGTAATTGAGCTACATTCCTTGTCTAGTTTGAAATTCAAAATGAACTGCAGAAATGGCAAAACAAATGACTATCACTGAAGTCTTTTGCTTTGGCTAGCAACAATAAGTTTCCATCGCCCTCCAAGGAGGATTAGTTTTATGCGTATTATATCGTTATTTATTGATTTTTCTCTATGTTCTCATACGTTTACCTTTTTACTTTCTATTACGTTTCGTCGAGCCATGAATTTAATCACTAGCTTTCCTAACCCAAAAGTTTTAAACTGAATTATGGTCTCAACAACATCTGCAAATTGCACATTCGCAAGAATTTACAGAAAAGTAACCCTCGGGGGGTGTTGAGGATTTACTTGTACTGCACCTATTCAGTAGTCACGAAGCCTGAGCTGCAATTGGGAAGACTATGAGACTGCGCAGTTGACACTTTGACTTTTCTGATAGATCATAGAGCGTCCCCAGAAATTTCTCTACGGATGGGGTGATCTTTGAAATAGTGCCATTGCTATTTCTGTTTTTAGATAATGGTTGTAACTTCTTAGAATACATTTAACCATAGCTTGTGTTGTTTTATTAATTGTATTTGTTATAAAAGAAAAAAAATATCTAGCAATAACAAAATGTAACTTAAAAAAAATCACGTTTTTTGGGGTGGGGGTGAGTAGGGATGGGATAGTACCCCTTACTACGGAAGCTCATTGAAAAGTGATAGGTGAATGATAAGTTTAATTGGGATCTGAGGAACTTATGAGCTATGAGAATTGTGCAACCTATTAGTCTTCTCAGATTCCATTCACACTACTCCAAAGTAACAATTATATTTAACGTTACTATTGCTTTGATTATCTACTTTCCCTCTGAAAGAGAACATGGTTCGTAAAGAAAAAAAAGTCGTACTAGAATTTAACTACAAACATTGGAAACGGGAAAAGATGAATCAGTTTTACGCACTCAAAGTTGGCATTGGTTCGCACAGCCCGTCAACAGTGATGCTTACGGCAACACAACATTTCCCTTCAAGGCAGTCTGCGTCTGATCTGCATACTTCCGTGCCGTTGAAGTTCAAAGGCGGACCTGGATTCTGCAAGTACATCAGAGTGAAAAAAAAAATACACATTTTAGAAATTAATAAATTAGAAAAGTTATAAAATATTTAAAAGTTTTTTTAATTTTACCAAACAAGAAAAAATTGTGAATTTTTTAAAATCCACGTGGTTTTTTAAAGAAATATTTGAAATGCTTCTTCGTTTGTTAAGCAAGAAGAATATATTTATCAGGCAAATGAAATAGATGTTATTCTCTTACCTTTATAACTGAAGCTCTAATGAGGTGAAATGCCCACATACAGGAAAAGAAAAGGAACATGTTTCTGGTCCTGAAAACCGAAAAAATTTTTTTTTGTTTTAAATTACACAGTAAATATTTTATATTTATTATCATATATTAATTATTTATTTCAATTTATTAATAAAATTTAATAGGTTTGAACATTTATGCAAATGAACAAAGAATATGCATGTTGGAATGGGAAATGCTATTTAGAAGCCAAGAGCATTAGCTCTTAAGGGTTGAAATAGTAAGTATTAAGCAACAGTCTAATCTTATAAGCAACATCGGAAAATATGGGTACATTTAATTTATTGATAATAAATTATAAATCAGGTAAGTTTAATCTATTTTATAAATATATGTTGAAAAAAAAGATGCTTTACGTTGCTAATATTTCTAATATTTAAAGGGATTGAACTGAAAATATTTTGTCGAAGACAGAAAACATGTTAATGAATAAATTTCTCTTTTCTTACAACTGTAATTTCATATCTTATGTAGATCCCATAATTTTCTATTACGATATAATTCTTTTACAGTTGCAATTGAATTATCAGAATATAAAAATAAAATTAGAATTTTAAAAACATACAAATGTACAAAAGGAAAAATGGCTAACTTACAATATTTTTCAAATAATACATTTTTTTTAAATTTCATCTTTATTTTAATTAATTTTTATTGAACAAAACGTATCAAACAAATTTAATCAGCCGAAAAATCAATAGGTATAGTCATTTTTATAAATTTGCAAATAGCAATACCTCACAAAAAATAATAATAAATGGTAGTAAAGAACTTAGTAACTGTGAACAATAAAGTGAATATATTTATGTCTTCTGTTTTAAGATTTCAAACTCAAATGCAACTGTTGGGCCATCGCAGTGTATCTGTTACCGCTAAAGCTCGAAAGCCGTTAATGTGCACATTACCTAGATAATCTGCAGATTAACTGATTTGCTCCGTTAACATGCGGAATCAAGAGTTTTCCGCATTTTACCTAGGTAATGTGCACATTAACGGCTTCCGTATCGTTAAAGTTCAAAAGTTTGTTTCTCTCATAGTGGTGAATCTCTTGAATATGAATCTTCGTGTCACGTGATTCACTCGTCCGCATTATAAAAACGCCCCGGATGAGCGGAGGCCAAGTGAGAACGAATCGGTAAAGTGATTCATTCTTGATAACGAATCACTAAAATGATTCGTTCTCACTTGGCCTGCTCATTTTGGGGGCTTTTTTTATAATTCGGACGACTGATTCATGTTGACAGAGGGATGACCCTGGTTTCAACTCTACTCTCGGACACTAGATAAATAATATTATGTTAATTTAAGCGCAAAGAAATGTTCCTGTTGTTCCAGCAAAGATCTTATTTTCACTTTAACGAATGCCTAGTAGGTAATGTGCAGATTATCCAGGTAATTTGAGAAATGAAACAATTTTCCGCACGTTAACGGATCACCCTATTAATCTGCACAATACCTAGATAATCTGTAGAATAACTGATTTCTGCACTTTAGCGGTAACATATCCATAAAACTTTTTTAGTTTCGTATTTTCTTTTATTATTTGTGACACACCTGAAGCAGATTGTTTGCACATCTGTGGAAATCTCTACCCTGGAAATGAAAGTGGATTTGTTCTGCATCGAAACCGAGACCTGCAATTAGGCATTTGGGATAGGAGAAACGATTCTTTTTTTGTTTAATTCACTGTAAATGCATAACTAAGCAAGAGTGAAAAAGTCCTAGGAAGGTGACGATTCACACATGCGTAAAGTTCTTAATAGTAAAGTTATTGCCCATAAATTAACCCTGGTGTAATCGCAAGCAATCTGACCATATTAGTGCCCGAGTATAGATATCCTGCATCCCCACCATCCGTACACCCTGCTTCTCCGACTAAATGCCCTTTCTATAAAATGTTTCACTTTAATTTTATTACTTTTACATTTGTATATTTTATTAGTTAAAAAATATATATATGTATATACACAGATATAATATTATATGCCTTAAATTAAAGTAAAAATAGGAGAAGAAATTTTACTTCGATATGGCCGAGTGGTTAGCACGCTTGGCATGATCTAAGGGACCTGGGTTCGAGCCTCGGGTAGGGTATGGATGTGTGTGTTGTTTTTCTGCTGAGGTCCTGCCATCCTCACAGACCTTCTACTATGGCATATAAACTGACAGGCTCCTGTCAGACCTCTGTGGCAAGCAACTGCTTGAGGGGGTATTTATTTTTTTTTAAATTAACTGTCTTCATGCGTGTTTTGATTTTTTTCTTTGAAACACTTAATATGGCTTTTGCATCCCTAGTTAACTAAAATAAACTTTTAATTTCATCCGCAACATATGCATATATGTGTATATAAATATATACAGGGTATTTCAAAACTCTCTGCATAAATTGCAATGGGAGATAGGAAACACCAAAACAAACTTTTTTGTTCTATGAATCTATGTCCGCTGACGTAACCCTTCGGTGCTAGAGGGCCCTGTTTGGCGGCTTTGCAATTGGCTCTGTAAGGGGGGCATTGTGGCCCCTTACAGATTAGTCTAGTTAACGGAAGAGAATGTTTACACAACGGACTTGTTTGTCGTCGGCATTCGTAAATCAGACATATTAAGTGTAACGTGGAGTGTTTCCAGACATTGCAATCTCAGGATTACCCTCTTCGTGTGGAATTTGTGCGCTGGTTTCTGCAGCAGACCGCGGTGCAGCCTAATTTTCCTGCTCATGTGCTCTTCTCAGGTGAGGCCTCTTTCACACGTGAGGATGTGTTTAACGACGGGTCGCCAGCACACTTCAGCAACGATGTGCGGGATTATTTGAACGCCACTTTTGGGGGCCGATGGATAGGTCGGGATGGACCCGTCGCGTGGCCACCAAGATCGCCCGATTTAACATGTATCGATTTCTTCGTCTGGGGACACATGAAGAACCTCGTGTACGAGATCCCATTGACTCAGATGAAGATCTCGTCGCAAAAATCGTTGTCGCCGCTGCAACTGTTCACGAAATTCCGGGAATCTTTCAACATGTACGGCAATCAATGTTTCGACGCTGTCATGCATGCAATGCTGTTGCCGGTCGCAACTTTGAGCACCTTCTTTAAATAAACATGTTGTTCACACTTGTTCCCATTCATTTATGTACCAGCTCCACCGATATTTCTGTTAGAGCCCTCTAACACCGAAGGGTTACGTCAACGGACATACATTCATAGACGAAAAAGGTTTGTCTTGGTGTTCCCTACAGCCCATTGAAATTTGTACAGAGAGTTTTGAATACCCTGTATATATGAGATGCAAAAAAAAACAAGAAAAAAAAACACACGAAATATATAAATATAAATGAAGAATAAAACCGATATATACAATATATATATAAATGAAGTTTGAAGAATAATCTTACTATATGCACACTAAAAACGAAAAAATAAAAAGGAAAACATAAAATCACTAAACGAATTCATATTAGCTTTAAAGGAAGATACGGCGTCGCCGATAACATCCTAAGGTCCTTGGTTTATCACAAACAAGAATATCCACACGAACTCTGGGGTCCATTCTGTGGGCATATTCATAAAAGAGGCTTACGGCACTTTTTTTTAAAAAGAAGACCAATCCTAATATGTTAATTTCCAATCTTCTGAACTATGATTATCAGTGCATTTTGCGACGAGGTCATCATTCAGAGGCTCAAGATGAAAGGATCAAAATCACTTTTGAAAGATCCATATTTAGATTTGCATCAGATTTACCGTCAGTATCTCATGTATAAATACTATGACATAGGGTAAAAAAAATCTGCATCTTTTATTTTATCTTTATGATCCGAACATCCCCACAGAGAAAAAACCAGGGGGGTAAAAATATTCTTATACCCATATACCGACGCAGTAGGGATTATAGCCCTCCCCACTTTACGGCATGGGAACATATACATTTTATGAAGCCCAAAAAGTCAGAGATTAAGCAATCCAATCCTGTTCATTAGACTCAACACAATAACCCCTCTCCCAGATAAAAACTTTTTTGGATTCACCATTGTGCCAAGAAATTTTAAATAGAGGCAAACAAATTCTTTATTCCGACTGTTTCAAATATCCAAACGTTCGAAAGTCTTACCTTTCCAACCTTTACTTGACCTTGGTTAAAGACAATTCTTCAGCGGATTTGGATCTGAAACTTTTATTTC
Organism: Ryuthela nishihirai; assembly: GCA_038380435.1. NCBI lineage: Eukaryota > Metazoa > Arthropoda > Arachnida > Araneae > Heptathelidae > Ryuthela > Ryuthela nishihirai. The sequence goes on from JAWZYU010000020.1 coordinate 51,167,767, forward strand.
TTGTCTTTCAGAACAGTTATTTAAAGTTGACGATATAGCATAGGTTTTATTCTCACAGCTTTGGGATCAAATTTATAGTTTTAATAAACCACATAGTAAACAAATATGATGGCCGTATTGTCCAACCTAATTATATGAGAAAAGAAAATTTTTAAAAATTTCTTTGTTCTCCAAGTGAACGTGACTCTTGTCAGAAACCTAACTCGTATAATATGACTCCATTGTTGAATCATCTGATGATACTTAGCGAGACCAATGAGGAAGCTTTGCATCTTCTAACTTGATCTCTGGATGCGAAATGTGACCTGTGAAGTGGGACAGACCATTTTCATTTGAAGGTTAGAAAGCCTAACAGTGTGGAAAACTGGTTACAGTCAGTGATGTAGTCCAGCCAAAGAAGCAACAAGACAACGCCCAATACTTTTTTTAAGAAACCAAGACGCTCCCCTGTACTTTGATGTTTTTGTTAGATCACATGAGATTTTTGAGGAATAGACGGACAGATGGCGGTCAGTAATTGGTGAATTTAGTTTCAGGGATGCCTAAAACGTGTTTTTTCGTTGAAATCTTGAAACATTCATAAAAAAAAATTTGCAATATTTTCTCTGTATCATTCTGATGAGAAAGTAAAAAAAAAGAGCACTGCAGGTTTTTTTAGGAATACGTCACTGGCTACAATATTGTTATGAGTTAAACGGATGGAAACTGAGCGTGAGTTCAAAAATAGTATTCAACAATTATAATTCTAAAATAATATAATTTATTATAAAAATATGAATGAAAACGTTTATATAAACTGAATTCAACTAACATAAATTTATATCAGTATAAAAGTAAACATTCAGAGGAACATAGCACCTTTTTTTACAATTACTACGAAGAGATGTTTCTTCTAAAATTCTGACTATCTACACTCAAAACATAAAATAAGGCTTTTTATATTTGATAAGTGGCGCAATCATATTTGTGAACAAATCTGCAATGTATAAAGAATAACCTTATCAATTCCTAAACTAAATATAACTATGCATCAAATGATGAACTCTTCCTACAGAAAAATTGAGATTAGCTCTGCTTGTTCGACTAATATGTAACCTCCGTCACATTTTTTAGTATCCTTCTTTTTTTTACTAGTCGGCTAACAGGATCAACACTAACAAACTTATTTAACCTCTCGCGAACACACCAAATAAAACGTTTCTTCTTTAAACAGCACAGAGTAAAACAAACTACGTTTTCCTTCACAATCAAATTCCTCTTAATTGCAACTTATTCTTTATTTTTTAAGTTAAGTTCGTTCGAAGTGGTTGGTTATGTAATTCTCACGCTGTAGCACATGCGAGCATCAAAACGATACCAAATCACAAGTTCATTTCAGCACGTTCATCTGTCGTAACAATATATTACAATCAAGGTCGCGTTTAGACATTTTCGGACCCTAGGCATAAAGTTATATAGGGGCCCCCTACACCTTCAATTACTATGTAGATATAAATATATATAATTTAGAATCCATAATCGAGTAAAATTAAGAAAATAATTTTTTTAATTATATTTTTGTATGTCAAAGCACTTCAAATAAAACTTTTTTTGCACAAGATAATTACATTATCTTTCGAATTTTTAGTTCCCTAAAATCGTTAATTAATAAATAATTTAATTTTGATACGGTCGAGTTATTAGCATGCTTGACTACTGATCAAAGAGTCCTAGGTTCGAGTCCCGGGAAAGGCATAGATGTTTGTGTTGTCTTTCTGCTGAGGACCCGCCATCCTCACAGACCTTCTACTGTGGCGTATTAAACTGACAGGCTCCTGTTAGATCTCTGTAGCAAGCAGCTGCTTGAGGGTATATTTATTTATACTGTATTTTTTTCTATGTGTTTTGATTCTAGATGCGTGCTCAATATCTTGGGCATTAGGTAGTTTCACTTTGTAAATACTGATGGGATCAGAAGAAGGAGTCATCAACCTACTTTGAGCATTATTTTGTGCAGAGACTGCGTTGGTTTGGCCATGTCACCCGTATGCATAGCTGCAGATTGGAAAGTAGGATTATGAACAGTGTGCCTAAAAGCTTTAGGAAAATGGGGAGGCCTAGGATGCGATAGGCAGACAATGCCAAACAGGACCTTGCTAGAATTGGTCTACAGTGACCAAATGCATCAGCTGCAGCTCAGGACAGACATGTCTGGAGAGCAAAATTACGGCGTCTAACAGAATCTCCATAGCCAATGGCTGCATAAAGATTTGAATGTATGTAGGTATGCATTAAATTTTTTGCTCTACGAGTATACTTCGTGAATAATTTTTAACAATTTTTCGGTACGGAAAATGAATGTTTTCCTTCAGCGATACTCATTGGCAACACTAAAAATAATCCTGATTTCAACATTTGAGAATGACGAAATAATTTCTATATCGTGAATAAGTTCTAGGAGGCAACTTTCGGTTTGATTTTGACAAAATTTCAAATTGCTCAATTTCTGCTTCCATTTTCTCGACATTTAAATCACTATTATAAGATTCTGCAATTTTTAAAATATAATTGTTGGAATTTTTCTTATTATGATAAAGCAGGTCATTAAATTTCTCGTTTACTTCCTTATAAACTTGGCTTCTTCTGCTGATATAAAAAATTATTTTATCACCGCAATAAAAGAAATTTTCCTTTGAAATATTTTTTAATTCGTTTTCTTTGAAAACGAGATAATAGTTTCGCTTTGTCGTCCGTCTATAGTCATCGAACTTTTTTGTTTGCAGAGATAAATAAAAACTCCTTTTTCTGTTGGATAAGTATTGATACGCACTTTCCGAATATCTCTAACGCTATAATTATGCCCTCTAGTGGTGGAAAAAATTTGAAAATTCCAGACGAATATTGCAAACGATGTATTTATGCTAGAATTTTGGTGGTGGAATGTGAAGGCCACGAAGTTTCCATTTCTAACAATGAGTTGACCCCTTAGACCCAGAGGGGATGGGAAAACACCTTTTTAGTTTTAGCAGATAATTGTTTGTTTTTAGAGATAAATGAAAAATTCTTTCTGGGTTAGATAGGAATTAATAAAATATTATGATTCACACTTTTTAAATAATACAAAAACTATAATTGTGCTCTCTAATGGTGGAAAAATTTTCAAATTCTAAAATTTCAAACAAATATTGCAAATGACATATTTAAGCTAAGAATTTTAAATTTTGGTGGTGGAATGTGAATGTCATGATGTTTCTATTGGCAACAATGAATTGACCTCTTAGATCCAGGGGGGGGGACAATTTTTTGTTTTATCAGATAATTGTATTTAGAGATAAATAAAAAAAATCTTTTTAGGGTTAGACAGGAATTGATAAAATGTTACGATTCCCACTTTCGGAATTTTTTGAACACTATAATTGCGCCCTCTAACAGGAAAAATAATTCACGTATTATTTAATAAAACAAACTAATCTATTCTTTTTTTATAGTCATGCAGTTTCTTCTCCAATTGCAGGCTCCTCCAAGTGATTTAACGAGATAATTTTTCTCATTAGAGTTTCTTTAATCTCGCCGTAATTTTCGCTTGATGCCTGTACTACACAAGTGAATGCATACCACAAAGCATTTGACACTGCTTTCATCGTAAAATGTTTTTCTCCCCGGTAATAGCTTTTAAAAATGTACCACCGATGAGTTTATCTAGAGAGAAAAAAAAAACCTTGGAAGTTCTGGACCCACACTGAATCATCTATGCAATTTTCGAAAGTTGGCTTTTCAACTAAATTTAAGGAACGGTTTGCGCAAGAAATAAATTCTCTCGAAGGGCTGCGTTAACACATTGTGAATGGGATACGATCTGCAAATTTCCGTAATTATCAAGCTTGCGGCCGGAATAAGACAGTTCCCTTCATAAATAATGGGTATTTTCGACCTAATGTCGAAATTTTGACGACTACAGTTTTCTTGTATTCATTTTGAAGATATTCTATTGTAACAGTTTTTAAAATTTTCCCTTTTTTTTTTAAATGCGAAGTTATGGGTAAAATGAATAGAAATCTTTCTTATACTTTACTGTGCAAGACATAACGGACTATTACAGTCAATATGTCTGACATTGGATGTGGTATCTAAATTTTTTGATAAATATTTTGATTTTTTTTATTCTTTTACGAAATTATCTAATAACTCTAAATATTAAACAAATATTGTTTGAAATCAAGATTTGAATAACTTTCATTGAGATCTATAATTATCTCCTGTGGTAGTGTTTTCTGAAAAAATAGCTTATTTTTAAACTTACGGAACTTTAAATGTGGTTTCCCATTCACAAAATACGAAACTGTCTCAACATGCCTGATGTATGCTACGGTATCCTCACAATCCATATTTTTTAAAACTTCCATTCGACTAGCAGGAGAGAGTATTTGAACTGCTTTTGAACATGGATATTTGGAACTAGTGTTTTATTCCCTCTAAGAATTGAAAGGTTGTTTGTACCTAAACAAATTTTTGTTGATACCTAAACAAAAGAAATACTGGCACCCCTAGGCAAGTGCTTAATATCCTTTATGGACTAATAAACTTAATGTTTGACATGTCCAGGGGTCTAGAAAAACATTTTAAGTTTTAGTGGTAACTATATATAGTTACCGAATTCGTTGCTATCGCGCTTGGCTACTGATCTAAGGGACCTGGGTTCGAGCCCCGGGTAAGGCATGGATGTGTGTGTGTCGTTTTTCTGCTGAGGTCCTGCCATCCTCTCAGATCTCCTACTATGGCATATAAACTGACAGGCTCCTGTCAGACCTCTGTGGCAAGCAGCTGCTTGAGGGGGTATTTATTTTATTTTTATTTAAGGATAAATTGGAGTGACTCGATCGAGCCGGAAAAAAAGTTCACGAGACAGGAATTTCATTGCAGTATAACATTCACTCATCCATTTTACTTGTCTTTAAAATTTCTTGAAAAACGTCTCATAAGTGTCTCATAAGTCGTCTCAAATATATATGTCTAATAATTATTTTTACCCACCCCGAATATCTGGGACTGGTGATTGGATTATTTAGTCTTGGAGTGTTCTTTTTAAGGGGAAACGGAAGTGTCTTATTCAAAAATTTTCGCAGTTTCAAATAGTTTTTTCTGATTTGATTATTCTGATAGTATGTTGCAATGCAGCTCCGTACCGCACTTAAATAAATCTGCTCAAACTAAATAATTCTTTATACGTTCTTCATGTTTGAATTCTTGATCTTCCCTTCTGAGTGCTAACAATGAGAAACCCGTTAAATTAAATGCTTGATATTAATTTGTTTTGTTTCCTGATAAGAGAAGTTTGTTGTTTATATTGAAATAATTGGCGATCCCACCATAATAGTTCGATTAATAGAGATTTTCGGTCTCATAGAGAAAACACCCGGCCACGTAGTTGGGAAGGAAGAAAAACAGAATTTTAAGATATAAGAAACAAACTTTTACATTTATGGATTTGTTTTTAAAATATTTCTAATTCTATATCATGTATCAAATTTAGTGGAAATAAAAAAATAATTGAAAACTATTATAATTACATTAAATGTAATTTCAAATTTCATACATTTCTCACTGCCCTCCCTCTGGAATTTATAAATCCAATTTTTTTTGGTACGAATTCCTTGCTATATATAGTTACCGATCGCACCAGTTAGAGCCGCTACTGGATGAGAGAATTGTTTATACTGCATTGGAAATTCAGTCTGTTACCTACCCCCCCTCTCCTTTTACATTTTTCCGACTGGATTGTGTTTCTTCTCCCTCCCTCCTCCATCTCGATTTTTTTTTCTAGATTCGGTCCTGAATTGTCAAGTAGAATCTTGGGAATAAAATGAATATCTCGTTTCCTTGAAATACTTCACCTATCGTGGGAGAAGAAGAAAAAAGCCCTATCCCACTTTTTATCACCGCTGTATCATGAATTTATCCCCATTCCTTACGTTATTATTTCTTTCTCGTGTGGGGCGACTTGCAAAATACTATCTAATTTGTAACAAAAGAAAGTTAGAGATTTAGTGCGTCTCTTTCATGCCGTAGGCCACTCACTCCATTTATCGGAGGTTCCAGATAAATTCTTTATCTTGCTTTTCCTGTGCTTCATAACAGCCGTAAAGAATTTCACGAAAAATTCGTAGGCTTTATCGGGAATAATTTAAACAAAGGAGTGCATTTCCAAGGCTACAACTAGCCAATAAGTAGAAATGAGAATCATGAGCATTCTGTAATTAAACCTTTCATTTTACGCTTAAGGTTTCAGGGGGTCCGCAGGCCTAATGCTCTGTAATATTATTCCGATTTCCAAATATAGGTGTTTCTATTCGTTCTGTGATGTTACACCGTTCTCTACACTTTTCCCACAGCAAATGTTCGAGATTATTCTAAACTAATCTGAACAGGTTTTATAATTTAGAATTTGTAGTTGAAATAAAAAGAGCAAAAATTAATAAATGATCTATAGCAGTCATGCCAAGCGTGGCACGCTGAGTGAATTGAAATACAGTATATGATCTCATAAGAAAAATTCAATTTTTAATTAAATAGAAGCATATAATTCTTTTAAAGCTATTCCTGTTTTTACATCCTTTCAAAACGAAAGTTGTTAGACATTGGAGGTAAGAATGGGCGATCTGATGCACATTAACAAGGTGAGTGTGGAGTAACAATGACTGACCTTGACGAAGTTCTATTTCCATCCTATTCTTCCCCTCTCTCCCGACCACCCCCGCCAACACCTCTATAGTTCTCTCGGCTGTCGCATGCTCATGCCAGTACAGTCGGGGCGGGGGTGGCTCAGTCGGTAGCACGCCAGGCTCGTAATCTGTAGTTCCCAGGTTCGAGTCCCAGCTGGGTCAGCGTTGAGATTTATCTCCGCAAAATTCCCCGCCCTGCCCACTGTCAGTAGGGGACATCGATGGGCTTGGAAAGTCCGCCGTCCGTCGGATGGGACGTTAAGCCGTGACCCCGTGTGCGGGACAGCCATACCCTGTGCACGTTAAAGAACACGCTGGATGGCCTTGACGGGAGGCTACCATCTGTCTCCCAACAGCTGTTCCAGTGGGTCCCCTCCCCCAACCTTCTCTGGGCCTTCGGGGTCCATGTGACCTGGTCATTTAGCCCATGGTGTGCAAAAAAGTGCCGCTCAGAGGTAAAACAACCCAACCCAGCCAGTACAGTCCGTTGACTGTAGCACAAAAGTTGGTGTTATTAAGTAATACGGTGCCGTTAAAATGACTCAATAAAGGCAAAAACTTGATATACACTCGTTTCAAGACTTTTGGACAAACGAATATGGATTCATACAACAAAAGTATCTTGTTGTTTGTGTTTTATGTTGTGAAAGTTTCATATGCCGTACGTCAAGTTTCAAAGAGAATAAACTAGAAGAAACTATAATTAAACTATAAATAAACTAGAAGAAACAATATTATATATATATATATAATTAAACTATAAATAAACTAGAAGAAACTATAATTAGAAAATAAACTAGAAGAAAGCATATCGCCTATGGAGCATATGAGAATCTCGTTTTCAAAGAGAAGAAAGTTTTTCCTTTACCTACTCTTTCATTCGAGGAGGTTTTCCACTATCAAACCAAACATCAATCCATATTTAAGAACTCTGAGGAGAAAAGTGAAGTCATAAAAAGAGCTGTTTCTGGCTACAGAAAACAAAGTAGTATTTTTAGTCAAGTAATTGGAACCAAAAATAATGCTACCGAATGTAGTTACAAAATTGCGCAGTGTGTGGCTTCGAAAGGCAAGCCTTTCATAGATGGTGAATATATCAAGGAAACATTTTTCAGCAGTGATCAAATTTTGTTTTGTGATTTACCAATTAAAGAAACAATACTGTCTCGGATTCAAGAAATAACGGGTTCTGCGAGATCAGTCGAGAGGCGTATAACTGATATGGCTGAAAATGCAATGGTAAAACAAACAACCGGGTTACAGTCGCTCAAAAAAATACCCGAACACTATGGTTGATTACAGAATTCAGAAAAATTATCTGGCAATAATTTTTTTAGAAATTAGTGATCTGGCAACTTTCGTGTACTGTACAGCGGAGGTCCGCATATTCGCGGCTGCCAGATCACTAATTTCTAAAAACAATCGTTGCCAGATATTTTTTCTGAATTCTGTAATCAACTATAGTGTTTGGATACTTTTTTGAGCGACTGTACAACAAGATGTTATATTTAGTGTTGCTCTTGGCGAAAGTGTCGATGTGAATGACGTGGTGCGCCTAGCTACAATTGCGGAATATTGTGACAACGACCGTATTTATGAAGAACTGTGCTGCTTGATACCTCTTGATGGTACAGCCAAGGGAGAGGACATTATAACTGCATTTGTAAGCCATTTCAAAAATCAGAACATTAACATGAATAAAATATTCTGTGCTACTACTGATGCCGCCCCTGCAATGGTCTGAAAGAACAAAGGATTTATTAAACTGCTTGAGGATCATATTGGACGTCAAGTATTGAGCTTCCATTACATTATTATACACCAGTAGAGTTTGTATGCTAAGATTTCGTCACTGTACTTGAACTCTGTAATGGAAACTGTTGTCAAGATAGTTAACTTCATAGTTTCTCGCTTTTCAATGACCCACAGGCAATACGTCTCTTCTACAAGAAATGGAGAGTGCATATGCAGACCTCCCGCTGTACAGCAATGTTTGTTGGCTTAGTCGAGATAATGTTTTGAACAGATTTGTATCATGTCTAAAAGCAATCAAGGTGTTTCTTGACGAAAAAGAACAAAGTTTCCCGGAATTGAATGACAAGGACTGGCTGTGCAAGCTGATGTTTTTGGCTGACATAACTACACACCTGAATGAATTAAACTTGCGTTTACAAAGGCAGGGTCAAACAGCACTTGATCGTTTTGGGCACTGGGAAGGATTTGCGTCAAAATTACCCATATTTTGCCGTAATATTACCAGTAACACATACAAGTACTTTCCAAACGTAAAGGCTCATTCAAATCAGTTTACTGTCAACAGAGATGAGCTTCAGAAGTACGTTGAAGCGCTGAAAGGAGAGTTTGCTAAACGAGGTCAAGACTTCCAAATTCACGGGCCCATATTTTCTAACCTCATCAAGCCCGACTTAATTGATCTGACTACATCCCATTTGACCTATCTCTTTTGGAGTGAATGGATGTTGACAATTTTGAAATGCAACTCATTGAATTCAAGGCATCAGAGTTATGGGCGATAAAATTTCTAGAATTGCAGAAAACTCTTGAAGGAAACTGCTTGGAAAAGTCAGCTGCCATCCTCAACTGCTGGACATCCCTACCTGAAGCGTTCACCTGTTTGAAGAAAGTTGCATTTGCTCTGCTTTCGGTCAACTTATACGTGTGAACAAATATTCTCACACATGAAAGCTGTTTTAAGTCCACAGAGAAGTCGCCTAACACCTGTGCATTCAGAAGCCTGTGTGAAGCTGAAAGTGACCAAATACATACCTGATATTGAACAATCAACCAAGGAGAAACTAGGACAAGGATAACTAATTTATTTAATTGATTAATGACTCAGATCAATAATAATCAATGATTACTTATATTAAAATTTTAATAACGTGTTTTATGTTTGAATTATTTAATTATTTTGTTCTTCAAACTATGGGACTTTCTATCTTGACAAAATATACCTATGGCAATTTTATAATAAAATTTCAAAATAATGTGTTCAGAACTTAAATTTTGCAAAACACAATATTTGTATTTGTTCCTATTTATATTAAAGAATTGAATAATCTACAAAGAATACAAGAGTTATTTAATGTATCGGAAACATGATAATACAAGATCAAATTAATTTGTTTCAATGGTTGTTGCATATAAAAATATGGTGGACTTAGGTTGGCACATTGAGTGACTTTGCAACATTACTTCGACACAACACTACCAAAAAGGTTGCCGACCCCTGATCTATAGAGTTTGAGGCCCCTTAGAAATAAGGGGCCCTAGGCTTTGTTGATAATCAGAGTCTAATTATGTAGATTATAATTTATCACGATGATTACGATATATTATAATTTTAACATGGAGACCATTATTATTTTTATCGCATTTTATTTCTGGTATTTGAAATTTAAATTAATATTTTTTTTATACAATAAAGAAAGTGTGGCTTGGCCCGGTGCCTGTTGTTCATAAACAACTAACGAAAATATAGTATGCTAGCAAGGGCGACTTTTCTTATAGCATAATATAATTTCATGAAGTGGCCAAACACACTTATCCTTTTAGGTTACTGTAAGAGTTTGTAGTAATGGGAATATTTGCACGTATCAAACAAGTAGCATTCTACATCTTATGTACAAGTGAAGAAACCCAAAGATATTAAAGTATAAGCAATTTGATTCATTCAACTGATTAATTTAAAGATTATCATTCTAACGATCAAATCATTTATTTATTTATTTTCGAAATAGTTAAAACATGGAATTACATCGTAGCCAACTCCATGTGAAACGATACAGATTACTCTACTTTTATTTACATAATTTGTTTTTGTTTCATATACACTATCACATTGCGTGATTACAGAGTGATTGGTGAAGATTTGTAGAAATAACTGAGTTTCAAACGCTTCAGATTCATAACGTTTTTTGGATGGTTGATACTGAATTTTTTAGTTTTTCATTTCATTCTTGACGGCCAAGTTGACTATTTTACTTGCCTTCATTTTCAGAGTCATTTCCTGCCTTTTTCTTCATCGGTTTCCTTCTTATTTTCATCATCAGTTTCTTTGCCTTTATCTTCTTCGATTTCCTTCTCTTCATCTTTATCTTCCTTGCTGTCATCTTTCACGCATTTTTTTTTTTTGATGATGGTCTAAGGTATATAACATATATGTAATTAATTAAGCTTTCAAATTTCATATGACGCATATTGAAATTCAATTTACCTATTTTATAGCATTAAAATTAAGACAAAATAAATGTAAATTTATGAATGGAAGTAATTATAACAGTAGATAAAAGCACTACAGGAACGTCTATGTAGCTTAATGATATCGCGAATAAAGATCAGCAGACACAGTGTCACCAATCATGGTGTCACTGTATCTGTATATGTATTCGAATCTCGGGACGGCACGGCTGTATGAGAAACCAGGACAAGCATTATAGAGCTTCTAAGCTATCTCTGTTCTTTGGGCAGACAAGCAGCTTTTTTTCACTTAAAAGAATCATTTAATATAAGGGTGCTGAAAGTGAAGACTATAATTAGAAAATAAACTAGAAGAAAGTATATCGCCTCTGGAGCATATGAGAATTCTAATTTTCAAAGAGAAGGAAGTTTTTCCTTTACCTACTCTTTCACTCTTTACAAGTTTAATTTGAGATAGCGGATGATGGTAAAAATGCAAATACACTGGCGGAACACCATTAACAACTGAAGCGTAATCTATGAGATTTATTTAGTAGAAAAAAACCTGTTGAGAAAGGACAGTGATCACAAGTGTGAAGTGATTCAATGTTTATTTTACCTTTTAATCAGTATTATATTTTACAGAAGGCACATTTTAATAAGGTGTTGAATCTCCTCGAGCAGCAATGCAAGCTTCCAATCTGGTATGCAATCAGTCGTACAAATGCTGGATATCACGCTGGGAATACCATTCCACATGCCTTCAACTAGAACGCGTAATTCAGCGTATCCCAGACATGCTCGATTAAATTTAAATTTATTTAAACGCGTATCCCAGACATGCTCGATTGCAGACAAGTTCGGAGAGCGTGCTGACCAAGGGATTGGTACACGGCCTGAAGAGCATGTTGAGTTGCCCACGCAGAGTGTGTTGTCGGGCGTTATCCTGCTGGAATATAGCATTTGGAATTAGACTCAAATATGGGAGGATGACCGGCTGTATGATGTCGCTGACGTGTGATTCAGTGTACCCTGTTACAAACACCAGACACATACGAGAGTGATAGCTAATCGCTCTCCACATCATGAAGCCCGGCGCTGGTTGATACATCATGGAAGAAGCTGCTCACCTTGTCGCCTTCAGACACCTAAACGACTATCAGACGCTATTAAGCACAATCGGCTTTCATCACTGAAGATCACAGCTGCCATTCTTCCCTCCAAAGAACTGGTTCTTGATATCATGCAAACATGCTCGACAGTGACGAGGTGACGTGGTAACTGTGCCCGTAGTCCTACTTCCAAACGACGATTGCGTATCGTTCTTGTAGACACCCTTGGTATGACAGAGGATCGAATTTGTGAAGATGTAACCATCCGCTCTTCCACTGTTGCCAAATTTTTCCACAGAGATTATAGTGTCCGAAAGATTACGAAAATGCAAATCGTAGTATTTTATCAATTCCTATCTAACCCAAAAAGGAATTTTTCATTAATCTCTCATCATCATCATCATCATCATCATCATCATCATCATCATCATCATCATCATCATCATCATCATCATCATCATCATGAAGCAGCCATGGGCTATAGAGGTCCAACCAGACCGTGCAATATAGTTCTCCAAGCATATCTGTCCTCAGCTACATCTGCTGCATCTGGCCACTGCACACCAATTCTAACAAGATCCTGTTCGACATTGTCTGCCCACCGCATCCTAGGTCTCCCCCTCTTTCTGAGGCCTTTAGGCACACTGTTCATAACCCTATTCGCCAATCTATAATTATCCATACGGGCAACATGGCCAAACCAACGGAATCTCTCTCTGCACAATATGCTGCTTATAGGAGGTTGCCGACTACTTTGCCTAACTTCATCATTAGTTACAAAGTTGTACTACCTAATGCCCAAGATACTGCGTAAGCTTCTAGTTTCCTGTTATCTTGTTTACAAAGCATCCAAACTTCTATACCATAACTAACCCTAAAGAGAACCAAACTATTATGCAGTCTATTTAGTCTTTAGTGTATATGCCTATTTTCTCCTCATTCTCCATAGATTCTTAAAAGTCTCGGCAGCAATCTCTATTTGTCTGTAATCTCATGCCGCACATCACCAGTATCTATTACATAACTCCCAAGATAATTAAGCTGTGACACATGCTCAAGACTGCAACCATTCAAATTAACTGAATCACAGCCTGCCTGACCAATTTTCATCACTTTAGTTTTCTCTCTGTTTACAAGCAAACCTACTCTACTACCAGTCTCACCAACAGCTCGTATTGAACTCTTTAATTTGTCGAAACTTTTCCCTGTTCTAATTATGGCACCATTCAACATCATTTGTCAAAACATCATTTGCCCTTTTGCCATCAACATCATTTGCCAAAGGGCTAAATATCAGCATAATCTTAAATGGTCTGGAGATACGAAAATTTCTGATTAAGTCCAAAATCTTTCCCTTGCAGTGAATTTCGCATAATATAAACAATAACCAAATTAAAGAGAAAAAGAGACATAATTCACCCTTGTCGAACACCAGAAGCAATGCTAAATTATTTGATACAAACCTTACCAACTCTCACACGACTCACTGTTATTGTTGTGAACCCCGGTCATGCGTAGCTGACATGGGGAGCAGTAGGGAAACAATAAACTCGGGGAGTTTGCGTTGTGACTTTTATTTCTGCTTAAGTGATCGTACGGTGGACGTTTTACTCATTTTGTGCATTTACTTAAAAATTACTTTTTTTGCGGTTGGTACAGTTAATTAGTTTTTTACTCTGTTATTCAGTATGGAATATGTAGCTAAGGAAGTGGATATAAAAATAATCTTCATAATTTGATTTTAATTCATAAAAAATATATAAACTAGTCTTTAATATTTCTTCCTACTCTAATATTCATATCTTAAATAAGATACATTTTTACAGCATTACACAAATATATATATAATTCTCTTATTTGTGTATTTAAACAGATATTGGTAGGTGATTAATAGGTGATTTCAATATCGATACAATGAACACTAAAAAGCATGGCACGGAAAATTATATCATACTACTGACTAAAATGAATTTTGAAAGATTAATAAGGGAAGCTACAATGGAACAAATAGCAAAAAATAAAATTACCAACACCTGTATAGACCATATTAATATAAAACTGATTAAAAATATGTCAGCAAATTCAATAATTCAAACAAGCAAAATAGCAGATCACTATGATTTTAACATTGATTAGCAACACCAAAAACAATTTGAATAATACTAATTATACTGAAACAAACCAGGAAAATAAGAATTGGTCTTTTGACCATAACAATATAAACAAAGCTATCTCTGAAATGAATTGGAATTTCGAAAATTATGGAGACAACTCAATGGATGAATTAAACCTATATAAAGTATTAAAAGACATTTATGATTGCATTTTAGGAAAAAAAATAGAATATATATGAGGAGTGTTGGAAAGGTAAAAAGAAATCATAGCAAAAACTGGATAACACCTAACTTGATAGAATTAATTGAAAAAAGAGATAAAGCTTGGATTAAATTTAAAAACAATGATGAAAGTGATGCTTATAAAAATAGCTAAAATATAAAAAATGTGATTAATATTCAGATTAGAAATCAGAAGCAACTTTATTATAGAAATAAACTTGTAATGAAAAAAATGATATGAAGGCTACCTGGCAATAAATATATGAAATATTAGAAGGAAAGCAGAAAAAAAAATCAGCTGACGATGTAATAATTGACAATAGGTCTAAAAAGAAATTATCCGTGGAAGAAATAGCAAATAATTACAATGACATTTATAATACACTAATTTTACAGATAAGAAATACAAATCACCAAGACGATATAAATTATGTTCCAACCGTGATGCAAAGAGTTTTGAAATATATCTATATACATGAAATCACTGAAAAACAAACTGACGAAATAATTACTTCATTAGACACCAATAAATCACCTGGTTACGATAATGTTTGCATTAAACATATAAAATTTAATAAAGAGACACTACTTAATATTATATCAAAAATTAAAAATCAGATTGTATTTACTGGGAACATACCTACTGAACTCAAAACAGGTATTTTAAGACCTATTTTTAAAGGTGTTATTAAGGAGGATTTTTCTAACTATCGACCAATAACAATTCTGCCTATTTTTTCGAAAATAATGGAAAAATATATTTATAATACTGTTTTTGACTTTTTACTTAACACAACATAATTAATGAAAATCAATTTGGCTTTCAAAAAGGAAAAAAAAAACACAATTCAACTAATTTCCAAAATTGCAAATAATATTAATAAATCATCGAATAATAGGGATATCGATACAATAGATCATAGTATTTTACTAAATAAATTGGAAAATTACGGTATTCGCGGTATATTGTTAGATTGGTTTAGAAATTATTTATCAGACAGATACACAATTACTAAAATAAAAAACTGCTACAGCAGAAAAGTAATTACACGATATGGAATTCCCCAAGGCTCAATTTTAGGTCCTTTATTGTTCCTAGTATAATAAATGATTTGTTCAATACAAAATTAAATAGTGCTATTTATCTATATGCTGACGACATTGTTTTAATAAACAGTCAGAAATATTTAAATGATAGCATTTCAGAGATTCAAACAGATTACAATAATATTATTAGATGGTTAAATCATAATAAACTCTATTTAAATGAGAAAAAAACAAAACTGATAATTATTCATTCACCAGGATTTCATATTCATCAAAACCTCTTTATCAAAACTCATAAAATAAATTGCAGAAAAAAGGATGCTTCAAATTATGAATCATTATGTAGTTGACCACTTGTTGAGAAAGTAAATAAAATAAATTACTTAGGAATCATTTTTGATGAATATTTTAGGTGAAATGCCCATATATCCCATATATGTGAAAACTTGAGGAATATCAGCGAAAAAATTTCAAAAATTGAAATACGTACTAAATATGGAAACCTGTGTATTATTTTATACACCAATATGCGAATATATTTTAAATTATGGAATAATTGTGCGTGGAACAACTAACTTAACTAACATAAATAAAATAGGAAAACTGCTGTCTAAAATAGCTAAAATTATTATTCCGTTTCATTTGCAAAATAATTATAAAACTTCTCCAAATAGATTAACATTTTTAAACCTTTTATCCTACATCAATTTATATAAATATAATTAAAAAATATTTGACGAAACTTACAAACTAAGAATTCAACATAATAAAAATACAAAACTTCAAAACCAACGGTATTACAAATTGCCAAATTTTCGAAATAATTACGGGAAACGTACCTTCGAATATCAAGTATCCCTTATATTTAATGCTATTCCAAAAGAATTACTAAATATAGATTCTTTTAGAAGACTGAAAATGGAATTAAAAAATTATTTTTGGATTTTCTATTTAGCTGATTATGTGTTGTGTTTTGTGGATTTATTTTATGTACACCATTTTTGTGGCTGAATGACCTATGTTTAATTTATTCATTTTCCTGCAGATAAGCTTTTTAGCTTTTTGGGTCAAATGGTAAATGTATTTGTATTCTTTACTCTTATGAATAAAAATTATATTCTTAAAAAAAAGTAACAATTGTTCCGAGTTATGGGAAGTTTGAACACCAATAAAAAAAATTCGTCCTTAGCACCGTGAACCAGGTCGCACTTTAGGAGGAGCCGCAGTCCTTTGAAAGCCATAGAACACATGACCTAGTGGGCAAGATGGCTCACAGTCTGAGGAAAATGATTCCAGCAGTTTTCGTATGATTGAGTGTCAAAAGAGTACAATGAAACCTACTGATGTATTTGTTGATTTCAATATCCACGATTTCTATTGCATTATTAACATTACTCTGAGAATAAACTAGTGTCATCTGATTATAGTATGGGACTAGAATTCCTCCTAACATTAAAAATATCATTAACAAAAAATAAAAGTAAAATTGCTCCTAAAGAAAAAACCTGTGGTACACCATGCTCATCAGTATACATATGATGAGCATGCTGTGTCATGGTCAAATATACTGTGAGTGACTCACTGACAGGGGATCATGCTAACTCTAACTTTGATGCAGAAATGGTAGAGCTCTGAAAATTTGCACTTAGGGATAATCCGAGTCATAGATCACGGGAAAAATTCGAAATTTAATATCCGACATGCCTTTGTGGTCAAATAGAGGTGACATAGAGGTCAAACTGTGATCTTCGAGTGCCAGAAACGTAAAAATTGGTGTATGGTGTGTTCCGGGTTGTAAATCTCGAAAACTTTACGAATTTTGTATCTGCAGGGTGTTTCGAGGTCAAATTTAGATTTGTCGCTGCTAGACAGCTAAAAATTGGTTCCTCGGGGTATTTTGAGTCATAGATCTCGGAAATGTGAAAATGTGGATGTGATGGGTCCTTCGACGTTAAAGGTCAAATATTGATTTACCGGTGTTCGAGAGTTGAAAATTGGTGCCTTGGGGCATTTTGAGTACTAGATCTCCGAAATTGTGCCATATTGTAGATTGTGTGGGACTTTCGAGGTCAAATTAGATATAGCACTCTGGAGTTCTACAGGTTGATGCAGAGGGCTGTTTCAGGCAGTGCAACTCAGAAATAAGAGTCAGTTTCAGATGCGATGGCCCATTTCTGGTCAAAGAAGGGTCGGAGTGATAAGCAAGAAATTGATAAGCTTGAATTTATAAGATTGATTTTATTAACATATTGTTTTCTATTAGTAAGATAACATTTCAGCAAATTTTATTCTGCAAACTCCTTATACATCTATGATATAATTTGTATAGCAGAACAGCTTGAGATATTATGTCAAATCTTAAATAAAATGCCTACAGTTGTTACACTTTTGTCGAAATTGGTATGAAACATGTTAAGAACATGCAGTATAGCTGTTTCAGTAGATTTACTTTTGTCAAACCCATACTGATTATCATGTAGATTTCATTTGTATCAAAAATTTATTAAGCGAATATTTGTTAATTTCTCAAATACTTTGCTGAAAACTGATAACACGGACATGGGTCTATAATTAGAAATTTCCTTTTTATCTCCAGATTTATGAATAGCTGTCATTTTGCTAATCTTTGAGAGGTCGGGAAATTTATCCGTTGGAGTACAAATGTAAAAATTGTTTCACAGGATTAGCAAGTATTTAAGCGACATATTTAATAGCTCTAGGATGAAAATCATCGTGATCCGGTGATTTATTGGGACCTAAATATCGCAAAGTGTTTAAGATTTCGTCTTCTGGTAAAGGTGTAAAATATATGGAATATAAATTAGAGGAATCAACAAGAAAATTAGAATATTGCTCCCGAGTGGATGAAATCTGCGATAATAGTTTTTGGAAGTTCTATGAAATACTTGTTAAATAAATTTACTATCAAATTTAGATCTTTATTGTCGTTACTGTCATAAATAATTTTATCAATATACGAGACCTTTTTGTTTGGGTTAATTAGCTCTTTTAAAAAGTTCTGTGTTTAATGAGGGGAAACATTTAAAAACGAGTTTTGGTAGTAAATATTTTTCGACAAGCGTATGTTTAACAAATAGATTGCGAAATGTCTTGAAACGTTTAAAGTAATTTTGATCTTTTGTTTCTAAGGACTTTTCAAAAGTTTATTTTCATATTTGATACGTTTGTATATTGACGATGACATCCAAGGCTTTCTAAATTTTTTTTGAATTACCTAAAATTTTTGTATGGGAAACGAAAATCATAAATTTATTTTAGATAACAAGAAATCTTCCATATATGGCATTAACATCATTCTCATTTAGGTCCCCAGTTTACGGTCCCCAGTTTACCATCGAGAGCTCTTGCATAAAATGCTTCCAGAATACCGGCAGAAATATGCCGTATTGCGCATTCCTGCAAACACTTTTAAGAAAGATCATGATTCACTACTAATACTTACCAGTAGGTCAAACACTTCTTTACATTTCATATTTTCCCCGCAAGGGCAGTCATGTCTGTAAATATTAAGACCCAGAATATTGACATCAAGTGAACATCTTTCATCTGCAAATAGAAATGGTAATGGAATATCAAGAGCAAATAAAATTCAGCATGGATATAAATACTCTTTGTTGAAAAGAAATTGCCCTAACCGAAAGGAGGGATAAATTTTTCAAGATTGATTATGTCTGTACAGCGTGATATGGTATTCAAATGATTAAATTCCCAATGAAATCGGTGTAGAAACCACAACGCAACATAGATAGAAATATGTGTTCACTGTAGCAGGTATTGCTCGATCATAATTCGTTAGTACAGAATGTTACAAGAAGTTCTAAGCTAGGAAAGCAGTAGCAAAATTCGTGGAGTAAACAAGATATGCAAGAAAAGTTTGCGAAGCCACAGGAAGTTTCAGACACCAGTATGCTCAACTAAATGCCTTTGAGAAGATTAAAAAAATCAGATTCCAGGAAGATTGGCTTACCAACTGGCATCACTGACTCTCGTCTTGACCAGAATGCTAGACCTTTAGTCGACGTTAGCGGCAATGGACGTAAGAAGTCACCCACAACTGTCATCCAGCCTCCAAAGCCCACAGAGGTAAACGGAATGAGGTAACAACAAGTAGTCATGAAGAATAGCAGCAGTCGTTGGAACCACATTTTGAGGAAGAGGGGAGAGGAAGTGGTCACTCTCAAAAACGGAACTCAGTTGAACTGCACAATTATTCTTTCTGACTCTTTCTCTTACCTTTTGGGATAGGGATTCGTCCCCACCACACTGCCTCCTTGGCACTGTCGCTGAAAGTGAACTCATTTGCCATGTTATATGGGATGTGTAATCGCCATCAGTACATCACATTGTATCATTGGGCATCCTTGTAAACTGAATTCGCAGACTCTGGGTTTTTTCAGGTAAACCCTCCCAACTGCTATTGAATTGGTGGCATTGTGTGGTTTTCAGTTTAGGTCTTATTCTTCTTTACTTCTTATTTAGGTTACTTCTTCTCCCTTTCTTTTTGTTCCGAAACATGAATCATTTCATGTCTTATAGATCACCTATATGCTACACGCATCTTTTCATTCATACTGGAGGGGCATTGTTTCTTGAACAGAATATATTCCTACATTTGATAACTTAATGAAATTAGGTACTTTTCTAAAGATAAGGTTCATGGTTTGTCGAACAAGTTTTTTTTCTTTCATAATAAAATACACCGGGACATATTTGTGCAAGGTTTTGCATTTACTAATAGCCGACTCCAAAGCTATTACATATATTACTGTAAGTGGACTATAATCACTACTCTAACATAAAAACGCGTAATACGAATTCAAGTTTTGGAAGTGAAGACAACTTCACTCGATAGATAAAAGTTTCAGAATAGTTAGAAAGAAAATGGTAGTGTGCAACGTAGTCACGTTGACTGAAATTGTAATGTCTTGCTATTTTGCTACCATTGTAATTAGCGCTGTGAGTTGGTAACATCACAGTTAATAAAAACTATAAATGTAAGAGGTTTAGTAGTAAACGAAAAGTGTTCGTATTGTTTTGACGTTGAATAACGTTGAGTTCAGTTTTGCATTAGCAACACCCCCTTATGCAGGAATGAACCAGTCTGCGGCCCTGGTGATGGCACAAAGTTGAGGAGTGCCAATATACGATTGTAGAGCACACACGTGGTAATCAGTTTTCGCATTACTTTTGAGAAAGAATGGTTCAGCTTCATGATCTTTCTGACTTCTCTGAAAGTGGTATGATTGTGGGGGCCATGACGTTCAGGTGCCAGTATCTAGAGAACAGCAACCATGGTGAACGTCTCCCATTCTGTGGCATCACGAGTCTGCCGTGACTGGCAGAAAAGTGGTCGAGCAATCAGTTAAATGTCACATGTGCAGTCAACAGCTATGGCGAGCCATGTTTATCCTATCTCGTAACACAGCAATGACGCAGCACAGCGCCCCAGAAAACCACCCAGTACAATAATGGAATGGCGAAAACAATATCCATACGGACAATGCGCCAGAGTATGGGTTATGATAGTCGATCACCATCACGGGTACCCATGCTTATCAGGAGACACAAGAAATTGCACCTTGTATGGGCATGCCAGCACAAACACCACACCCCCAACATGTGGAAATCTGTCGTTTGGTCAGATGAATCTTGTTTCCAACTCCATCATGCTGATGGCGAAGCAAATTTTATTTTGGGTGACCAAATAAATCTTTTGAAGAAGGAAAATATGTCTACTTTTAGCGGCAGAAAGATTTACTTTGCGTGTCAAAAAGTAAGCTCGCTTGGGGACGGTAAAATGTAAGATCGCTTAGGGCAGCAAAATATATTGGTTCGGCCCTGGGTCAGAAAGAAATAATGACGATATAAAGACTTATTGATATTTACCTATAAAACCATTTTTTAATCACTTGTTATTGAACTGATAGAGTTAATATTCTGCATTACACATCTTAATGCTATTTTTAAGCATCTGCCACAATTCCTGGTTCCTACTCTTTTTATGCGAAGAGTTACGATGACCACGAACGCATGCATCGCCCTCGTGTCATTTTATAATTTAGAAAACCCAAATTATATTTTGCAACTTGTATCGTAGAAAACAAAATCCTAATCGACACGAGTACAATAGCGAACTCTGGAAGGCAATGCTTTTACGTCAGTATACTAATATATTAAATTTGTTTTTATTTTAGTTGAACAAACGGGTAGTGCTAATGTCTGATTTATGTGCTTATGTCAGACATTAGCAAACGACCATTGTAGCCGGTGACCCTAACACCGAGGCTCTACACTAGTACCAGGGGCGTAGCTATTGGGGGGGGGGGGGAGGCTTCCTCCCAAAGTAACTCGGAGTTGGCAAAATTCGAAGCGACTTCGTAAAATCTAGGTGAGTTGTGAAAATTTGTAATTTTTTTTTGGAAAATTAAGGGGAGTTGTCAAAATTGAGGCAACTTGGCAAATCTAAGGCAGTTTGGAAAATGGAGAGACGACAGAATTTAGAGCAGTTGGCAAAATTCAAAACCACTTAGTAAAAACAGGTGAGTTGGTAAAATTTGGGGAGTTGGCAAAATTCGGAGTGACTTGGTAAAATCTTGGGGAGTTGGCAAAATTCGGATTGACTTGGTAAAATCTTGGGGAGTTGGCAAAATTCGGAGTGACTTGGTAAAATCTTGGGGAGTTGGCAAAATTCGGAGTGACTTGACAAAACCTTGGGGAGTTGACAAAATTCGGAGTAACTTGACAAAATCTTGGGGAGTTGACAAAATTCGGAGTGACTTGACAAAATCTTGGGGAGTTGACAAAATTCGGAGTGACTTGGCAAAATATTGGGGAGTTGACAAAATTCGGAGTGACTTGGCAAAATCGTGGAGAGTTGGCAAAATTCAGGTGAGAGGTAAAAATTAGGATTTTTTTCTGTAAAATTATGGCGAGTTGGCAAAATCAAAGGACAGTTGGCAAAATTCGGAGTAACTTGGTAAAATCGTAGAGAGTTGGCAAAATTTAGGTGAGATGTGAAAATTTGGATTTTTTTCTGTAAAATTATGGCGAGTTGTCAAATCTAGGAGAGTTGGCAAAACTTAGGGAGTTGGCAAATACTAGCCGCAGTTGGCAAAATTCGGAGTGACTTGGCAAAATCGTGGAGAGTTGACAAAATTCAAGTGAGATGCAAAAATTGCAATCTTTTTTCTGTAAAATTATAGCATGTTGTCATATTGGCGTGTCGTTGATAGTTGACTAAAATCACTTCAAAGTTTCAAACTCCCCAAGATTTTGCCAAGTTTACTCGATTTTAGTGAACTATCCTGAATTTCACAAACCCAATCCCAATTATCACAACTCGCCCGTATTTTCCAAGTGGATTCGAATTTTGCCAACTGCCGTATATTTTGTTAAGTTTCCTCGATTTGTCCAACACTATATTATATCTAATATCTGGCGCATTGTCCGTATGGATATCGTTTTCGCCATTCGATTATTGTACCGTGTGGTTTTCTGGGGCACTGTGCTGCGAGTTTGTTTTTATTTTAGTTGTTTTAGTTGAGGTCGGCAACGCTAAATACAGATAGAACATGTGTTTTGTATTGAGGTTAGGCTTGCCATACGTCTGGACTGTCCTGGATTTCTATAGTTGTTCGGATTTTGTCCGGGGCTTTAAAATGTCCTGGATTTCAAATTTTCTTCACTGAAGTATCTACCAACTTTTTATTTATTTAGGTCGATCGGCTCTTTGAACGTGTTGTAGTTGAGTAGCAACACAGTACTCGCGCAGGGTCGCAGGCAAGTGTTACACATGCGCAATAAGCTTTGTTTTAGTTTCTTATTTTACTGTTTGATGTTACCCAGTAACCCGAAAAATTTAGAACTAGGTTAAACCCTGTCCAACTAGCGGCCCGCACAAGGATTTTTGTGGCCAGCGAAAAAAACCTAGTTTTTACTTGAAATTTTAATTAAATATCTGTAATCCACCTTATAATTTTTTGTCAACTTATATTACTTTACTTGATATTCAATCTTTAACTTACTCATTGTATTTGCAATTATTATTGCATTATTTCAACTTACTCATTCTATTCTTATTGCCCAACAACTACGGCCACAATGCTCTCATTAAATTTATTAAATATTTTATATGGTTTAGAAAATTTATATTACTTTATTATTACTTATTATTTTTCGTATAAATAAAATAATTTTTTGAGATGACATGAACTGACTTTTCAATTACCTATCTGTTCTATTCTTTTTTTGGCCCGCGAAATATTTGTGAAAGAATAAATGGCCTGCGAAATATTGGCGAAAGGAAAAATGGCCCACGGTCTTAGAGAAGTTGAACAGCACTGCTCTAGAGGACAGATTGAATTTTGAATCAAGATATTTGGAAAAAGCACCCCCTAGAGTTAAAGAGTAGTGCAATTCTCGCGCAATTTTGCCTGTGTACACAAAGACAAGGAAACACAAGCCGACAGTCAGGTAGCCGCAACCATCCCAAAATCATTATATAAGATCTGTATCACATCTTGCATGAGGAAAACTACTTTAGTGACATGTAGGCAAGTGAGAAATGGAGCAACTGTTTTAGTACAGCCCATTGATAGACTGAAATACGAAGAATTTTGGGTAGCTAGGTCCATTTATTAATGGACCAATCTATCAATGGGTTATGCAAAGCAGTTGCATGCAAGGAAGGATATTTTAATGTTAGAGTGGCTAACTGGTCCCAGCATCAATTTGGCTCAAGAAGAATATGAGGATAGCTAAGGTTGAGCAATTAGATGAGAGCAATATTTTGAGCGAGAAGGCTAGAGCAAAAGGAAAGACAAAAAAGAAATTCTTCAATTAGGTTGACAGAATTTGATTTGGAGTGTCTTCTTCCAGAGCTTAGGAAGAATGTGGGACAGTTATTGATACACAGTAAGATGTTTTTGCGAGAGATATAATTGTAATTGCTAGAACTAGAGCAGTACAGCGAAATTCATTTGGAACCCAACCGCCCTGTTAGGCAAACATCATGTAGGTTTTCCTATGCATTGTAAGATGAACTGGACAGGTAGATAATAGGACAATTAGAGAGAGCACTTCACCGTTCTCTGGTGGTGCTAGTGAAGAAGAAAGGACGACTCTTACCGTTACTGTGTGGATTATCGTGTTTTGAGCGCCCAGATCATTCCAGATTCAAACTCCCTACCCTCATTGGAAAAATTATGGACCAATGGTCCCAGACCCAGTATTTTAGTTTTATGGACATATTATGTCCATAAAACTAAAATACTGAATGAAACTAAAATACTGAATACTATGGATTATAACTGGAAGGTACCAGTGCATCCCCATGAGTAGGAGGATAATGAGAGTTCTGGACCAGTGGCGGACCAATGTTAATCCTATGGGATCCGCCACCCGTGTGTTTCAAGACGGTGGCAGATCATTATCAATCACATTGGTCAGAACTCACACTGTTTTAAGACTGAAGTCGTGCAATGTCAAAAAGAATGCCTCCCTCCAGTAATGTATTAATCTGAAAGTTTCATGGTTTATCAAATATTACTTATAATTTCACGATGTAGTGACGTTCTCAAGTATTAAGAAGTGATGAAAACACATGAATTCTTTTCCAAGTTATTGTAAGTCCCCTGGATGCTAGCTCATTACACAACCCCAGATCGAGCCTCCTCAAAATCAACGTTTTTTTTAAAAGCAATTGCCTCTCAAAAGTGCCAGGACTTCAATAAATGTGCAGCGTGCTGTGTTTATGAGAAATTTATCAACACGGGATGAAATTCTAATTTTTACTTTGCAGAGACGTAATATCCCTGACTTTCACTAAGCAGATTTTTTTATCAGGTGTTTTAGAGCAGATTTTACTGGACATTTATACTTTTCAGTAATAACATACAGGGAATAATTTCTCTACATTATATAATACAGAGGAGTACAGGTGAATTTTATATACTTTTCCTATGAGTAAGTAAAAAAACGTGGAATGTCATACTGTTATTCGAATTACAAGTTAATAATTGTTTTACTTTGGAATGTTTCCGTGACAAAAAAAATATGATGTTTAATTAAAAATAATGTTTTTTCCTAAATCCATAGAAAATTAAGGGGATTTCACCATATAATTTAAGTGATTTAAATAAAAAAAAGATAAAATTTCCTAAAAAATGAGATTTTTTAATTACAGAAGTGAAAATAACGTCTTCCTTCATTAAATGCATTGAAACGAAAATTAGGCGGTTTCACCACTTATTACAGCGGTTTAGTAAAAAATACATTTAAATCCCTAAAAAAAAGAGAGATTTTTTTAAATTAGAGGTAAAAATAATTTTTTTTTTCTAAATACAATGAAATTAAGCGATTTTACCACTAATTTCAACTGTTGAGTAAAAGTAAAGATAATTCCCTTAAAAAAATAAAACGATTTTTAATGACTGAGATAAAAAAAATTTGCTTTCCTACATTAAATACAATGAAATGAAAATTAAACGAAATTCATTAATTTCAGCTGTTTAATATCAAGAAATATAGACAATTTTCTAAAAAAAAAAAACTGATATGTAATGACTGAGAAAAAATAATATCCCGACGTCAGGCACCTTAACAATTTTTTTAAATATGATACGTGTGTAAATAACAGTACATACATTAAACACTAGATGGTGCCACAGTTAGAATTACTATGAGATCTTGTGCTAATAATAATAATAAATACCCCCTCAAGAAGCTGCTTGCCACAGAGGTCTGACAGGAGCCTGTCAGTTTAACTGACGGAAAAAAAATATGCCGGAATGATAACTTAAGCTTTTGCTCAGAGCGCCACCTAGCGGTATTTTTGAATGGAATTGTCGCAGAATAGCGATCCCCTACTAGTGCTTTTCCCCTATGACTTCACCGTCCACACCCCTTGTATAACAGACCGCGCCCCCTTATTAATATTCATAATGAATTAATTAAAAGACCCAAATTTCCGGTAGGCGTGGTCATGAAAGCACCTTAAACATCATACTTTTTTTGTCACGGAAACATTCCAAAGTAAAACAATTATTAACTTGTAATTCGAATAACAGTATGACATTCTACTTCTTTTTACTTACTCATAGGAAAAGTATGTAAAATTCACCTGTACTTGAAACACATGGGTGGCGGATCCCATAGGATTAACATTGATCCGCCACTGGTCCAGAACTCTCATTATTCTCCTACTCCCATGACACAGAGAACACAGTATTTGGTAACTGTAATGGCTTGTACGAATTTGCTTCTCTTCAATTTGAATTGAAGAATTTGTCTCTAACGTTCCAGAGATCACTCGACAATGCTTTGATGAGTTTAAAATCACAACAGGTGTTGGTGTATCTAGATGATGTCACTGTAGCCTCTCTAACCTTTGAACAGCACTTGGAATGCATTCAAACCGTTTTTGACTGGTTGTGCAACTTCTAATTCAAACTTAAACAGTCCAAGTGTTAGTGAGAGATACCTTGTCATACGTGAATCACTTGATCTCAGCTCATGGTCTCCAAACCCGACCCCTGGAACCTTTAGGCCATAGATTCCCAACGGGAGCGATACCGCCCCCCAGTGTGCGCTGGAGCCTTCCATGGGGGCGGTAGCGGATCCAGAGGGGCGTTGTGGCAGTCAAGAGGTGCGGTCAAATAAATAAATTTAATGGAATTTTCTGTGACAACCTTTTTATCTCTTCTATTCTGTGGTGTCTTCCTGGTGATTCTGGTCATCCACTACCTCATCCGTCATGTACAGCTTTTCAACTGCAGCTTGGACAATAAGTTCCCTGCTACCGCCTACTAGCGTACTGGTACGTCTGAAGTCGACTGAGATGCTCTCAAAAGTTCTCTTCAAGATCACAGATTGGATATAAGCTTCAATATGTGTTCCCACTCCAAGTCGCTTTGAGTATGCTTTATGGTACGTAGTTACAATACCATCCCACGTCAGAACATAAGGTATAATATTAACATTACACTTGTGAATTAGGTTCAACTCATTAGCCCGCAGATCATACTTCCTCTTCTTTTCAACCTCGACTGTCTGCAGGTTATCCTGAGATGTTATTCCTACTTCAGTAATTGTAATTTCATTCAATACCTTATCATGCACCACTATATCAGGCTTATTATGTTGGACATGTGTGTCCGTCCTGATAGGCAAATCAACCTTGATGCAATAATAATATAATAATAACAATAAATTTATTATATTTATTATTTTTTTATAATTATTTTATTAATATAATAAAATACTTTGAAAATACCTGTTTTCATGAATAAATATTTTATCTAGATATGTAAATTATCTTATTGTTATCGCGTTAATAAGTTTTTTTAAATTAGCATTAGGTATACCTATACCTAATTTGTTTTAGTTTAGAATAGATTGACGGTGACAAGTCCTTGCAAGTTGGTAGGCAAACACGCGGTTCATGCAATTTAACATGTTTCGACAAGAATATGAGAGCTTGAAATGACTTGTTTACGGAGCAAGTGCGCCGGCATCGCAAACATACAAGTTAATGCGTGCACAAAATCAAATCTATAAAAGCGATAGCTCTAGGAATGTTTTATTATTTTTATGTGCTTCGCCGTGATAAATAGTCGTGAGTGATAAGTGTTAGAAGTCATTATAAACATCATTTTTATAACTATCTATAAATCTGTTGAGAAGTTAATTTGTATTTGAAAATGTCTGAATCTACATCTAAAAAGAAATGCCGGCAGTACAGTATTGAGTATTTGAAATATGGATTTACGTACTCTCCTACAAACCAATCATTACCTATGTGTTTAATTTGCCGAAAAGTTTTTTCAAATGAAGCTATGAAACCTTCTAGGCTACAAGAGCATTTAAATAAAATGCATGCTGATAAGAAGAACAAAGATTTATCCTATTTTCAAGAACTGGAAAAGCAATATTTAAAACAGCCAACTATGTCAAACCTTTTTGCGTCGTCTTCTAAACAAGATGATGATGGACTACGAGCCTCATATACGTTTCATTGTTAATCGCAAAAGCAGGAAAATCACACACAATTGGCGAGGAATTAATTTTGCCCGCAGTCAAAGAGATATTAAAAACTGTTCTTCATCATAAGACACCGTCAGATATCATCAAAAAAATTCCTCTCAGTAATAATTCAGTGCAAAGAAGAATAGATGAAATGGCAAAAGACGTTGGAATATCATTATGTGATTACTTAAAACTTGACTTGCAAATTTTCCATTCAACTCGATGAATCAACTCTACCAAATAACGAAGCTCTACTCTTATCATATGTACGATTTATAAAAGAAGAAAAAAATCATGAAGAGTTATTATTTGCTAAAAATTTGGAATCTGATACAAACGGAGAATCTATATTTAATACCATGCAAAAGTTTTTTCAAGAGAAAGAAATTCCTATTTGCAATATTTTGTCTGCTGCTACTGATGGTGCTCCAGCAATGACAGGGCGTCATAAGGGCTTCATAGCGCATTTGAAACAAGCAGTACCAAATGTACTCGCTGTACATTGTATTATTCATAGTCAGCATTTGGTTGCAAAAAATTTGAATGAACGTCTGCATACGTCGCTCCATTACGTTATTAAAGTAATCAATAAGATTAGAAGCAATTCATTGAATGACCGATTATTTGGTAAGCTTTGTAATGAAAATGATGAAGATTACAATCGCTTGCTGCTGCACACAGAAGTACGTTGGTTCTCTAACGGTGTTTGTCTGAATCATTTTTTCAATCTATTTGACTCAGTACTGGACTTTCTTGAAGACAGAGACGAAAAATTGCGCGAAAACCTGATTACGTCAAAAAAATGACATCGCTTATTTGACAGACTGTTTAAAATATTTAATCAAGTTAATTTACAATTGCAAGGTGATGAGTTGAATTTAATTAAAACAAAAAACGTCATAGCTGCTTTTGCGCTGAAACTTCTTCTATTCAAACGAAATCTAGGTAGAGGTGAATACAACCACTTTCCCACATTATCAGCAGTCTCTGCAAAACCGGAAGATTTACTTACTTACTGCCAACACTTGGAAGTTCTTCATGTTGATTTTACGGAGCGTTTCCAAGATATTTTAAACATGAATATACCGAGTTGGGTTTTAGGTCCTTTCGCAAACACAGATACTAAAGAATCATCAAATTTGGAAGAGGAACTCTTAGAACTCACGACTAACGAAGACTCAAAGTAAAATTCAAACATGGATACCAAGAGTTCTGGCTTCAAAAATCAATACCAGTTCTCTACCCTGGATTGTGGGCAATAGTACAGAAGTTTTTAATCGCATTTCCTTCGTCCTATATGGCTGAGCGTGGATTCAGTGCAGTAGCTAATTTATTGTCAAAGAAGAGGAACAGACTACACATCACTGAACTTGGCGATCTGCGATTGATGTTAACGAAATTGGAACCCGACATTAACAAATTGTTAACACTCCACCAGTCTCAACCATCTCATTAATTTTTTTTATTTATTATTAATTTTGTGTTTATCTCATTATTTTTTATTTCTTATTGATTCTGTGTTTATTTTTTAAATTTTAATAAACAATTTTATTGTACATTTGGCTGTCGATTTATTAATTTCTGCTTTATGATTTTTAATAGATAATTAAACAGATAAATTAGGTGCAGATAATATGCAACAATATTTTAATATTTCATATAAAATTAACTATTATGGACTAGGGGGGCGTTAAAATTTTTGTTCTCTTCTAAAGGGGACGATGGTCCAGAAAAGGTTGGGAATCACTGCTTTAGGCCATTAGGAAATTTCCACGACTTAAGAATGTGAAGAAAGTTGGAACCTTCTTTGGCCTTATTGGCTATTATCGGCGTTCCCGGAGTTTTGTCTAATGCCGATTGGTCCAATGTCGTTTCCTCCAATGGTACGATACGTCCAATATCTTTTCATTCAATACCGATTCATAAAATGACATGATTGGCCAAACTGGATGATTCATCTATAACCGATTGTCTAAATGAGCCGTTCATGTAAGATGACAATTCGTCAATTGCCAAAAGGTGTAAATCATTCCTTATTTATGCATCATGCATATATTACTCGTTATATTATACGCATATATTACTTGTATATTACTCATTAGTTATAATTTACCATCTACTATTATAATTTTAAGCAATTGCATTATTTTGTCATCATAATTACCTTACGAAATTCTAATTGCAGTTTTTCAGCTGTACTTAGGAGAATAAGATATGATGGATATAAATAATAGCAATAATTAAAATTTCCAGTGACAGTTTCTAGAATTATTGATGTTGTTTATTTCCCTTCCTTAATATTTCTCCGATTTCATTTCAATAATCTACTTCGAAGAAGTTTGAAGCAACGTTCAAACTTCTTCGTAGATTGCTCAAAACTTTCAAGACAACGGCAAAAATCATATACAAAGGCTTCATTGCTGTTATTTACTCTCTGTTGTTTCTAATTTCGGCAATGCACTTCGCAGCAGTCAGCTTCCAAGTCAAAGTTTTATATCTATACAGAAAAAAATATATTTCGTAGTCTTTTCATTTAGTTATAATACGGTGTTGAAGCTGAGAAACAAAACAGATTAAATTTTTTCCAGATCTGCGCCTGATTGTTATATTTTATAGGTATATTAAGAATCAATAATTTATTTTTTTCAATTTGTTTTTGCAATTTCTTTAAAACAAAACTTGCCAGTGTTATCACCGGTTCCACCATCCTTCCATCTGTCTGTATAAATACAGTCGAAAACCATAATAATAGTAAAGTCCTCTGGATTCCTTATCAAGATAATAATTAGTAATATCTTGAAGCACATTAACAAAAGCGGTGTGCTTTTTTTCCCATTCCGCAGCGTGTTTTTAAATTTATTCGTTTAGCATATTTGGATTGCAATGAACATTTAAAAGTTTCTAGTATATTTAAAAAACAAAAAAAGTTGCAATTTTATGAAGAAATGGAAAAAAACTACACACACAAAAAAAGTGAATTTTCGTTAGCCTAGAGAGGATGAAAGGGCAAGTTTGCTTGATGTATTTCATTTCTAATGGTTCTAACTAAAGATGCAACAGCTTTAGGTGCCTCCCCTCCATATCAGGACACAAATATGCGTGTGCAAAACTAGACCCTTTTTTCTATTAAAGCAAAAAGCATAACGAAATCGGTTGATTAGTTGTAGAAATATTGCATGAATGCACAAACAGACCATTATAACAATACAGATATGAGAACTGAGCCTTTTACTCCATCCAAAGCAAAAAGAATAATAGAAATCGATTGATTGGTTCCAGAGATATTAAATGCACAGACAGATGGACGGACATTCGGACCTGGCGACAACATTAGTAAGTTTTGCTTTCAAGAAAATGTGTTAAAACAAATTAAAAGGAAATAAATTCTTGATTCACAATAATATCCATGAAATGTAACATCAGGCCCAGATATAGAAAAAAAAATAACGGGAATGTGAGTGTGAGTAAGACATTGGATTTCCATTGCAGTAAAATATTTTCCCCTGCATTTTAGAGGTCTTTAAAAATGTCTTGAAAAATGTATAATATATGTATATATAAGTTTAGCAATTTTTCCTGTCTCTTACCCTTCATGCAATTCTCAGCTCCAGCCTACCCCGCCCCCGATAACATTACATTATGATCATTGGTTACTGCACTTTTGAACGAAAGAGCTTCGGATGAGTTGTCCCATTGGACGAATCGTCTTTTGGGCCAATTAACCTTTGGATGAATCGTCCCTTTAGACGAATTGGCATTGGACCCGTTGGCATTAGACGAATTGTACCACACCAATTATCGGAGGTTTATCAATAAGTAATGCTGAGGTAACCCTTCCTCTAGTTGCATTGGTCAAGAAAGACCAGAGATTTTAATAGAATCCTAAGGAGAACATGCATTTCAGGACTTGAAGCGCAAAAAAATGAATTAGTTAGCTAATTAATGAATCACTAAGCTAAGGCAGGCGTTTCCAGTCCTTTGGGACCATCGACCATACATATTTTGGAACAACAAGATAAAACTACAAACTTTGGGTTGTTAAAGCATCGTACCCTGCATCGATTCAAGAAGTCGAGTAAGGGATATTAGAAATTTACGAAACTTTTAACTCACTGTCTGGTTTGTCGAGACGTACCTTGTACTAATGGGCTCACACCAATCCAGAATTGCACCCCCTCCCTCATAGTAACTAAATATCACTTACAAAGGATAAAAAACTTTTCTCTTTCGAAGTTAATTACAGTAGAATACCTCACCAGTTTTGTGTGCCCAGTGCCATCACCAGTATTTAAGGAAAACGTATCAGAGATATGAATACCTCGCCGTTCTCCGTTTGCCAGCTCCATAGTTAGAGAATGTACACACACCGTCCACTGAATTAGAAATCTTTATTCAACAAAAAAATAACGGGAAAAATAACGGAAAAAATAACGGTCCAACGAGTTGGACCTCTTTTAGCCCGAATTATAGCACGTAAGTGGTTTGCTATGATTCCACAAGGTGTTGGAGTGCCTTTACATCTCCAACATACCAGGCGTTCACCAGACAGTTCTTTAACTTGGCTCAGATTTGACGGAGGAGGACTTTGCTTCCGGATCTGTTTTTCTAGCATGTCCCATACATTCTCAATGGGGTTCAGATCGGGGATTTGTGGTGGCCAGGGAAGATAGTAGAAGTCGCTGTCATGCTCACTGAAGACTGCTGAACACATCTTGTGCGATGGACAGTAGCACTGTCGTCCATGAAACAACTGTCACCATCTGGATATTGCAGGATGGACTTGATCGGCAATAATGTTCAAATAATCCTTGGAGGACACCCGACCTTCCAGCAATATCAGGGGACCCATTCCATACCAACAGAACGTGTCCCACACCATGACACCACCTCCAGAACCTTGAGTTGTGTTTACAAGGCAAGCTGGATCCATTGCTTCATGGGGCTCCAGCCAAACTCTCTGGCTACCTTCGGTACAGAACATGGTGTACTGCGACTCATCGGACCACATGACATTTTTGCTGTCTTCCAGTGTTCAGTAACTGTGTTCCTGACACCACTGTAGACGAACTTTCCGGTTCTTCGTAGAAATCAGGGGTTTCCGAGTCATGAGACTGATAATATCAATCCACTTCAATTCCCTGTGCATAGCTCACTGAGATATGGGTCAGGGAACAGCCTTCATTGAATGCTTTGGTTAATTGCTGCACACAAGAAATTCTGTTTCTCCGTAAAAGCCTTCTCAGACGACGGCGATCTTGTTCCTGACAGATTGCCATCGTACCACACTTACGCCTCTTAGACAATCAATATGGGTTATTTTCCCACAGATTAAAGACCCGAAATATCTCGCCTTTGGAAAAACTAGTCTGCTGCTTTTAAAATCGACGCTCCAGCCAGACGGCACCCACAATAAGCCCTTTATCGAACCCCCGAAAGATCCTTTGTTTTTCCCTTTGTGATCAACACTACTGATGATTAGTGAGTGAGTGTCCACGTGAAGCGGACCAAAAACTGGGATTTTTTGCCTATATGCCTTTTATCCCTAAGTAAAGAATAGACAATTAGAAAAGATGTCTAATGAGGAAAAAACGTAGAAAACCGTCCAGAGGCAAAAATGAAAGTTTCCAGAGCAAGAACCAGAACATGATTTTGGAGAGCAAGAATATCTCTAAGAGACCAGGGAGCATGAGAAAAATTGTGATTTGTTCTATACGAATGGTACATATTCTGTCGTTCCAGTTCATAATGATTGCATTGAATAATATAGTGAAAAGTATATTCAACGTCTTGACAGAAAGGACAAAGAGGTGTCTCGGAAAGTTTACACCTGAAATGAAAAGCGTTGAGAGGAGCAACCTCACCTCGAAGACGAGAAATGAGTATTTCTGAGGAACGTGAGGCATACATGATCGTCCTTTTGGGTTGAAATCTCGGAAGATGTGATAATCGTATGCCATAATTTGAAGAATTTCACTCAGATTCTAGAGTTCGGCAAATATATTTGGAAGCAGCTGCTAAAGCATCTTCTAAATAAAAAGAGGAAGGACTAGCTGCTTCAGGAAACGAAGCTCCAATTGTAGCTTTTCTGTCTGGCTCTTCATTGATGTCGATACCATAATGTCCAGGAACCCAGATAAATTGTATACTAGTAACAATTTAGACGTTTCCATAATTTGATTATGAAGAGCTAGAATTGCAGAATGAGATTGAGAGGAGATATTGAGTAGTCCGGAGAGAACCGCTTTGCTGTCGGTTAAAATGATGTAGTCTTTAGCCTCGGTTAAGTATTGTTTTAAAACAATTCAAATATCTTCAGTTTCCGCGCTGAAAGTGGAGAAAATATGATGACGACTGATAGCCACATTCATTGTAATTGTGGACATATGATGCCTAACACAACGCCATTGAGGGATTTGGATGCGTCTGTTCCAATAATTATGCTCTTATGCCATTGATTACTTCGGATCAGGTTGAAATTATGCAAAATGGTACAAAGAGGATTATCAAAGGAATGTTGAAACGGGACCTTATTAGTTGTAATCAGTATCTGAGGAGTAGACCAAGGAGAGTGATTTAGCATTATGGAAGAAGGCTTGTCGTCAGGGATCTGAGAGGCTGTCATCAGGTTATTAGCTACGAGCAAGAATGGTCTACGCGAAGTCTTCCATTTATAATGTTTGAGATAATGCGGTGCTTGACATGCATTGCGAAAAGATGAGACATACGGGGAGCAACGTTCTTTCAAATATATTTTGGTTGCCATCAGGCGAGCAGCTATATTCAAAGGCATAGTTGATGTTAGTGCATAGAGGATTGGGAGAGGTGTAGCTCGGGAAAGTCCAGTGGCTGCTAGTAAGACAGCGTGATAAATTGGATTAATAATGTTGCAATTTGATTGTGGAGCAGAAGATAGAAAATGACCACAATATAAAAACTTTGCACATAAAGTGGCGTTTGTAATTGCAAGGAGTGTGGCACTAGGAATATTATGTTTGTTAGCAGCAATACCTCGTATGACGTTGAGAATTTGTTTGGCCAGATTTACGGAGATGTAAAAAATGATTCTTCAAAGATCCTGTTTCCTGAAGGTGAACTCCTAGGATTTTTATTGAATTCACCCATGGAATGGGTAAATTATGCAGGTAAAGAGGAGATCTTATTTTCTTCTTTCTCTGGGTTACAAGCATGACCGAACTCTTTAGAGCTGAAAAAAGAAAACCCCAAGATTTAGACCACTCAGCAAAAGTAAAAGATTTTCCTGATATTTTTTGAAAAGAGAATGAAAGTTTGCAGCCGAGCCAAAGAGGATGATGTCATCAGCATATATGGATATGGTGAAATTATTAGATATTCGGCTCGGTAGATCAGATAAAAAAACGTTAAACAAGAAAGGTGAGAGCACACTACCTTGAGGAATGCCAATGGATACTGCATGTCCGAAAAGCGTCCACGCCAACGAGTCCGAAATCTTCGATTCATCAGGTAATTCGTAAACCATTCGTAGCAATTACCTTTAATTCCAATTTGAAGAAGTTTATGAAGAAGAACAGGAATGGACAAAGAATCATATGCTCGTTGAATATCTAAATGCAAAATGATCGCAACATGGTTACGTTGGAGAGTTTCATTA
The DNA here is from genome assembly GCA_038380435.1 of Ryuthela nishihirai. Classification (NCBI taxonomy): domain Eukaryota; kingdom Metazoa; phylum Arthropoda; class Arachnida; order Araneae; family Heptathelidae; genus Ryuthela; species Ryuthela nishihirai. Next base: position 51,203,834 of record JAWZYU010000020.1, read on the forward strand.
ATATTGAGTATTAAAGGAGATAATGCATACCCTGTACCTTTAAAAGGAACTGAACCATGAATCTCAGTCGGAAGAAATGATGTGTTAATTAGAATCCATGATAGGAGTGACCAAATTATATGTTCGAAAATCTTGACCATGATTGACGTTAATGCGATAGGTCTATACGATCAGTTCCATCTTTACCTGGTGTTTTGATGGGAATAAGGGTGGACATCATCCAGGATTGAGGAATAATGCCAATTGACCATATTTGATTAAAGGTGATCAATAATTGTTCCAAATGGTTGTCAGGAATCTTCTTAATCATGGTTGCCGAGATGTTGTCTTGACCCGGAGATGTTTTTCGCTGTCGTTGTATAGCGTGTTTTAATTCCGAAATCTTAAAAGGCAAATCCAGGATTGAAGAGAAATCAAATCCAGAAGGAGAGATTTCCGGATGTTGTAATACAGGACCAGTAGTCGCCCATTGAGTGGCAAGTAAATTAGCTTATTCCTGAGCTTGGACACAAATGGCGGAATTATGAATGAGGAGATTCGTGGATGTTAAAGAGGGAGATCCTAGAAAATGTTGAAGTCGATGATAGTGTGAGAAGATGTTGGTAGATGATCGAATAATGATGGATACGAGATTCCAGTATCTCTGTTTTTCACGTAAAATGGTAGATTTAAGTTTAGCTGCACTGTGTTTATATTTTATCCAGTCAGACCTGAGCAATGATGATCGAGCGATAAAAAAATTTCGTGTTTTTTTGCCAACGCTTTTTGGCATTTTGAATTCCACCATGGTGTCTGATTTTTTACAATTTCTATGACTTATAATGGCTGCTTCTGCTGCCGAAAGGATTTGCTTTTCAAAATCGTTGTAGCAAGAAATAGCAGATAAATCAATGTTCTCCAAGAATAGTTGGAAAGAACTATAATCAATGTGTTTGATAAAATGGAAGGAATCAACATTCTGCAAAGAAGAAGTATTATGATGGAAAATCTGTATGAGAATAGTATGATGATCACTTCCCCATGTCGAAGGGATGACACGCCAGGAGCTATCTAAAAATATATTGTCAGAACAGAAGGTTAAGTCGATACATGACGAAGATAAGAAACTTCATCTTGTGATTGCACCAGAATTCAATAAGCACAGAGATGTATCTTGAAGCCACGAGGCAATGTGAATTCCGGGAGTGGAAGAAAAAGATGAAACCCATAGTGGATGATGTGGATTAAAGTCACCGCCAATCAATGAGATCCGAGGTAGCGCAGATTCCAGATATTTAAGAATGTTTATACCATAATTGGCATCCGGTATATAGACATTAACAATTATGATGATTTGCGATGGAAAAATAATTCAATTGCCATGAATTCTCCTGAGAAACAAGATGGATCATCTGGAATGTTGAGTAAGCGACTGGAAAAAGAAGCTTTAACAGCAAACATGAGGCCACCATCACGTCCATTAATACGATCTTTCCGATAAATGACATAATTCGGAATATTAAAAAGAGAAACAGAATCAAACCAAGTTTCCTGTAACAAAATAACATCCGGCCAAAAGAAGAAATTTCAAGCAACAGGAGAGAAGAAATAACACGAAGACTTCTGGCATTCCATTGAAGAATTTGTAGGCACATCAAGAAAAGCAAAAGAGGAAAAACGGAGGAAGAAAAAATTTATTCTTCCCTTTAGATTTATGTTTGCCTTTTTGAGGAATATAAGGACTATCAAGAAAATCAATAGCGGAAAAGTTATTGATGGGATCATCGGTGTCCTGTGGAACATTGATGTCCATAGTAGAAATAGAAGGTTGTGCAAAATGCAATTGTGCAGGTCGTTGTAAAGGAGTAGACATATTCATTGTCGAACTCTGTTTCGGAATATTAAAACTTGAGGACGTTTTCAGAGATGTATCCTTATCCATGGCAATTTGTGCAGAAGATATGTCTTGAGGATTAAGTGATTTAGATATAGGTGCAATCTCAATTCTGCTTTGAGTAGTTGTGTCATTCTGTATTGGTAATTCCGGCATGAAAGAGGAGAACATGACTGATAAACGTTTCTCGAATTCAGACAGAGCCTTTTCTATTAACGACGTGATAACATGTGATATCCCATTGTACATTTCTTTAGTTGTAGTAACATCCGGTGGAGGTATTAGATTTTTCCGGTTATAGATGCATAGGTCTGTCTTGTGGGTAATATGGCCACTCGAGCTGTAATTATGTAGTACGTCTGGCACATTTATAGTTGAGAATAGTGGTTTCGAGTTGGCACTTGGGACACTGAAGGGAGATGGCTTCATGAGTATCGCCACATAGAAAACAAAGTATTTCAGAAGATGTACAAGAGGTAGCATGATGTTCCTCACCACATCGGGAACATCGAGGATTGTTTCGACAGGTTTTCTTTCCGTGTCCAAATATGCAACAGTTATCACACTGTCGTGGTCTATCTATGAAAAGGGTGGGATGATGTATTTCCCACCATAGAATTATTTCGTGGGGCATTTGTAGTTCAACAACTGTTATTAACACTTGGTAAGGGAGACATTGTGTTGCCATCACGTTTTAAAAAAAGACGAATTGAATAAATATGATGACCTTGAATTGATAGTTCCGTAAATAAGTCAGCAATAGAGATTTCGTTATCAATGTTGCGAAATAAAAATTTAGTTGTTAATGATTCTGTCAGGATTTCATGCTCAACTGGAGTATTTAATATCTGTGTGGTATATAGTAACTCAAGGGTGCATTCAACGGAATTTGTTCCGATTTTCAAGTCGTTCGTCTTAGTGCGTTTGATGATTAAAATATCTTCTGGGTTTGAGAGTTGAGCTGTCGGCTGCTGCTTCATGAAATTCAGCTTAGCCGTGGATATGGGCTTCGAAATACCTTTCATCCTAATAGAGAAAGATGTGCATCTATTTGATTTAGCATATGACAACAGATCAGAGTTATTCATAAAAGTTTTTAGAATATAGTGACTGAATGTGTTGCTGCGTAACAGAGCTGTCACTACGAAAACGTTTTAACCCTCCAGAGGGATCATCCATTTTGGAAAGACAAAATTAAAGTACACGCAGAAAATGCTGAGCGAAGTGCAGAATTTACACACCAAAGTCTGTCAAAAGGCTTCAGACACAGACAACAAATAAAAAAAGAATAAAAAAATGACCTGAAAAGATCCGAAATATATCCACACCTCATCATCATCATCATCATCATCCTCAAGCAGCCATGGGCTACGGAGGTCCAACCAGACCGTGCAATTTAGTTCTCCAAGCAAGTCTATCCTGAGCTACATCTACTGCATCTGGCCACTGCATACCACTTCGAACAAGGTCCTGTTTGATATTGTCTGCCCACCGCATCCTAGGTCTCCCCTTCTTTCTGAGGCCTTTAGGCACACTGTTCATAACCCTATTCGCCAATCTATAATTATTCATACGGGCAACATGGCCAAACCAACGAAGTTTCTCTCTGCACAATATGCTGCTTAAAGGAGGTTGCAAAGTCCTTTGCCTAACCTCATCATTAGTTACAAAATTGAACCACCTAATGCCCAAGATACTGCGTAAGCATCTGCAATCAAAAGCATCAAGTTTCCAATTATTTTGTTTACAAAGTGTCCAAGTTTCACTACCATAACTAACTCTAGAAAGAACCAAACTATTATACAGTCTAATTTTAGTCTTTAGGTGAATACGCCTATTTCTCCACAATCTCCATAGATTATTAAAAGTCCCGGCAGCAATCCCTATTCGTCTGTTAATCTCATGCCGCACATCACAATTATCTGTTACATAGCTCCCAAGATAATTAAACTATGACACCAGCTCAAGACTGCAACCATTCAGATTAACTGAATCACAGCCTGCCTGACCAATTTTCATCACTTTAGTTTTCTCTCTGTTTATAACCAAACCTACTCTACTACCAGTCTCATCAACAGCTCGAATGAAAGAGTTCATCTCATCAACATCATTTGCCAAAAGGGCTAAATCATCAGCATAATCTAAATCAGAAATTTTCGTATCTCCAGTCCATTTAAGGCCTAAATCTTTCCCTTGAAGTGAATTTCGCATAACATAATCAATAACCAAGCTAAAGAGAAAAGGAGACAAAATGCACCCTTGTCGAACACCAGAAGTAATGCTAAACCATTAGCTACAAGCCTTACCAACTCTCACACACGATTCAGTGTTATTATAGAGAGCTTTCATTATGTTAACTAACTTGTCTGGTATACCATATGATCTCACAATCAACCACAAATTATGACGATCAAAAGAATCGAAAGCCTTTTTGAAATCAACAAAGCTAGCAACCAAAGATTTCTGAAACACTAAACATTTCTCAAGAATCTGCCTAAGTGAAAATATCTGATCCACACATCCCCTACCACTTCTGAATCCACATTGCTCATCACGCAATTGCCTGTCAACCAGATTCTTAATTCTTTTAAGCACAATCATGGAAAGAACTTTACCTGGAACAGAGAGTAGGCTGATACCCCTATAGTTATCACAAGAACTGCGATCACCTTTTTTGAAAATAGGGATAACAATAGCTGTGGTAAAATCCTTAGGAACCATGCCTTTATCATAAAAGATATTCAGAATTTCAGTCATCCAAGTGGTAACCGAAACATTCCCAGCTCTAAGCATTTCTGTAGTAATTTTATCTACCCCTGGGGATTTATGAGGTTTAAGTTTAGAAACAGCCAAAATAACTTCAGATTGTGTTATAGGGCCAACATTAAAGCAACCATTGCATCTATCATCATTGCAAACATTGGGAGTAGAACTAACCACATTGTTTAGAACATCACTGAAATGCTCAGCCCACCTAGCCATGAGAGAATCCTCACCTTCTATAACCTTACCTTGTTTATCCTTCAATCCCTGTATACCTGTCCGTTTTCTACCACACGAAACATTAACTATCTGGTACAGCTCTCTGCTGTTGTGCTGTCTAACAGCTTCCTCGGCTTTGTCAGCCAAACCATCAAGCCAAAGATTCTTATCAGCAGATAACTGATCTTTTACACATTTATTAAGTTCTCTGTAATGCTTTCTATTAGGACTAGTAGGGTATTGATTAAGAATATTCCTGCAGTTCTTTCTTTCCGTAATAAGCTCAAGTGCCTTATCACTCAGATAATTCTGGCTCTTCTGCTCCTTTTTTCCTAAAAGAGTACTGTTAGTGTCCAAAAAAGCCTGTTTAAAATGATCCCATTCTTCCTCAACTTCAGTAGTAGGATTACCATGACTGTCATAATGACTAAGTAACCTATCATGGTAAGCTTTGGCTATAACTGGGTCTTTCAGAGCTTCAGTATTAAAAGTAAATTTTCTAACTCTAGCACAACACTTTTTAAGTTTAAGTTGCAAGACACTTTTAACAAGGTAATGGTCAGATCCAATTTCAGCTCCCCTATATGACCTGGTATTCCTAACAGAACTAGCCCATTTGCTGTTAATTAATATATAATCAATCATGTACTTATACAGCCCATCAGGTGAAACCCATGTGTACTTATGTATGTCGTGGTGTTTGTAATAAATGTTAGTTATTCTGAATCTATTGAGTTTACTTACCTGTAGGAGACGTTGCCCATTGCCATTGCAGCTGCCAATACCAAATGGGCCTTTTACTCCTCCCCAAAGGTCAGAGTGAGTACAGTCGCTCAAAAAAGTATCCGAACACTATGGTTGATTACAGAATTCAGAAAAAATATCTGGCAACGATTTTTTTAGAAATTAGTGATCTGGCAACCTTCGTGTCTTCGTGTCACGTCAAAAAAATCGTTGCCAGATATTTTTTCTGAATTCTGTAATCAACCATAATGTTCGGATACTTTTATGATCGACTGTACCAACTGTGGCATTGAGGTCACCTAGAACAAGAGTAATATCTCCTTTCTTGATAGAATTCAAAATATCCTGAAGTTGTGTATAAAACCTATCCTTCTCATCCTCATCGACATCCTCAGTGGGGGCATAACAGCAGATAACATTCAAGTCTTTAATGTTTGTCTGAAATTTTGCTGTAAGAAACCTTTCATTAATGCACTCATATCCTAGAAGAGCATCGCTAGCGTGTCTGCTGAGAAGCAGACCCACGCCTTGGTGATGCTTATTGTCGTCCCTCCCTGAAAAGAGAAATTCAAGATTATTTTTAAGAATCTGACCTTTATCTGTCCATCTGGTCTCTTGCAAGCCGAGAATATCTAAATTATAATGGTGGAATTCTTGTGTGAGAGAAAAAGCTCTGTGCAGAGTCCTCACATTCCAACTACCTATGGAGAGAAAATGGTTAGTGGGATGTTTAAAGAAACTATGTTTATTGAGAGAGGGAATGCCGACAATATCAAACAGCCCCCTAATCGCAGACATGGGGCAAAGACCCGTTCCCCCACCACTAAAGGCTGAATCCATCTACACTGGAAGACTTCCTCCAATGTAGAATTTGACGATGCCAATAGCAGCAAAGAGTTCAGGTGCCTACGATGACCTCTGCTCAGGATTATCCACCAGCTGATAAGCATATCCTGTGAATCTATTCTCTTGGGGCTGTCAACCCACAAACAAACAGAAAACACAGCGGAAGATTTTCCCTCCACAGAAGCCCACCAGTGCAGTAAAATCAGGATGCATAATCAAGCTCAGAGTCATAATTCCGTTCAGGTTAGTATATATGGTGAGCACCAGGACCCTGTGTGGTTGACCACTCCTCAGCAGCGTAGAAAAAAAAAGAAAAGTAGCTATAGTTGTCCAGATCAGTAGGATTGGATTGGATTGTTTTACCTCTGAGCGGCACTTTTTTGCACACCATGGGCTAAATGGCCAGGCCACAAGGACCCCGAAGGCTCAGAGAAGGTTGGGGGAGGGGACCCACTGGAACAGCTGTTGGGAGACAGATGGTAGCCTCCCGTCAAGGCCATCCAGCGTGTTCTTTAACGTGCACAGGGTATGGCTCTCCCGCACACGGGGCCACGGCTTAACGTCCCATCCGACGGACGGCGGCCTTTTCAAGCCCATCGGTGTCCCCTACTGACCGTGGGCAAGGCGGGGAAATTTTGCGGAGATAAATCTCAACGCTGACCCAGCTGGGACTCGAACCTGGGAACTACAGATTACGAGCCTGGCGCGCTACCGACTGGGTTGGGTTGGGTTGTTTTACCTCTGAGCGGCACTTTTTTGCACACCATGGGCTAAATGGCCAGGTCACATGGACCCCAAAGGCTCAGAGAAGGTTGGGGGAGGGGACCCACTGGAACAGCTGTTGGGAGACAGATGGTAGCCTCCCGTCAAGGCCATCCAGCGTGTTCTTTAACGTGCACAGGGTATGGCTCTCCCGCACACGGGGCCACGGCTTAACGTCCCATCCGACGGACGGCGGCCTTTCCAAGCCCATCGGTGTCCCCTACTGACCGTGGGCAGGGCGGGGAATTTTGCGGAGATAAATCTCAACGCTGACCCAGCTGGGACTCGAACCTGGGAACTACAGATTACGAGCCTGGCGCGCTACCGACTGAGCCACCCCCGCCCCCCAGATCAGTAGGCCACACTAATCTAGCAGCACTCCCCTTCCCGGGGCGGGGGTGGCTCAGTCGGTAGCGCGCCAGGCTCGTAATCTGTAGTTCCCAGGTTCGAGTACCAGCTGGGTCAGCGTTGAGATTTATCTCCGCAAAATTCTCCGCCCTGCCCACGGTCAGTAGGGGACACCGATAGGCTTGGAAAGGCCGCCGTCCGTCGGATGGGACGTTAAGCCGTGGCCCCGTGTGCGGGAGAGTCATACCTTGTGCACGTTAAAGAACACGCTGGATGGCCTTGACGGGAGGCTACCATCTGTCTCCCAACAGCTGTTCCAGTGGGTCCCCTCCCCCAACCTTCTCTGAGCCTTCGGAGTCCATGTGACCTGGCCATTTAGCCCATGGTGTGCAAAAAAGTGCCGCTCAGAGGTAAAACAACCCAACCCAACTCCCCTTCCGTTCACTTCCACAAGAGAGTATCTCTTTTGAAAGGTACTAACGGTCTGCACCACGAGAAGGCGGGGTTGGACATTAGGTGCTAGGCCTGGCCGGTTCTATGCATCATCACAGGGGATTGGTGCATAGCTCTCCTTCCAGTGACTTCCTAGCTATCATTTAGAGACCTAGGGTGAAGAAAAGGAAGGACACTCCCTCACATAGTGCACTCACTACCGAAGAGTAAAAAAAATAATATCAGCACCAGCGAAGAATAACAACGACACCAGAACTCCTCCGATTTTCACTCAGAGACCAAAAACTACTCCGACCTCTGCTCCTGCTCCAATCTACTGACGAGCAGCAGTCTTAAATAGTTGCCTAGATCATGTGGTGATGCATATAAAAAAAATAAATACCCCCTCAAGCAGCTGCTTGCCACAGAGGTCTGACAGGAGCCTGTCAGTTTATATGCCACAGTAGGAGATCTGAGAGGATGCACGTGGCCACGTATTTTTCATATACGCTGCGCACGTTTACGTACAGTGACGTTTACATACATCTGCATAAAGGTTTCGAATTCAGTGCCAGTGTGTGTATCATAATAGAGGTGCAGTTGTCTACACCTCGGAATTTTTCACAGTGCCAATCCTGTGTAAAGTGAACGTATCCGGTAAGAAACAACCTAATTTTTTTTAAAGGACTGAGATAACCTGTAAGCTTTTGGTTTACGTTGGTTTCTCATACACTATATAAACACTTACACAAAGAATACAGCATATTGAGGAATACAGTATAAAAAAAAAAAAAAGACATGTCCATTGGAATAGCAGTTAGGTACGGTAACCATTAGCCTAGGTAGAGCTGGTAAGCTTTTTCTTACCCTTTCAATGTGTAGGAGTAATAGTTAGATTTGATTAGGTGTTTTTAGTCAGATTTGATTCCTGATTTTTTATAGATACAGGTGAGTAGAGAATTGCCTTAAGCAAGGAAGAGCCTTTAGAGCTAAAAGTATATACCTACATCTTTGTCTTCTGCTGTATAGGAGACTCATCAATTGTCTTTAAGGACGACATCTGTTCACAGTTCCTGCATTCAAATTTTGGCCTGTAATCAGGGGCCTAACCTCTTAAGTTGGAGATTTAAATAAATTCAATATCATTAATTTTTAAACTTACTTGCCAGACTTACATGGTGATTTCGAAGTGTGTTTTTACTTGCCCACTGAAAGGAGCTTTTGTGAAGCTAAGTGGCCACTATTCAAAAAAGGGTGAGAGAGGGCATTTAATTGCTGCAGCACTGTCAATTAGCCTTTTGAACTCCTGAATCTTAAATGTTCTGAGATAGGAGAAAGGCCGTGAGGAGAAAGAAGAATTAGTCAGGTGTCTCTATCATAAGCAAAAGTCAGTCAGTATGCTTCTGCTACTCTCAGTGAACTGACACACTCCTGTTTAGCTGATTATTCTTTGAGCGAAAAATCTTATACTTTTATTGCAGCACTAGCACATAGTTTAGAGTATCTTAAGTGCAGTTTAAGATAAGCTTATTTTAATCCATCATTGGTACTCCGGTTAATTTGTGGGATTGAATTGTGAGCGGGTGAGAAGTGGTTTTAGCCACAATCTCCACAGTCTACATAATCTTCACGCTGGCCTTATACAGCAACCATAATTTCTTGGCACGTGATATAAGGTTACACAATGAAACCCACTTTCGATCACACCCTGGCCAATAAAGCTCTACGTGACTCAACCGCCAAGAGTCTGCGATAACAATGATACTTCGCGAAATTTACAAATCACTCCAACCAAAACAGTCGCTTTCCATGGCATTCAGAAGGTTATAACGTGTCCCATTCTCTCTCCTTATGCATTGGCGCCGAGAATCACTATTTGCGTTTATTCGAAAAGAGAACCTGTTTCTACTGATCATTGGTGCAATTGAGGTGCTTCAAGCTCCACTCCAGTCTCCCCTCTGATGAGATTAGTTTAGTGGTATGTACACTAAACTAAAAACCTCAGCTCAAAGGTGTCTGGTCTTCTAGTATATAGTCCTCTTTCATGAAGTAGTCGGGACAAAATTACTCTGGATACTGTCTTCCCTGTGGCAGCTGAGAGCTCCGACTGGCATCATTCTATTGCCCCATTTTGGTTCGTTCTTCTAGAACATGTTCCAGTGTCTTGAAAACATTTGCAGACTCTGTATAGACACTTTCCGACACATTAATGAATCTGGCGACCTCTCTATGTGATTGTCTTGCTTCCATCCAAGAACGTATACATTCTTTGTTCCATCCTTCCGATGGCTCTTCACCTCTTATTGTCATCCTAAAGTTTCCTCTTTTACATTTTAACAAAACTGTAATCCGAAATGTTCGAAAAAGGCCTCTTAATCTAAAATGAGAAGCGCCATTTCCTGAAGCTTCTTTTATCTACAGCTTAAATTGCATAACGCAAATTCGCATTAAGAAATGCAAATTTAATAGCTGGCAAATGTGAGATATTTCACGTTAAATATCTTCTGAAACCTTCGTTAAATTTCAAAAAGGAATTTTTGAGATATTTGCAATTTAATTTACCCTTTCTAAATTATGAACAGCAGTTTACTAGGATAAAATATAATAATTTTAATGGAGGTCCGTATAAATTAATGATACAGTTTAAGGGGAGCTGCAGAAATGAAAGACTATCCTTAAGAGGGATAGCAAATGGAAATATTTGGGAAATAATAATTTAAGCTTTGAATGGAGATCGAAATGGTTTATGGTACAGAATTAAAGCATCAAAGCAAAAATTAAAAATTTATGTTTTTTACTTACCCAATTTTTTATATTTCTTGCAAGTGCTGAACAATCCCAATAAACCTACAACACAGCATTCATCTTCATCACAATCACATGCATCTACGGTGATCTACATTAGGAAATAAAGAAAAGAGTTGAAGGATAGTACCAAAAATTCAGTTCCTCATTTTAAACGAATAAAATATACACTGCGTGACCAGAAACTTAGAAACGTTCCCTAAATATTCCGTAAGACTCCCAGATGCCTTCGAAAAGAGCTTGAAATCCACTTGGCATATATGCGATGGTGTTTTGAACATGTCTGGTGTGGTGTGAAGTCATACCTATTACAATTTAGTATGCAGTTCCTTCAGGATTGACGGCAAACGAGTGCATGCCATATGTTCGACTAGATCTCACAAACCTTCAATGGGATTCAGATCAAGTGATTGAGAAGGTTAGGAGAGATGGGCTAATTCACCATTAAGTTCCTCATACTGTTCACAAACAGATTTCGCACTGTTGCGTTATCATTCTGAAACTGTCTCCGTCTGGAAAGATATCAAGTAGGGGGATTAATGTGATTGGATATATACTTAAATTCGTTGTGGTGTTCTCTCGACCCTTCAACATATTAGTGGGCACAATCTGTGCCATATGAATATTTTATATAGTGACTTCCCTTTCAGAAGCTTCTACAATGGATGTGACATTTGAAGGGGTCGATCCTAAGGGTTTCCTGCACTCTATCTTATCCATGAGTAGTGGTGTCGCACTCCAGGTAACTTTGGACTTTGACCCTATGGCGCAACCACCCGGTCACGTGATATGACGCCCTCTTATTAATATTCATAATTAATATTTCATGAATAATCCCCCTTATTTTTTGATCCATCCTTTATTAAAAACCCATGGCGCCCTCTAGTGTATATTATGAGTACTATATTTAGAAAAGCCCTCGATTTTAGTCGTAATTTTTCAATTTTTGACTCCCCATCATTAAAAAACTCCCTTATCTAAAGTACCACCCACCCTCTATTAAACTCCTCCCTCACCGATCACAAACTCCCGAATAAGTCCCATGGTTTCTGCCAACTAATCTTTCAGTGGCAACGTTCAGAATGGCTGATGCAATCCTCAAAATAATTGCATAGACCAACTAAACTTTCGGTGGCATCCTCTCAGGATGGCTGATGCAATCCTCATAAATAATTACAAAGTCCAATATTTTTCTCCATCACCTCCTATTGGCCCATTATATTTCCTGAAAAAACCGTTGGTCCTGATTGGTTGTCCCAGGTGGTGCTGCTTTCTCACGTTAAAATGGGGGCAACCGCCGAGTGCGTCATTGTCCAAGATGCAGGCTAGCAATCCAGATGTGTGGGATCTCGGTGAAGATGTTTATGTCGTGCCATTGCTGTTCAAAAATAAGTTTTCGGTGCACGTACGTCACTACAAGAAGTATGAAAATGGCGAACTCGTCTACCCTACACCTACGGGGGTTACCCTCTCCATACCTGAATGGGAGGCTTTTGTGCCATGGTGCCCCACATAGAGGGCCAAGTGAAACTCTGTCCCAATCAACAGACATGGCATATGATGCCTGGTTTACATGCGTACATGTACCACAATGAAGGTGGTGAACGCTGTGTCCACTTCATCAAAGAATCAGCTGCCACAAGAACGCTACAGTTTCGTGTTGTGAGTCGCAGTATAACTCTGAACGTGTCGCAGTGGTTTATGCTGGCTATCCACGTAGACAAAGTGATGCGTGTTATGCGTAACGTGTGTGGAACTCTCAAAGATCACCATCTCCATACTGGTATTATAGAACATTCTGAATCAGTTCTACCCTTCCTGCTGGGTCCAGTTTTCAAGGGACCCGAGTGTGTTTATCAGCTGTTGGTGAATATTTTCCAACAAGAATTAACACATCTGATTCCATTAGATGGACTTCAACCGGAAGAAAAATTACCGACCATCGAAGGGTGGTCTGGTGACTTGGACATTAACACCTTGGCACAAGTGTTTGTGGATACGGCCTGGAAACGGGGTCTGTTGAATTTTGTAGATTCTGGATTTGTGTGTATTCTAAAATATAATGCTATTGTCGACGATGCAAAAAATGAAATGTATAAATTAGTTTAATAAATAATTGTAACCTCCCATGGCCAAGTGGTTAGCTCGCTTGGCTACTGATCTAAGGGACCTGGGTTCGAGCCCCGGGTAAGGCATGGCTGTTTGTGTCGTTTTTCTGTTGAGGTCCTGCCATCCTCACAAACCTTCTACTATGGCATATAAACTGACAGGCTCCTGTCAGACCTCTGTGGCAAGCAGCTGCTTGAGGGGGTATTTATTTTATTTATTTATTTAACCTATATAATGTGTCTGTCTTTTCATCTTATGCCATTTTAGTCTTAGTATGGATAGGAGAAAGAAGGTGCTAGCTAGTGTTGGAAGCGTAATCATAACAGTGTTAATGATAGTGGTGCTTGTATTAGAACTTGTGGCCCCTAGTAAAAATATTCAGTGTGGAGAGTCAAAAGCCTTAGAGTGTGAATACAAAATTCGAGTGTGTAACTTAATAGTGGACATCAGACAGTTTATAGGAGATATCCCTACAGTTACAGGTGTTACACTTTCATTACACCAATGGCAAAACCTGGTGAGATACGACGTCTGGGTGCAGCAGGAAACAAAACTTTGGAAACCCATTATTTCAACAATGAAAGAGGATTCGCTAGTGTAAAAAAGTTAGCTCTGAATACAGGGCTGCCACTCAAACTCGTCCGAGAATGATTAGAAAAGCAACCCACCTACACCTTGCACAAGCCCCTGCGTCCGACATTTCCCAGAAATCGTACCTACGTCACAGGTTTAGACGAACAATGGCAAGCCGATCTCGTAGTTGTGAAAAATCTAACTCGCTTCAATGTCGGTTATCGTTACATATTAACGGTCATCGATGTGTTCTCAAGGTATGGGTGGGACAAAATGGGTTAAGACAAAAATAGGGAAAGAAATGGTGTAGGCTCTCAAAAAAATCCTTTCCAAGGGGCGATTTCCCATGAATTTAAACACGGATCAAGGTACCGAATTTACCAACAGAGTGTTCCAGAAATTCCTCAAAAAGAAAGGCATTCTGTTCTTTGTCACCTTCTCTGACAAAAAAGCAGCTTTGGTGGAGAGATGAAATCGCACACTACGCGAGAGACTGGGGAGATATTATACACGCAATAACACATACCGGTACTTGAACGTGCTGCATACATGTTATACAATGCCACAGTTCATAGTGCACACCATATGGCTCCCAAGGACGTGACCTTACACAATGAAGACGGTGTATGGGTACGACTTTACGGTAATCCAACCAAAGTAAAAGAAAACAGCATTTAAAGTGGGCGACACCATTCAACTAGCCAGTCTAAAAGTACCCTTCAAGAACGTAGGTACGCATTTGTGGACCGAAGAAATTTTTATAGTCTACTGGGTGTTACACCACCTGTCCCTTTATACGTCATATGGGATTCCGAGGGGGAAGTGTTGAAGGGCACAGTCTATAAATCAGAAGTTCAAAAAGTGACCGAAACCGAACTTTACACTGTGGTGAAAATAATCGAGAGAAAAGGTCAAAAGGCACTGATCAAATTTTGCGGTTATCCCAAACCTTCGTGGATTCCTAAAAATGGATAGTTTCTACCTGACCCTGCCCTCCACAGCAAGTCAGAATATTAATCCGAACAATTCGCAGAGTGATTTCATGGTTCATCTAGCACAACCCCTAAGACTAAGTAGAAAATGGAAAGTGGGACTAGCAGTTCACTTACCCATGCTGGTACAATGCGGATGGTTCTAATGACACATATGAATATTATGCTCCTGCTCCCTTTGAAGAATACGGGAAATCAAGCTTAAACCAGGCAAAATAACTCGAATGGAACTGTTGTGTCACCTCTCCACTCAGCTCCCCAAAGAAATATTGGTGTCATATAACAGTGGTTATTGGGTACTCAAACCAAGTGAGGGATATGGTTTGATGTTCCCTAAAACGAATCTCAGCAGGCTTCTTTATGTCGGCGAGGGAGAAGTTGACAAACCCTTCCACCAACGATTTGCTAGCAAGCTATGCAATACTGCAACATTTGAGATAGATGATGACTGATTCCTCTAGGTGGTTTCCACGAACGAAAGGTATCCCACGGACAACGAATTAAATACGTGACATTCCCGGTGCACCACAACTCAAGGCTGTATATCACCATGAGGGAGATGTCACTGAAACCACTATGAACTAGAAAGCTCCTATCTTTTAAGCTTGCCTTACATTGTCCTGCCTACAGCGAAAGAAGACCTGTGTGTGAAGAGAGTAGCACTGCTTTTTATATATGCCTGCTCGAAGATATAATCATTGAGGTGCAGCGAGAGTGGGATCTTTTAAATTTAGAGTGCTGCCTAATATATGCCCAACATTCACTGAATTTAGTCCAGAAACTTGCCAATATATAAATAAAAAGATCTTGTCTTTTGAATTTTGAGCCAGAAAAATAAAAAGGAAGTCCTAACTTTTAGGGTCCTCTCCATCAGAAGGCCACACCTCGAGGGACTCCAAACCTCTCGGCATGACCCCCAACTTCGTCCTCTCCATAGAGCTGGGCACCACAGCCCTTGGCCTTATTGGCGTCTTGCAGCCTACCCATCTCGGGGCCGACTGCAGCGCCCGAACACTACTTCACAGAGGAACCAAGTTCCTCCACTGCAAAGGCCATGAGTCCAAATCTCATTCATGTGGGACTCTTAGTTTGGCTGTTCCATCGATAAGTCCGCTGGCCATGGTGGAAAACTCCAGGCCGCGAGCCTCCAACTTCTACCTCTCCATTGTTCACAGGCCGAGGCGCCCCGGACCTCCGTCCACCTCAATATCACAGGGACCGCATCAGGGAGCCCACAGACGAGTGCACGAAGAGGTGTACAACTCAGTCCGCAGGACCCCCCAATAGGCCTGAAAGACAGAAGGACAGGGTCAGCTACACCCCGTCCCGGCCGTCTGAACGGCTCCTCAACCAAGGCTGTGACCCCCCAGCTTCGCTGGGGAACAAGTCAACAAGCTGCCTGGACACAGCAGTCCAGTTAGTCCGCCTGCCCTCAACAGGCCCCCTCCACCGGGGGCCACCGGACTTCAATACCAGAGCGCCAGCGATCTGAGCCCAACTTCTCAGAGGCACCGTAAGCCCCCCCCCCCCTCGTTAAGGAGGTCCCACTCCGGGGGGGTATCCCACGGACAGTACGAAACTGCTGAATCATTATTCGATGCGATGAGCCAGGTCATGCTCTACAAGCTGAGAAAAGCCTACCCTTTCGAGCAACAGGCCGATCAGACAGTGTTGATGGATACAGACAAGTCACATTTCATTAAATTTCCTCTTTCGAACCCCGGATTAGGAGACATGCTAGGAATTACTAAATTAGATATTCCATTGAATAAACCGTGGGTGACTACCCCATCGATATGAACAGAGGAATGTACGGTATTTATTTGTATTCTGATCTGATTGCACCTCAGTTGTTAGGTAATACTCATGGTGAACTGTTGCGTGTTGTGAATCCTGCTGTCAGAACCAGTAATAACGAAGCCATCGTTGCAATGTATCAACAACCTGATTACTACCCCCTGGCAAGAAACAGTTTCGAGAGTGTGAGAATCTTCCTTCGTACCAATACAGGAGAACCGCTGCATTTTAAATTTGGTAAAGTTTTAATCAAGTTACATTTCTGCCATGAGGGTTAAATTCGTTTCCCCTTCTGCAGACACCTATGTGAGCTACTACAAGAGCCAAACGGGTCAGGGTGTGTTCCTAGGTCCTCGTTTTCAGAGAGGTGATGGGCTCAGTAGCATCTTTGCAACTATTGGGCGTTTCATCAGCCCTCTCATACGATGGCGCTGTCCACCCTACGTAAGAGTGGGCTACGGTTCGTTTCAGAGATGGCCCAAGGGCAAATCTTCAAATCTGCCACCAAAGCAGGGTTGCATGAAGCAGGTGTAGACCTGTTGCAATGTGCCAGTTCCAAGCTACAGGGAGGAAAAGGGATAAAACGCCGCCGTCATCATCCTAGTGTTCATAAAGTGAAGAGACTCTGTACCGTGAAGGATGTGTTTTCATTATGAGCATTCAGGAAATTCACGCTGATTCTGGCGATTGTGCCAATTCCGAACTGGACCTGTTTATGGTTCCTCCCACTGTCTCACAATTAGAAAGAGGCTGCTATGTCAATTATTTACCTGTGACTTCGCTGGAAGGTAATTCTCCACTTGAATTCATCGTGAAAGGAACAGACAGTTAGATTGATCTATCCCGTTGCCACCTGTGCCTCATGTTGAAAATTGTGAAATCCGATGGTACAGCCATGTCGGAAGTGCCCGTCGGAAGATTGACCCCATGCAATCATTTCTTCCACGCCCTCTTCAGTCAAGTAGACATCTTCCTCAACGATCACCTAGTGACTGCTTCTCACACCCTGTACCCGTACAGGGCGTACCTGGAGACTCTATTGAATTATGGTACCGATGCCACACGAAGTCAGCTCGATACGTCACTCTGGTACCTCGACACCCCCGGTAAAATGGAACTGACTAGTCGGTAGAACGAGGGATGGCATCAGCGCAAGGGGTATGTAAAGTCAACATGTATCGAACTCATCTTGTGGATCCATGCCGACCTGTTCAATCAAGAACGTTACCCACTCAATCAAGTAGATCTGAGACTGCGTTTGTTAAAGTCCAAGCCCGAATTCTGTGTCGTGACAGGTGAAGCGGACCCCTCTTACAAAATACAGATTCACGAAGCTGAATTTTTTGTGCGCAAAGTCAAAACCACTTCCGGTGTCATCCTTGCATATGCTCGCCTACTGGGTTCAGAGAGTTGCCAAGTACCCTGTATGAAGAACAGGTTTACGCATGTTTTCCATCACTGCAGGTCTGATGAGTGTGAACCATGACAATTTATTTCTCAGCCAACTACCGGTACGTCTGGTACTGGGTATGGTGGAAAGTACCAGTCTGAATGGATCGTATGAAAAAAATCCCTTCAACTTCCAACATTTTGACTTAAACTAAATCAGTCTTCACATTGACAGTGAACAGCAGTCCTACACCACCGACTTTACGAATGGACGTTATCTCTGATGTTACCAAGGATTATTGGAAGCTGTGGATGTCTGGAAATCCGACAGTGGTATTAACTTATCGCGAAAAGCCGATGGCGAGGGTTTTACACTGTTTGGATTCCAATTGACCCCCGAGCAACGTGAATGTAATCAAGTGTTTTCTTTAGTAAAGAACGGTAGTGTGAGAGTTGAATTAAAGTTTGTCAGGCCGCTACCCACATCAGTCACTGTGATCCTGTATGCAGAATACCAGAATTTGATCGAAATCCCATTGGATCGTAAAATCCTGTTTGACTACAGCTCATGAATACCTATCAGTTAGAATTCATCCTCTCGATGTTACCGACAAATCTAGGTGTGTTTCCACGTGACAGACTACCTCGTAGAATCGACCAATCAGAAGCCTTCTTTATCTACAATACCGATCCGTCCACTAAGCCTGGCATCCACTGTATAGCTCTTTACAAGAAAGGAATGCATGTGGATCACTTTGACCCTTTGGGGACAAGACCCGATGTGTCCATGCAAGAATACTACAGCCAGCTAGGCATATGTCATGTGCTACATCCCTTGATACCTCTGCAGGACCCCATAGGAGACACCTGCAATGCTCACTGTCTGTATTTCCTGTTTAAAAGAGCGAGCAGTTCGAATCTTCCCACAGTATTGCATCGCGATTACACGTGTCGAGCCGACTTTAACGACTGCATGGTGGTACGATGGCTCTCCGAACTCCTTGACATATTTTAATTGCTGCTCCTTCACAGTGTGGAAAGACGACTTTCACTCTGAAACTCATCAAAGAAGCCGCTCAAGTGTTCAACCCCCCACCCCAATGTGTCGTTTACTGTTACAGGGAGTGACAACCTGCCTTTGAGCCCTTTAAGAAAACTGTGGACTTTTATGAAGGACTACCTGTAGATCTGGAATTTGACCCCCTCAGACCTACGCTTCTGGTGCTGGACGACTTGACGGAACAAAATAATATACAAAACCCGAACAAAAAAAAAATATTTAAAAAGGCTCTAGCCTGACACCTCCCTGCCAGAAGTCAGTAGTTAGTCCTGTTAACTGCTGACTAAAAAGTCAAGTTGAATACTGAAAATCAGAGTTCATTTTCGCGTAAACCTGAGAGTTCAAGGCCATAAAATTCAGAGTTCAAAGTCGCTTTATGAATTCTATAAATTCTCTGCGAATTGGCACATCTTTTACACATCTATGTACACTACACTTAAATATAAAAGAACTTCTAGGTATGTCCCGGTGCACTGAGTCTAAATATTGTCTTTTTGCTTTAAACAAAAAAAAACCTGGTGACTGAAGTAGTTGTCCAAGAGTAAACAGTTTATAAATTAATTCTCTCACTAATAACTGTCTTTGAGGAAGGTATGTCGTACTGGCGGTGTTCGTTCGTTCAAGGTGACATCCCATGTGAAAGGCTATGCACACCTTTCGTGACTACCTAGATATCACCTTCCCGTACGTACCCTCTGACTCTACAGGCTGAAAGTCGTCGACATTGGCGTCGGTCTGACCCCTTGTTACCTCCAATTGCCATGTTCGCCCCCTCCCCTGCATAATTTTGATCATCGTAGACATCGAGTCTGACAGATTGCTGCATATGTTTGGGCCGGGAGATAGGACGGCATTGATTGGACGGTCTCCATGGAGCATACATTTCCCTTTTTGTAACTGGAATTTCTCTACCAGGATTTTCCTCCTGGGGTTACCAGTTACAGGCCGTCTCTCCTTCTTTCTAATTAGCTTACTATATGCTTCCACACTCAGAAGTACCTCCTTTCGCAGATTTGCTACTACTGCGCATAGCACTTTAATTTCTCCGCCACTCCCAGTGCTATTGTCTGTGCCATCAGTCAAACGTAAAGGCGGCTCTTTTACCTCTGCCGTTTTGGCATCACCAAACGGTCCATGCAACAACAGATGGTCTTTTACCGGGTGTTTTTCTTCGTTCAGCATCCCCTTTCTGATAACTGTCAGGTCTGCCCCCGAATCCACGACTGCTCTAACTGTCTTGTCGCCACCTCTGATTCGAACCTCTTTATAATCTACTGGGATACGTATCTTTCCCTGTTCCATTACTCGTCTGCTTGGACTTAGTTTTGAATGTGTGGTAACCCTTCCTATCGTTGCCTCACAAACATCCTGAGAATTCTGATCCAAGGTGCTAACTTGGTATACCTGAGTTCGGCTCTCACGGTCCCCAGTTCTCAGTGGGCAATCTCTCATCAAATGTTCATCGGATCTACATTTATGGCACCTCCTTACCTTTGGGACATTTCTATATTCGGCTAAATTAACTGCCGACCGATACCTTCTGCTCGAATAATTTCTCTCTGCGTCTATCCTCTGCTGGGGGGAAACAACACGTTCTGCATGTTGTCTATGCCTTACTTCTTTAAAAGTTAGGACCTCTTCCGTTTCGTTTACACTGGCTAGATGGATTTCTGCCCACGTTGCTATTTCGTCTGCTTTTGCCCATGACTCCGCCTCTTTCTGTACTACGTAAGCATGAGTGTCTTGAGGAAGGCTATCACGTAACTTATCCAACACTATCAGGTCCATAAGCTCCTCAAATTTTGTCACCTTCCTACTGTGGACGTAGTAATCCCAGCTATTTCTGAGCCTCCAGGCTAACTGATTATATGACTCACTCGGTTCTCTAGTGATAGTTTCAAACTTTCTCTTGTACGCAGAGGGAGTGAGCTTAAACTCTTTTAATACGGCCTCTTTAACTTTCTTATAATTAGTAAAATCCTCAGCATTTAATTTTCGAAAAACATGGTTTGCATATTTACCGTCTAAAAAAGAAATGATGACTTTGCCTTGAAACTCCTCTGGTACTTCATATATCTTAAAACCCCTTTCCGCTGTCTCAAAGAGATTTATCACCTCTTCTGGGTTTTTAGGGCTTCCAGCTAACATATTTCCCAACAATTTTATATAATTAGCCAGCCGCGCATCTGCTGGATTACTAGAAACTGCCACCGTTCGCACATCACCCCTCTCCTCGCCTGCATTCCTCATTTGCAGCTCTAGCATTCTATACTCTCATGCTCTCTCTCCTTTTCCCTTTCTCTTTCTGCCGCCTCTCTCTCCTTTTCCCTTTCTCTTTCTGCCGCCTCTCTCTCCTTTTCCCTTTCTCTTTCTGCCGCCTCTCTCTCTTCCCTTCTCAGCTGCATCTCTAACCTCATCCTCTCTAATTCAAAATCATCTCCAATCCTTTCCTTAGCTCTCTGCTTTCTGGTCCCGCTCCGCAGCATATCCGTATCGTTGTCATTGCCATAATCCCTCAACCCTCTCATGTCTTCCGCAGCATCAGACTCTCTGTCTATTGTCACCTCCTCGCTTCCCTGGGCACTCCCTGAAGCACCACCCTGCGCGCTATCCCTTTCTGTGTCTGTGTAGCCTCGCCTTAACTCATCCCTTTCCCTATCGCGACTGCTCCTAAGCTCCATTTTAGCTCGTACAGGCCTTTGTCGTATCTAACTACTCACCCCTAGAGTAAGAGGATACTTACCTCCGATGTGACGACAGGAACGAACCGCCTCGTCAGTCTGCCCCCTGAAGCACACAGTCGGAACACTCTTGGCAGTATCAGCCCTGCGTTGGTCAGCTCCCAGTGGATGTGGAACTTTTCCGTCACCTTCACAGCTTTTTCCACAGTTCGAACGTGATGCACGACTCTTCAGGTACCCTCACAGCTATTCTATCACCTGAAGCACACCGCAGGTCACTCTTGGCAGTATCAGCCTTGTTCTGGTCAGCTCACAATGGATGTCGGAACTCTTCCTTCACCTTCGCCACTACTTTCACCTCTGTTGCATCCTGTCGACTGCGCCACTTTGTGATGTTGCTTCTTCGTTTGTCTGCCTATTGGGACCACTTAGGAATGTCCCCTCAGTTCGATCGCAATACGCGATGGGTGAAAGAGTTTTTCCGTTCAGAAATCAAAGGTTTTATCACAATAGCAGGGACTCAATACTGAGGCTCCCCCCCAATAAATTGGTTCAACTTCAGCCTTTACTTAAATATAACAATTATTTATTGAACCTTCCAAACATGCTTGATAGACAAGGACATATACTCAATTACATAGCATTACATCAACAGCTTACTATGCCTGTTCAGCTGCATTCACAGAGCCAATGCCGTTATTACCAGTCGGCATTTCCCAGCTTTACAATTTTACGTCTTCACGCGTTCGTCCTTCGACAGGCTCTCTTTCTCCTCGTTGCCAAACCCTTTCTTCCTTTCTCTCTCTGCCTCGGCCATCTGGCAAGGTCGTTAGCCCCCAGGTCACTTGTCAGCGGACACCAGCGTTTGGGTGACCTCCGTCCCTCCGGGCACTGCTACTTCAATTAACTCTCCAGATGCTGGGACAGAGGGTCTCCCACGTAGCATATGCCTTTTTGGTGAAATCCAAAATAATATACAAAACCCGAACAAAAAAAATATTTAAAAAGGCTCTAGCCTGACATGTTTCTAAATATGAGATCTCTAATTCAATTCGCATTGATTTAAAGAATGTAGAAAGCGAAAGCGTGTCTCTCAAATTCAAAACAACAAGACGGGATTCTCGTTTTTAAAGAGAATGAAGTTTTTATTCTTTAACATCCTTTAACACTGAAAACTCGAACTACGTAGTTGATGATTGGAAAAATGCCATAAATAGCATTTCATTAGGGGAAAGAACTTTTTATTTACATCTTAGAACAAAAGTGTTTCGTTTTTCATCAATTGCTATCAAACACGAAAAGAATTTTTAATTTATCTCTCGAAACAAAAATAGTTAAATATCTATAGAAATACAAACAGGCGACAAGAGTGTAAACTTTAGTTCATTTTTTTCCCCCTGAAAACCAGCTGAAAAGTGCTGGACCTCTCTTTTACTAAAAGTAATGTGAATTTAGTAAGATATTTTATTATTCGCAGTATCGTTAATTTTTATTATTAGTTTTATAGCGTAAATATGTAATAAGAATTTCCTTATAATTTCAAATTTTTCGTAACTTTTGCAACAACTAAAACCACCTTACTCCTGATTCGGGAGAGGGGAGGGATTATTATAATCTCTGCATCACTCTGCATGCCATAACCTTTTATTTGATGCCAATGCAAAGTGGGTTTGTGAAGTTGGGAAGATTTAAATTGGAATAGTGTGCTACTCGTAGTACTACGAATCTGCCATGGAGATACAGACTCCGTTTTCGGCACCATTCTTGAAATGGTCTGCTTCACGTTCTCCACCCCATCTTTCTCTGGTTAATGCATCGTTGCTAGCCTGTTGTCTCAAAAGAAGCAGAGAGAACATTCTATGGAACATTTCTGCTGCTTCAGTACATTTACATACAGTACTGTGCAAATTAGTTGGGACAATAGGAAAATGCAGTTAGAACGGCGCAAGTAAAATATTTATTTGTTTAATAGTGTATTTAATAGTGAATGTGACCTTCCTTAACTTTAATTACTTCTTTCGCCTTCTCAACCATTGATGCCACTAGCTTTCCACACATCTCAGGGTCGTGGTACCACACTTTCATGACACTTTCTATCATTTTGGTTTTCGTCGTGCAATCCATCTTAGATATGCGTGCAATCCATCTTAGATATGCGCGCTTTAATAATAGCCCACAAATTTTCAATGGAGTTTAGATCGGGTGAATTTCCTGGCCACTCCAATACCTTCAAATGTTGCTGGGTAAAGAAGCTCTTAGCAAGCTTAGAATTGTGGCATGGAGCCAGATCCTGCTGAAATACCCCGTCGCCGTTAGGAAACAGCTTCTGCAGTGTTGGGACCATTTTCGCCTCCAGAACGCCTATGTACTTTTTGATGTCCATCATTCCTTCAATGGGGTGAAGCATCTGTGGCCCCGGAAGCCGTGAAACATTCCCAAAACATGACCTTGGGTGGGTGTTTGGGGGATTGCTGGATGTGGCCGGATTGAAAAGATTCTCCAGCTTGTCCCAACTAATTCGCACAGTACTGTGGAGCTGTGCCTGTGTGTGCCTAGCAACAAGCTGTCCAATGCGAGGTCACTGGGATCACGCGCTTCGTCTGCTGGACGCAGGGTCCATCAATGGGAATGCTTGAAGTGGAATAGTTTGAAAAGCGCACTCGGAATTTTAGTCTTCGTTGAATTGCCATCGCTGCTACTGGACATCAAGTGCGACGTCCCGTCTGATGTCTTTGTTTTACTGTTGGTAATGTTTTTGTATCAGAGAGAGAATCTGTGATGACCCGAATACTAGAAGTAGTTTTATCAGTAACCAGTCGACAATAACTGGATGAAGGAGATAATTCAGCAGGTACACTGCACCGCTGGATGTTGAAACCGGTCAGCCAGTCTTCCTTTCCTTGTTTTCTCAATTATTGCATTTTCCTTCCCACGCCTTTCTCCCATCAGCCTCAGAAGGCAGTCGACTGCCTGGCTCTGTAAAGCATCACGAATGATCACCAGGTCTTTGTTCCTACCCACCAACGTCAGTGCCTTAAAAACAGGCAGAGAATATAGCAGATTTTGTGCTAATGTGTATTTGTCAGTAGAAACGAAATAAATGTGTGTTATATTAAAAAATTATATCTGGTGTGGTCTCATCATTTCTTGTGCAGTTCTGTGGGCATTCCTCTTCCTCGACCAACTGACTGGGAGCCGAGGAGACCGAATGAACGAACGGTCAATTTAGAAAATGGTATCAAAATAACGGCAGAACATAGTAGAATAGAACTAATTGTACTAATTGCATAAAATTACCACTATATGTTTTTTTTCAATCTTTTTAAGAGAACTTAAAGCCCCAACGAAAGTTCCCGAGTTTACAGTTATTCCCCTACTGTTCCCCTTTTTACCTACGCACGAACAAGGGTGTATAACAGATTTGGTATTTGGTGCCGTGATCGAGGATTCGAACTCTGGCCTGTTGCGACACCAAACTTGATTTGGTTTCGACGACCAGGACTTATTCGAATCTGTAATGTTATTGCAGCAATAGAATAGATTTGGTGCTGTGAACGACGATTCGAACACTGAGTTATCTTGGCAATAAAATATAATATTTGCCGAGGACATAACAGGAGAAAGTTAATTTTCGAACCTGGAAAGTTATTATGGAAAAATGGGAAAAATATTAGTGTAATGTTAAGAAAGTAACCTAAAATAAATTGGTGCAAAGTTATAGCTTAAACGAAGAATGTGCATTATTATGAAAAATAGGAACTTAGCTACGATTGTGTTGAGTTTAGGTAGGACTGTCTCATGTTAGTTAGGAGTGTACTGGTTATTGCTATATATATATTAAGATTTGGAGTGTATTACATGCTGTAAAGTAGTATTATGTATTATGTTAGTTAGAAGTATTGTTCAGCTGGAAAGTGTGTCATAAGTCAGGATGTTATTATGTTCGCTAGCAGTGTATGAAGTTTCAGAGAGCAGTGATTTTCTTATGTTTAACTAGAGGTGTCATGTTAAATGAGATTGTACAGGGTAATCAGGTGTATGTTACAGACAGTAATTTGAAATGTATTTTTGAGAGTTTTATTTATGTGCGGGAATAGTAAGCTATGAAGGGTATTGTTTTATATTGGGAATTACTGTGAGTTAAGAGAGGAAATAGAAACAGTGTATAAAATGTGTGAATTTAGAAGTAATGAGTATATATAGAGATTGTAAGATTATTAGCGAAGATTTGTAAAGGTGGAGTAAAGTGTTGAAATTAAACGCTCCTAGAGTGAAAGCACATGAGAGTATTAGCTTTATGATTCGATATACGGACGGAAAATTGAAAAAAATTAGTTACTTTGTGCAATTACATGGTGGAACAGAATTTGACTTGGTTAATAGTGAATAGGTCCCTTGTCTATAAGGTTCTTGTTGTATGTATCATAGAAGTTTTAGTTAGAAAATAAATATGTTTTAGAGCAGGATTTTCAGAGTGGAAATTGCATTATTGTGTATACCAGCGTTTCTGAAACTATGTTCCGTGGAAAGTGAATAAGCGTTCCGTGAAAAATTATCAAAATTAATATGAGCTTAGATTTACTCATTTATATCTACCTACCATACAAAATAACCAAGATGTTCTGTTAAAATTTCAGGATTTGTTAAGTGTTCCGTCGTAGGAAAAGTTTGGGAAACGCTGGTGTATACCAATTAAACTAGTGAGGCAGCGGTAGTGGGAAATTGGGACTAAACCATTACCAGGACAAATTTAGTGAGGAGTGTATTTTTCTGTGCTAGCATTTTGGAACTGTATTTCTCTCTGTGTACACATCTCCCTTGCACTTTGGAGTTCCCAGCAACATACATCATGCATTTCCAACACCATGACACAGAATGGATAATGCGTACCTCTCGTGCGTACATAACTCTGTGTTGCCCGGAACCATGTCTGCGAGTGTGCGAATGCTATTCTGATCATCGACGCCACCATTTTACCACTGCCGATACCTCTCGTCTAACGGGGTGTGCAATTTGACGAAAAGACCAACCTGCTTCCCGAAGACTCACTCTACGACCTCGCTCAAACTCCGCTAACTGAACAAATGTTGCGCGCCTGCGTCGTCCAGGCATGTTAGCTTCTTCGAAGAGTGTTGAACGACACGACACAAGACGAATAACTTCTTTCTTTACGCCCTAGTACTTAAATACATGCTTCGTACATTTGCATGTTGTCGTCCTCAGTGACGTCATTATTTCAGACAATGACTTTCAATCTTGGATCACTGTTTCTGCTGCCTTAAATATTAACATATTATGATATGACGTTCCTAAAGGAATCCCTGCTGGGTGTTCTTTTTTCAATTTCCACCAGTGTATATATTAAAGCGCTTCTTTGTAAATGTACTTTCTTTTGTAAAATTTTTATGATAAATAAAAATTATAATTTTTTTGTATCAGTTATTTAAATTTTTTGATGGCCCTCATAAATTGTTTGGTGGCAACAGTTGAGTGCACTACAAGACGTGTTGGGAGAAATCATTGTTTGGAATTACGAATATTCTTGGAGGAAAAGGAAAAAAAAAACTACTACTAATAATAGAAAATATTAATTTTTTTTTGCTTCGCAGTTTCTTAGAAAACTAGGCAAATGGATGTGTATGAATGAATTTAACACGTCTTCTACACTATATCATCTTTATATTTAAATGTTCTGAGATTTTTTCAGGTTATTTACTACTTATTATATTACTGCAGATTATGAGCTAAGAACAGCATTGTGGCAAAAGTCACAATGCTGTTCTTAGCTCCTTCCATGTTTTTGGTTACGTTGGGCTAAACATGGTCGGCACCAAGGCTGGATCTAGGGGGGGGGGTAGTGTCATTACCCTCCCTTTCAGAATGCTAATAATGGTAAAAGGGACAAAAATTATGAAACTTATTTATATTTCGTGCATTTTTCAAAATATTTTTAAAGATCTGTAAAACGGAAGCAAAAATGTTATCCCCTCTCCTCTTTGCATTTTTTCAGCTCGATTGTGTTTCTTGCCCTCCCTCGATTTTTTCCTTGATCCGGGCCTAGTCGCTACTATTGTAAGTACAGTTGTTGTGCAGGAGATTCATATTTTGTGGTTTGAAAAGCACGCTTGATATCCTACACTAGCAGTTTACATTTTTCCCATAAGAGCTTTCAAGTGGGCTTCCAGTCGCAATCAATGGAATCTGTGTGTACGAGCTGTTTATGACATTATAAAGCAAAGAATAAAATTCAGGGTTTACTTAAAATTCGCTAAAACGTTTCTTTGAACCTTTCGTAACGATGATTAAAATCTTAAAAGTATTATATTATAGATATATACTTACTGCTACGGCCAACACAACAGCGGAAATTAGAAGTAAACACCTCATTTTGCTTCTCAGATTACTGAAGTGCAAGTGGAGAGCAGTGGGTCTGTAGCAGCCTCCTTATATATATCTATATTTATCTTGCAACCAGATGTTAGATTCGTAATTTCGCCTGGCCTTGCAAATATCTTTGTGAAAGAACAGATGGATATAAATTGTTTATTGAAGTTAGTTTGATTTTTTTTCTTTACGACATCACGATAAGATTATCATACGTTGCATAGTCTAGCTTTTCTTATATCTTGCGAATAGGTGAGAAATCTTAATTCCTTGGATGATTTATTATATCATACATTCTTTATTGTGAACTCTTTCACGTGTATATCTGATATATTCGGGACAAAGCTTGGGTCAGTTAGTTGGGCTGTGGTATTTTACCTCTGAGTGGCAGTTTGTGCGCACAATGTGCTGTAAATAGCTAAGGTTACCAAATGCCAGTGTTCTAAAAGGAGGACAGAAAATGTAGAAACGGAGAACAAAGGAGGACATGCTTTCAATTTTTGAAATAAAATAGTTTTTCCCCTATCAAATTTTATTTCAAGTACCGATTAACAGTTTAGTCAGAAAAAGGCATAATTCTAATTATTCAATACACTTCAAAATATATGACGTACCGATTTTATTTCATATTTCATTTTCATAAGCAATCAAGGGTTATTTGGCCTTAAGTGGCATAATGATTAATAACTCTCTGTTGTTGCAGGAAGCAAACTTGGATGTTCTATTAACTCTGATTCAAGTAGTGGTCATCAGCAGTGACCTTGTTCTTAGTAGGGTATGATATTGTATGATAAGGCTTGTAGAAACTAATAGCAGTTCCTTAATTCATTGGCTGCCCTTTATGTTGCAAATGAAAAATAGTTCTGTCAACTTTCATAGCTCCAACCAGGGGCGTAGGCATGGGGGGAGGCTCCCCCCAAAGTTACTCGGAGTTGGCAAAATTCGAAGCGACTTCGTAAATTCTATGTGAGTTGTGAAAATTTGCAATTTTTTATTTCGAAAATTAAGCGGAGTTGTCAAAATCGAGGCAACTTGGCAAATCTGAGTCAATTTGGTAAATGGAGAGACGGCAAGATTTAGAGCAGTTGGCAAAAATCGATCACTTAGTAAAATACAGGTGAGGTAACAAAATCGGGACAACTTGGCAAAATCTTAGGGAGTTGGCAAAATTTGGAGTGACTTGGTAAAATTGTGGGGAGTTGGCAAAAATTAAGGTGAGATGTAAAAATTGCAATCTTTTTTCTGTAAAATTATGGTGTATTGGTAAAATCAAGGCAACTTTGCAATATCTAGGAGAGTTGGCAAAATTCAGAGTGACTTTGCAAGAATCAGGTGTGATGTAAAATTGGGATATTTTTTCTGTAAAATTGTGGCGAGATGGCAAAATCGATAAAACGTGCCAAAATCTAGGACAGTTGGCACAATTCGAATCCACTTGGTAAAATACGGGCGAATTTTGAAAATTGGGATTGTTTTTGTGAAATTAAGGAGAGTTGACCAAATCGAGAAAACTTGGCAAAATCTAGGGAAGTTGGCAAAACTGGAAACCACTTGGTAAAGTATAGGTGAGTTGTAAAAATTGGGATTGGTTTTGTGAAATTAAGGAGAATTGGAAAAAAGCAAGAACTCTTCACAAAATTCGAAGCCACTTAGTAAAATACCGGGGAGTTGTGAAAATTGTACCTTTCTTGTTCCATTAAAAAGAATTGATAAAATTCGAAGTGACTTGGGAAATTCAGGGAAGATGTAAAAATTACGTTTTTTTCTGTAAAATTACGGCGAGTTGACAAAATCTAGAGTAGTTGGCAAAATTCCAATCCACTTGGTAAAATGCAGGCGAGTTGTGAAAATTGAGATTTGTTTTGTGAAATTAAATAGTGTTGGACAAATTAAGGAAACTTAACAAAATGTAGGCGAGTTGTGAGAATTGAGATTTGTTTTGTGAAATTAAGGAGTGTTGGACAAATTAAGGAAACAACAAAATGTAGGGCAGTTGGCAAAATTAGAATCCACTTGGAAAATATGGGCGAGTTGTGATAATTGGGGTTGGGTTTGTGAAATTCAGGATAGTAGACTGAAATGAAGAAAATTTGGCAAAATCTTCGGGAGTTTGAAAAGTTTGAAGTGATTTGGCAAATTTAGGAGAGATGTGAAGATTGGGATTACGTTCTTGAATTTACGGAGAGTTGGCCAAATCAAGGGAAAATTCATACTGACTTGCTACAATTCACACAAGATGTAAAATATTGGGATTATTTCTGTGAAATTATGGCTAGTTGGCAAAATTGGAAGTTAAATGTCAAATTACTGTTAGTTGCCAAAATTGGTAGTCAAATCTCAAAATGCAGTAGACTTGCGAAAATCCCCCCCCCCCCCCCCCCCGCCCACGGAGCGAAAATCTAAGTAAGTTTTCTCAGTTGGCAAAACTTGAATTTCGAGTTGGAAAATTTTTGATTTCTATCCCCACAAGAAGAGTCTTTCGCGACGCACCTAGCTCCAACTATCGGTGGACGGAAGCAAAATTTTATGCAATTTTCTAAAGCGCATAATTTTTTTCTATCTGGCATGTAAATAACACATATTGAGATTACAGAAAAGAGTAACTTTTACAAAAAGAGAATTAATTTAGCATTCACAATTTGCATTTACAGTATATTGTTTCACGACTAACATAAAATTAGATTCTAGTCATGGGTTTAAGAATTCTAAAAAAGGAAAATACAAAAAAGCCTTAATTTAAATTTAAAATGTGTTTTGAGTTTATTATAAAAAGGACGACATCTCATGTTTTTTCAAAATTCCTGGAGGACACGAGATAAAAAAGAGGACATGTCCTCCTTTTGGAGGACGTATAGTAACCCCATAAATTGCCACATCACCAGTAGACATTGGTAGAGGAAGAGGGTCTACAGCATAGCTGTTAGGAAACGTATAGGAGCTTCCCTTCCAATGACAATCAGTGTTCTTTAAAATGTATTTTTTGCAGAGGGGGCACTTTTTAATGTCCCATACGATGGACGGCGGACTTTCAAGCTAATTCGATAGCTATCCAGATTCGTTGGGTTGGGTTGTTTTACCTCTGAGCGGCACTTTTTTGCACACCATGGGCTAAATGGCCAGGTCACGTGGACCCCGAACGCTCAGAGAAGGTTGGAGGAGGGGACCCACTGGAACAGCTGTTGGGAGACAGATGGTAGCCTCCCGTCAAGGCCATCCAGCGTGTTCTTTAACGTGCACAGGGTATGGCTCTCCCACACACGGACGGACGGCGGCCTTTTCAAGCCCATCGGTGTTCCCTACTGACCGTGGGCAGGGCGGGGAATTTTGCGGAGATAAATCTCAACGCCGACCCAGCTGGGACTCGAACCTGGGAACTACAGATTACGAGCCTGGCGCGCTACCGACTGAGCCACCCCCGCCCCTTCCAGATTCGTAATCGGATGTTTCTGAGTTCGATTCTCCATTGTGACTGTGTTAAGCTTTTCTCCGCCTAACTCCCGCTCAGCCCTCGGAGAGAAATGAGATATTATTAAACGTGGGAAAAGACACTCTTCCATGTATTTGAAAAATATTGGGATTTTTGTCGTACTTTCTGTGATATCATATATATTACATGTGATATTGAAGGTAGAAATTTAGAATTTGCTGAACAATCACAACACATAAAAATCAGCTAACTAGAAAATACCAAATAATTTTTTAATTCCATTTCAAGTCTTCTAAAAGAGTCTATATTTAGTAATTCTTTTGGAATAGCATTAAATATAAGTGGTACTTGATATTCGGAGGTATGTTTCCCGTAATTATTTCGAAAATTTGGCAATTTGTAATAACCTTGGTTTTGAAGTCTTGTATTTTTATTATGTTGAATTTTTAGTTTGTAAGTTTCGTCAAAAATTTTTTTAATTATTACATTATATTTACGTTATATTTATATAAATTGCTGTAGGATAAAAGATTTAAAAATTTTAATCTATCGGTAGAAGTTTTATAAATTTTTTGCAAATGAGACGGAATAATATTTTTAGCTATTATAGACTGCAGTTTTTCTATTTTATTTATGTTAGTTAAGTTAGTTGTTCCATGCACAATTATTCCATAATTTAAAATAGATTCGCATATTGCTTTATAAAATAGTACACATATTTCCATATTTAATACGTATTTCAATTTTTGAATTTTTATCGCCGATATTCTCAAGCTTTCACATATGTGGGGTATATGGGCATTTCACCTAAAATATTCATCAAAAATGATTCCTAAGTAATTTATTTTATTTACTTGCTCAACAAGTGGGCAACTGCATAATGATTCATAATTTGAAGCATCCTTTTTTCTGCAATTTATTTTATGAGTTTTGATGAAGAGGTTTTGATGAATATGAAATCTTAGTGAACGAATAATCATCAGTTTTGTTTTTTTCTCATTTAAATAGATTTTATTATGATTTAACCATCTAATAATATTATTGTAATCTGTTTGAACCTCTGAAATGCTATCATTTAAATATTTCTGACTGTTTATTAAAACAATGTCGTATATATATAAATATATATATACGACATTGTCGTTAGCATATAGATAAATAGCACTATTTAATTTTGTATTGAACAAATCATTTATGTTTACTAAGAACAATAAAGGACCTAAAATTGAGCCTTGGGGAATTTCACATCGTGTAATTACTTTTCTGCTATAGCAGTGTTTTATTTTAGTAATTGTGTATCTGTCTGATAAATAATTTCTAAACCAATCTAACAATATACCGCGAATACCGTAATTTTCCAATTTATTTAGTAAAATGCTATGATCTATTGTATCGAAGGCTTTCTTTAGATCTAAGAACATAGTTACAAATTTTTCCCTATTATTCAATGATTTATTAATAATATTTGCAATTTTGGAAATTAGTTGAATTGTGTTTTTTCCTTTTTGAAAGCCAAACTGATTTTCATTAATTATGTTGTGTTTAAGTAAAAAGCTAAAAACAGTATTATAAATATATTTTTCCATTATTTTCGAAAAAATAGGCAGAATATTTATTGGTCGATAGTTAGAAAAATCCTCCTTAATACCACCTTTAAAAATAGGTCTTAAAATACCTGTTTTGAGTTCAGTTGGTATGTTCCCAGTAAATATAATCTGATTTATAATTTTTGATATAATATTTAATAGTGTCTCGTTATTAAAATTTTATATGTTTAATGCAAACATTATCGTAACCAGGTGATTTATTGGTGTCTAATGAAGTAATTAGTGTATTATAAATGTCATTGTAATTATTTGCTATTTCTTCCACAGATAATTTCTTTTTGGCCATATTGTCAATTATTACATCGTCCAATGATTTTTCCTGTTTTCCTTCTAATATTTCATATATTAATTGCCAGGTAGCCTTCATATCATTTTTTTTCATTATAAGTTTATTTCTATAATAAAGTTGTTTCTGATTTCAAATCTGAATATTAACCATATTCCTTAATTTTTTATAGTTATTTTTATAAGCATCACTTTTATCATTGTTTTTAAATTTAATCCAAGCTTTATCTCTTTCTTCAATTAATTCTATCAAGTTCGGTGTTATCCAATTTTTGCTATGATTTCTTTTTACCTTTCCAACTCTCCTCATATATATTCTATTTTTTCATAAAATTCTATCATAAATGTCTTTAAATACTTTATATAGGTTTAATTCATCCATTGGGTTGTCTCCATAATTTTCTAAAGTCCAATTCATTTCAGAAATAGCTTTGTTTATATTGTTATGGTCAAATGACCAATTCTTATTTTCCTGGTCTATTTCATTATAATTAGTATTATTTAAATTGTTATTGGTGTTGCTAATCAGTGTTAAAATCATATAGTGATCTGCTATTTTGCTTGTTTGAATTATTGAATTTGCTGACATATTTTTAATCAGTTTAATATTAATATGGTCTATATAGGTTTTGGTAATTTTATTTTTTACTATTTCTTCTCTTGTAGCTTCCCTTATTAATCTTTCAAAATTCATTTCAGCCAATAGTGTGATATATTTTTCTGTGCCATGTTTTTTAGTATTCATTGTATCGATATTAAAATCACCTATTAAAATCTGATTTTGATCTTTTTCTGTATTTTCCATCCAGTTTCGAAAATTCAACAGAAAAGAGTTCACATCTGTACTAGGCTATCTGTATAGTGCTAAAACATGATATATTATATTATTTTTTTTTTACTTTTATATATATATAGTTTCCGCTGGAAGTGTTTGTTGTGAAATAATTTCAATATCTAGATTTTCTTTATAGTATACTGAAATCCCCCCAATATTTTTATTTATATTATCATTTGTGATTTTATTAAATTTATCAATATTATATAAATAATTTTCATATTTATTTACATTTGTTTCAGTTAAAACAAGCAAATCAATGTGTTTCATGTAATGTTAATACTTAATTTTAATGAATCCAAATGTTTTCTTTGACTTCAGATATTGATCGGTATATTGATAGGTATCAAAAACTATTTTGGGTTTGATAGATATTGATGAAATATTATAATTCTCATCTACCGAATTTCTCAATGCTTTAATAACATCCCTAAAGGTGCAAAAAGATATAATAAAAACAAAATTTTAAATGAGTATTCCAAACGAATTATTTAAGTTCTAAATTTGAAATTTTGGTGGTATAATTTGATAGTCAAAAGGTTTACAAATTTTTATTTATTTATTGAGAGGAAGGTACAAAAATATTCGCTAACATCGCTCAAGACATCAAAAACAGAGAAATATTTACAATACCACAACAAGTGTTAACAATGTGGTTAACACTTGTGGTTTGCACTATGGTTAACACTTTGAAAACATATAATTACAGACATAAAGAAGGATAAAACTTGAAACATTTTAGAAATTTGGCTAAGTTGACTATATATAGTCGATCATTGAAAATACGGAAAGTTGGGGACAACACATCAGGAGGAAGAGTTCCAAACACGACCAACTCGGCATAGGAAGAAATGATATTGCTGCAATTTAAAATGGATGAGCACTGAGCGTGAGCTCAAGTAAAAAAAATGGTCAATGAAAAATACAATACAATGCGATTTATTACAAAAGTATGTATAAAACCATTTATAAACAAAGTCAACCGGCACGAAACTCTATAGTAATACAAAGATAAGCTTTCAGAAGAATATGCAAATTTCTAAATAACTATACATAACACTGCGATTAGGTGTACTGGCTTTCAGAACTAATTGTTTTCATACATTGATCACCATGCACAAGACGGCAATATTTTCCTTTCTATACACCAGCTAACCAATATAATCCATACCAATAAAGTAGTCAACCTCTGGCGCACATACAAAATAAAAACATTTATTTGTTAAACTATCGTGCACAGACTCTTAATTACGCCTCCTTTTGGATCTCACAACTTCCACAACACACTTCTATCTTTTTATATTTCAGATCGGTTCCATGTTCTAATTCGTTGATTAATAAATTCTCACGCAGAAGCACACACGAGCGTTCATGATACACCCATCACAAACTCACTGCAGCACATCATCACAACAAATAGCAACTGTTAGGAGGCATAAAAGTCTGAAGTCAAGGTCACCTAATCTGTTCGTAAATGTGCACATTATTACAGTTTTGTTCTCGCATGAGTAGAATGTACATTAAGGATTAAGGTATACACTAAGGATTGGCAGCAATGATTTGTCTCCATACCTCCAGGGTAGGGAGTCAAACGATGCAAAACGCAATTTTTTTGCTTTAAGAGATGAATAAAAATTATTTTGTTAGGAACTAATAACATATTACTCTTTGCATTTTTCCAATCATACTCTACATGAGTACAAATTTTCAGTGTTAGAGAGCATAAATAACGAAAAATAGAAAACTTCCATTCTCTTTGTAAATGATTATCCCATTTTCGACAGAGACCAAATGTTATTCTTCTGATTTATTATCTCTGAGGTATGTTGTTCTTTTTACACCCAAAACGTGAAAAAAAGAGTTTTTTTTAATCTCTATTGATTTTAATGACACTGACATTGTAAGCAAGGTAGAAACCCTTCAGGTTGATAAAAATCCTGCTGAGAAGACCCAGTAGTTAAAAATACAGAGGCAGTGGGTTGGGTTGTTTTACCTCTGAGCGGCACTTTTTTGCACACCATGGGCTAAATGGCCAGGTCACATGGACCCCGAAGGCTCAGAGAAGGTTGGGGGAGGAGTCCCACTGGAACAGCTGTTGGGAGACAGATGGTAGCCTCCCGTCAAGGCCATCCAGTGTGTTCTTTAACGTGCACAGGGTATGGCTCTCCCGCACACGGGGCCACGGCTTAATGTCCCATCCGACGGACGGCGGCCTTTCCAAGCCCATCGGTGTCCCACTGCTGACCGTGGGCAGGGCGGGGAATTTTGCGGAGATAAATTTCAACGCTGACCCAGCTGGGACTCGAACCTGGGAACTACAGATTACGAGCCTGGCGCGCTACCGACTGAACCACCCCCGCCCCAGATGCAGTGGTGAAACACAATTAATTTGGGTGTTTTGAATCTGAACACTTTCTTTGCACACAATGGGCGAAATGGCTAGTTCATAATGATCCAATGGAGGAGGGAATCCATCGTTAGGAGGCATAAAAGTCTTCCGTCAAGGTCACCTAGCCTGTTCGTTAATGTGCACAACATTTGACTCTCATTTACAAGAGACTACGGTTTTACCTCACATCTGACGGACGGAGGGCGGCCTTTCCATCTGTATTTCGTTTCTCACCGAGGGCAGAATCGGAGTTGGCGGAAAAAATTCTCAACGCAGGCACAGTTTGAAATTAAACATGAAAACATCATATTTCGTAATCTAACCTGGCCAGCTGCCAACAGAGCCAAACTTTGCTTATTACTTAAATGGATATCTGCACCTGAGAACTGCATCAGCTGTATCGCATGGGAAGCGGCAGCTTTTGGTTACAGAGGTAGAAGCCAGGGGCGGATTGGGAGCAAAAAAAAGATCCGGGCAAATGCATGAAAATCGGCCTATTCGGCCAAGATCGATCGTAAAACAAATTTTGCCCAAGGCGAGAAGTACACTGGGAATTGTCCCTGAAGACTCCCCTCCCCCCGGAATCGCCTGCCATCCATTTTAACCTCGTTTACCAAAAGAAAAAGCGACAAAAAACAGCGCTAATATTTCCATTTTCTTGTCTGTTTTTTCAAAAGTCCATCTGTAGAAAATCAATATTTTGGTTTTTATAAACAAATTGAAAATTTCTTTAAAGCAGAATAGGCAGAGGCGGTGCTACCATGCGTGCAACTGCACCGGGCGGCATTTGTCTTTACTATTTACTAAAAACAATGTTAGTTAAAATTTTAATTTCAAATATTAAATTTATGTGTTTACTAGTCAAAAATTGATAAAAAGACTGCTTGTGTTTTGTAAGTGTATGTTTTGCATATTGTTTCAATTGTGCGCAATTTTTTTGCATTTGATGATTAAAAAAAACCTCCTCAAGCAGCTGCTTGCCACAGAGGTCTGACAGGAACCTGTTTGTTTATATGCCATAGTGGAGGGTCTGAGAGGATGGCACCACTTCACCATAAAAACAACACGAACAGCCATGCCTTAACCCGGGGCTTGAACCTAGGAAAAATATTAGTAGCCAAGAGCAAACCCAGGTCCCTTAGATCAGTAGCCAAGAGCGCTAACCACTCAGCCACGGGACAGCATTTTATGATCACGTATGTAAAATTTATAATGAAAGCAAAAAAAAAATACATAGTAATAAATGCATTGTCTTTATTCCATTAGAGGCGGGGGTGGCTCAGTCGGTAGCGCGCCAGGCTCGTAATCTGTAGTTCCCAGGTTCGAGTCCCAGTTGGGTCAGCGTTGAGATTTATCTCCGCAAAATTCCCCACCCTGCCCACGGTCAGTAGGGGACACCGATGGGCTTGGAAAGGCCGCCGCCCGTCGGATGAGACGTTAAGCCGTGGTCCCGTGTGCGGGAGAGCCATACCCTGTGCACGTTAAAGAACATACTGGATGGCCTTGACGGGAGGCTACCATCTGTTCTCCCAACAGCTGTTCCAGTGGGTCCCCTCCCCCAACATTCTCTGAGCCTCCGGGGTCCATGTGACCTGGCCATTTAGCCCATGGTGTGCAAAAAAGTGCCGCTCAGAGGTAACCCAACCCAACAGCTTTATTCCATTTTCTTTACGGAAATATGTGTATTTTGTTTATATTCGATATACCATTTACATAAAACAGAATATTTAAATTTAGAAATTTCATCATGAAACGTTGGCATTTTTAACAAACCAATCTCCCTTTGGGGCATCTTGAAATAATTTCCGTACCAGGGTGTCTAAATATTAAATCCACACTGCCTTCATCCTATAATCAACAAGCATCATCACACCGCGTTAGAGAAGACACTACTACGGTCTCGAGCTGTTCAGGTCTTATAAACATCTCGCCTTAGAAAAATAACTAAATTATGTTTTTCTTTTCTCCATAATCTGAAGACGTACTTAGAAAAAGTCTGAACTCGTAATAATTTTAGTGTTTGGGTTGTTGTTGTTTTACCTCTGAGCGGCACTTTTTTACACACCATGGGCTAAATGGCCAGGTCACATGGACCCCGAAGGCTCAAAAGAGGTTGGGCGAGGGACCCACTGAAACGCCTGTTGGGAGACCGATGGTATCCTCCCGTCAAGGCCGTCCAATGTGTTCTTTAACGTGCACAGGGTATGGCTCTCCCGCACACGGGACCACGGCTTAACGTCCCATCCGACGGGCGGCGGCCTTTCCAAGCCCATCGGTGTCCCCTACTGACCGTGGGCAGGGCGGGGAATTTTGCGGAGATAAATCTCAACGCTGACCCAGCTGGGACTCGAACCTGGGAACTACAGATTACGAGTCTGGCGCGCTACCGACTGAGCCACCCCCGCCCCTTTTTAGTGTTTAATTTATGTATGATAATCCTAATTTATTTTTTACTAGCTGAACGTACCCGGCGCTGCCATGGGTATCACTTTTAATCTGTATATTCTTATTTTCACTGCAGCAAAGGTAAATTTTGTAAGTACCCCCCTCCCCGATGTGATGTGATGTGATGTGATAAAATGTGATAAAATGTGATGGGAAGGTTAGAAACCCTTCAACAATGGGCTTCCTGCTATCCCAAACAAAGAATCGGACGTGTAAATCACAATGTAGAAAATAAAAATAATAGTTTTTCTGAATTTTTTAAAAGTTCCCACTTATGCAGAGTAGACTTTCTGTAATCCAATACTCTTGGATCTTAATTTCTTTTCTTTTCTGAACCAAAATAGATTTCAAAAACAAAATTAACACTTCAAACAAGGTATAAAAAATAACAGTCACAGTTCTTTCTTCAGTTCCACCACAAAAACAACCATGAGGTTATCACTTGAGATACTGGCCACTAGAGAAAGTTTGCAAGTAAAAACACATTTTTCTTGAACAGTCAATATTTCATATTTGTATATTATTAAATTCCTCTTCTTTTTATTTTCGAAAAACGAAAACCCAGCAAAGGATGAATTCAGATTCTGTATAATAAAGAACTTTCCTCCAAGAAACTGAGAATCAGGGTCTGAATTTTAAATCTATTGCTTTTATTGTAGCTTCTGCAGAGAAGAGATTTCATTGACAATTCTTCATCAATAATCTTCTTCATCTTTTCCTTCAGAATTTGTCGTTGAAATTGATAGAGAGGACAATGTAAAAAGACATGAGAAATATTTTCTGGAGTTTTACAGATGGCACAAAGTGGAGAGGGTTTTTTGTTAATTTTGAAGAGCTTTTCATTTAAAGCACAGTGATCAAGGTTAATCCTGAAAAGAGCTGTTTCTTGTCTTCTGCTCAGATGAGATGTTTGAAGTTGGGGTGGGGGGCTATTAAAGATGCTGCGATAGAATAGGCCAACATTTTTCCAACTATTTTGAAACAGTTTAATCCATTCAGAGTGAGTTATTTTATTTTCTCTAATGCAGAAATCTTTGTATGTAATGATGTTAAATATGTTTGCGGTTTTCTGTAAGCTCTCTCTAGCAGTTTTGTCAGCCTCTTCGTTCCCATGGATTCCTATATGGCTAGGAATCCACTGGATCACAATTTGATTTTTATTTTCTTCAACATGTTTATTGCATTGCCATAATATTTCTGAAATTAATGAACAATTAGAGGTAGAAAGTGGATCAGCTAGAAGAGCTTGGAGTGAAGACCTGCTGTCTGAAAGAATCAGGATTTTTTCTGAATGAAAAATGAATGCCCATTCAAGTGCCTTGAGGATAGCCCAAAGTTCGCCATTCATAATAAATGTTGGATTAGACAACGAAAATCCTTCTTTAATACTGAGACCAGGAATGCAGAAAGCACAGGATACTATTCCAGTTTCATCACTTCTAGAACCATCAGTAAAGATGTGGCAAAAACCAGCAAATTTCCCACCAATATACTGCATGGTAAGAGTCCATAGTTCTTCAGAAGGGTAGTGATGTTTTGAAATCACGTCAGGGATGTAAGGAAAAATATCTGGCCTAGAGATATTCCAAATGGGAAAATCGGGTATGCTGTCTCCTGCAATATTTCTGTTAATCAAATTTAAAAGGAAAATATTACTTTTGATACTTCTAAAAATGCTCGATCTTTTGCAGTTCAAAATTTTATCTAAGATTAGATTTTTATTGGTCTTGGTTTTCATTCTTGCTATACTTTTAAAAACAATGGAATTTCTTCTAACGCTGAGTGGAGGTATGGCAGCTTCAGCAAGTGATGGAAGGGTTGGAGATCCAGGTAGTAATCCGAGGCAACATCTAATAGCTTTATTTTGACAGGTTTCAAGCTTTTTGCACAAGGAATCGGAAGCATTAAGGTAAAGCTGGCTACCATACTCGAGAATCGGGCGTATTAAAACTTTGTAGAAAATAAGGAGAGTTTTAGATTTAGCTCCCCACGATGTACCGGTTAGATATCTCAGCATATTCAATCTGCTATTAACTTTTTGACAGACTAGATTAATTTGAGGTTTCCAAATTAAATGATGGTCAAGAAGAACACCAAGAAATTTGTGTTCTTTAACAACTTCAATAGGCTCATTGTTAATTTGTAGTCTTAATGGGAAGTGCTTAAATCGTGGTCTGGAAATAATTAAACACTTAGTTTTATCTTGTGAAACTGAAAATCCCCATTCATCTAAAAACTTATGGACTTGATTGACTGCTATTTGTAGATTCTTTTGAAGGATGTCAAGATCTCTGCCAGTAACCCAAACAGCTAAATCATCAGCAAAAATTGAATATTTAATATTTTTGTTTAAGCACTTAGGTAGGTCCTGAAGCATGATGTTGAAAAGCACAGGGCTGAGAACGCTGCCCTGTGGTAAACCCTCAGAAACAGGGATAAGAGCTGAAAAAATATTTCCTAATTTTACTTGAATTTTTCTATCTTTCAGAAAATTGTTTATATAGTTAAACATATTGCCAGTTATTCCTAATTTTAAAAGCTTAAAAAGCAGTCCAAGATGCCAAACACTGTCAAAAGCATGTTGGATATCGAAGAAAACCACAGCCACTCTTTGTTTTATGGAAAGAGCATTTTGTGACTCAGCAATTAGTTGAAGTAAATTATCTTGAGATGACATTCCTCTCCGAAAGCCCGTTTGGAAAGGAGAGAGCATTCCAGAGTATTCAAGAAACCAATTGAGTCTGTAAAGTATCATCCTTTCAAATACTTTCCCAAGACAAGAAGTCAGTGAAACAGGTCTGTAGGAGCTTAATAAATTAGATGGTTTCTTAGGTTTTACAATAGGAATGATCTGGGCTATTTTCCAAGTATCCGGAATTGTGCCTCTGTTCCAGCATTCATTAAGTAGTTTCAATAAATGTATCAGTCCTTCCTGTGGAAGGGATTTAATAATAACATTGGTGATTCTATCTGGTCCAGAACTGCTCTTATTTTTGGTTTTTTTTATCGCATTTTCAAGTTCCCATAGGTTGAAAGGAG
This sequence comes from Ryuthela nishihirai, assembly GCA_038380435.1. Classification (NCBI taxonomy): domain Eukaryota; kingdom Metazoa; phylum Arthropoda; class Arachnida; order Araneae; family Heptathelidae; genus Ryuthela; species Ryuthela nishihirai. The sequence goes on from JAWZYU010000020.1 coordinate 51,245,638, forward strand.
TATTCAAATATTCTGGAGACAGGGGCAACTCATCCAAGACTGCTTCCATAAATTTGGAAATCTTATCCCTGCTGTTTCTGAATGAATCAGAAGTAGGTAACTTATAATAAGAAGAGAAATGATGGACGAAATATTCTGCCAGTTTCTCGGTTGTGCAATTTAGAGCTATAGTAAGTTGGGTCCAGATGGGAGTAGGTTCAGGAGCTGTTCCAATATTCTTTATTTTCCTCCAAATAGCTGACTGAGGAGTCTGGAAGTTAATATCTTTGCAAAAGTTTTGCCACTGTTTTTTCTCAATATTTTTTGTTTCTCTTTTACTTTTAGCACAAACTCTTTGGTAATCTTCAATATCTTTTAAATTTCCAGATCTTTTAGCTTTTCTTTCACTTCTTCTCCTATTTGCAGTGATCTTTTTTACTTCTATAGCATAAGAACAAATTTTAATGGGGGCTTTGAATTCTTTAGTGTTACATTGATAGTTCCTGAAGAGAGAAGAACTAAATTCAATTAGATTAGATTGGTTGTTTGCATTTTGCAGTTCAAATGAGATATTTTTCTTGAATTGGAACCAATTAGTAACTTTCAAACGAGGTTTAGATATTTTAGACCAAAAGTTAGCTGAAATAATGACTGGTAAATGATCGCTCCCAAGAGAATCATGATGTGTTGTCCATGCAAAATGTTTGGCAAAGGGAGCTGAGACAATGGAGAGATCAATAGCACTTCCTCTTCCTGGAAGTTTGAAAAAGGTAGGAGAGCCATCATTGAGCACAACCAGGTTAAGATTCATGATCAGATCTTCAACAATGTTTCCTCTTCTGTCTGTAGAGGGGCATCCCCAAGTTCTACTGTGTGCATTCCAGTCTCCACAGATAAGCCATGGTTGGGGGCATTGATGCAAGGTGTTTTTGAAATCTTCCAACGAAACATCATAACCTGGATTATACAGTGAAATAATGCTGAAGGTAAAATCTTTAATTTTCACTTGCACTGCTACAATTTCGAGGAATTGATTGCGACAGGAGATCTCGATTGCAGCTTGGGGCAATTTGGAGTGCACATAGATAGCCACCCCACCCCTATTAGATCCATCATTTCTAGGTTTTAGATACGAAACATACTGAGAAATCTTTGGAGCCTTTTCCACATACGTTTCGCTAAAAACTAGAACTGCAAAATGTTTATCCCGGAAAAGAGTATTCAACTCAAGAATTTTATTTTTCAGACCTCTGCAGTTCCACTGAAATAAAAAGTTATTAGGATTGTGAAAAAGATCCATAAAAAATATTTTTTTTTAATTCTTTTTACTAATAAAGTTGCTATTCATATTTATTCAGTATCTGCAAAAATTTCTGCTTGATTCTAAACTTATTTATATTATTGCCCTCAGATGAGCTTTTCAGTAAGTTTAGGAGATCTGTTAGACATTCCAGGACATCATTAATTTTAAGGAGGATGATTTCATCTTCAGTTTCTTCAAACGATTTTTTTTCCTGGGGATTGGAATTATTGATGTGATCCTGGTTTTTCTCAACAGATTTTACAACGGACACTCCATTAGAAGAAAGTTGTTTTTTGACAACCTTCCTAAAGTCATAGTTAATGTTTATACTTAACGCGTGGTAACTATGTTTCGCAGCAATTAATTTAATTTAAATTTTGGGAATATCGTTTCCAACAAGAAAGACAATTTCCGCTGCTGAATATGGAATAATTATTTATAAAGAGAATGAAGTTTGTCTTTTAATGGTGAAGGGGCGGGGTGGCTCAGTCGGTACCACGCCCAAGCTGTAATCTATAGTTCCCAGATTTGAGTCCCACCTGGACTAAGCGTTGAGATTTATCTCCGCAAAACTCCCCCGCCATGCGCACGGTCAGTAGTAAAATAATATGTAAAATTATAATAAAAAATTTATTTAACGGTCAGTAGAGGACACCGATGGGCTTGGAAAAGCCGCCGTCCGTCGGAAGGGATGTTAAGCCTTGACTCCGTGTACAGGAGAGCCATATCCTGTGCTCGTTAAAGAACACGCTGAATGGTTATGACGAGAGGCTAACATCTGTCTCCCAACAGCTGTCCAGTGGGTCCCTCTCCCAATCTTCTCTGAATCTTCGGGGTCCTTGTGACCTGTCTATTTAATGCAACCCATTGTATGCAAAAGAATGCGCTCAGAGGTAAACAACCCAATCAACTCATAACGATTTAAATTTTAAATGTTTCAGCGTACATAACACTTTAATACCAATGTGATTTTGAATACTGAGATTCAGGCAGCTTTGACTGAGATCTTTAAATTATATTCAGTAGCATTGTTTCTTAAATATGTTCTTAAATCAAGGAGTGAGCTTTATATCATAGTTACTATTGATATAACACGAACTGTACCTAGCACTGATTTTACATCTATATGCATTAATTTCACCAAGAAATTAGAGGAAAATCTTATATACTATACCGAAATATTGCACGTATTTGTTGCGAAGTGAGTTTAAAAACTAATTTTATATACGCATTACATGGGATATGCAGTAGCATTGTATTAAAACCATCTGGTGTTGGGGCGGGGGTGGCTCAGTCGGTAGCGCGCCAGGTTCGTAATCTGTAGTTCCCAGGTTCGAGTCCCAGCTGGGTCAGCGTTGAATTTATCTCCGCAAAATTCCCCGCCCTGCCCACGGTCAGTAGGGGACACCGATGGGCTTGGAAAGGCCGCCGTCCGTCGGATGGGACGTTAAGCCGTGGCACCGTGTACGGGAGAGCCATACCCTGTGCACGTTAAAGAACACGTTGGATGGCCTTGACGGGAGGCTATCATCTGTCTCCCAACAGCTGTTCCAGTGGGTCCCCTCCCCCAAACTTCTCTGAGCCTTCGGGGTCCATGTGACCTGGCCATTTAACCCATGGTGTGCAGAAAAGTGCCGCTCAGAGGTAAAACAACCCAACCCATCTGGTGTTACTCAGTTATCCTTCTCTCTGCTTTGTAAGCTCCACAGTGAAGCTTAAGTAACGATTGTGTGACGTTGCTGCCACGTCAATACCACTTGAAGACCACTCAGCTGTGGCGAGAACACGTTCAAGGCCACTGGAATGTTAAATTAATGGTGTGCAAAGTCCATACCATTACAAAAGGGAACACACTATTTTCGTTGTTCAAAGGCTTTCCATTTCCATTTGGCAAATATGATTTAGCTTTTTGTTTTACCCTTATTAATGGTTGTAGTCTTCCATGGAACTAAGAGAATGAAATGAAGCTAAATCATTTTTACCGAACCCCAATAGAAATGAAAACGGAATGCGTTATGAAGAGTGAAAATAGTGCATTACTTTTTGTAATGGTATTGTATTTACATTTTATTGCTTATAATTTTTGCAATAAATTTTTGAAAAGATGTGTCATGCATTTTTTTTCTCGTTGCTCAACTGTAGCTCGTCACCAATTCAAAAATGGAGTTAATAAATCTTGTCACTTCTTTCTTTGACCTTATCTTAATATCCTCACCAACCAGGAGAACCAATCCTCACTCGTCATCTTTTTAAAATGGGATAAAATATTCTCTAAAGTTTATTGTAATGTGTTCGAAATATTTCTTTTTCCTCTTATCTTTTTTCTCTCTCTCCAAAATAAGAGAGAGGTTAGAGGAAACATGTTTAAAATTGCCCTCTTCTCCATAACAGATATTGACTATGAAATGGGTGTTTGTAATGTTTGTTTCGCAATAGCGAAGCAGTCTCTGTACCTGGCTAATTCTATTGTTTCTTTTAGGAATAAAATGTATGTTCCGCGTCGCATGCGCCAAGTGGGTTCAGATTTCTTCCTCATATTTACAGGAGTGGTTCATCCATTAGGTCATCTGGGACACTGCCCCATTAATCGCTCTGAACTGCAGGAGCTAGGCCACCATTTTTTCTGTAATGGCCCATGACATTTGATTGGTTGATTCTAGCAGAGCAACCAACAGTCGAATATCTTATTACTTAACAAATATCTTCATTTGACTGTGGCAGGCTTAACAAGCCTAACGTTCTTGACAAGATGTGTTTGAAACTTGGTAATCAATTGTTTATTTTGCAAAGATAGGATAGTTATGCATGAAGAATTTAAGAACATTAGGTATGAAAATATAAAATGTGTTGAACATTTAGTCTACAAGAGAATGCTAATAATATATTTTTAGATAATACCTTGCAAGCAAAGCTTTGTTCAGTGTACGAAATGAATTATTTTTCTTGCATCGTAAAGTCTCCAATTCGATCCCAGCCGCTGACTCGTTAATTTTTGTCATTTTTCATGTTTCATTTCATAACCATATCATTTTCCTTACAATTCGTCGTAAAATAAATTAATATATGTAATAATATATATAATATATTAAAATTGTAAATTAAACATAATCCAAATAGACAATTTTTTAAATGATAATTTACTAAGAGTAATTTAGTTCAAAGCAATAAATATTAATTTATAATCAGAATGGAGTAAAAAAATAGCAAACCCATATATTATATATAATTTTCAAGAGTGTTTTAAAGTACCACTAAGATGGAGAGGAAAAATACCTATATGCAGGCGTACTTCACTTTAAAGCGCTTCGCTAATGCGGCGCTTTTCAATTATATTCATGTTTATTATTTTCGGCTCTTGCCTTGCTCTTAAGGGGGGTTTCGACGGTGATGCGCACATCAGCTGAATCGAGCGAATCGACCGGCGCCATTTTGCTAGTCTGTTTACAGCTTTGCGCTTAGTCTGTTTACAGCATTTGTGCACTTCGTTTCTCAATGCTAATCCAATCACCATACGCAAACGACGAATATATTTTAAGTTTAGCAATACAGTACTGTAGCCATTTTTTTACTTGTTATTTTTACTTTTGCATCTAGGCTGTGATTCGGTTTACGGCTGTAGTCTGGAACCTAACCTGCCGTATTAGCGAGGTATGCCTGTATAGGTAATTATTACAATGGGGAGGATGGAGAGCAAAATACTAAATTGAAGAACAAAGGGCAGAAACATCTTTCTGAGTTTTTTTTCCTTCCCAAAAATTTTTTGTTAAATAATGCGTTTTGAGAACAGTCTTTTTAGTCTTATTCGGCTGAACTAAATATCAAGCATCTCCCAAACCTTTTTCCTATATCTGGGCCCTACTTGCAGTAGTCAAAGTACCCTGCCAAAAATTTTACTCACGAGCCGCCACTGCCTATTTATATTGTCTTATGGAAAAGAAATGTCCGATTACGTCGATTTCTTTTTTCAACGTCGCATTTTGCTATCCCTTATCTAGATACAACTATAATGGACACCTCCTGTTTGTGGGTTTCAGTTGTACTATAAAAAAATACCAAGGGTGTGCGTGGTTCTTCAAAAATTCGCCAAAGTTCACGGAGAAGATTCAAGGCTACTGGGACGAGGAGTAGTTTAGGTTTTATCGAATTTATTAGTGAGTGTTTTGGTGATTAATAAGATGAAACTGGCAAAAATATTAATTTCCATATCGTACATTTATGTTAATGCCACACAACTATTTATTTAAGCTATGAGGAGGCCAAGTTTTAACTTTAAATAATTTAACTGATTTAAGATGTTTGATTTCGTATTTTTTGTACTTTATTCTAGTTGAAAAAAGGTATTATTATTTTTATATGTAAGAATGATTCTATGAATTCTCAATTGTGTTACACCACTGTGTTCATTGTCTGTAGAATAAATAATTTATACATTGGTAAAGTAATTATTTATTTCCTCTCAAGTTAAAATAGAGAATGATAATATAAAAATAGTAATCTTTTATTTGCCAGATTGTTTTTCACTACAATTTACTATCGATAAATTTAATTGACGAGTAATGACACAGAGCAGAATTTAGTAAGATGTTAGATTTTAATTAACTTATAAATTTAGTTCGTTAAATAATTAAGGAAAATTTTTGAGGTAAGAAGAATTATTTGCAATTTTGTTAACATTCTTAACATTCCCTTTATGCCATGTTTTTGTTCTGCAGTTCTTACCTTCATTTTGTTAAATATTTTCCCCAATTTTCCCAGTTCCTTCTCCAGTTTCTCCACCATTTTCTGCACTTACATCCTCATCCATATCTATTATTTCACAGTTCCATTATCGATTTCATTCTCCTCATCAGTAACTTTACCATCTTCTTGAATTATTTTTCTCTCTTCACCAGTTAATTCGTTCCCATTGTTTTTATCGTCATCTATATCACCGACATTGATGTTTTCTTCCTTGACCTCTTCAATATCTATCTACATTATTGTCTTCATTCACACTTATATTGCCGTCCTCATTTCCTTCCTTGTTTTCATCTTCATTCACATCTATATTTCCGTCCTCGTTTCCTTCTTTGTTTTCTTCTTCATTCACATCGATATTGCGGTCCTCATTTCCTTCTTTGTTTTCATCTTCATTCACATCTATATCGCCGTCCTCATTTCCTTCTTTGTTTTCATCTTCATTCACATCTATATTGCCGTCCTCATTGCCTTCTTTGTTTTCGTCTCCATTCACATCGATATTGCCGTCCTCATTTCCTTCTTTGTTTTCATCTTCATTCACATCTATATCGCCGTCCTCATTTCTTTCTTTGTTTTCATCTTCATTCACATCTATATCGCCGTCCTCATTTCCTTCTTTGTTTTCTTCTTCATTCACATCGATATTGCCGTCCTCATTTCCTTCTTTGTTTTCGTCTTCATTCATATCTATATTGCCGTCCTCATTTCCTTCTTTGTTTTCGTCTTCATTCACATCTATATTGCCGTCCTCATTTCCTTCTTTGTCTTCTTCTTCATTCACATCGATATTGCCGTCCTCATTTCCTTCTTTGTCTTCATCTTCATTCACATCTATATCGCCGTCCTCATTTCCTTCTTTGTTTTCTTCTTCATTCACATCGATATCGCCGTCCTCATTTCCTTCTTTGTTTTCTTCTTCATTCACATCTATATCGCCGTCCTCATTTCCTTCTTTGTTTTCATCTTCATTCACATCGATATCGCCGTCCTCATTTCCTTCTTTGTTTTCTTCTTCATTCACATCGATATTGCCGTCCTCATTTCCTTCTTTGTTTTCGTCTTCATTCACATCTATATTACCGTCCTCATTTCCTTCTTTGTTTTCGTCTTCATTCATATCTATATTGCCGTCCTCATTTCCTTCTTTGTTTTCATCTTCATTCACATCGATATTGCCGTCCTCATTTCCTTCTTTGTTTTCATCTTCATTCACATCTATATCGCCGTCCTCATTTCCTTCTTTGTTTTCTTCTTCATTCACATCTATATCGCCGTCCTCATTTCCTTCTTTGTTTTCATCTTCATTCACATCTATATCGCCGTCCTCATTTCCTTCTTTGTTTTCTTCTTCATTCACATCTATATCGCCGTCCTCATTTCCTTCTTTGTTTTCTTCTTCATTCACATCGATATTGCCGTCCTCATTTCCTTCTTTGTTTTCGTCTTCATTCACATCTATATCGCCGTCCTCATTTCCTTCTTTGTTTTCATCTTCATTCACATCTATATTGCCGTCCTCATTGCCTTCTTTGTTTTCGTCTTCATTCACATCGATATTGCCGTCCTCATTTCCTTCTTTGTTTTCGTCTCCATTCACATCGATATTGCCGTCCTCATTTCCTTCTTTATTTTCGTCTTCATTCACATCTATATTACCGTCCTCATTTCCTTCTTTGTTTTCGTCTTCATTCATATCTATATTGCCGTCCTCATTTCCTTCTTTGTTTTCGTCTTCATTCACATCGATATTGCCGTCCTCATTTCCTTCTTTGTTTTCGTCTTCATTCACATCGATATTGCCGTCCTCATTTCCTTCTTTGTTTTCGTCTTCATTCACATCGATATTGCCGTCCTCATTTCCTTCTTTGTTTTCGTCTTCATTCACATCGATATTGCCGTCCTCATTTCCTTCTTTGTTTTCGTCTTCATTCATATCTATATTGCCGTCCTCATTTCCTTCTTTGTCTTCATCTTCATTCACATCTATATCGCCGTCCTCATTTCCTTCTTTGTTTTCTTCTTCATTCACATCGATATCGCCGTCCTCATTTCCTTCTTTGTTTTCTTCTTCATTCACATCGATATTGCCGTCCTCATTTCCTTCTTTGTTTTCGTCTTCATTCACATCTATATTACCGTCCTCATTTCCTTCTTTGTTTTCGTCTTCATTCATATCTATATTGCCGTCCTCATTTCCTTCTTTGTTTTCGTCTTCATTCACATCGATATTGCCGTCCTCATTTCCTTCTTTGTTTTCGTCTTCATTCACATCGATATTGCCGTCCTCATTTCCTTCTTTGTTTTCATCTTCATTCACATCTATATCGCCGTCCTCATTTCCTTCTTTGTTTTCGTCTTCATTCACATCGATATTGCCGTCCTCATTTCCTTCTTTGTTTCCGTCTTCATTCTTTTCGTCTTTGTTTTCTTCATTATCGCCGTCTTTGTTTTCTTCATTATCGCCATCTTTGTTTTCTTCTTTACTACTGTTTTTGTTTTCTTCTTCGCTGCTCTCTTTGTTTTCTTCTTTGCTTTCATCATTTACCTTAACGCATATTCCTTCTTTCAAACCTATCACCTAAAAAAATAAATAATTAAAATTTCTTCAAAAATTATTGTAACAATTTAATAAAATTGCAATGCATTTGTTTATGAAACTAATAAACTTTACAAACTAGAACACCCTTGCTTTATTTTCCTTTAAAATAATGCCCCTCTCAAGAAACTGCTTGCCACAGAGGTCTGGCAGGAGTCTTTAGTTTAATACGCCATAGAGAAGATCCGTGAGGAATGCGAGACCTCAGCAGAAAGAACAACAATGTTTGTATCCATACCTTCCCCGGATCTCGACCCAGATCCCTTTGATCAACAGCCAAACGTGCTAAAACTCGGCCACGGGACGGCAATTTGCATTTAATTCCCTCATAGTCGAGATGACCTTCAAAACTTTATTACGTTAGTGGGATTCTAAGCAAGAGAGTGAGGATTCAAAATGATAAGGTATAAAAACCGACTTAAGTGAAAAGAACTTGATTGAAATGGTGGGCTAATTGAGTGACAGTTCCTATTAAAATAATTTTAGTAAGAATCCACATTTCAAGAAGGAAATACAAATCTATATTAATATTATAATATCATATTTATATGTTATCTTTACCTTTGTTTTAATTAAACTCTTAGTAAGGAAACTATGCTTTCTAATAGAATATTTTAATTTGCATGTCGTTTATCTTTGAACACCGAAGTTCAGTATTTTCCAAACTTTTTCTGGAATGATATCTTGCTTGATCTCATCAGTCTCCATTATTCTCTTGAGAATTTTAGTATTCATACATCCCCTATCCCTTGAGCTTCGAAGTATTCACGCTACTGCCATTTCCCGAGTTTTAAATTACTCTCGCGAACCCAATCCCTTGAGTTTTCAAGTATTCATAAAATCCTCATAAAGTAGTTTAAAAACATTCACATGACCCATTTCTCTGATTTTCAATTATTCACGAGAGTCACCCCAACCATTCCTTTAATTTTAGGGTATTCGTACGAATCCAAGCCCCTCAGTTAACACTAGTCTCTTTATCTCTATTCCTTGAGTTTTCAATTCACCCATTTAGATTTCAAGCAGTCTTGCGATCCACAATTCTCATGTTATCAAGTATCCACGTGGCAGAAATCTCCACCACATCCTTTCACTTTTAAAATATTCACGTGAATACGAGTCCCTGAATTTTCAATTGGTTTCGCTACCACTCCCCTGATGTTTCAAATTTTCCACATAAATCCAATCCCTTACTTTTCAAGTAATCTCGTCACCACTATTTTCTTAGTTTTCGATTATTTCAGTTGACGCCCATCCCTACATGTTTGTGTACTCACGCGAATGTAAAAATTTCGCTATTCTTCCGATTCCTCAATCTCGAAGGCAGTGCCGTTGCTAGATTATGAGACACGTTTTGGTTAGAAGTACAGAATGTTCATAAAGTCGTGATCCAGTTTGTCTTCCTGAGCAAAGAAATCATCTCTGGGGAATGAGCACCAATTGGAACAAAAGGATGATCCTGTATAGCAAATAGCTAGCGCAACGAACCAAAAAAAATAATAAGCAATAGCATCTCTTTCTCTCTTAAAAAAAAGGGGAGGGGGCGATGTGCATGATTTTGTACGAAAAATCGAATGCAAAGAGACTGTGGTGAGCCGTCGTAAGGCAAGGACGCAATTTCTTCTTCTAATCACGTGTAATTACTTATGATGCTGAACTGAACTGCGCCGAATGTCGTGTTGGAACTCCAATGACAAACGATTTACCACTCTATAGTAGAGGACGATCAATTAGTCCCTTAATTACCTTTACCCTTATTTAGGTGAAATCACAGGTTCGCAGGTTGTTACATCCGTACCGACATATGCCTTAGAACTTCTGTGCCAAGTGATGTTTAGAGATATTCCCAACAATTCACGCATGAGAGTTGTATAGGGACGACACAGGTTATTCACATTTATATACAATCACGTTCTGGGGATGTGCTCGACTCCTAGACCTTTGTTGCTGCAAACAATTATGTAGTGAGATGGGGAACCGCACTTTGCAGTTTCTCACTTTACCAGCCTCAAACTCGGCAAAAGGATATCCAATCTTACCTAAAACATGGTTCACACAGAACTCACCTCAGTTCTACAGAACTGTACTTGGTTCACCAAGAACTACATTTTGGTTCTCACTGGCTGAGTGGTTAGCGCGCTTGGCTACTGATCTAAGGGACTTGGGTTCAAGCCCCAGGTAAGGCATGGCTATTTGTGTCGCTTTTCTGCTGAGGGCCTGCCATCCTCTCAGACTTTCTACTATGGCATATAAACTGACAGGCTCCTGTCAGACCTCTGTGGCAAGCAGCTGCTTGAGTGGGTATTTATTTTTATTATTATAAAACCGACCCCCCCTACTAGCAAGTGTTTTGTTTGTGTAAGAGCGGCATCCCTTGACACGTGTTCAAATGTCCTTCCTGTTTCACAGCGACGCTCAAGACTGTTTATTACTGCCCGGCTGATCTCCAGCGCTCCACTCGCGCCCGAAGCTAGTTGTAAATAATCCTGAAAGGGCTTTCGACTTGTTAGCATGTGCAGGCAGCAAGCTCAGACCCGCATACAATAGTTCATGAGTCACATCCCGACAACAGCACTTCCAAGAACACACTTAATACATGTATATATATGTGTACAACAAAAAAAAATACAATAAAATGCAACAATAAATAAAAATAAATACATTAGAGAGATATGACAGAGACTTCGATCAGGTTTTGGTCAAGAATCCTCCATTCATCTTAAAGCATCCTTTGATAGTATCGCATATTTGAAACATACTGGAAGAATAACTGATAAACCAATTTCCAGAAAGCCTGGTGTATTAAGTATCTCAGTATTGAGTGGGAAAGATAACATGACGTCAATTCCATGTCAATAATTTCTGCTTACGTTTTAAAACTACAGGTCGATTGAAACGTCCACATGAAGCTGAAGTCGTAATTCATAAAAGTTTCATAAAAGGGTCATGCCCTCCCTTCAGAATGCTAATAATGGTAATAAAGGCAAAAAAGTATTAAATTTATTTATACTTTTAATTATTCAAGAATTTTTTAAAACCTTTAAAACAAGCGGTAAAATGTTATTATAAATTGAAAATCTAGTCTCCTACTCGGCGATTTTTTTCTTCGGCTCGATTATATTTCTTGCCCCTCCCTCTCGATTTTTTTCTAGATCCTGGCCTGCTTGCATGCAATTTTCCTTTCATGTCTACTTATACCGTAGTAAAAAAAATAATAGACCGTGCATTTGCAACCTACTGATCCGTACCCTTTTCACGTTTTTCTTAAAGCGCTGTTTTATTTTCCTAAACTATTGTGTTTGTATTATTTTTTACACCTTTGGATAACGTCTGTAGAAAGGCAAATGTGTTCCTAAATATTGGATGCAATTATAACGAAATAAGTTTACATTAAATCCATTTTTTTACCACGTTTTGACTAGTTCTGTTTTAAACGTTGGGTTCTTCGTGACCTTCATTCTCCCCTCTTTAATATGGTTAATATAGAATTGACTGTACATACAGTATATATAGACAGGGCCGGATCTAGGGAGGAATAAGGTGACCCTGACCTCCCCCCACCTTTGAGAATGCTAGTAAAGAGGCCAGGAAAAAAGGAAGTTTTTTAAGAAGGAAGGTTTTAAAAATAACTTGAAAAATGCGTGAAATATGCACAAGTTTTTGTGCATATTTCACGCATTTTTCGAGTTCTTTTTAAAACTTCTAAAACGAAGGAGGAAAATATTACACTGGAATGAAAATCTAGTCTGTTGTCACCCGTTAGCGCGGTGTCAGGTGTTATTTATACCCTTCCACTTTATTTTTTCTAGATGGAGGCATGTAGGTAGAGTATTTTACATTTCTTTATATTAAGAATTCATACAAACCTAAAATGCGATAAACGAACTTACAAGTAAATTTGCTTTTTCTTTTTCTTTGCATTCAAGTCCTTTTTCGCAAGCACATTTATTTTTTTAACTTTATTATTCCTGCGATTGATAGGCCTAAACTGCATGGTTCACCTGTACCAAAGAAATGCGACATATATAAATTAAAAGAAATACTGGTGCCAATTAGAGTAGAAAAAAATCATTTTAATTGATAAGGTTATTATTTAAATGTATAAGATTTTTATATAAATTCATATCGTCGAAGCAATTTCTTTAAATGAAATATTAATTTAAAAAATGTGAATCAACCTGAATCATATCAAAGACAAAAATAAAATAAAGTTTAAAATATATTAATTTCAAGATATCTTTACAATATGGAAAATTAATAGTACAGTGCCAATAAAAATTTACAAGAGTTAAACAACATATTAATATTGATTTCTACTTACAAAATAACAATCAAACAATATAATACTTTAAAAAATGTCCTGTTTTTGATTTTAGCAACAGCTGACAGCTATAAGCAGTTTATCAATCAGTTGTACCGTTTTGCATTAAATGACGGCAAAAAGAAGCGGATTTGACGGCAGCTTTATTTACCATTTTGTTTCGCTGGAACTGTAGAACAGTAATACCATTTCTTCCTTCAGACTGATACATCACGGAAAATACATGGAAGAGCCCAAACATTATGACCACCTGCCTAATGTGATGCTGGTTCTCCACGTGCCGCCAAAACAGCTCTTACCTGGCGAGACATGGACGCTACAAAATTTCTAAAGGTGTCTCTTACCAACACGTTACCAGCAGATCCTTTTAACTCTTGTAGGTCACGTGGTTGAGCTGCCGCAGATCGGATATGCTGTTCCAACAAACTACAGATGCTCGATTGGATTGATGTCTGGGGAATTTGGAGGCCAGGGCAATACCTGGATGTCTTCCTCATGTTCCGCAAACCATTATCGAACAATCCGGGCAGTGTGGTATGGAGCATTTTCTACTGAAAGAACGCACTACTAGAGGGATATACCGTTACCATGAAACGATGTGCCTGGTCTTCAATGATGTTTAGGTTGGTGTTTCCTGCACATGAATAACTGTAGTTTCCTGCATATGAATGACTGGACCCAGGGTTTCCCAGCAGAACATTGCCCAAAGCATTACACTTCCTTCACTGGCTTCTTTTCATCCCACATTACATCCTGGTGCCAACACTTACCCAGGTAAATGACACACACGTACCGGCAGTCCACATGGTACAACAGGAAACGAAATTCATCAGACCAAACGATCTTCTTCCAATAATTTAAGGTCCAACTTTGATGTTCAGTGCCCATTGTAGGCGCTTTCTACAGTGAACAGAGGTTATAATGGGCACTCGCAGTGGCCTGTGGCTACCTGCCCCATTTTAAGCAGGGTTCGATGTATTGTGTGTTGTGACACATTACTCCCGTCACCAGCATTCAAATTACGGGCGAGTTGTGCCACAGTATCTCTTCTATTGACTCGTACCATATGGGATAGCTTTTACTCACCTCTAGCATTGATGAGCCGTGGTCGGCCCCATACCTTGCTCATGGTTCGTGGTTTTTACCTCCTCAGACCACTTTTTTGAAGGTGCTAACCACGGCTGACCGTGAGCACCCTACAAGTCTTGCCATCTCGGAAATGCTCAGTAGTTGAAACAACCCATCTGGGCATTACAATTTGGCCATTGTCAAACTCACTTAAGTCCGCTGCCTTTTCCATCTGAAGAACAAGAATGACACTGATTAACAGAGCTCAGTATCAGGTGTTATTTATACCGTTTCATGGCCTTCATAAGCGTCGTCGCTTATCGGTAGTTGCTTCGATTTGCATAAAGACGGGCTGGTCATAATGACTTGGCTTTTCAGTGTATGTCTTAACTGTAACCAAAAGGTTTTACAAGGCTGTATCCTTGGTCCTATCTGGTCTAATAGTTAGCGTACCTCACTGGTAAGACCAGCGGGCATGACCTTGCGTAAGTGTTTGTATGTTGTTGAGAAACCAGGATAACCCTAATATAGGCTTCTATGCTATATCCGTTCTTTGTGTAAGGAATTAGCTTTCTGAATGAAATAGAAAACGTACTGTATCAGACAATGTTTGTTTCGACTTCCTGCTTCATAGTTTCCAGGTTCGAGTTCCGCTTGGATCAGCGTTGAAATTTTTCTCCGCAAAACTCCCCACCCTACCCACGGTCAGTAGAGATCACCGATGGGTTTGGAAAGGCCGCCGCCGCCTATAGGATGGTACTTTAAGCCATGCTGAAGAGCCATATCCTGTGCACGTTGGGGCGGTGGTGGCTCAGTCAGTAGCGCGCCAGTAGTAGCGCGTAATCTGTAGTTCCCAGGTTCGAGTCCCAGCTGAGTCAGCGTTGAGATTTATCTCCGCAAAAATTCCCCGCCCTGCCCACGGTCAGTAGGGGACACCGATGGGCTTGGAAAGGCCGCCGTCCGTCGGATGGGACGTTAAGCCGTGGCCACGTGTGCGGGAGAGACATACTCTGTGCACGTTAAAGAACACGCTGTATGGCCTTGACGGGGGGGGGGGGGGCTATCATCTGTCTCCCAACACCTGTTCCAGTGGGTCCCCTCCCCAAACTTCTCTGAGCCTTCGGGTCCATGTGACCTGGCCATTTAGCCCATGGTGTGAAAAAAAAGTGCCGCTCAGAGGTAAAACAACTCAACCCAACCTGTGGACGTTAAAGAAGACCCTCTATGGTGTTTTCTTCAATATTTCATCACTTTAGTATGGTAGAGTACCATCTGTCTCCTAGCAGTGGTACTCTACCATACTAAAGGGTAGATAGTGGGATCCCTTCCCCCAACTTTCTCTGAATCCTTTGAGTCTCTTGTGACCTGGCCGTGTAGCTCATTTTGTGCAGAAAAATGCTGCTCAATGGTAAAACCACCCAATCCAATAACCTGCATATTAATATCCACATATTACATAAATAAAAATCCAATATCCACATATTACATAAATAAAAATCCAATATCCACATTTTACATCAATAAAAATCCAATATCCACATTTTACATCAATAAAAATCCAATATCCACATTTTACATGATAAAATTGGAAAGCGATTTATAAATAATATGTGCATTTATTTTTTGTTAAAACGTTCATTTTTAATCAGCACAGCAGGACTGTGTTAAACGGCACTGCAACAATATGTTTTTCGAATTTGATCATGATAATTGATTTTCGGGATATTGGCGCTGAGCTGTATATAACGAATGTATATCAGAATCTGACTGGAATTAAAACATATTCTCACGTTGTTTTTTTTTTCGTTTCAATTACTTACCTTCCTTTTTGAGTGGTTGGCATTTTGTGAAAATGACTAGGTGTGAAGTGCAGCATTGGTTCTTGTTATAACACTTGTCGCATCCTGATGAGTCGACAGTGGCCTACATTAAGAAATAGTCACAAAGTTAGAGGGTGAAATAATAACTTCAAGTTGAAAGGTTCTCACACAAAGGAATTGAGTGAACACACTTGTGAGTGCCAAGTTCAGCACCATCAGTTATAAATTGTCTTTTAATATTGATATTTTGTGGCTTAAAAATACTTTTAGATCATGAATTCATTTCTTAAGATTTTAATGTATAAAAGTCAAATCTCCATCTGTACGGGATGCCTAATGAAATTTTAAAAATATATATATTAACAGAATTACCCCGGTGTTGCTCGGGCATTGTTGTAATGACTCAGAGTAGCAGGAGTATCGAAGGTTGTGGGACACTTGTTTATGTATGGGGATGACGTCACTTATGATGGAAGTTTTCGTCTCCCTGAAATCCGCAGGTACGCGAGAGATCGGACCCGAATTTGGTGAAGTGGTTCCATTTACGACTTCGTGTGTAGGGCTCAGAGATTGAGTCCTCAGTAGTCGTGGGTCGGGATTGAACCTGCCAGAGGTGTCAGAAATCTCTTAAAAGAAACAAGGCTGTCACCTACGGGGTGGCTCAGTCGGTAGTGTGCCAGGTTCATAATCTGAAGTTCCCAGGTTTGAGTCACAGCAGTGCTAGCAGTCACTAGGAGACACTAATGGGTTTGGAGAGACCACCGACCATCGGATGGGATCTAAAGCTGTGACCCCATCTGTGGGAGAGCCATACTTTGTGCACGTTAAAAACACGCTGAATGGCCTTGGTGCTACACTACCATATGTATTCAAACAGCTATCCAGTGGGTTCCTTCCCTCAACCTTCTCTGAGCCTCGGGTTCGTTATGACCTGGCCATTTAGCCCATTGTGTGCAAAAAATTACCGCTCATTGGTAAAACAACCACCCAAAGCTGCCACCTATCTTGTGAATGGAAACATGAAAGTTATGAATGAAGTAGTAGTACGTTATCGGTGCGTAGAGTTATCAATGGATAGACTTTTGAAGGCTAACGTTTTGGGGAGGGACTAATTTTCATTAGTCAAAAACCTTGCAGTGCACTAACGTAAAGTTAGGTTAAGCTGTAGACAAAGTTTAGTAGTCGTAGCTCTGACCGTCTAGGAGGAGATGCCGAATAAACAGACAGATACACAAAAGCTGTAAAATAGGGGTTCTCAACGTGGGGGTAAGCGGGGAAATTTTTGGGAGTACGCCGTGAGAGCTCAAAAGTCGATTACCCAGTAAAATATTTATATTTTTATAAGATTTGTTAAATTGTTTGTCCATTTTGTGTTTATCGATATATGTAATTTATGAATGCAAAATTTTTTGTATATATATATAGGTTTTATTTTTTCCCATTGTTATACTATAACTACAGTTTTATCTATCTATACAACGAGTACGCCAGTTACATACACATTTCCATGGGGTGGTGAAGCATAAAAGTTGAGAACCACTGTTCTAAAATATATAATAGAGGATACATGTGCTGCCATCTGGAAGTGTAAATATAAGTTTTTGAAAATACACGGTTGGCTCATTTTAGCTTTACGAGCTATAAAATTAGCAGGGTTATTGTGTAGGATATATAGAAGTACAACGTAAATCAAGAAATGTGTAGATTTGCGAGCCTGAGGCGAATATTTGCGAAGCTTCAAACAATTTTCTTGCTAAAAATTCTGGTCATTATATATAGACAACACGAGTTTAAACTCGGTATTGGAAAAAAAAAACGGTTATACTAGATCCATTTTATAAACGATACACATGATGTATGTATTTAATATATTAAATCGAAGAATGTTTATATTTACATAATTTCGCCCGTTGTTTTCAATCGTATTTTTACCAGTATCCGGGATGTACACAGTCGTATCAGAATAATATGACCACCCCCATTCCCATTATTAGGTAGGTGGTCTTATTATTCTGATACGACTGTGTATAGCTGTGGCACTGTGTGAAGGAGAGTCATACCCTGCGAATGTTGAACAACACGCTGGATGACCTTGATGGAAGGCGGCTATGTGTCTCCTCACAGCTCTTCAATGTGTCCCCTTTCCCTACCAAACTCTGGGGTCCTTGTGACCTAGCCATTTTAGATCATTGTGTATACGAAAGTGTCGCTGTGAGGTGAAATAATCCAAAAATCTAGTCTGTGTCCTCTAGTCTTGTGCTTCGGATGATCTCTTCTTTAGCATTCCCTGTCCTTGTATCCATCACTGCATGTGTAGCAAAAATCATACATCTTTCGTAACAAAGAGACGAAAACTTTCGAAGTTATACATTCAGTAAGTAATGTTGGCATCGCCTTTTTAAGACTCCGAAAGGACAGTTTGCTAAAAGTCACGAAAACAAAGATTATTACTTGAAGGTTGATAGAGGTCAATCCCATGGAAAATATGTTTTCTTTCAATATTGAAAAAGGGGAAAAGTGGTATTTGTCGACCGTGATGGAATTTGGAGAAAAAAATATTTCTTTGTATATAAATCAATAAAAATTTGAAGCTTTGATTTACAAAAATATATTTATTCTCCCTTCATTGCGGTTTTTTTTTTTTTTCGATTTTTATTGTTTTATCCTTCGGCCACTCCTGAGATTGGCCTGGGACTAACCTCTTCAGTTCTGGATTGTTTTACATACAATTGACTAAATGGCAAGGTAACAAAACCCCAGGGGCTAAGAGAAGGTTGGAGCGAGGGGACACTGGACAGCTATTAGAATATGGATCGTAGCATTACGCTAAAGCCATCCAGCGTGTTTTTTAGCGTGCGCAGGGTATGGCTCTCCCGTACACGGAACCGGTGCTTTACCTCTCATCCGACGGACGGCGGTCTTTCCAGGCACATCCTTGTCCCCTATAGGCCAAGGTCAGGGCTGGGTTTTAACAGTGATAAATCTCAACCGTGGTCCAAGTGGAAATCGATCCTAGGAACTTCAGATTACGCATCTGAAGTTCCTAGGTTCGAGCAGACTGAACCAGCCGTCATTCCGCTAAGTTCTGACTTTTATTAATCACCCAAAAATTCTGCAAGGGTCGATGACTGAGAATCATTGAATCGCCCAAAAATTTTGCAAGGACCTATTTAGGATGATTTGATGACCCTATTTTAATTTAGAGTCACCAAATCATCCATAAAATCCTGCAAGGAAAAACTGACTTCTGGGAATCGTTAAATCGCACAAAAATTCCGTAAGAGATGATCTCTGAGAGATTTTAAATCGCTCAAAACATTTGCACGGACTAGCGCATGCGAGTCATTAGAAGACAGACCTGTAAGTGTCTTATTAAATTTCAAACCTTCTGTAAGGGCTGACATCTGATAGCATTAAATCGTCCAAAAAATGTCTGTAAGGAATATTAAATGACTCAAAAATGTTGTAAGGTCTGCGCTGTGATTGCTGGGTTATAAACGTTTCATATTTGTATGGAGAATATTATCCAGGTTTTGAATTTCAAATGCAAAAAAATATAAAATAGTGAGTTTCTTTTCTCTTATTTTGGCAAAAAATCTATAATTTTATCCCGTGATATTCCATAGATAGTAAAATTTACTGGCGTCATAGATATAATAAACAGGCATTTATTCAATAAGCCCATCTAAGAAAAAAATAAGCGGAGGGGAAGGCAAACGGCTTCAAAAGCGATACAATCGGGCTGGAAAAATGTAAAAAAAAGAGGGAAGGGGCGCACGAGATTAGAGTTACATTGCCGTGTAACATTCTCCCCCCCCCTCTTTATTTTATAGGTTTGCAAAATATTTCTTCAAAAATGCTTGAAATATGCACAAATTTAATATTTTCAGCCTCCATCTCAAGGGCATTAGCATTCACAAAGGGGATGGCAGGGAGGTAATTAAATCTCAAATATTTCGGTTCTTAGAGAATTTTTGGTTATTTTAATGACACTCAATAATCGACCCTTGTAGAATTTTTTGAAAATTAGTGACTTTCAGCAGCTGGGCTGGGACTTGACCCCCCCCCCCCACCCTTTCTCCCCGATCCCTCTCCCCCATCCTTGACCCCCACTTCCCTAGATCCGGCCGTGGTCATAAGTAAGGTCTCATTTCATGTTTTGTTTTATTTATTCGTTTATGGGTTTGTTTGTTATCCAATAATTGTTAAATTGTTTTGTCGAACACTCTGACTCTTATATTTAATCAATTAAATGTTTATGTAAAATTACCTGTCAGGAATCATAATTTACCATTGCAAAGAACCGTGCAAATCTGTCCTTACTTTCTTCATCCGATAATATTGTTAATTCAGTTTTCACATATTATAACAAACAATTAAAATGGTGTAGTAGAGTAAACCTTTGCAGAAAATCGGAGCGTCGGCTTAAAAGTAAAGATAGGTTCAAAAATCAAAACAATCAATTCAATCCTCTCTTACTGGCTCTGTCGGTAATCTATCTGGCTCGGTCGGTAGCGTGCCAGGCTCGTTATTTGTGAGTTCCCAGGTTCGAATCCCATCTGGGCCATCTCAATGATGGTCCAGATGGGATTGGAACCTGGGAAACCATCCTGCTACCCCTCCTGCCCTCGGTCAGTAGAGAATACCAATGGTCTTGGAAAGGCCGCCGTCCGTCGGATGGAAGGTAAAACCGTGGCCAGTGTGCGGGTATGTCATACGTTGTGCATGTTAAAGATCAGGCTGCATAGCCTTGATGGGAGGTTACCATCTCTCTCCTAATAGCTGTCCAATGGGTCCCCTTCCCCCAACCTTCTCTGAGCCTTCGGGATCCTTGTGACCTGATCATTTAGCCCATTGTATGTAAAAGAGTGGAGCTCAGAGGTTAAACAATCCAACAACTCTCTCAGAACAAAATGGCAGCGGAAATGAGACAAACAGTAACAATTAATACGAAATTCACTAACATAATTATATTACTGATTTTTTTCTGTTTCTATGCAGTTACATTGAGCACTGCGAGTATTGATTGTCAAGATGTTTAAAAAACTAAGCAACTTTTACATCTTTTTTAGTCTTATAGAGGAAATATTGCGTTGAATTAGATAGGATGTGAACCCATGACCTCCTGATTACAATCTGAAATTATTCCCTTCAACCCGCAACCGTTAGCTTCTAGGTATTACAATTCCATCATTATATACATTATGTTACAAAAAGTAACCGAACACTTTCATGTTTGTGTGAAAGGAATTCAAAGCTTCCTAACTTTAAAAATAAGTTTAATGCTCTGTTTTGTAGACAGTCATCCATTTCCAACCTACTTGGAAACTGATATGTTCTCCACTTGTAGCTTTATATTTTAAATGAAAACGAAGCACAAATTTCAGAATTATGAATATTTCATCGATTACTTACAACTGCAGCCAATGTTACGACGGTAACTAGAAGCAAACACCTCATTTTGCTATTGAGAGGACTTGAAGGCATAGAAGAAACAAATATATTTCATTTTGCAACCATATTGCCAACCATTTTATACAACCATATTGCTACCATCTGTTACATTCACATCCTCGAATTCTCTTATCTTTCTAATGCTATCAACAACATAAATGTTGTTTCAGACTAATGCTATTTTCCCACGAGTGTATGATAAACGCAGAACTGGGTCCAGCTGCAAATACTATTCTTTTGGGCTTTTAACTTATTAATAACGTTTTATTTAATTATAATCTAAAGTGGAACCCTCTTAAACGGTAATTTCTTCAACCTCATTCAATTAATCTCAGATAACACGATAGCTACATTTTCTCAGGGTTGGACTGGTTGATTTTCTTCTGAGCGATACTTTTTTGCACATCATCATCATCATCATCATAAAGCAGCCATGGGCTACGCAGGTCCAACCAGACTGTGCAATTTAGTTCTCCAAGCAAGTCTGTCCTGAGCTACATCTACTGCATCTGGCCACTGCAACCAATTCTAAAAAGGTCCTGTTTGATATTGTCTGCCTACCGCATCCTAGGTCTCCCCACTTTCTGAGGCCTTTAGGCACACTGTTCATAACCCTATTCCCCAATCTACAATTATTCATACGGGCAACATGGCCAAACCAACGGTGTCTCTCTCTGCACAATATGCTGCTTAAAGGAGGTTGCAGACTCCTTTGCCTAACCTCATCATTAGTTACAAAGTTAAACCATCTAATGCCCAAGATACTATGTAAGCATCTAGAATCAAAAGCATCCAGTTTCCTGTTATCTTGTTTACACATCGTCCAAGTTTCACTACCATAACTAACCCTAGACAGAACCAAACTATTACACAGTCTAATTTTAGTCTTTAGGTGTATACGCCTATTTCTCCAGAATCTCCATAGATTCTTAAAAGTCCCAGCAGCAATCCCCATTCATCTGTTAATCTCATTCCGCACATCACCAGCATCTTAACAGATGCTGGTGATGTGCGGCATACATAGCTCCCAAGGTAATTAAACTGTGAAACCTGCTCAAGACGGTAACCATTCAGATTAATTGAATCACAGCCTGCCTGACCAATTTTCATCACTTTAGTTTTCTCTCTGTTTATAACCAAACCTACTCTACTACCAGTCTCATCAACAGCTCGAATGAAAGAGTTCATCTCATCAACATCATTCGCCAAAAGGGCTAAATCATCAGCATAATCTAAATCAGAAATTTTCATATCTCCAGCCCATTTAAGGCCAAAATCTTTTCCTTGAAGTGAATTTCGCATAACATAATCAATAACCAAGCTAAAGAGAAAAGGATACAAAATGCACCCTTGTCGAACACCAGAAGTAATGCTAAACCAATTGCTACAAGCCTTACCAACTCTCACACACGACTCAGTGTTATTATAGAGAGCTTTCATTATGTTAACTAACTTGTCTGGTACACCATATGATCTCACGATCAACCACAAATTATGATGATCAACAGAGTCGAAAGCCTTTTTGAAATCAACAAAGTTAGCAACCAAAGGTTTTTGAAACTCTAAACATTTCTCAAGAATCTGCCTAAGTGAAAATATATGATCCACACATCCCCTACCACTTCTGTATCCACATTGCTCATCACGCAATTGCTTGTCAACCAGATTCTTAATTCTATTAAGCACAATCATGCAAAGAACTTTCCCTGGAACAGAGAGTAGGCTGATATCCCTATAGTTATCACAAGAACTGCAATCACCTTTTTTGAAAATAGGGATAACAATAGCTCTGGTAAAATCCTTAGGAACCATGCCTTTATCATAAAAAATATTCAAACTTTCAGTCATCCAAGTGGTAACCGAAACATTCCCAGCTCTAAGCATTTCAGTAGTAATTTCATCTACCCCTGGAGATTTCTGAAGTTTAAGTTTCGAAATAGCCAAAATAACTTCAGATTGTGGTATAGGGCCAACATTAAAGCCACCAATGCATCTTTCATCATTGCAAACAATAGGAGTAGAACTAACTACATTGTTTAGAACATCACTGAAATGCTCAACCCACCTAGCCATGAGAGAATCCTCACCTTCTATAACCTTACTTTGTTTATCCTTCAATCCCTGTATGCCTGTCCGTTTTCTACCACATAAAACATTAACTATCTGGTACAGCTCTCTGCTGTTCTGCTGCCCAACTGCTTCCTCGGCATTGTCAGCCAAGCCTTCAAGTCCAAGATTCTGATCAGTAGCTAACTGATCCTTTTACACGTTTATTAAGCTCTCTGCAATTCTTTCTATTAGGACTAGTAGGGTATTGATTAAGGACATTCCTTCAGTTCCTTCTTTCTGAAATAAGATCAAGTGCCTTATCACTAAAATAATTCTGCTCCTTTTTCCCTAAAAAGTACTGTTAGTTTGCAAAAAAAGCCTGTTTAAAATGACCCCATTCCTCCTAAACTTCAGCAGTAAGCAAACCATGACTGTCATAATGACTAAGTAACCTATCATGGTAAGCTATAGCTATAACTGGATCTTTCAGAGCATCAGTATTAAAGGTAAATTTTTTAACTTTAACACAACACTTTTTAAGTGCAAGACACTTTTAACAAGGTAACGGTCAGATCCAATTTCAGCTCCCCTATATGACCTGGTATTCCTAACAGAACTAGCCCATTTGCTGTTAATTAATATATAATCAATCATGTTCTTAAGCAGCCCATGGGGTGAAACCCATGTGTACTTATGTATGTCGCGGTGTTTGTAATAAGTGTTAGTTATTCTGAATCTATTGAGTTTACTTACCAGTAGGAGACGTTGCCCATTGCCATTGCAGCTGCCAATACCAAAAGGGCCTATTACTCCTCCCCAAAGGCCAGAGTCAGTACCAATTTTTGCATTGAAGTCACCTAGAACAAGAGTAATATCTCCTTTCTTGACAGAATTCAAAATATCCTGAAGTTGTTCATAAAACCTATCCTTCTCATCCTCATCGGCATCCTCAGTGGGGCATAAGAGCAGATAACATTCAAGTCTTTAACGCTTGTCTGAAATTTTGCTGTAAGAAACCTTTCATTAATGCACTCATATCCTAGAAGAGCATCACTAGTGGTGTCTGCTGAGAAGCAGACCCACGCCTTGGTGATGCTTCTTGTCGTCCCTCCCTGAAAAGAACTATTTAAGATTATTTTTAAGAATTTGAACATTTATCTGTCCATCTGGTCTCTTGCAAGCCGAGAATATCTAAATTATAACGGTAGAATTCTTGTATGATGACATCAAGAGAAAAAGCTCTGTGCAGAGTCCTCACATTCCAACTACCTATGGAGAGAAAATGGTTAGTGGGATGTTTAAAGAAACTATGTTTATTGAGAGAGGGAATGCAGACAATATCAAACAGCCCCCTAATCGCAGACATGGGGCAAAGACCCGTTCCCCCACCACTAAAGGCTGAAGCCACCTGCACTGGAAGACTTCCTCCAATGTAGAATTTGACGATGCCATGATTGATTATATATTAATTAACAGCAAATGGGCTAGTTCTGTTAGGAATACCAGAGCATATAGGGGAGCTGAAATTGGATCTGACCATTACCTTGTTAAAAGTGTCTTGCAACTTAAACTTACAAAGTGTTGTGCTAAGGTTAAAAAATTTACCTTTAATACTGAAGCTCTGAAAGACCCTGTTATAGCTAAAGCTTACCATAATAGGTTACTTAGCCATTATGACAGTCATGGTTTGTTTACTACTGACGTTAAGGAAAAATGGGGCCGTTTTAAGCAGGCTTTTTTTGGAAACTAACAGTACTCTTTTAGGAAAAAAGGAGCAGATGAGACAGAATTATTTAAGTGATAAGGCACTTGAGCTTATTTCAGAAAGAAGGAACTGCAGGAATGTCCTTAATCAATACCCCACTAGTCCTAATGGAAAGAATTACAGAGAGCTTAATAAACGTGTAAAAGGATCAATTAGCTACTGATAAGAATCTTTTACTTGAAGGCTTGGCTGACAATGCCGAGGAAGCAGTTGGGCAGCACAACAGCAGAGAGCTGTACCAGATAGTTAATGTTTTATATGGTAGAAAACGGACAGGCATACAAGGATTGAAGGATAAACAAAGTAAGGTTATAGAAGGTGAGGATTCTCTCATGGCAAGGTGGGCTGAGCATTTCAGTGATGTTCTAAACAATGTAGTTAGTTCTACTCCTATTGTTTGCAATGATGAAAGATGCATTGGTGGCTTTAATGTTGGCTCTATACCACAATCTGAAGTTATTTTGGCTATTTCGAAACTTAAACTTCAGAAATCTCCAGGGGTAGATGAAATTACTACTGAAATGCTTAGAGCTGGGAATGTTTCGGTTACCACTTGGATGACTGAAAGTTTGAATATTTTTTATGATAAAGGCATGGTTCCTAAGGATTTTACCAGAGCTATTGTTGTCCCTATTTTCAAAAAAGGTGATCGCAGTTCTTGTGATAACTATAGGGGTATCAGCCTACTCTCTGTTCCAGGGAAAGTTCTTTCCATGATTGTGCTTAATAGAATTAAGAATCTGGTTGAAAGGCAATTGCGTGATGAGCAATGTGGATTCAGAAGTGGTAGGGGATGTGTGGATCAGATATTTTCACTTAGGCAGATTCTTAAGAAATATTTAGAGTTTCAGAAACCATTGGTTGCTAGCTTTGTTGATTTCAAAAAGGCTTTCTATTCTGTTGATCGTCATAATTTGTGGCTGATTGTGAGATCATATGGTATACCAGACAAGTTAGTTAACATAATGAAAGCTCTCTATAATAACACTGAGTCGTGTGTGAGAGTTGGTAAAGCTTGTAGCAATTGGTTTAGCATTACTTCTGGTGTTCGACAAGGGTGCATTTTGTCTCCTTTCTCTTTAGCTTGGTTATTGATTATGTTATGTGAAATTCATTTCAAGGGAAATATTTTGGCCTTAAATGGGCTGGAGATACGAAAATTTCTGATTTAGATTATGCTGATGATTTAGCCCTTTTGGCAAATGATGTTGATGAGATGAACTCTTTCATTCGAGCTGTTGATGAGAATGGTAGTAGAGTAGGTTTGGTTATAAACAGAGAGAAAACTAAAGTGATGAAAATTGGTCAGGCAGGTTGTGATTCAGTTCATCTGAATGGTTGCAGTCTTGAGCAGGTGTCACAATTTAATTATCTTGGGAGCTATGTAACAGATACTGGTATGTGCGGCATGAGATTAACAGACGAATAGGGATTGCTGCCGGGACTTTTAAGAATCTATGGAGATTCTGGAGAAATAGGCGTATACACCTAAAGACTAAAATTAGACTGTATAATAGTTTGGTTCTTTCTAGGGTTAGTTATGGTAGTGAAACTTGGACGCTGTGTAAACAAGATAACAGGAAACTAGATGCTTTTGATTCTAGATGCTTACATAGTATCTTGGGCATTAGGTGGTTTAACGTTGTAACTAATGATGAGGTTAGGTAAAAGAGTCTGCAACCTCCTTTAAGCAGCATATTGTGCAGAAAGAGACTCCGTTGGTTTGGCCATGTTGCCCATATGAATAATTGTAGATTGGTGAATAGGGTTATGAACTGTGTGCCTAAAGGCCTCAGAAAGAGGGGGAGACCTAGGATGCGGTAGGCAGACAATGTCAAACATGACCTTGTTAGAATTGGTGTGCAGTGGCTGGATGCAGCAGATATAGCTCAGGACAGATATGCTTTGAGAATTAAACTGCACCGTCTGGTTAGACCTCTGTAGCCCATGGCTGCTTGAGAATGATGATGATGATGATGAGTAGAAGCAAAGAGTTCAGGTTCCTGCGATGACCTCTGCGCAGGATTATCCACCAGCTGATAAACTTATCATGTGAATCTATTCACTTGAGGCTCTCAATCCACAAACAAACAGAAAACACAGAGGAAGATTTTCCCTCCACAGAAGCCCACCAGTGCAGTAAAACCAGGATCCATAATGAAGCTCCGAGCCTTAATTCAGTTCAATCCAGTAGGTTTATATGGTCAGCACCAGGACCCTGTGTGGATGACCCCTCCTCAGCAGGGTCGAAAAAAAAAAGCAAAGTAACCTAAG
Organism: Ryuthela nishihirai; assembly: GCA_038380435.1. Taxonomy (NCBI): domain Eukaryota; kingdom Metazoa; phylum Arthropoda; class Arachnida; order Araneae; family Heptathelidae; genus Ryuthela; species Ryuthela nishihirai. Next base: position 51,273,007 of record JAWZYU010000020.1, read on the forward strand.
TTGTCCTGATCAGTAGGGCACACTGATCTGGCAGCCCTCCGCACCGTTCACTTCCACAAGAGAGTATCTCTTTTGAAAGTTACTAACGGTCTATTCCACGAGAAGGTGGGGTCGGACATTATGTGCTAGGCCTGGTTGGTATGAGGTAAATGGCCAGGTCACAAGGATCCAGAGACTATCTCAGGTTTGAAAAAGGGAACCATGTCATCCCCCCTTTGAGAATACTAGTAACCAGAAAGGAGTCGAAATATTTTCCTACATGCAGGGCTGGATCTAGGTTCTAGTCAGGGATGCGAGTAAAGGTAAAAGAAGTAAAAATTATTAAACTTATTTATATTTTATGCGTTTTTCAAGAAATTTTTTCAAAACCGGTAAAACGGAGGGAGATATGTTATAGTGCATATGTTATCTTGCCCTCCCCCCCTACTTTGCATTTTTTTCGGCTCGATTGTGTTTCTTGCCCCCCCCCCCCCCCCCCCCCCCCCCATGTGCCCGTGGCCCCATGTGCAAATAATACATTTATCCTTTTGGACTTTGGCTGGGACCATAATAAACTTTCCGCAAATACCAGATTTTTACTAAATGCTGCAATTACTGCATTTGACTGCCGTTAGGTCACTGCCAATTATACTTACTCAGCAAGATATCAGATTAATATTATTATCGTACAAGATATGTTACAGTTGAATTTAAATGGTTTTGAAAAACTGGTAGAAAAAAACCTTTCATAAAAAAAACCATACTTCGAGAATTGATAATTATTTTACTATTATTGTGTCTAACATGAAATGATACCAAGGAAAATAAAAATATATAATAATCGGCATAAATATCTTAATACAATTTACGATCGAAACATTTTATCTGGTTGGGTATTAATCATTTTTAGAGATGAAGATTGAAATTGACCATTTCTTTTAAAATTTGAAGTGGATTTTTGGATTTTTAATTTGATGGACTGTAATGTTCTAGTGGTGTGAATCGTCAGAATTAATATATCTACCATTTAACTAACAATAATAAGAACATTAAAAATACGTATCCTTCTGCCTCAGTTGTTTTCCCATTATAAAGACTGAAGTATCGCCATCTATTGAGTGAAAAGGGAACTACTCGAATGAAATTCGTAAAATATCAAAGCGTTTCTGCTAAAATAATATCATGACAGACAGGTCTGGGCTCGTAGAAACTAAAGGGAGTAGGGGAGTAAGTACCTCGATTGAAGCACTAAAAACTAAAGTGGGGAGGGGCAATAAAATACTGAACAGATCGCTCAAGTACCCGCGGAATCACAGGAAACTGGATTCCCATTGCAGCATATACAGTTTTCCCTCCGTCAGGGACTCAGAGAATGGTTCCTTCCCGCACCCCCGCCGAAAACCCTGTCGTCCTATAATAAATCTCAAACATGTTTGCCTGCTTTGAAATCCAAAACAGTTGTGTTTGTATAATTTGTTTTAGCCCGACTCTAAAATTAGATTAAAAGAAATAATTATAAAATCTCATTCCGTATAGCAGTGGTTCTCAACCTTTTATGCTTCACGTACACCCTGGAAATGTGTATGTAACTGACGTACCCCTTGTATAGGTAGATAAAACTATAGTTATAGTATAACAATGGGAATAAAATAAAACATATATTTATATAAACATTAAATTTTGTATTTATAAATTACGTATATCTATAAACACAAAAAATGACAATTTTGCACAGTACTGTTGCCAACTTAGTGACTTCGTTACTAAATCTAACGACTTTTGAGCTCTCACGGCGTACCACAAAAATTTTTACCGTGTACCCCAGGTTGAGAACCCCTGCCGTATAGTATATCATTTTAACCTCTCCTGTTCGGTGGAATATTTTCGTGATTGGAAACTCTACTCAAATCTTATTATCAGCCCCCCCCCCCCACTCAAGCCAAATTCTCGGAGCCCCCCAAAAATAAATAGCTACATCTTCGACCCCCCCCCCCCCCGAAACACTAAATCTTGGCTATGTGCCTGCCCTCCGTTTCAGAGGTTTTTTGAAAAAAAATTGAAAATACGTGAAATTACATAATTTTAACAATTTTTGCCTCTATTACCATTTTACCCTTACTAGCATTCGTAAGATCAAGTGTGGCCACCTAAGGTGGCGCACCCAGAGGGGGGGGGGTCCAAGAGGCCCTGGCACCCCCGAAAGAAAAAGGAAAAAAAAAAACACTAGAAAACTTTCCAAAAACCTTTTCCTAATTAAAATTCATTTTTTATGTTTATGTTATGTCGTGTCTATACTACTTATGAATTAGCGGTCACATAAGGTGGGAATACCCTATAGCTCTCGGGAATCTCGGCCGCTGTGAACACAAGGCGAACGAAGTAGTGGTCGGCACAAGGCGAGAGCTACTTCGTTTGCGCGAGCCGGGCCAGCGGGCCCCTTGGCTCCCCTCACGATTAAATCCTGAGTGCGCCACTGGCCACCTTTATATTTTTCTAATGACTTGTAATCAGTTAGTATGCCCCACAAAGTAACTGGTTAACATATCATGTGGTATTTCGTTGAGGTTTTTTCGTCGAATAAAAATTTTTGCAGTATCTCGTTTTAAAAGAAAACGAGATAATACACTACAGGAAAAAAATTGCATCACCTGGAAGGATTAAAGCCATTTTATTGAAACGCAGGCAGCTGTTAGCTTACATTGAGATGTATGATTGATTACATCATCAAAAAAATATGGAAAATTATCACTTTACCTACCCAATAAAGTGGTATAATTAATATGATGTTGAACCGCCCTGCAACCGTCCTGCAAACCAAATCATTTCCATGCATTTCCATATACTACCACCTCCCTAAATTTCGTCATATCTGCATAACTTCTCGCAAGTGTTGCATATTTTTATTTCCTGTAGTGTAGTTTCGCTTTGCCATCTGTCTGCCCGTTTGTAGACATAAAGCTTTTTTTATTTATAGAGATAAATTAAAAATTCTCTTTGTGTTGGATAAGTACTGATGAAATATTACAATTTGCATTTTCCGAATCTGCATAAAGCTATAATTACAGAGTTTAAAGGTGGAAAAAGTTGAAAATTGCAAAATATCAAACGATTGTTGCAAACAATATATTTATGCTAGAAATTTGAAATTTTTGTAGTGGAATGTGAAGGTTATGAAGTTTCCATTGCCAACAATGACTTGAAACCTTATCGCGTTGTGGAAAACACAACTTCATTTCTTAAAATGATAATTAGAAAACTATTTTGTTGAACCTGTTTTAAAATCAAGTATGCGAAAACAAGCATCTTTCAATATATTATGCTGTTGTTTTCTTTTAAAGCAATTTTAAATCATTTTAAATAAAATTCTTTATTTCAGTACCGGTAGTTTTAATTGGTAGACATTTATAATCTGCAGCATGACGTGAAAACAAAATATTTATTCTAAAATTTCCATAATACATTCCTTGATCAATATTGCAAGAACTGAGAGTGTCGACAAAATTAAATTCATATTCCAGTAAAAGCAATTTGCGCATCTGCAAAAAGAAATTTTTCAACTTATGCTTGTATGGGGGGAAGTTGGTGTAATGCTGCAAAATTTGACTGAATTCTTGATGATCTGACAAATTTCCATTTGAGCATTTTATTAGCTAAATTTAGTATATTATATATCCCGTCAATCTGATATTTTCTACTTACTAACCATAGTAAATGAGTTACAGAATGTTCTACAAAATTTTACTTATGTATTGTATAATCAAAACTTTCCAAAATAAATTAAAAATTCACCAATTGTAGTCACTGGTACTGAATTGAAGAACCTAGCTACAGATTTATTAAAACTGCTTTGTATGAAATTTACAACAAAATTTATGAAAGATTACTTGCGCTATTTGTATGCGCATGAACACTTGATAATGGATAGTCCCTTTGCGAATCACTAAATATGGAAACGGCATTATTGTTAATGACTTTTGTAAACGATTTGTATAAGACAGAAATTTGAAATTTCGGTGGTAGCTCTTTAAGAGATATTTGCTGACAACAATAATCTACCCACTTTTCTCACAAGAGCTGTGAGAAGTGCAACTTTTTCAATTTAAGAAATAAGAGACAAATCCTTTTTACGTTATATAATTACTAATCAAATACTATTTACATTTTTTCCCCATTATCTTTTAGCTCAAATTGAAATTTTTAAGGAGTGAAAGAGTAGGTAAACGAAAAACTCCATTCTCTTTGAAAACGAGATTGCCATAATATGAGCCCAGAGGCAATTATGCGTTCTTTTAGTTTTAAATTATTTATAATTCATGTTTTGCGCTATAGTAATAGACATTATTTTGTATTAATTATTGAAAAATATACAGTTTTTATTCTTTATTGCAACAGATTATTTCAAATTCAAATGATCTTCAGAGCATAAAATTCTAATTTGAATTATTTCTCTTGTTCTCCGTCTCCTTCTTTTTCTCCCGAGTCATCTCCACCTTTTCCGTTATCCTCAAACACACATCTTCCTAAATATTTCTAAAACATAAATAAAGTAAATCAGAAAAGTAAAACTTTCTGTGACTTTTGAATTGTTAAACATTTTTATGTATACACTGCTTTTTCAAGCTAATCACAAAAAAGTCCCATCTCTTTTTGCTTTCAGTGAAATGCTACAAAATTATAAATAAAAATCTTAAGGAAACGATTTTAACTAAATCATCCTCATTATCAAGATGACAAAAAAAAAAAAGAGATCATATCATATAATAGCCGTAACTCCGGGCGAAAGGATGAATGAACGGGCGACGACTACGTTTGACGTCACCGGTAGTATAAATTGTTGGTGTCTTGTGGTTCCGCGGGTACTTGATCGATCGGTCCCAAATTTGGTGGATGGTCCCACTTAGTTATAGCCCTGTTGAGCTAACATATTGGGCTTTTAGCTGCCGTGGGTCGGGAGTGATCCCTTGGAAAGTGTCAGAAATTTTTGGGGCGCTGACGTCACGTACCTAGTGAATGGAGTTGTACGTTTTGAGTATTACGTTAACTGTGGAAAGCTATGAATTAACTTATTGATGGGGAGAGTTATGGGGAGAGTTATGAGCTTATTGATGGGGAGAGTTATGAGCTTATTGATGGGGAGAGTTAATGGACAAACGTTTCCATGCCAAACTTTTGGCGTGGGTTTAATTACTATATAATCTTTGTAGTCTACAATATATTTATTCACTAATGTAGATTATTAACAAAGGCATTCCTTTCTTATTTTCTCAAAAGGAACGCATTCTTCACCTTTTAGTTTCATTTTTTCACGAAAATTTAAATTAGTGTTTTACATGATTTTCCTGTGGAAGCAGCATTTTAGCACATGATTTTAAAATTTTTAATGCAGAAACTTCTTTCTCTTTTTAGGATAAAACTGTGAAATTAAGGTTATCTCTTACCAACTGCTATCCACTCCATGGATGGATTTAGTTTCTTTCTTTTTGAGATTACGATGGACTCATTTGTTAAAAATCCAACAGCAAGGATCAGGGCTGGAAAGGCGAGGTGTGAGTGTGAGGGGGGGGGGGAGGTGGATGGTCGCCGTTCCCCTAATTCCAGAGTTTATTGTTGTTGCTGTTATTGATCTTGTATATTTAATGACAGGCAATAGATCCATATGTGTGTATTTTCGCACTTTTATTATATTTGCGGTCATAATTCCAGGGCTTTTAAACATATTTCTCATGTTTTGCTTAACATCGGCCTGTCATCTATTGGATCTCTTTTCAACTGATTCTGGAGCTTCCATCTAGTTCTGAGAAACCATTTCCACCTCTAGAAAGGACAATGTATTGATTTTGAACCTCATTTCTTCATTTATCATTACATTATGGCATTTAATATAAAAGAGAAGTCTAAAAATTTTAGCTCGTACAGGTTGCTACAAATAATAAAAGAAGGTATCTTTATGTGTGTCTGTGGCAGCCATAATTCATCAGGAAATCATAGCAGACACTTCAAATTTTCAAAGAAAGTTTCTGGATGTGATCCGGGTTACAGTGCCAAATTGCAAGTCGAAATTCCAAAAGGGGTTCTTGCTAGAAGTAAAGCTATTTGCCATGCTATTCCTACGGTAAATGGTAATCGCTGTCAAATATATTGTCATTTACTGCTCCCTAACTGTAAACGTAAGTCATAATAACATTTTAATCTGCTGCCGTTGCCAGATCTCCACATTTTCAACTAATTACTTTTTAAGGCGTCGTTTTTTAACCCTTCTCGGGGTCAGGCAGGGGAAACCGCCAACGAAATTTGGAACCATTCGATCAAGTACATCGGGAACCACAGTGAATCAAAATCTGTCGAAATAAAATTTTCGATAGTTTACGACGAAGCCACGGCTATGAGAGCGCGCAGACGTCAGAAATGACCTGAACAACGATTGGCAATTCTTCGAGTTGAATCTGTGCTAAAGTGTCGGGAAGCGTGAGCAAGTGACAAGAATATATTACAATTTAAAAATTTTATAAGTTAAAAAATTGTACATTTTTATTGCTGTGAAGAATCTGAAGAAGAATAAGAATCACCAATTAGTTAAGATATTTGCGGGAGACACCTGAAAACCTAATGATTTTTTTAAAAATATTACTGTTAATAAAAATCTATTTACCAAGCATTATGTTTTTTGGCTCCTAAAATTTTTTAATGCTTTACCAAATGAAATAAAGGAAACAATTAATATTAAAACAAAGTTAAGGAAGTGAAAAAACGGGATATTAAACTATAATTATATTGATGTATTTTTTATTCAATCTAGTAATCTTAAATTAATTGAAAACATATAATTCATTGATTTAAGCTGCAAAATGTTTTACTGAACTGTAATTACGTTTTTTCACATATCGAGACTCCTGTGTATACATGAATTTAATTTTGTTAAATAATATCCATATGCGAGTTATAGCTATTCTTGTAGATAATAAAATTGGACTCGATAAAGTTATATGTATGCAAGCATGACTACTATATATTTAGTGATGAAATCGTTACGTCTATGTCCGTATTATAATGTAACATATCACAATTGTCCTTGTGTTGTACATGTACAATTAAATACTGCTGTATGTAATTGCCGTTCTTGATTAGGAAATGTAAATTTAATATCATGTTCCAATTTTATTAATAAATAATAAAAATGATATCAAAATACTCTATAGTTAGTTACATGGGTAAAAAAATCTATTCTCTTTGACTATTTTATTAACAATACTATATTAAATCGTAGAGAGATGACGTTTATGATCTTGAAATAAATTTTGATACAAAATTATGTTTTAAAATTCATGTTCAATAAATTTCATATAAGCATCTAAATGTTTGGGATGTATAATTAGAAAAGCATATGACTTCTAAGTTATTGACTCAAAAATTATTTTTATAATTCAATAGTGAGATCAAAGTTAGAATATGGATCACTAATTTAGATCACATAGTGTATGTTGTTATTGTTTAGTTGATATTGTTGTCCGTCTTTATTTTATGCATTGACATTAATTTTGGAAATGTTATTAGGAAACGAAAAATTATATTTTATTATTATGAATTTATATGTGACAACTCTACTCTCTATTTTTGTATTTTTTATTATTACTTTTTGTGCAAAATTACTGTTTATATGTACATATAAAGAGTAAATTTGCACAAAAACAACATATCAAAAATACAGCATATCAAAGATCCAATTACAGTGACTACTGTAATTGGATCTTTGTTATGTTGTAGTCCAGTGTCTCGCAAACTGTGTGCCGCGAGAGATTCCAAGTGTGCCGCGAGAGATTTTCAAACTGACACTAGATATTCCAAAGATTTCATTTTGACTTGACTTGTGTTATCGACGTGGTTTAATATCGACGTGCTATCGACCTGCTTTAATAAAAATCTTTCAGATTTTATCAACTGGGATCTTGTAAGTATTTATCAAGCTTTTTCCAAATTTTGGTATTAATTTTTGATTATTTCACGCCATAGAATGGACAAATATTTAAAACAAACACCGAGTTATGATTAATTATATTTATTATTATATTTATTTTAAATAAAATGCATTTAACGAAACTTCAATTTTCCTCTTTTTACGTAACCATCAAAAATTCTCTTTTAGGTGTGCCGCGGAAAAAAAAATTAGATTCAGTGTGCCGCGGAGTAAAAAAGTTTGCGAGACACTGTTGTAGTCATATGAATAAATAAATAAGTAAATAAATCAATTTTGTGTTAGTAGCTTCAAAATTTGAATTGCTCATAGATTGTTCTAATGTTTCAGTCCATCTCTAACTCTATATTTAAGAACAATACTGTCAAATAATTATCGTACTTACGTCCCAAAATTTTTCCTCACTTTTAACACACTTTAAACCATTTGCACATGGACATCTCACTTTATACATATGTTTCTGCAACAGGTGTGTCTTAGGATTAAGCTCACACCTTTGACCTGGAAGGTTGAAAAATATAACAGCCTTCGAAAAACAATTGCTGCATTTAATAGGTACACAGTGAAACGTCATTCTATTACACATTTTGAAAAGCTTCGAATTTGGAAAGAGAAATATCAGAAACAAATAAATAAAAATAACTGTATATAAAGAATATATTTAACTTTAAATGTTTAAAGCAAAATTGTCCGAATTATCCACAAGGATTCCTTGTGGATTCCACGTGACACGTGACACGAAGTTGCCAGATCACTAACTTCTAAAAACATCGTTGCCAGATATTTTTTCTGAATTCTGTAATCAACCATAGTGTTCGGATACTTTTTTGAGCGACTGTACCAATGAATAACGTATGTATAACCAACATCAAAAAATATCTGAAAGCGAAACGTAAAGAATTTAATTTGTTAAAATTAATTATTTTAATGGGAATTTACTTCGCCGAAGTTGGACTTTTTGACCTCTACACGTTCTTTTTCTCTTTTACAAATTTAATTTATTTTTCATCAGTAGCTAGCTGGGCGCACAGAAAGTGGTGACGGGCCTTAGTTTGTCCAAGCCTGGTATATATACAGTATATTGTAATCAAAGAAAAAAACAGAAATAATCTGGTTTCGGAAAAAATTGCTTTACTAAAATTGGATAAAAATTTACCGGAAAGCAATTTTACAAATTCTTCCGAGTTAATTTTGTTATTTTAAAGGAGGTTATCTGTGATTATCGGAGACACTGCTTTTTACCATGAGTTCTTGATTTGACTACATTTGTAGAAACAGATAGACGAAGCACTTCTAGGCAGAGTGGAATCTACGGTAGAGTGGGCAAGGGGGCCATGCTCAACACCCCCTTTCAAAATGCTAGTAAGACTAATGAGTAGTAAGGTAAACTAATGAAAAATTATTTATTTGTCATGCATTTTTTAAGAAAATTTCTTAACACCTGTGAAAAGAAGGGGAAATGTTAGAAAAAATAATAAATGCTCCCTCAAGCAGCTGCTTACCACAGAGGACTAACAGGAGCCTGCCAGTTTAATACACCAATTTTGAAGTCTGCGAGGATGGCGAGAAGTACTGCATTGGAAATCCAGTCTCCACCCCCACCCTCGCTTTTACATTTTCCGGCTCCATTGTATTTTTTAACTCCCCTCCCACTCCCTTTCAGGATGCTAGTTAGGATAATAGTGTCAAAAAATTATTAATTTTTTTTTGTATTTCGTGTATTGTTTTAGATTTTTTTAAAGACATGTAGAACGGAGGGGGAAATGTTATACTGCGTTAGAAATCTAGTCTTACATCCCACCCTCCCTTTCACATTTTTCCTGCTCGATTGTGTCTCTTCCCCCCCTCGATATGGGCCTACTTCCAGGTATGTATATTAGACCAGTTTCACCTCAAGTGCTATTTAACATATTTTTTAGCCAATCAGGATTTATCAGTGGCAACCGTGATATGTTTAATAACAAAATGCAAAAACAGATTTAACTAGATCTGTATGTATATACAGGGTGAATCTGAAAAAGTGGGCAAAACTTTACGGGGTGGTAGAACGCAGCTATACGAGCAATATTCGTCATAGAATGTATGGTCGGAACGCAAGCGGTGAGAAGTTAAAAGGTAGTTTTCCACTGTCACATTTAAAGAATGAACACAAGAAGGAGAGGAGATACTTCAGAAAATATTTTATTAACAGGAATGTAATTGAGGTACATGCTCAAAGAAATTGTTCAAAAGAGCTGCCGCCAGCTGTAATGCAGGCTTCACACCTGCGGGATAGGGACGGTAGAAATGCCGTTGGGTGCGAGGACCGACCCTTTTATACCATTTCCAACGCCATCTAGCGGCTCGCCGTTTGCTTCCGCCCATACTTTCTATGACGAATATTGCTCGTATAGCTGCGTTCTACCACCCCGTAAAGTTTTGCCCACTTTTTCAGATTCACCCTGTATATATAGGCCTGGTTCTCGAAAAAAATCGAGGGGGGGGGGGGGAGAAGAAAGGCACTCCATCAGAGAAAATGTAAGAGGGATGGGCAAGAGCGTGGATTTCCAATGCATAATAATATTTTCCTCTCCGGTTTACTGGTATTTAAAAAGTTTCTTGAAAAGTACATGAAATAGAAAAAAAAAGTTAATAAACGCTTTGCCTCTATTGCCATTACTAGCGGGGGCAGGGGTGGCTCAGTCGGTAGCGCGCCAGGCTCGTAATCTGTAGTTCCCAGGTTCGAGTCCCAGCTGGGTCAGCGTTGAGATTTATCTTCGCAAAATTCCCCGCCCTGCCCACGGTCAGTAGGGGACACCGATGGGCTTGGAAAGGCCGCCGTCCGTCGGATGGGCCGTTAAGCCGTGGCTCCCGTGTGCGGGAGAGCCATACCCTGTGCACGTTAGAGAACACGCTGGATAGCCTTGACGGGAGGCTACCATCTGTCTCCCAACAGCTGTTCCAGTGGGTCCCCTCCCCCAACCATCTCTGAGCCTTCGGGGTCCATGTGACCTGGCCATTTAGCCCATGGTGTGCAAAAAAGTGCCGCTCAGAGGTAAAACAACCCAACCCAAAGCCATTACTAGCATTCTGAAAAAGGAGATAGCCCCCTCAGATTCTCCACTCAGATCCTGCTCTGCGTATATACGAATCTATCGAGGAAATTTGCTTAACTGCAACATTTTATTTAGATATTAGAAGCTTCTGACACTGTTTCCTTATGATATTTTGCAAAGTGCAGAGTTTTGGAATCAGGAGCATAGTGTTAAATTAGTTTAAGCGCTTTCTGTCAAACCGAAAGCAGATTGCTAAAAATTAATAATTTTGTAAGTAACGAGTTCAGTGTCAAGCATGATGTGCAACGAGGTAAGTTGGGGACCAACATTTTTTCTTGGCTTTTTGAATGATTTTTAGTTTTTTTTAAAAATAGGTGGACAGGATATTTGTTGACAAAGAGGGTACTTTATCAATAGAGTCGTTAGGATTTTTCACGTCGCCCTTCGAAGATTTGTGTCAAATTCATCAAAGAAAATTTTTGGACCTCCCAAATCGAAAGCTACCTGTACATTCATATACATTGAATAAAATACATTGAAAAAATACTTGCCTTCCTCTAACATAATCTTGCAACTTGGAAATGGAAGCTGAACACAGCACTGTTGATTTTCATCTTCATTGTCACATTGCTTTTTATTTAACCTGCAAGTTCCATACGTTGCCTATGGAAGAGTAAAATTTTTTTTATTTGCCACTTTTATCATTCATATTCTTACCTTATAACTTTCAATTTGTGTATATTTAGCGACGTTACTCTTATTATTAATTTCTTGTTTTGCTACTTTTGTTATCTATTTTTTGCTTTATTACGAGACGCGTATTAAGGGTTTTTGTAGTCCTAACAACCCACGATTTATGCTCTCTCACTTATCCAGAAGTTCAATTATTTTAAGAACTAAATGCTCGTACGAATGCGGAATTCTACATACACTACAGGGTGATTCAAAACTTATCGTTCAAATTTCGTGGGGAGGTAGGGAATACGTCAGGAAACCGATTTCACATAGGAAAGTATGTCCGCAAATGTACGCAAGCGTATGTAGAGGGCGCTGTGTGTACCCAACCAGTGTACAGCTCGTCCGACCACTCCCGCTGTCATCAGCGATCGCTTGGCCACCCAGGTCACCTGATTTATCGCCCATGTATTTCTTTTTGTGGGGGGGCCATGAAAGACCATGTGTACTAGACCCCCGTCGACAGTGAAATGGACCTTGTTGCACGAATAGTGGCAGCCGCAGGCATTGTCCGTGATATGCCAGGCGTTTTTGAAAATGTTCGGCGGTCAATGCAACGGCGCTGTGAATCCTGTGTCCGTGTAAATGGTCGCAATTTTGAGCACCTACTGTAAACCTGTACTTTACCTTGTTGGAATAAAAGTCACATTCGTTACCACTTAACTGTACTGTTTCCTTGTGTTCACTTTACTTGTCCATTTTGTTCATGTAGATGACGTTTGCGGACATACTTTCCTATGTGAAATCGGTTTCCTGACGTATTCCCTACCTCCCCACGAAATTTGAACGATAAGTTTTGAATCACCCTGTATATTACGAAAAGTAACATGAATTTTCTACATACTATGTGAATAAAAACTTTGAAAATAAGTTTTTACAGAAAATTATCACTAGGGATAAACTGAAGATCTGATTAATATCTCTCTAAATGTCGATTTTTCGAGAATATTTCTTTAACGTAAAAAGTTATTGATGCTGAAATATTTAACAGCAGCCCCAGCTACTTCACTCTTTCTAAACAATATTCCTGAAATTTATGAAACCTAAAAATAATACACAATAAGCTTCGAATATTTTATTTATGTTATTGAACAGTTTGTGACAACCACGCCCGGATCTAGGAAAAAATAAGGGACGCGGAGGAGAATAAAATTCATTGTAGTATAACATTTTTAGAGGTTTTAAAAAAAGGTCCTGTTGACATTGTCTTCCCACCGCATCCTAGATCTCCCCCTCTTTGAGACCTTTAGGCACATTGTTCATAACCCTATTCGCTAATCTATAGTTACGCATGTGGGCAAAACTAACTTATCTGATGAGCCATATGATCTCACGATCAACCACATATTATGATGGCCACAGAATAAGAAAAAGACTTTTTGAAATTTACAAAGCTAGTAACTACAGATTTCTGAAACTCTAAATATTTTCGAAGAATCTAAGTGAAAAAATACGATCAATACATCTCCCACCATTTCTGAATCCACACTGTTCATCGCGCAATTGCCTGTCAACCAGATTCTTAATTCTATTAAGCACAATCATGCAAAGAACTTTACTTGGAACAGAAAACAGGCTGATACTCCTTAGTTACCAAAAGAACTGCGATCACTTTTTTTTAAAAATAGGGACAATAATAGCTCTGGTAAAATCCTTTGAAGCAATGCCTTCATCATAAAAGATATTCAAAATTTCAGTCATCCAAGTGGTAACCGAAACATTCCCAGTTCTAAGCATTTCTGTAATAATTTCATCTACCAATGGGAATTTATGTACTTCAAGTTTAGCAATAGCCAAAATAACTTCAGACTGTGATATAGGGCCAACATTAAAGTCAGTAATGTATCTATCATCATTACAAATAATGGGAGTAGAACTAACCACTTGTTTAGCACATCGCTGAAATGCTCAGCCCACTAGCCATGACAGAATCCTCACCTTCTATAACCTTACCTTGTTTATCCTTCAATCCCTGTTCTAGCACAAAACATTAACTATCTAGTACAGCTCTCTGGTGTTGTGCTGTCTAACTGCTTCCTCGGCTTTGTCAGCCAAGCCATTAAGCCAAAAATTCGTATCATCAGCTAACTGATCCTTTAAACATTTATTAAGCTCTCTAATGCTTTCTATTAGGACTAGTCGGGTATTGATTAAGGACATTCCTGCAGTTCTTTCTTTCTGAAATAAGCTCAAGTACCTTATCACTCAAATAATTCTGTCTCCTCTGCTTATTTTTTCCTAAAAGAGTACTGTTAGTTTCCATAAAAGCCTGTTTAAAACGGCCCCATTCTTCCTCAACTTCAGTGGTAAGCAAACCATGACTGTCATAATGACTAAGTAACTTATCATGGTAAGCTTTGGCTATAACTGTGTCTTCAGGGTTAAAGGTAACACATCTTAAATTTAAGTTGAAGGCACTCTTAAAAAGGTAAAGCGATAAAATACTCACCACAAACGTCACCTAGAGTAAAATATAGGTAAAAGCGATAAAATACTCACCACAAACGTCACCGAGAGTACAATAAAGGCGAAAACAATCTTCATTTTGAAAAATCTCTTTGTTTCATCCGTAACTCCACCAGTCCTTTTTTCAAGAGTCGCAAAGGCTAGAATCGTGAAGAGTAGAAATGTCCTCCATATCTGGACCTTTGTACTTTTAGCTAATCAGGTAGATAAATATAAGTGGAAAACAAAATGGCATAATTTTCTTTCCAGATGTCAGTTCTCTCATCCATGGAAACAACATGGAAACAACTTCCTTCTCCCGACACTGTAAGATAAAAAAATGTATCATGATGATTGAAAACATTCTGTTCTTTATTCTTTCAAAAAGTTTCGAGGGAACGTTGCTCATGTTATGAAATATATGAAGTACTACAAATCAATGGGAATCTTGTTCTCTAGACTCTCATTCTGATCCCTATTAGATCTTGAATGCGACAAGAGATCAGAAATTTCTTAACATTTCTGTGATACCTAAGTCACCAGTTTTAAACTCGAGTATCAGATGGTCGAAATTCGACCTATGACGTCGAAGCACCCATCACATTCAAAATTTCCTATTGCGTCTGATATTTAACACCCAAAATACTCACAGACACCAATTTTTAGCTCTCCAACACTGCTAGATCATCGAAGGTTGGCAGTATTAAAATTTTCGCATTTTGTTTTCACATTTTGCGGTTTTTCCCGTAAAATAGTTACACTGAATCGCATGTAGGTGAAAATGGGATCCCTTGGTAGCAGTGCTATATTATAGACGAAATAAATCTGGTTAGTGGTTAGCGCGCTTGGCTACTGATCTAAGGAACCTGGTTTCGAACCCTGGGTAAGGTATGGATGTTTGTGTTTTTCTGCTGAGATCCTGCCTTCTTCACAGACCTTCTACTATGGCATATAAACTGACAGGCCCCTGTCAGACTTCTGTGGCAAGCAACTGCTTGAAAAGATATTTATTTATTATTATTTATCGAAAGGAAAGTAATACAGTATATCGCATGTCCAAGTTTTCAATGGACAGGCATTTTACGGTCACAGTTTGATGGGAGCCTAATTTTCTGTGGTCGAAAATTCGAAACTTTTACAGTGCACTGCGCTATGATGAGATGAAACTGTAGACGAAGTTTGGTAGTCCTAGCTCTGGCCGTCTAGGACAGTCATGGGCAACCCGTGCCCGCTGGCCGGTAAACACTTTTCAAGTGGCCAGCGAATGAATTGTAAATTACTAACCTTTTCGTCTCTTATTGAAACACTTTGTGGATTATTTCTTTCCCAATTTATCTTTACACAGTTTTTGAGAGAGTGTTCTTTAGTATACAATAGTCTAATTTCAATTTACGATGACATCGACTCACGTGAGATAAGTTTACGTAGGTCGATTGGGTTGTCTGAACGCATTGGACTGTTGAGCTCATTAAAGAACTCTGAACTTGATTGTCACTCAAATAGATCCATAAGTGCTAAAATAAATTTGCCTGTATATAGACTAGTCGACTACATCAGTAAATATTCTAGTTATGAAAGTTATCAAGGCCAAACTAGAAAAAAAAATAAGAAACTCATGGGTGCATTGAACATTCAAAAATTGTTATTTACTCAAAGTTTTCCAGACTCCGATGCTATTGTTGTGTGCAAATTTTTTTTTATAGTGAGAAAATTGAGAAATATTCTAAAAATTATTCTGATGGCGAATTCTTAAAGGAGAGCCTGGAAATAGTTTATGTATGTTGCCCACAGAGAAAAAATTGCGTTGATAAAATAAGTTCATCCCGCAGAACCTTAACCAGGCTGATCGATGAATTTGTTGCAATATAGAACATATCTTTACATAACATTATTCTTGATGATGGTACCGATATTATTTGACACATCTCAGTTAGATATTTGTGTGTGAAGTCGATGTTAATATCCATTAAAATACGTTTAATTTTTGTTTATGCTGTTTACTTTAAATGTCTTATATATTTGATCCTAAGTTTATTTAAAAAATAATGTTTATAATTAAAAAAGGCATTTTTCTTTTTGTAAGAAATACATATATGCAAAAATAATTGTTTATATTTTATATTTATAATAGGAATAATTATCTTAATTGTAAACGTATATTATCTACTCAGTATATTGGACTTAGGATGTGGGGAGAAAGGTGTTGTGTTTAGAGAGTTTAATGCAATATTAAGGTTCTGACCCGGAGCAATCTAAAAAATCTCATTCTCCCGCAGATGAAAAAAGGTTGCCCATCCCTAGTCTAGAAGATATTGAACAAGACACACAGACACACAGACAGACAAACTCTCAATTTCATACACAGGCAAACCTCGTTTAGTGCTACCTCATTTAAGGCTATTTCGATACAGGGCCGCTTTTTCCTTTAAAGAAAATAATTTATTTCATTTTCTTTTTTTATGAGTTTACCATTGTCAAGATAGTTGATAAGATATCTGTTATAATGTTATTAAAAAAAATGCACCTTACTACTTAAACATGGCACAAATTTAATGTGCGATGCAAATGCATTTTTATGACGATAATTCACTATTAATTTAAAATTGAATTAGGACGATGTTGATTTTGAAAGATCTTGTATAAAGCGTGGAGTATTAAACGCTTTATTACCTTACACTGAATGGGAAAAAAAAAGAAAAGAGTAGAACAATCAACTTCAAATAATTTTCCAAAAATCTCCGGTCAATAATTTGTTACATGATCTTTTAAAACTTTTGAATTTTATCAAATTTTCTAACATTTCAATTTTATTTTGAGTACAAGCATAAAAGTGAACTAATTAAATAATAAATGGCATATTTTTAAATATAGAAATATGGGTAATTATTCCAGTTTAACAGACTTTTATTTCCAAACTGTGTTTAAAAATTAACAAATGATATATTTATAAAAAAAAGTTTCCTTCGGAATACTACATAGCTTACATTGAAGCTTGGTTTACAGCTGTTTCGTTCAATGCTCGTATTTCAGGAAAGTATCCTTAGCACTAAAATAGGTTTGCCTGTATATAGACTAGTCGAGAATCCTCTACGAATTTCATCATGCAGAAGATTTTTCTGCTTAGTATATAAATTTCAATCTTACAAGATCCTCAAGGGCCACTTTGAAGGTCCTCGTGGAATACCTTTTTTCCATTCCTGGTTTAAACTGATATCAGAGTCCTCTTATCCCAGGGAAGTGGGAAAAAAGCAATATTCGCCATAGACGATATGTTCTTCTTCTTCTTCTAGTTTTTGGATGATAATTCGTACTATTTGCATATTTTTGCAAGACTAATTGATAAGTAAAACAATGTTGCAAAACTAACCTTCTCCCACCCCTTTTTAGAGCACGGAAAACGAAAAATGTTGGTACGATAAGGGTTAATATTCAAAATTTTCATTTTATTTAGAAACATTTTTTTTTTTGTGTTTTTGGGTTTGTTAGTAAATAACTCTAGAACAGTTTTTCCGATTCTTCTCATGAACAAGATCTTTCTGATAGAATATAATGACACTTAAACTAAACTTTTGATATTTGCAAGAGTTATTTTACATTGAAAACTAAAGTATCTATAAATGGTAGCTAAGTATACACCGAAAGGAGAGATATGTAACAACCCCCTGTGATGATGATGCACATAACAGGTCAGACCTAGCATCTAAAGTCTGACTGAACCAGCTTTCTCGTGGTATACGTCGTTAGTAACTTTCGAAAAAGAAACACAAGACAGATTTCAAAAATGCTTTTGGCTCCGCTGATCGTCATAATTTCTGGTTGATTATGAGATCCTATGGAACACCTGACAAGTTAGTAGCGTAATGATGGATCTGTGTAATAACGCCGAGTCTTGTGTGAGAGTTGGTAAGGCTTGTAGCAATTGGTTTAAAATTGCTACTTGAGTTCATCAAGGGTGCATTTTATCTCCTTTTCTCTTTGGTTGTTGATTCTGTTATGCGGAATTCACTGCATGGAAAAGATTTTGTCCTTAAATGGTCTAGAGATTTGAAAATTTTTGATTTATATTAGGCTAACGATTTTTCCCTTTTGGAAAATAGTGTTTCCCCCCCCCCCTTTTTTCGTTGGATTAATGTATAATTAAAATTATATTACTGCTAGCTTTATTCGAATCTTCCATTAGTTTGAATTTCCATCGTTAGAGGGCGCAATATGTGAAAAAGAAGATACTTATCACTTTGAAAAAAATATCAAACATTATTAAGCATTTTCCAAAGGCAATTTGTTTTTCTCATTTCTAGTCAAACTACTTATCGACTGATTGGTATGCTTGAGTTTAATCATGAGCTTCAGTAACTCACCGAAATCATTTCAAGATTTTGTTCCGGCATTATGTGAAAACATTTCTGATATTGTTCATTACTTGACCACAGAAAAAATAATTTAGGTCCAAGTTCAATAGTTGTCGAAATTACTCTGTAATTTAGAATTCTCGTAATTTAAAAACAAAACTTGTAAACAAAACTTGTAAAACGCAATGAATCATTTGCTGAGCCACCGAATTAATGATATAAACCTTAATTGATCTACTAATTCCTGGTGACATGTGGATTCTAATCACCACTTGAATTTTTTGACACATCAAAACAGTACTGTACTTATATGCTACCAAGAACACTCACTAAGCAGTCCACTTTTATAGCACTATTATGCATATTATTATGCATTACTGCTATGTATTGCAAGTACCTCACCCAGACGGGCAAATTGAGTGTTCTAGTAAGAATTGGTGTTAGGTTACACCATTATGTGACGTTAAAAAAAGAAAAGTTGTATCGTCCTGACCGTATGACCAATTTGTTGTGTAAGGTAACACAATAAACTAATGTTACCCTACACATATTTTAGTGTAGAGTAGATTTTTAATTAACAGAAAAAGAACTAATGGAAATTTGTCAAAAAAGGTTGATTGTGCTTCAGTTTTAAATGTTGCACCTTTGAGCAAGTGGCTCTATTTAATTATTTGGAGGGCTTTTTAACGTATTCTGGTGATGCATCATGAAATAAACAGAAGAATAGGGATTGCTGCTGGAACTTTTAATAATCTATGGGGAATATGCAAAAATCGGCGTATACATCTAAACACTAAAACGATGCTGCATAGTAGTTCAGCACTTTCTAAAGTTAGATGTGGTAGTGAAACATGGACCCTTTGTAAGAAAGATAAGAGGAAACTTGATGCCTTTGAGTCTAGATGTTTAGGTAGTGTCTTGGGCATTGGAAAAGAGACTGCATTGGTTTGGCCATTTTGTATATATGCATCATTACAGATTAGTGAACAAAAAGTGTGTACCTAAAGGCCGTAGAAAAGGGGGAGACTTAGTATGTGTTCAAAGAGGACCTTGGTAAAATTGGCCTTCAGTGGCCGAATGCAGCAACTGTAGCTCAGGACAGCCGTGTTTGGAGGATTAAATTGTAGTGTGGTTGGGACCACCGTATCCCATGGCTGCCTGAAGATTATGTATTTATGTATGCATGTATGTATGTATGTATGTATGTAGAGATATTTGAAAACGGTTTCCTGTATCGTATACTAGTGATTATGCGTGATAGTTATTATTTTTGTGATTATTTCTTCGGCTTATAGTATTATTAATTGCACGTCTTATGAAGAAGTCGAAAATTGCATATTCTGACTAGACATATATTTGAATACTTTTGCAGTATTGTCATATTGTGCCTAGTATATAATTTAGTTTTATTGTCACCACTGTTTTTTTTAAACCAACATAATTACGTTGCTCACATAAAGGGAGCAAATACTGATAGATCTATTGGCATACTTTACTTCGTTTAATTATTTAATAAAGTTACACAGCTCAAAGTGGAAATCGCGAACGACGAAGGAAGTGATGTATTTGCCCGAAACTGACAGGGTGGAAGCTATGAGAGTAGATGTGCAAATGATCAAAAAGCGGAATGTGAGATCGCAAGGTACATGCGTTTATTGAAGATTCATCAGTATATAGTAGGCCTACTCGGGCAGTTATACAAGACTGCAGACGTCTCGGCATTTTATCAATGAGATGATTAATGATGTCTTGGGTATGGCATTCCAAACAGCATCCAATCGCATTGGACACACAACTGTACAAGATTCGCTGTCAGTGGGAGCTGGCGATGACGGCAATCCATAAGGTCCCACACATGTTCAATGGGCTTTAATCCGGGAAGTATGGCGATCATGGGAGAATGTCCACACCTTGTAGATCATTACATATGGGGTGGCGTTGTTCTACTGTATAATCATACCAGCCATGGTAGTAAGGATGGATTGTGCTACAGGATTAATGATACCCATCGATGTAATACCTCACTGTTAGCCCACCAGAAATATGAAGCAGAGGTGTCCGGCTGCAATTTGTGATACCACCCCATATCATTATTCCCAGGTGGGAGTGGATCACCCCATATGGGCAATAATGATATAACCATCCCATATCATTATTTTCCAGTATGGTGGCTAATAGAATAAGCTTCCTCATGTCATTGTCATGTGGACAAATGACCTCTTGCATGCTGAAACAGAATCTGGACTCGTCTGTGAACAGCACTCTCTTCCATTCTGTAGTTAAATGTTAGCTCACTTGACACCAATGGAGAAGGAATAATGGTGATGTTGCTGCAATGGCAGATGTCGGACTGGACGTCTCGCCTTCGTTCCTGTGTCATGCAAACATTTTCTAATGGTTTCCGTAGAGACTACAGTACTCGTAGCAGTCTGAAAATCACTCTGAAAAGCACAGTCGCTGCAATGAAAGGGTTGCAAACGTCATCCCCCATATGGAACATGCTATCTTCACGTCCTGTGGTGCATCGTGCTGGTCCTTTGTTTCATTTGGTACTCCATGATGGTTCGTGAGATGCACCTTTGAACTGTGCTCACATTGTGCCCCATATGTGCAGCGATCGTTCAAAGGATCAGTCCGAGCTCTCGCGTATCGACGATTTGCTTTCTCTCAGAAGACGCCAATTGCACTTAAGGGTCCCATTGGCGTCTCTAAGGCATGTTCTGAATATTTTCGCAGCATGCACTACATCCTCACTGTCGGTTGAGCTGTGATACAAGCTCGTGGGTGCCTGGTTTTTATCTGTGGCTCAGCTGACTGTCACGGTCCATTCGCTGCGGAACTTTGATCATTTGCATATCTCCGAAGGCCGGTTGCTTCCTGCGATTTACATATCCCTACTTCCATTCCTTCTCGTTTTTCCGCGATTTCTACTTTGAGCAGTGTATTAAAATAAATAAAGCTTTTCGGATTCCACATTTGGACACACGTAATCAGACGGGATGATTTCCTGTCTAATGTAGTCGGTTGAACATTGAACAAGTTTTTGATTACGCAGCATTCAGTAATCTTGCATCTTACAGATTTATTAGCGGACATTTTATTTAGAAATATATTTCTTTGTAAATAAATTCCTTTTGTTTTATTAAATAAATCCACTATTTAGATAACACGTTACTAAGAGTAAGAATAATCACAATACAGTCGCTCAAATAAATATCCGAACACTATGATTGATTACAGAATTCAGAAAAAACATCTGGCAACGATTTTGTTTAGCAATCAGTGATCTGGCAACCTTTGTGTTACACGAAGGTTGCCAGATCATTAATTTCTTTTTTTAGAAATTAGTGATCTAGAATTCACTAATTACTTTTTTTAAGAAATTAGTGATCTGGCAACCTTCGTGTTACAAGAAGGTTGTCAGATGACTAATTTCTAAAGAAATCGTTGCCATATATTTTTTCTGAATTCTGTAATCAACCATAGTTTTCGGATATTTATTTGAGCGACTGTACAGCATTTCGTTTTGAATTATAATATAACAAGACATGACTGCCAAAGATTTTATTCACAAGGCTGTCCAGATATTTTACAACCAGAAGCATTATTTTTCGAATTTCTTATTGTACTTTTATTGCACATTTGTCATGCATTACTTTGTTTTTAGTTCTCTAATAAGAAATTATTTTTATTTCTTGTAGTTAGAGACTTGAAAATTCAAGGATTGAAAACAGTTGAATCCTTTTCATTCTTTTCCTTCTTCTTCTTTTGAATCTTCTTTGCTTTCTTTAAGTTGGCAGGTTCCCATTACTTTCTAAAAATTCAGAGAACAAAAATACGTTAGAATTATCATGCCAGAACGCAACTGCTCAAAATTTTAACTTTTGTGCTTTATGTTTTTCTATAAATAAATAAAAAATAAATAACCGCTCAAGCAGCTGCTTGCCACAGAGTTCTGACAGGAGCCTGTCAGTTTACATGCCATAGTAGAAGGTCTGTGTGAGGATGGCAAGACCTCAGCAGAAAAACGACACACACATCCATGACTTACCCGGAGCTCGAACCCAGGTTCCTTAGATCAGTAGCCAAGCGCGCTAACCACTCGGCCACCTATCAAAATATTGGTACTCAGGCTCAGATCTAGAAGAAAATCTAGAGGAAGAGATCCAGGAAACACAATCCAGCCGGAAAATGTAAAAGTGTGGGGTAAGAAACTAGATTTACAATATTAATAATTTTCTGATATTATTACCCCTATTAGCATTCAGAAAGGGGTCTCCTTGTCACCCTCCTAGACCCGGTCCTACTGTTACTGGACAGGAAAATGGAAGCAGTTCCATGCTATCTCTAAAGGTAGTTTTATTTAGAGGTATTTTTAGGTCTTATTAATAACTGATTCGACCAGGTAAAAGTACTAACAATTACTATTATTATTTAACTTTACTGAAATTGCATAAATTTATTTTTTGCAATATCTGTACGGATTATTTCAATTTTTGTCAATTTTTGCAGAATGAGCTTTTTTTCATAACTCCTTATAAACATTAAATATTATTATTCGGAAAAACAAATTCAAAGATACTAAACTGCCTTTTACTTCTGAAAGATACCTTTTTGCATACAATAGGCTAAATATCCAGGTCAGAAAGATCCCAAAGGATCAGAGAAGTAGATGGAAGGGTATCTACTCGACAGCTGTTAAGAGATAGATTGGAGCCTCTTGTAAAAGACCATCTAACGTGTTGCTTAACCTTTTGACGGTGGCTCGGTTTCTCGGAAATCTCTCTGCTCTAGCAGCGCATTTCTTGCCAAATTCCTCCAGAGGGTTATGAAGAAGCGAGCCATCTCTCAGTTTCCAATGACTCTCTTCATCCATTAGTTAATCATCTTAAGTGTTCCCACTTTCGTTGTTTCTGGGCATTTGGTCCCAGCCACTGAGCAGGCACGGAAGTGTGCGGGACAGGTGCTGTCCCCATCAAATCCCCACCCTACCCTCGGTCAGAAAAGGGACGCCGATGACCTGGGAAAGACCACCGTCCATTGGATGGGATGTAAAGCCGCTGCTCCCTGTGCACGAGGACCATATCCTCTGCACGTTAAAGAATACACTGGATGGACTTGACGGGAGGCTTCCATGTGTTTCCTAAGAGAAGTGCAGTGGGTTCCTTTCTTATTCTTTGGGGTCCTTGAGAGCTGGCCATTTTAGACCACTGTGTTCGAAAAAGTACATCTGAAGGGTAAAACAACCGAACTCAATTAACCTATAAAGTTATTGTTCTGTTCCGTTTAGCAATTTTTTTCAACTATCAATTTTGGTGAATGGCTTATAAAATTCGAGAGCGAATATTTTTTTGTTTCGATATGTTATCTATATTTCGCAAAAGAAACTAAAATGACTCGTGACAGAATGGTGGATTTCTCTTTTTAATTCTATTAATTTATTATTTTTTAATGTCATTAATGCCCAAATATTGCTACAATGGTACGATTGGATTAGAAAAGGCAAAACTTGACAGGAAGCTTTCGTCTAGCTCATACCAACTGCATCTCATTCTCTTACCCAGTCTGATTCCTTGGAGAAATTGTGAATTTCTTATTTAGCCCATTTTCTGCATAAACAATCCTCTCAGAGGTAAAATAACCTTATGTAATATTGATCTAACATTTAATATGTCTCTATTTCCTAATTCTTTTGAGCAAAGTCCTTAAAGAAAGAAAAATGTAAAACTCTAAAAATCAGTCATCACCCTTGACCTCGAAGGACCTATCGCAAACAAATTCCACAACATTTCCGAAATCTACGACATAAAATACACCCAAGATCCAATTCTTAACTCTCTACGGCTTAGAGATCTTAATTTGACCTTTGATCCTGAAGGACCCTGAGGATCGAAATTTCGTAGCGTTTCCGACATTAACAACCCCAAACACCCCCAAATTTGTTTGCGATGAGTCCTTCGAGGTCAAGGGTCAAATATAAATCGACCAATGTTAGGAGGCTAACATTTTTCAACACCATTTTTTGCACTTCTAGCACTGACAGATTGCGGTTTGAGCTTTATTTGATCTGGAAGGACATGTCAGAGGCCAAATTTCGGATTTTTCCTGAGATCTACGAAACGATTTACTCCTCGGTGGAAATTTTTAGTTCTCTACCATTTCTGCTTCATAGTTAGAATTCGCTTTTTGCCCTGTCGGTGTCCCAGCTGGGTCAGCGTTAAGATTTATCTCCGCAACGCTCCCCGCCCTGCCCATGGTCAGTAGGGGACACCGATGGGCTTGGAAAGGCCGTCGGATGGGACGTTAAGCCGTGGCCCCGTGTGCGGGAGAGCCATACCCTGTGTACATCAAAGAATACTGGATGGCCTAGACAGAGAGGCTACTATCTGTCTCCCAACAGCTGTTCCAGTGGGTCCCCTCTCCCAACCTTTTCTGAGCCTTCGGGGTCCTTGTGACCTGGCTATTTAGCCCATGGTGCTCTAGTCACTCCTAACATATAGACAGGGCCGTCGCCAGATTAGATTGCGCCCTAAAATACCCCCTCAAGCAGCTGCTTGCCACAGAGGTCTGACAGGAGACTGTCAGTTTATATGCCAAAGTAGAAGATCTGAGAGGATGGCAGGACCTCAGCAGAAAAACAACACATACATCCATGCCTTACCCGGGGCTCGAACCCAGGTCCCGTAAATCAGTAGCCAAGCGTGCTAACCACTCGGCCACGGAACGGCTTGCGCCCTAAAGCAAACAATTAAATATCGCCTATGATGGATTATGAGACAAAAATATAAGAAAATCTCCAATTGTTGTTTTGTTTTTATTACAAGAGAAATATTAATAACTCCCAAAATGATAAATATAACGTAAATTAAACAAAACTGGTGAAGGAAAAGGAAAATTGAACGGGTGGACATCACAGGCGCCGTGAGGCAGGCTGCCTCTATGCTACATCCTGTCGAGGGTATTGCTTGTAGAGTTCTTGTTTTAATTACACTCTTCCATACAACCCCCCCCCCCCAACACCACCACCTACTCCTCTACCGTCAACCTTTCCCCATTATTTCACCAAACCATTGCCAGTCATTAAGAAGGAGGCCGGAGGCCATGGTTACTTTCAGAACTGCTATGTTTAATAATAGCACCCTCGATTTATGTTTTGAGTCACTATGTAAATTTTATTCTGTCAGGTGAATTTTGGGAGGCTTGCATATATTTTCTTTCATTACCACACAAAATGTAATGGCAATAATTTCAGCTGCTTAGTCGATATCTAACAATTTGAGAATTATGCCTAACTTTTGGATACCATTGTAGAAGAAGTTCCTTGTCTCTTTGAAACAGTGTGGATTGATTGTCTCATATAACTAAAACAGTCGACGATTTTGTTTTATATACATATGCATATAGACGAGACTACTAACTCTGAAATAAAAACATAAAGAAAAGAAAATAATCTGTATCCTACTTTAATAAATAGTAACTAATAAAGTTAAATTGTTTTTATTTGGTAATATTTTTTTCTGTATCTTTTCATACTTACCCCTACTATTCCGTCTTTCGCAACACACTCCATTTCAGGTTGACAGGGGCACTTCACCATGTGCATATGTTTGTGCAAGAGGTGAGTCAGGGGCTTCATCTCGCAACTTTTTTCTGGAAGAAAAATAAATATAGATCAAATCATTATGTGTACCGTAAGGTGTTATACGATAAAGAATGCTATAAATATAAAAAATCCAGAACAAGAACTGTACAATATGTGAACTGCAAAATGTCTGTCTTTTTTAAATTAAATAATTTTTTTCGTTCCAAATTTTCTCAAATGCAAACTAAGATGGTGATTAGGGAATCAAATTCAGATGGTGGTAAACTTTTCAATGTGTTATTTTAAAAAAATGCAAATGTCACTTTATATTACAGATTAACACTCAAAATCTAACTTTGCCTCTCTGTGCCGAACACATTTGTTACTTTTTTTAATCAACACGCTTTGATGAAGCGTAAAGCTACTATTCCCTCAGTATAATAGGCAAATTTTTGATTGCCTATTATTAAGCATAACATCTTTCAGCGTGATTAAAGCGTGTTAGCTGAAAAAAACACTGTCTCTTCATGTGTACTAACCTGCAACATACCTTCTAGACCAGATTCTTCAATTACAGTCAGATAGATTCCAACAATGAACAAAATGGTATATTGGATAAATCAACCAATGGAGGAGATTTGATCACCTGCCAGTAGTTCAGCTGTCAGAGTACCTGATTAGTTATCAGGTATTCGAGTGTGTGGATCCCGCCCGGCTAATGACAAATTTCTCTTTTTAATCATTTAATATTGAAAACACAGAGTTATATATATATATACTAGAGGTAGATCTGGCAAACGTGTCATGGACAACAACGGAACAGAGCATACTGGGCAGAAAGAACGCTTGAAATGTATTTTGATGTAGTTAAATCGTGTTTGGAGTAATGATTTATAAAACATGCTTCAAACATGTTTAGTTGTACGATACACAAATCGATATAACAAGAATTACTCTTTTATTTTCTTTAAGTAAGTTTATCTAATCACCTCTTTTTATTCAGATTAATTTATAGTTCATGATTAATGTTAGTCAATAGTGAACACATATTATCTGTAATTTTATTTAAAGTTTTAATTTATATGTCAGAAATAATCCTAAACTGTATTAATTAATGATTACGTTTATAGGTTTCCTGTTAGCCAGCAATTATTAGAGCGATGGTAAATAAATATGAAACGTGTGAAGAAAGGAAAAATAGTTTTAGATGCTCACAAAATAGAAAAATATGCAGCACCCATTTCAAACTAGACTGCTAGATTAGGTGGAATTTGTCAAGATTTGTTGCCGAAAGTAAATGCACAATGTAGTGGTACTTTACTAAGTTAACGCTATACACAGGAATGAGTTTCTATGGCAATACTTTCATACTTTGAGTTTTTCTTCCGAAACCAAATATATATATATATTCATTTAATAATACCTTCACATAATGCATAGTGACCAAAATGAATTCATGTATTTTAACTACGATTCTGGTGTTTTTCCCAACTATTCAGACATGGCACTACTTCCTTATTGATTCATGATGTCCAATGGCACATCCACACGAGTTCTAACTCTAGTATGTATACAGGGTGATTCAAAGCTCTTGGACCGAACTTTAAGGGGTGATAGAACACACTTAAACAAGCACTTTTCGTCGTACAATGCATGGTCGGAACTCAAGCGGTGAAGCGCTAGGGGTTAGCAGTTACTGTGTCAGGAAATGAAGAAACACAAGAATGACAGAAGAGGTTTGAAACAATTGCAGAAATTACAGAACAGAAAGTACAGAATTTTATTGAACAAATTGCAGAAACTGTTCAAAAGAGCGACCGCCAACAGTAATGCAGGCTTCCCACCTTCGACGTAGTGATCGGCGTACATGGGCGAAAACACCAGGCATTTCTCGCACAGCGGCAGCGGCAATAGAAATCCAAAATGAATTCATGTATTTTAATTACGATTCTGGTGTTTTGCCCAATTCTGGTGTTTTCCCTTTCAGTCGGGCTGGCAGAAGGTATGAGCCAATCAAATGGTCATGGAGGATTCCAGCCCAAACATTTATGGAGAAATGCTGCTGGTACGAATGTGGACGTATGGCGTTCGAATTACTGGTGGCCCACACGTGAATTGTGGGTATTAAAAATGCCCTCACGTGTAAAGGTGCATTCGTCAGTGAATAAGACATGTGCATCAAAGTCCGGTTGCACTACAGTCTGCTGCAGGAACCACTATGCAAAATCCACACGAGGCCGATAATCTACAAGTGTCAAGGTGTGCACCCTCTGCGCATGGTAGGGGTGTAATCGTTCGTCTCCTAGAACTCGCCACACCGTCGATTGGGCACACTTACGGCATGGGAAATTACTCGCGTGCTACATTCGGGACAATCTCCAACCCTACGTAGAATTTTCTCTGTAACACGGAGCGTCCTCAGACTCCTTGCACGCCCTGTATCCTGCAAGCCGGAGCTGCGGACGGGAATGCGAGCCCGTTTCGCACAGATACCGCTGCAATGGCTGAAAGGTTTTATGTCAGGCACGCGTCTGGTCGGAAAGCGCTCCCGGTACAGTCTTTGGACTTCCCTCGCATTCCCATCCGCAGTTCCGTACGTGAAATGCATGTCCGCCTTCTGATTCGCGAAACAATCCATTCGTTCTGCAATCCAGGGTAGAAATGACGACGAGTGCGAAAACCAGCGCTTATAAATGTTCACTGGAAAACGCCCTCTAGCGCTTTACCGCTTGAGTTCCGACCATGCATTGTACGACGAAAAGTGTTTGTTTAGGTATGTTCTATCACCCCTTAAAGTTTGGCAGAAGAGTTTTGAATCACCCTGTATAACTTCATGTTTCAAAAAGTATAAAGTCTACAGGTGTTTACTTGTATACACAAGGAATAGCATCATGAAAAACGTTCGTGTTCGTGAATTGAATTTTTCAGTTGCAGTTATACCAATAGTTGTTAAACTCTGGTAAGCAAACTCCTAGAGTACTACTTCAAAAACCTGGTTTATGTTTTTTAATTTAAGCAATATGGAAACGCCTAGGGGAATTACTCAGTCGGTAGCGCGCCAGGCTCGTAATCTGTAGTTCCCAGGTTCGAGTCCCAGCTGGGTCAGCGTTGAGATTTATCTCCGCAAAATTTCCCCCCCCCCCTGCCCACGGTCAGTAGGGGACACCGATGGGCTTGGAAAGGCCGCCGTCCGTCGGATGGGACGTTAAGCCGTGGCCCCGTGTGCGGGAGAGCCATACCCTGTGCACGTTAAAGAACACGCTGTATGGCCTTGACGGGAGGCTACCATCTGTCTCCCAACAGCAGTGGGTCCCCTCCACCAACCTTCTCTGAGCCTTCGGGGTCCATGTGACCTGGCCATTTAGCCCATGGTGTGCAAAAAAGTGCCGCTCAGAGGTAAAACAACCCAACAACCCAACCTAGGGGAATTATGTAAACAATATACAGATGACTGTGAGTGTTTTAGTGGAAATGTTGCTCATTAGTCATCATTTGTGGCCAAGCTGTGCAGTTTTTCATATGTTCATGGAAGCGAGTGCACTAAATGCTTTAGTTTTTATTAAGTGGGTTAAATTTTATTAGCCGTCCCTTGGCCGAGTGGTTAGCGCGCTTGGCTACTGATCTAAGGGACATAGGTTCGCGCTTGGCTACTGATCCTAAGGACCCGGGTAAGGCATGGCTGTTTGTGTCGTTTTTCTGCTGAGGGCCTGCCATCCTCTCAGACCTTCTACTATGGCATATAAACTGACAGGCTCCTGTCAGACCTCTGTGGCAAGCAGCTGCTTGAGGGGGTATTTATTTAGTGGCTTTATGGTAGCTCCGTTACTCCGCCCCACTTGTAGCCAGGGGGATTAGGTCATAGTGTGAGTTACCAAGAGGAACGACGGGGAGATGCAGAATATACAAGGAGAGTGACTTACGAACGGAGAAGTCACGTTTGTTTAGCCATTAAAGTTAAATACCTCTTTCTCGAAAGCCCTAAAGCAGCAGGGTTTGGTTTCGTATGAACCTGTTTCCCTTTTTGGGGGCTATGTTCGTTTACCTAAATTAGATGACTATGTTGGGGCTCATCGGCAATTCGGGTCCTACTTCCAAGTGTATCTATAAATCTACCCTTGTTTACAGTGAGTGGAAAGTTATTATTAGTATATATGTCATAGTGTGAGAATTTGTTAATAAATATTTTTAGAGAATTCAAGCTTTGCTAGATTAGTTATTGTTGTTGTTGTTTTACCTCTGAGCGGCACTTTTTTTGCACACCATGGGCTAAATGGCCAGGTTACATGGACCCCGAAGGCTCAGAGAAGGTCGGGGGAGGGGACCCACTGGAACAGCTGTTGGGAGACAGATGGTAGCCTCCCGTCAAGGCCATCCAGCGTGTTCTTTAACGTGCACAGGGTATGTCTCTCCCGCACACGGGCCACGGCTTAACGTCCCATCCGACGGACGACGGCCTTTCCAAGGCCATCGGTGTCCCCTACTGACCGTGGGCAGGGCGGGGAATTTTGCGGAGATAAATCTCAACGCTGACCCAGCTGGGACTCGAACCTGGGAACTAGAGATTACGAGCCTGACGCGCTACCGACTGAGCCAACTCCGCCCCATGCTAGATTAGTAGTCATTATTTGTTTTATTAAATAACAAGCATGGTATAATCAGAATCTGAGTTGGGTTGGGTTGTTTTACCTCTGAGCGGCACTTTTTTGCACACCATGGGCTAAATGGCCAGGTCACATGGACCCCGAAGGCTCAGAGAAGGTTGGGGGAGGGGACCCACTGGAACAGCTGTTGGGAGACAGATGGTAGCCTCCCGTCAAGGCCATCCAGCGTGTTCTTTAACGTGCACAGGGTATGGCTCTCCCGCACACGGGGCCACGGCTTAACGTCCCATCCGACGGACGGCGGCCTTTCCAAGCCCATCGGTCCCCTACTGACCGTGGGCAGGGGGGGGGAAATTTTGCGGAGATAAATCTCAACGCTGACCCAGCTGGGACTCGAACCTGGGAACTACAGATTACGAGCCTGGCGCGCTACCGACTGAGCCACCCCCGCCCCCAGAATCTGAGTCGCCATTGATATTTTCACTTCTGCACTCTGCCACTACACTGCCTAGAAAATCTACGACTCTCTTCTGCATTTTATACTATACACAATATACTAACACTATATTTTATACTATATATTGGAAACTGGATAGGCTGTTGTGAGGTCAAAAAATGTTAGGACCATTTTTCGCAATAATACCTGTAATAGAAGAAAGCATAAATCAAAAGGGATTTTTGCGACTCTTTGTATCCACCCTATGTATAACTCTGAAATTTTAATAGTTCGCGCTTATAGATAGTCTGAAAATGTTTTGTATGGATTATTTTGGACTACCAGGACATCACTGCGCATTCTCTTGTAACGAAATGTTTCCACTAGACATATCATTTTAGAAAAAATCGCTGCATAAAATACTTACCATGTTTAGTTAACTTTTGACACTGTATAAAGGGCCCAGTTTTAAGGCAGCATTCATCCTGATCACATTTTTCTGGATTAAACATGCAAGTTATTGCTGCATACCCAACCTGCGAAAGACAAAAAGTGATTTCCTTTTGATTATACATGATTACCAAAGTACGATCATTTCCGTTATGCTAATCGAAAACAAAATCGAATCTTCGCTATAATTTTTATATAAGCATTTTATGAGAAATGAGGACTCGAGATAAAGATAATGATAACTTTCCCTATTTCAGTTTACTATGGTTTTATTCAATATTTAAAGTTTCGAAAATCGTAAATCGTAACATTTAAGAGTACAGTAGCTTCGATCTTCGTAATATTTAATACAAAATTAAAGAGGATTAAGATACTTGACAAACTCTTCTTTATGTAACGTCTCTCTCATAACGTATTAATGGTTGTTATGTCAATGGGAATGGCTGATTTGTTTTCTCGAAAAACAGTTATCCAAAAATCTGTTTTTCGAGCTAACAGGCTGCTTAACAGACTACCCAAGCCATAAAGGCAATGTAAAATGATGTATTTTTTTCTTAGAGTGGCAAAGCTATGAGTTGGGTTGTTTTTCCTCTGTGCGGCACTTTTTTGCACACAATGGGCTAAATGGCCAGGTCACAAGGACCCGGAAGGCTCAGAGAAGGCTGTGGGAGGAGATCCACTGGAACAGCTGTTTGGAGACAATTGGTAGCCTCCCGTCAAGGCCATCCAGCGTGTTCTTTAGCGTGTGCAGGGTATGGCTCTCTCACACACGAAGACACGGCTTAACGTCCCATCTGACGGACGGCGGCCTTTTCAAGCCCATCGGTGTCCCCTACTGACCGAGGGCAGGGCGAGGCAAAGCTCTGATCATCCAAGTTAGATGGTGTTGAATATATATATATATCTATTGTGTAATTAAGATTTATATGAAAGTTTTCAGAATAGTGTTGTTTCTGACAAGGAAAAAAATCCCTTATAGTTTCTAATTGTGTTCTCATTATCTTGTTATTTACTCCTCTTACAAGATTTTTTACTAATTACTTAATTTGGGATGTAACAAAATTCTGTTCTAAACATGCATAAACTACTAAAAATACACTTATTTTTGTAGATATAAATTTAGATTTAAATTACATTCTGAAATAGTTTTGTGACTAACAATACTTAATTACCTTCTGAAATGCAATTTTTGAGACTAAAAATACTTCATTATCTTCTGAAGTACAATTTTTGCAGCAAAAACATTACTGTATGATACAGCGGCTGGGGTTGGTCACCAAGCTCGTAATTTGAAGTTCCCAAGTTCGAGTCTCACTGGGCCAGCTTTCAGATTTATCTATGCAAAATTCCCCACCCTGTCCACCGTCAGTAGGAGAAACCGATGGGCTTGGGAAAGCCGCCGTCGGATGGGACGTTAAACTGTGACCCGTATGAGGTATAGCCATACCTTGTACGCATTAAAGAACACGCTAGATGGCATTGAGAGAGACTAGAAGCTGTCCCGAACAGCTATTCTAACCTTCTCTGAGCCCTTGGGATCCGTGTGTCGTGGCTATTTAACCAATCCTTAGGCTACGCGTATGTTACGGCCAAAGTTGACTTGACCTTTTTCTCTAATAGTTATAATGTCGTATAAATAGAAAAAGCGTGTGCCCATAGACAGACACATGCTTTTTCTTTATTTCATGGTACCGACAGTTCGAAGTCAGTGTTTCCCAATGAACGTAGTTGATTTTTGTTGCGTTGAAAGGTAAACATAAGTGCAATAAAACAGCACTTTATTGACAGAAAGTCAGATTATCAAGGAGAGTTTTTTTTTAAGGTTGTAGACTTTTTTTTTTCACTAGGGAAGTTTCATTTTAGGCTTATACACTGCCCTGCTAAAATATTAGAGAATTTCCGTGTTATGTCACTGGGAATCTGACTTCGGAGATCTATAACTTCTAAAATATTCATTTAATGGAAAAATGTGAATGAAGATTATTAAAGATCATAGTCAAATCTATTCAAATCTCGGTTTTCAACAATATTGGTTCAATGTTTAAAGAATTATGCAGGATGCAATTTTTTTCCAACTGTAATAAATCTTAAGAATTTACCACAGAAAACAAAACGACTTTAGTAATAAATATGGTTTCACACCATTTAAAAATAAATATAAATTTAGAAATTTGGTATTGATTATTTCAATATTAGGTACATATGAATGGTTTTTATAAAATAAGATTATTTATTGTTAAATATTGCAGCTTTCGTAACTCTTTAAATATTGTACGAATAATGTTGAAAATCAAGATGTAAATAGATTTGATTATGGTCTTTAATTTATCAACAGTTATAGTTTTATATTAAATGCATATTTTAGAAGTTATAGAGCTTCAAAATGAGATTACCATTGACATAATATTGAAATTCCCCAGTTTTTGGTAGGACAGAGTATTATGTGATGGTCTATCTTCTATCTTAGGATTCTTGGTATAAAACCCAACATGTGACAAATTGTCGGGGTAATATGACACTGGAAAACATACAGGTGGTTTTTCATGGTGAAACCAGAAAGCTCAAGTGAACTCTTTAGGTACCACGAAGGCAGTGGAGTGTACTTGAAGACCATCAGATTTAAAATACTCCTGTGGGGAGAAGTTCAATGAGCTGGGCGCCAACTCGTAATCGTAGTTCCCAGGTTTGAGCCTCATCTGTGCCAGCGTTTAGATTTATCTGCTCTAAACCTCCACCCTGCCCTCGGTCAGAAAGGGGGAACCGAATGGTTTGGAAAGGCCACAGTCCATCGGATGAGTTGTTGGGTTGTTTTACCTCTGAGCGGCACTTTTTTGCACACCATGGGCTAAATGGCCAGGTCACATGGACCCCGAAGGCTCAGAGAAGGTTGGGGGAGGGGACCCACTGGAACAGCTGTTGGGAGACAGATGGTAGCCTCCCGTCAAAGCCATCCAGCGTGTTCTTTAACGTGCACAGGGTATGGCTCTCCCGCACACGGGGCCACGGCTTAACGTCCCATCCGACGGACGGCGGCCTTTCCAAGCCCATCGGTGTCCCCTACTGACCGTGGGCAGGGGGGGGGGGAATTTTGCGGAGATAAATCTCAACGCTGACCCAGCTGGGACTCGAACCTGGGAACTACAGATTACGAGCCTGGCGCGCTACCGACTGAGCCACCCCCGCCCCCCATCGGATGGGACGTAAAGCCTTAACCGTGTGCAGGAGAGCCATACCCTGTGAACGTTAAAGAATACGCTCGATGGCCTTGACGGGAAGCTTCCATCTCTCTCCTAAAAGCTGTCCAGTGGGTCCCCTTTCCCACTGATGGGAAGCCTTTGGGGTCTTTGTGACCCGGCCATTTAGTACCTTGCATGCAAGAAAGTAAAAAGGGTAAAACAACCCAATCCATTCTTGTAAATTTAGCATATGGTGAAAAGGAGAAGGAATGTATCGCACTAAAACTACTCACCACAAACATCACTGAGAGCACAACAAAGGCAAAGGCAATCTTCATTTTGACAGAGTTGTTTGTTTGCGTCTCTCACTTCAATGAGCCTTTTTTGCGAGT
Organism: Ryuthela nishihirai; assembly: GCA_038380435.1. Lineage (NCBI taxonomy): Eukaryota > Metazoa > Arthropoda > Arachnida > Araneae > Heptathelidae > Ryuthela > Ryuthela nishihirai. Next base: position 51,308,156 of record JAWZYU010000020.1, read on the forward strand.
CCTAAGAAAAGAGTAGAAATATCACCTTTCTCCGCAGTTTTATACCTTCAGCTAATCAGATAGATAATAAATATAAGAGAAGCAAACTGAAGTCGTTTCCTAAGCGATGCTCTCCATATGCCAATTCTCTCATGCCTTCAAACAGGATCCTTTAGGTAGTATAAGATAAGATAGCGATTACATCTGGTGCTTAAAAACATTCTGTTATTTATTTAATTAATTAATTAATTTTGCTTCCTTTTTGCATTAGTGATGGTTAGGGTTCCTTTCTGTATTAGGGTTTGGTTGCTTTTTACCCCTGAGTGGCGGTATTAAGCACATAAATGGTTAAATCATTAATTTACAAGGATTCCAAGAGTACAGGAAGAGGTCCCATTGGACAACTATTTGGAGACAGATGGACGCTTCCCGTCAAAGTCATCCAGTGTGTGCTTTATCTGTACAGGTATCTCTGTGCTGCACACGGAGAAGGTTGTCTCAGGTCGGTAGTGTGCTAGACTTGTAATCTAGTATCCAGGCTCGAGTCACAACTGTACCAGCGTTGAAATTTATCTCCATTTCCACTCCCCGCCCCATTCAAAAAAAAAACACTGATGGGTATGGGAAAGTCCGTCGATGTGACATTGTAGTCCACCATGCAAGAAAGTCATACTTTGTGCGCATTAAAAAAACTCTGGATGGCTGTGACTGGGGTACTTCATCTGGTTTCTAATAGATGTCCAGTGGATCCTCTTCCTCAACTTCTCTGAGAGTTTGGGGTCTTTGTGACCTGGTCATTTAGCTCTTTATATGCACAAAAATGCCGCTCAAGGGTAAAGTAATTCAAAATACTGTGTCCATCACGTTTAACAACTAATAGTTACTTTTCGAAGCCCATGAGGCATCCTCTTCACATCGAGGGCATGAAGTGGGTTATAACAAATAAATCCGAGCACATGCACAGCTGAGACTCGACCATAACTACGTGATAATTTTATGCATTTTTATTGCTTAATATTTGGCATGAAGTGGGTTATAACAAATAAATCCGCGCACATGCACAGCTGAGACTCGACCATAACTACGTGATAATTTTATGCATTTTTATTGCTTAATATTTGGCATGTGTTTGGCTTTTTTATTTGCAGTCATATTTAGGATTTCTGATCAAGCATATGATACGAAGTAGCATTTATCTACAACGTAGTTTACAAAATTTATTACATGCCTATACAAATAATACACGCATTTAACAGAGCAACACTTATCCTACAACATATAACCTTAATTGCAACTTCTCTTACCACAAACTTTTTATTTTTTAAACTTTACTAATCACTAATAATTTACCCATCCCGTTTGTCAATCAAAGAGAACAGTAGAGCGAGAGACCACATTCTATCTATCGTTACTTCTATCCACTAAGTTCTCACAATTCGAGAATTAATTTTTCAGAGGGGGGGGGGGGAGACAAAAATAAATCACTGTTTCGGTATAGAAATATTGGGTCGAGTCATTAATTAACTGGGGGACGGGGGTGGCTCAGTCGGTAGCGCGCCAGGCTCGTAATCTGTAGTTCCCAGGTTCGAGTCCCAGCTGGATCAGCGTTAAGATTTATCTCCGCAAAATTCCCTGCCCTGCCCGCGGTCAGTAGGGGACACCGATGGGCTTGGAAAGGCCGCCGTCCGTCGGATGGGACGTTAAGCCGTGGCCCCGTGTGCGGGAGAGCCATACCCTGTGCACGTTAAAGAACACGCTGGATGGCCTTGACGGGAGGCTACCATCTGCCTCCCAACAGCTGTTCCAGTGGGTCCCCTCCACCAACCTTCTCTGAGCCTTCAGGGTCCATGTGACCTGGCCATTTAGCCCATGGTGTGCAAAAAAGTCCGCTCAGAGTAAAACAACCAAACCCAACAACCTGGGGCTCGAACCCAGGCCCCATAGATCAGCAGCCAAGCACGCTAACCGAAATTGCCAGATTTTCAAACCTGAAAAGCGAAACATTCCAATTATTGTCCTGGATGGATGTTGCTGTTGATGTTCTGGATGGATGTTGTTGACCTTATGGAGAGTGAAAGCGAGACGCTTCTTTCTTATATGTTTCAGATTACCATGTAAAAGTTGTTAGATTTGTGAATTTAGAAATAGAGGCATTTTCATTCAATATTTTTCGATGTAGAACCAACGCTCAACTACTCAATGAAAATATTTCGTTTTTTATTTTAAATAATAAAATTTATGTAAATATAGTTATGAAATTAAATATAACTAATACAAATACTTATTAAAAATCATGTAAATCAAGCAAATTAAGAAATTGTGCAAATCAATTCAAGAATCGTGTACATTAGGTGCTAAAATAAGTAAAAATAAATAAATGAATTTGTGGTTAGCACACTTGGCTACTGATGTAAGGGACCTGGGTTCGAGCCCCGGATAAGGCATGGATGTGTGTGTTGTTTTTCTGCTGAGGTCCTGCCATCCTCACAGACCTTCTACTGTGGCATATAAACTGACAGGCCCCTGTCAGACTTCTGTGGCAAGCAGCTGCTTGAGGGGGTATTTATATTTATTTATTTTATTTAAAATTCTATGGCGCTCGTTGCTGCGAATAAGTGAGAGTGTAGAATTTATTATGCCACCAGATGGTGTCGTGAATTCTGTTTCTTTTATCTGTGTTTTGTATCAAATATGCGCATGCCCGACCGGAAGCGTGACAAATGTAGTCCAGTGCAGTCATATGTAAACTACATGAAGTTTCTTTTTACCTAAATACAGGTACAGACTTCCGTTTGCATGTAACAAGATAAAGAAAATCTAACACACCAATTTTTCTCTAATCATTCAGTGCGACCAGCGAAACAAATCTAACTTTGAATACTGCTCTTGTGCGGAAAAGGTTGGACACCACTGGGTTAGAATCACAATGTCCAAGTTTCTTCACCGTAGCAAACTGAATAAAAACAAAATGATTTTAATCTTAATTTTAACTTTAAGTATCTCCTAGTTTCCCACATTCTCTTATATTCTTAAAATTGCCACCAGTTAATTCCGATTCCTACCTTTATCTTAATTTTCCCACCAACTTATCTGTCCCGCTTCCAATTACTAATATTTTCAATACCTACACAATTCAAAATCAAATACCTGTGCCAAGGTAATTAAACTGAGAGTCTTGCTCCAGAACAAGACTATTCAAAAGAACTGTAGTATCCCTCACCTGGCCAGTACTTATCACTTCAATTTTCTCTGTATTGATCACCAAACTTAATCTATTACCAGCCTCATCAACAGCCTTAATGAAAGAGTTCATCTCATGAGCATCATTTTTCAAGAGGGCGACATTCTCAAGCGTTATTATTACTCTATCATTACGTTCCAACATATGTTTTAAACATTATTTCATCATCGTTTATCATGCAGTAGTTTAACTTCTCGCTTTTCGTACCAGACTTTTTACATTCTCCTGGATAAGTTCAATTCGTCCCAATGACCGAAGGATAGGGTGCTTGGTTAGGTTGGGTTATTTTACCGCTGAGCGGCACTTTTGCACCCAATAGACTAAATGGCAGGTCATAAGGACCCCGAGGGCTCTAAGATGGTTGGAGGAAGGAACCTATTGGACAGCTGTTGCAAGGCCATCCATCGTTTTCTTTAACGTGCAGAGGGCATGGTTCTCCCACACACGGCCCACGGCTTAACGTCCCATCCGATGAACGGCAGACTTTCTAAACCAATCTATATCCCTTACTGACAGAGGCAGGGCGGAGAGTTTTGCGGAGATAAATCTCAACAGACACGGTCCAGGCAAGACTCGAACCTGGGAACTGCAGATTACGAGCCAGGCCCACTACCGATTGAGCCAAGGTGCTTGTTTGCGGCATAATTTGACAGGGTCTGAATCCCGTGTAAGGCGCGACTTTTTTCTGTTCTGCTGTCTTCCTGCTGAGGTCTCACTTTTCCCACAGATCTTTTCCATGGGGTATTTATACCGATAGACTCCCAAGTGGCAAGTAAGCGGCTTGAGAAGTAATTTATTTTTGACTATGCATACTGAGTGGTTAGCGCGCTTGGCTACTGATCTAAGGGACCTGGGTTCGAGCCCCGGGTAAGGCATAGCTGTTTGTGTCGTTTTTCTGCTGAGGGCTTGCCATCCTCTCAGACCTTCTACTATGGCATATAAACTGACAGGCTCCTGTCAGACCTCTGTGGCAAGCAGCTGCTTGAGGGGGTATTTTTTTTATATACTGTACAAAAGTCATGATAGGTTGCTTTTCTGCACACCCTTCACGCTTGGCTGAAGGGAGCAGGTGAGGGGAAACATACTTTGGGTCAAAAAATTGCGTTGTGGCTTTAATTACTTTAATGCGATAGTATTAATTTTTAGTGGCTAGTACATTTTATTTTTATCTGACTTCTTTTTTCTGCTCTGAAAGTTTGAATCAAAAATTAACGTGAAGAATGAGCACGGCCACACGAGGTTTACTTTCTTATTTTGCACACATCTATTCTCTCAAACTACCAACAAATACATACACTTCGGCGCCAAATCTGTGGCTGCAAAACACACATTTCAAATAGGAATATAACGAAAGGCGGACCTGGTAGTTATTATTACATATCTCTTACCAGGCAGTTCACTGCCTTCCGAGGCTGATGGGAGTCAAAAGCACGGGAAGGAGTAAGTTATAGAGAGAGAAAATGAAGAGGAAGAAGACTAGCTGACCTGATACTCCGTCCAGCAGCGCAGCCTGTTTGCTGGATCATTTCCTCGGTTTGGTTGCGGTGATGATTGTGTCTAGCTAATAGTCGTTTTTACATACTAACTAGCGTTTCTAAGAGACGGATGCTGAGCGATAGTCGTCTGTCGGAGCGTACGCGAAGACTCTCTCTGCTTTGTCTAGCGCGCGCTTTTCAGCTCTTGCGAAGCCCAGCTCTCCTATTGGTGGGTAGCGTCGCGCCGGTGAAGCTCGGGGTACGCGTGACCTCTCCATTGGTCAGCGTCATTGTCGACAGGTAACTACTGATCTAAGGGACCTGGGTTCGAGTCCCGGATAAGGCATGGCTGTTTGTGTCGTTTTTCTGCTGAGGTCCTGCTATCCTCTCAGACCTTCTACTTTGGCATATAAACTGACAGGCTCCTGTCAGACCTCTGTGGCAAGCAGCTGCTTGAGGGGGTATTTATTTATTTTTTTATTTAAGACTCTAGACCAGGGGTTCTTAACGTGGGGTACGCGGTAAATATTTTGGGGTACGCCGTGAGAGCTCAAAAGTTGCTAGAACTAGTAACAAAGTCTCTAAGTTGGCAACGCTGCTGTGCAAAAATGTCATATTTCCTGTTTTCGATATATGTAATTTATGAATGCAAAATTTAATGTGTATATATCAGTCAATCAATCAATCAGTTTTATTTCATCATCATATGCAATTTATAACATAGAAAAATATGAGTGAACCTAAAAACCATGTGGATTGTCTGCGTCACTAAAAGAAATTAATACAAAAATCAATAACGACTTACTCACTACAAACATTACAAACAATAAGTGTCATTTTTCCGATATATGTACAATAGGTTTTTACTTTACACTTGATTATTTAACATAGGTACAATATCCCATTGTTATACTATAACTATAGTTTTATCTATCTATATAAGGGGTACGCCAGTTACATTAACATTTCCAGGGGGTACGTGAAGCATAAAAGGTTGAGAACCACTGCTCTAGACCATTCTAGACAAACGTGGAATATTTTCGGAGTCTTCTGATGCAACAGGTCAGCTTCGTTGCCTTCAACTAAGAGACAGATGCGGAGGGGGGTTAGCAGACCATCACGAAAATGGCGCCAAATAAAGGAGGCTGTAGACATTGCGGATCCGTAGTGAAGCCTACGAGTACGACAGCTTTTAAGTTTCGAAATATCTGAGAAAAATAAATGTCCTTCGTGTTTCAATCTCGATCAGTTTTAATAGAACTGGTCAGCGGGATTTGTACATTTCACACACCGGAAACGAGGGCAAGATCTAGTTATGAGGGAGGGGGGGGGGTAGGCAACGGAACGGAGAGAAAATTATATTAATTATACAGGGTGAATCGGAAAAAGTGGGCAAAACTTTACGGGGTGGTAGAACGCAGCTATACGAGCAATATTCGTCATAGAATGTATGGTCGGAACGCAAGCGGTGAGAAGTTAAAAGGTAGTTTTCCACTGTCACATTTAAAGAATGAACACAAGAAGGAGAGGAGATACTTCAGAAAACATTTTATTAACAGGAATGTAATTGAGGTACATGCTCAAAGAAATTGCTCAAAAGAGCTGCCGCCAGCTGTAATGCAGGCTTCACACCTGCGGGATGGGGACCGACGCACATTTGCGAAGACACCAGGCATTTCCCGAATATCGCCGGCAACAACGGCGATCCTGGAGACTAGATCTATATCGGTTTCAATGGGGCACTCGTAGATTAGGCTTTTCATATGACCCCACAGGAAAAAGTCCAAACACGAGAGATCCGGCGATCTTGGTGGCCAAGCTACCCTTTTATACCATTTCCAACGCCACCTAGCGGCTCGCCGTTTGCGTTCCGACCATACATTCTATGACGAACATTGCTCGTATAGCTGCGTTCTACCACCCCGTAAAGTTTTGACCACTTTTTCAGATTCACCCTGTATATATACACGTATTATCGTATTTTTCAAGAAATTAGTATATTAGTAATTAGTATGCCATGAAAACGAAAGGAAAAAAAACTATACCAGAAAGATGTTTTGGTTCATTACATCTTTATCTCCTTCCCCTCACTTTATTTATTCTAGATTCAGGTGAACACACTGGATGGCCTTGACGGGAGGCTGCCATCTGTCTCCCAACAGCTGTTCAATAGGTCTCTTCCCCCAACCTTTTCTGAGCCTTTGGGATCCTTGTGACTTGGCCATTTAGCCCATTGTGTGCAAAAAGTGCCGATCGGAGCCTCCCACCAAAGCCAACCAGCGTGTTCTTTAACATGCACAGGGTATGATGAAGTATATGTACGTGTCTTAACGTCCCATCCAACGGACGGCGGTTACTTCCAAGCCCATCGGTGTCCCCTTCTGACCGTGGGTAGAACGAGGAATTTTGCGAAGATAAATCTCAACGCTGACCCAGCTGGGACTCGAATCTGGGAACTGCCGATTACGAGCCTGGCACGCTACCGACTGAGCCACCCCCACCCCAAAACGTAGAGAGGAGTTACCTGGCAATTAAACTGAATGCCTTCTAGTAATGGCGGATAATTGCAATTACACGAGCAAAATTAACTTAGAAGAATTTGCAAAAGTATATTTTTGTCTAATATTTAGTAAAGCTATGTTTCTGAAATAGAGGCTTATTTTTACTCATTTTATTTCGTTTCAGTTAATTATTAGCAAATCATGAGAATGATTTCTTTTACCAAACATGAATCAGATTCAAGTAATTAAGTATCCAAAATTCGCGGATGCTGATAAAGATTTGCTGATATCGTTGCGAATAAGATCTTGTTGATGCTGGTGCCGATGCGGATAAAACTTTTGTTATCCACGCAGGGCTCTAGTAATAAAGTATTGATGCAATTTTTTCAAGATATTATTAATAAACAGATATATTTATTCATCATCATCATCATCGTCATTTCACAAACTACATATATAGGAAGTTTTTTTAATATTTGACCTGAAAAGCTAATAGCTTATCTGCAGGAAATATAGATGAGTATTATTTTTCATACATAAAGTGTCATGACAGTAAATTTTATGCATTTAATATAATTATTATTAACGGTGGGATTATGTGATAATGAAACTGTGCACAATTGTCAAAACAAATTGTGCGCAAATAGAAATGAACATGGTAACACAAAAAAAAAAAGTGAAGCCGTCCCATGGCCGCGTTGTTAGTATGTTTGGCTACTGATCTAAGGGGCCTGGGTTCTGTGCCCCCGGCAAGTTATGGATGTGTGTTTTGTTTTTCTGCTGAGGTCCTGCCATCCTCACAGACCTTCTACTATGGCATATAAACTGACAGGCTCCAGTCAGACATCTGTGGCAAGCAGCTGCTTAAGGGCGTATTTATTTATTTTTATTTAACACAAAAAAGGAACACAAAAATTACTGATAGAAAAACGTCGATTCTGGCATTACTTCGCAAAATTTTACTGTTTCACAGATATGAAACGTGAAATTGCTTTTTCACTTTGCAAAATTTCTTTTTTCACTTTGCAAAATTTCTTTTTTCTAACTTAGAAATTTTTAACTCAGAAATGGAAAGGTAAAATATGATGCAAAATAAGATTTGCATTTTAAGGAACAGTTGCTGCTGGTAGCCGTCCCGTGGCCGAGTGGTTAGCACGCTTAACTACTGATCTAAGGGACCTGGGTTCGAGCCCCGGATTAGGCATGGATGTGTGTGTCGTTTTTCTGCTGAGGTCCTGCCATCCTCTCAGATCTCCTACTCTGGCATATAAACTGTCAGACATCTGTGGCAAACAGCTGCTTGAGGGGGTATTTTTTGCTGCTGTTTCGTATATGATAAGATACGAAATTATTTACAGACTAATCTGTGATGCACTGAGAGAACTGATAAGATACTGTGCTGTGATGCACTGAGAGAACTGTTTCCGGATAGCCTGTAAAAATCTCTTAAGTTTCATCATTTATCTCGACTTCTGATTAATATTTTGAGCAGATGCTCACTTTTCCATGCCACTTGAAATAAGTTTATCTGAAGAAATAATGGAGGATGGTTGTCATAGTTAATACAGTCAAAGAAGATTTCTTTTTAAACATATGAATGAAGTACTCGTTATTAAGAGTTGAAACTCTGGTTTCCTGATTTAAAGGGACGGGGTGGCACAGTCGGTAGAGCGCCAGGCTCGTAATCTGCAGATCCCAGGTTCGAGTCCCAGATGGGCCAGCGTTGAGATTTATCTCCACAAAACTTCCTGCCGTCTGTCAGTAGGGGACACCGATAGGTTTGAAAAGGCCGCTGTTCGTCGGACGGAAGGTTAAGTCATGACTCCGTGTGCGGGAGAGCCATATCCTGTGCACGTTAAAGAACACCACTGGATGGCGTTGACGGGAGGTTACCATCTGTCTCCCAACAGCTGTCCAGTGAGTCCCCTCTCAAAACCTTCTCTGAGCCTTTAGGTCCTTACCACTTGTCCATTTAGCCCATTGTGTGCAAAAAAAGTGTCGTTCGGAGGTAAAACAATCCAACAACTCAATCCAGAGTTAATCCGGAAAATCGAAGCTTGAAAATCATAAGCTGAGAAAATTCATTGACTAAACTTTGTACCTGAAGAAATTTTAGCTATCGCAAAAAAATTACCAAGTAATCCAGGAAGTAATAAGAGCCATTTATTTAGGGAAGAAATTTATTTAGAAAGTTATTTCATGACACAATAAATCCATTTCAGATATTGAAACTTTTTTACAGATAAATTCAGATGTGTAAAAGCAAAGTTGGTATAAACTATTTGAAATGATGGATACTCTTCTCATTTTCAAGTTGTATATTTTTCTCTTGCGTTGCTGAAGAAAATATCAATTATGGACACTAAATTTAAGAGTATGTTGATAAAGAAAGGCCAACTATCCAGTCAGGCCTTCATTTTCTGAGTTCAGCTTTTTTCGCACATAGTCCCTTAAGTGTCTGTAAAAGAAACGCAGAAATTAAAAATTGGAAGTAATGCTGGGTTCCTAATCACATTTTGAAATTGAAATTTTTTAGTCATTGTTCACTCTTTACATATGTACATTACATTAATAGTAACTTTTCAAATACAAGTTACATATAAATGCAAAATCCGAGAAAGGTAAAAGAAAAGTAAAACTGATCTCAGTATGTGTAACCAAGGGCCAATAGCCACACTGATTACTAGAAGTAATTTAGAATACCTTAAATAAAATAAAAGTTAAGCTTCAATATTGAAACATTGTATAAATACATTATAAATGGCAAAGATATAAATAATTAAAATTATATATATAATAATACGGTTGAGTGTAATCGGCTCCATTTTTCATGTAATAAAGTAACAAAGACATATCACCTAATGGATTTAAAACACAATTTAATATCTTTAAGATTCATAACGAATTCCGTAAATTTCTTTTAAAATCAATCGTGAAAAGAATTCGTACACGTCAATGTTTTTTGAATGGAAAACCGTATTCAAAAATCCCATAACCAGAATTAATAACTGGAATTTTTTTATTATTATTATTATATGGGAAAATTTAACAGAATATGCTACTGGTAATAAGAATTTTTCTCAAAAGCAAATTGAAACAAATAATAACTGATACAAAAAGCAGTTTGCTAAAATAAAGAAAATAAATATATAATTGTGTATTGCTGCAAGAGTTTAGCACATTTATCTGTTTTCCATCCATCTAAGAACACAATCACACGGAAAAATAAGCGAGGAAAACATTGACTAACATTTGACTAACATTGAGCCTAAATCCTCCCAGTGTCAAATTATTGTAGCTTATCTAATCGTGTTTTGAACAACGTATTACTGTTATTTAACCCAATAAGCATTTATTCGCCATAATATTGTTACGACAGAAGGAATCTGGCAACCGAAAGCAAAAAGTTTCAGCCAACGAATAAGAACGTTGGGAGAATTTGGAGAAGAAGAGTGGAGCGTTAACGGTCGTTTTGTATTGTAACGGTCGTTGTGTATTGGAACGGTCGGTGAGTTCGAAAATGGACGGTGAGCTGTTCTGAGACAGTGCGCGTAAGTATCAAGAAGTAACTTGATGTGTTGTGTATACGCGGAAGGATAAAAGTGGGATCTTTTATCGTTAAGTATCAAGAAGTAACTTGATGTGTTGTGTATACGCGGAAGTATAAAAGTGGGAACTTTTATGGCTAACTTCGAATGTCTACACGGACTGTCTTTTTGTTCGGCTATTGTGTGAAAAGTTATTAGCACAGGACGAGAATTGGTTTACGAGTGAAGATCTTCGGGTGACCTGGTAAATCAAGTAAAAGGTAGTATTTAGTAAAATACACAGAGCTGATATTGTGTGCTCTACGCAGGAAGATTGATGACTTGTGCATGTTAATAGTTGATTTGTTGATAAGATACTTCATCCATATTTCCTTTGTAACAATTTACCTTGTATTGAATTTGGTTTTGAAATATAGCTTTTAATACTCACGCTCAGTGGCTATCCATTTTTTTGAAATCCGCAACATTTGGTGTCAGAAGTGGGATTAATTAATTGAATGCCGTTAACTAGAAGTATGGATGAATTAGTAAAGTTGATAAATAGCTTCAAAGCCGATATGACTACGCTGATGACTGATATGAAAGCCGATATGACTACGCTGATGACTGATATGAAAGCCGATATGACTACGCTGATGACTGATATGAAAGCCGATATGGCTGCGCTGATGACTGATAGGAAAGCCATTATTTCTACGCTGATGACTGATAGGAAAGCCATTATGGCTACGCTGATGACTGATAGGAAAGCCGTTATTGCTACGCTGGTGACTGATAGGAAAGCCGTTATTGCTACGCTGGTGACTGATATGAAAGCCGATATGGCTACGCAGATGACTGATATTAAAAGTGATCTAGCTGCCCAAAGCGATAAAATAGGTGACTTGAAAGCCGAAATGGCCGCACAAAATACTGAGATGAGAGATGAAGTGGCTCCTCAAGTTGGTAAGATTATTGATCAGTTCAAGGATAGTAAAACCGAACTCAATAGACAATGCAATAGTTTAAATGTTGAATTTGTCAGTGAAAAAGATGATCTTGATAGTGTTAAGTTAGATTGTAAACATGGAAAAGAGAAAGGCAACGCATATAAAAATGTGGATCTGCTACTGGAAATCAAGAATCGTAGAGATAGCGCAGATAATGCCTTTGACCACGCAACTATTGTTAATGCATGGCAGAGTGTCTATGTCGCTGGTGACATGTCTAGGAACTGTGAAGAACAATCACACAGATCAGAGAGCTATGAGACTATACAGTACGCTTTGCACTTCAAAATACCTAGGTATACAAGTCTGGCACGATCTGAAGAGAGATCCACACGAAAGGTATTCTATTCCTCGCCGTCAGCAAAATGCGTCATGGACAATTATCGCAAAGGCAGAGTAACGAGTGGTAATGAGGGGGAACGAAACAGAGTTTACGTTTCGCAGAGTGGTCCGAGTAAAGAAGAGGTGTCCATTCATCATAGATACAAAGTGCCCTTCGTCGTTACCGGGGAAGTCGGAGAGATTTTTCCGAAGCATATAGCCACACTTGAATCGTTTATAGAAAGTGGGGATTTAAGGAAGAGGAATTCCGAAGAATGGCTTAGAAGCATAACAGGTGATGCTAGTAAAAGAGCTTCAGGCAGAGACAGTACTTCAAAGACTAACTTTCTGGATGAAACTAAGCCTCAGAGTTACGATCAGAGAGAAGTAAAGCCCTCAGACAATCTCAACGAAACCATGCTGAATTTCTTTTCTGAACAGTCAATGTGCAGATTTGGACATTATAACCATTTAGATTATAAGGATATAGAAAAGTTTTATCACGACTACAAGAGCTCTAAAGTGGACAATATCATGTTACAGAACTCGTCGCTGATCTCCAGAATGAACAATTTGGCAATCATGACTGATATTTCCCTGGCTAATTACAATGAGAGCTCCAAGAAAGTGAATTCGGAAGAAACAGCAAATATGACCTCCTCGGGTCATGTGTTTTGCTGGAGACCCGAGTGGCGCCATCGGATGGTAGATAAAAACAGCACAGGAGGTGTCGGCAACAAAGTGAGTCTTGTCTTGGCTCCTGCACTTGCTGCTTTAGGTCTCAAGGTCCCTATGATCTCCGGTCGTGCTCTCCAATTGACGGGAGATACTCTGGACAAATTGGAATCCATCCCTGGCTTCACAGTCGACTACACTAAAGATAAAATCGAGCAGATGATGGAAGACGTCGGATGCTGCATCGTAGGACAGACAGAGGAGCTGGTGCCAACAGATAAGGAGATTTACCGCTGCAAGGATCTGACGGCTACCGTAGATAGCGTTCCTCTAAGGAGATGCTCAATTGTGTCCAAAAAGCTGGCTGAAGGAGTGTGCGCTTTGGTTTATGATGTTGAATTCGGAAAAGGAGCTATTGATCTCATCAGTACAGAAGATGTTGCTGTTGATTTAGTTAAGAAAATGGTTGCAGCATCACAAGCTCGTGGAATGAAGAGTTTGAGTTGTTCAGCTGTTATCAGCAACATGGATTCACCTCTTGAAAACTCTGTTGACAACTCTCTGGAAGTGATGGAAGCTGTTCAGTGTTTCCTTGGTGACGGATCCTTGGAACTGCAAGAGCTTGTCGAAGAGTTAGGAGGAGAACTTCTGCGTTTGGTGAACATTGTGGATAATAGGGTAGACGAAGCAATGCCTGTGTCCACTCCACAATACGTACAAGAATTGCAACAACGACTAGAAGAAATCCATCACTCCGTTAGACATAACATCGACATAACAAGTGACAGAACCAAAACAAGATATGACAGTAAAATAAATGGAACTATTTTCAATCAAGGAGATCTTGTCTGGCTATACAGTCCACATAGAAAGAAAGGACTATCTCCAAAACTTCAGAAACCTTGGGAAGGTCCATATACAATAGTTAACAGGATTAATGACGTGGTATATCGCATTCGTCGACGTCCAGCTACAAAGTGTAAGGTGGTTCACGTGGATCGTTTGGCCCCGTTTCATCGAAGAACTGAAGAAACTTTGGAATCCAGAATTGTTCGGGACGAACAAGACCTAGGAAGGGGGCAGTGTTACGACAGAAGGAATCTGGCAACCGAAAGCAAAAAGTTTCAGCCAACGAATAAGAACGTTGGGAGAATTTGGAGAAGAAGAGTGGAGCGTTAACGGTCGTTTTGTATTGTAACGGTCGTTGTGTATTGGAACGGTCGGTGAGTTCGAAAATGGACGGTGAGCTGTTCTGAGACAGTGCGCGTAAGTATCAAGAAGTAACTTGATGTGTTGTGTATACGCGGAAGGATAAAAGTGGGATCTTTTATCGTTAAGTATCAAGAAGTAACTTGATGTGTTGTGTATACGCGGAAGTATAAAAGTGGGAACTTTTATGGCTAACTTCGAATGTCTACACGGACTGTCTTTTTGTTCGGCTATTGTGTGAAAAGTTATTAGCACAGGACGAGAATTGGTTTACGAGTGAAGATCTTCGGGTGACCTGGTAAATCAAGTAAAAGGTAGTATTTAGTAAAATACACAGAGCTGATATTGTGTGCTCTACGCAGGAAGATTGATGACTTGTGCATGTTAATAGTTGATTTGTTGATAAGATACTTCATCCATATTTCCTTTGTAACAATTTACCTTGTATTGAATTTGGTTTTGAAATATAGCTTTTAATACTCACGCTCAGTGGCTATCCATTTTTTTGAAATCCGCAACAATATTTTAAGTGTTTCAATGTATAGATAACATACAGGTCTGGACAGAAATATGGAAACAGCCCCATGTTATCTCAATAGAAAAATCACATTCAGAGCTCAATAACTTCTTCAACATGATTTTTAAAGAGAAATGTGTATAAGGTTAAATTAAAGATCTCAATAAAATCTATCTCAATCTCGATTTTAAACAATATTTGTTCAGTATTCAAAGAGTTATGAAAGCTGTAATATTTAGCAAGCTAAAAAAATTGACCCCAAAAGTTAAAACCTAAAAGCAGGTTAAGAGATCAGAGATAATAGTTAAACTCTAATAGCAGGAGATATTTTGTAGCTCATTAAATATTCCAGCATTCATAACTCTTTGAATACTGAACAAATATTGTGTAAAATTGAGATTTAGAAAGAGCTGATTAAAATCTTGAATTTATCTTTAGGCATATTTTTCATTAAAAAATCCTATTGAAGATGTTATTGAGTTCTGAGTGCGATTTTCTGTTGAGATAATATGAAACTGTTTCCATTTTTCCATCCAGTACCTGTAGGTAAAAATAAAACACTAAGAAAAGTTTCATTATTTCAAATATTCTTGTGCACAACTACATCTCACAATTCCTCAGGTAAACTTAGTGGTCATTGAATTATAATATTGAGACCACTGTACCCATATTTTGTCAATGGGAAATTAATTTCGATGATCTATAATTACTAAATAAACATTTTAGGAGAAAATGTGGCTGAGTAATATTTAAAGATATAAATCAAATCTACCTAAATCTCGAGATTCAACAATGCAGGTATGGAAGTTTGAATATTTAAAAGCAGAAATGTTTATGATCAATATACTTTCAGTAAATTGGTATGGAGTGTGATAACATTTAAGAGAGCAATGTTTTATAAGATTAATATCTTTTCAGTAAACAAGCATGGAACTTGAAATTTAAGAACAGCAATGTTGTTTATTTTATCAAACAATGAAACGAATATTGAAAGATTCATTTACACACACTTTTTAAAACATGTAATTACTTTTGAAGTGGTATTCAACAATGCTTCTAATTTCATTTGAATTAACTTCAACGGTAAATTATTTCGTCTGGCATTTCTGTAGTTAAATGTTCAAACTTACACAATTCTTTAAATACTGAAAGAATACTATTCTGAATCGATATTTAAACAAATTAATTCAGATTCTTAGTTTAGTTTCGTCATTTCTTTCCATAAATAGCTCATTTCAAAAGTTATAGAGCTTCGAATTTAGCGTCTCATTCACATAACGTGTAGTAGTCATAATTCAATGATTATTTATTGTACATTTTTGCATTACGCTTCTTTTTATTTATGCTAGAAGGTAAAGATACTTACTCCCATCCCCTCAACCTCTCCGCATTCGTGGCCATCGTCGCAGGGACACATCATTAGGTACACATGTTTATTCCTTCCATCTTTAAGAGGATTCAATTCACAGTGGGCACCTGAAACAATTGCACCTAGTTACAAAATGTCTTATAGTGTATTTTTAGATACGATACTGACCATATCAACAAATTATATCTTAAAATAATGATAAAGCAACGGATTCACTAAATTATGGAACGTTTTACATCCACTTTCGGACTGGTGCGTTTTTTAATGTAAGGCTAGTTTTTGACTAACACTACTGGTTATTCGATTTAACATGATATCTCCACTAATTAAAGATCGTTTATAAAATTGCATTTATCATATAAAGAGACACTTTGGATACTTTCCTTGTCTCACATTTCTAATCTATCCTTGTTCAAATTTCAACACTTCTAAAAAGATTTGTACTTTTTTGTTTTACAAATAGTGTGTTTTAACAGTTATAACACGCAATATATTTGTGAACAATAAAGAACGTTTTGAATTTCTTTGACCGATAACAATAAATATACAAATATGATAATCCCGTAAGCGATGACACATACAAATTCGTCCTGATTAGTTAAAGATTATTACTTGTCACGATGTAGAGTAGAAATACTTCTAAACATTCAGCCACTTAGTTTACGTACCAGAATTATCACTGTAATTTTATACAGACTTACTGTATCATATTTTTATTAGTAGAAATAAACATGAAATGCTTAAATACATAACTTTTTTTCTAAATGTTCTTTGTTGAAATGGTTTGCATCTTATATGCTCCTTCATCTTATATGCTCCTTCATCTTACACTCATAAAATACGATAGCTTTGAAAGTTTAGCTGTGATTTGTGCTGTGATTAGTGCTGGAAGTTTACCACAGCCATTCAAAAAATTGACACGGACTGACACTTTTTTTCAGGGAGGCAACTTTAGCAGGGGATCCCGAAGCTGCGATAAAAATTTTTTTTTTTGTTTTTTCAAGATTTTAATAATTATTCTTCTGAGAGTTCTTACCTAATGCTTAAAATAGATTTTCCCCAATTATGTGGAATTTCTGTAAAATAAAAATTATTATTATTATTATTTAAAAAAAACCTGCTTCTGTGAGGTCCTAGGGGCCCGCGACACTAAAGATCCAGGATGCTACAGTGGGTCAGCGTCCCTTACAGTCCACGCCTTCAACCAGCGCATATTTTTTTTTTATTAAATTTCCTTTTTTCATCGGAGACGTTATCTTTCTGCAGATTTTTAAAAAGCGAGCTTAAATAAGTAGATTAACCGGTAACTAATATTTAGACAAAAAATTATTAATTTATCCAATTTTTGGCGAAGTCTCAAATGCCTGGCTCGACCTAATTTTACTTTCGTACTACTTTTAATACCTCCATCCGCCAACCCCCTTTACTTCTCGGCTTGATTGATTTATCTTTATGTCTTCAAGATCTTTAAATGAATCCCTTTATTTTACTAATGTCGCACTCTGATTTTGCAATATTTTGCAACTGAGTGGGATGTTCCTCTTTTCCCATTCAAGGGTCACCTTCATCCATCTTGCTCCTATTATTCTGTACGTCTCATTAATTCACTGCTAAAAGATTAAAACTATGGATAAATCTGTTTAATAATCAGCAGCGAATGATGGCCAGATGTACGAAATGAGTCCAAAAATAACGCACCTCGGCAATGGTAAATTGTAGGGGAAGCGCGAAAGAGTCCCTGAACCGTCTAATTAAAAAGCGAGTTATTAGTTGTAATGGAGAGAGGATGAGAAGTATGAATATGTTGAGAGGAACATTTTGGTTCGCAGTCTGAACCAGTGGTGCACCCAGAGGGGGGAGGGGGGCAAGGGCCCCTGGCACCCCCAAAGAAAAAGGAAAAAAAACCACTAGAAAATTTTCCAAAAATTTTTCTTTAATTAAAATTCATCTTTTTATATTTATGTTGTGTCGTGTCTTCTATTTTTATACTACTTATGATTTGTAAAAAGAAAAGAAAACTAGATTTTACTCTAAAAATAAATTTTTATACTCACCTAAAAAATTTTATTGAATTTCCATTAAAAATATTTTTATCCGTTCAACTCGACTCCTCCCAAGATTAAATCCTGAGTGTGCCACTGGTCCGAACTGTATCTATATTTGGAACATGCAAGTCACTTATGTGAGAGAGAGTTTCACAGAAGTGTCAAAGTCCAGAGATCGCTGGACAGATATTAAACGGCTAGTTTCATGAGTGAATAAGAAAAAACAAAATACACGCACTAGCCGTAAGAACAAAATAAGCCAACGACATAGAACTTTCCGTTTTTTACGAAAAGAGAACCCCTCTGATATTATCTAATATCTAAAGTCACTAGAAATTTTAGTCACTTCGTCTGGAACCGTTACTGAAACTCCACACCCCAAAGCGTGCTCAGGTGAGCTTTGCTGATCCCATCACCATCGAAAGAGGATCACTGTGGATGCTTGGCCATCGGGCTTTAGTGTTAAAGATTGAATTAATGGTTTTTCTAAGTTAGTTGCAAAACCTTTGGTCCTGTGGAATTAAGAGTAGTTTTAGAAAGAAAGAAAAACAACTTATTTACGAATTGGAATAACAATGAGTGTCATAAACTGAGGCATTCCCGATGCTGTTATTGAGCTGTTAGCCATGTCAGTCCATAAACATCTTGAGGAAGAGAGACCGCAGTCTTCTGTGTGTTGACTGCAGATGATACTCATTAGTGCCATCCCACCAGATTCCTGTACTATACTGGAGTAAATAGGGTGAATCCGCTAATATGAGGACAATGAGAAGGCAGAAGCAGTGGTCATATTACATATTAGAGCTTCAGTTCTGCGTGAACTGTTAAAGATTATGCTCTTCTGTGCTTCTGGAAAGAGAACCCAACAAGCAATGAATTTCCAAAGTAACGAGTGGTTTGAACGTAGGATTAGTTAACTAATTGAACTAGTGTCTCATCCCTGAGTTTAATGAGTAACTGTCGTTAATTAGATTTAGAGAAATTAAGTACGAGGCTACAACCGTTCACAGACGGCATTATGCAATTTAATTAGTCGAAATAATGGTTGTTGTTTTTTTTTATCTGTACGAACGTTCCGAAGTTTCAGTGTTCGAAGATTGCACTGGTCGTGATAATTCACGGACTCCGAATGTGAAAATTGGGAAGGAAAAGAAGGGTAACATTGAGAGTGAGATATCTGTTGAAATAAAGACAAAGTTACTACCTAATGTAAGTCATAGTAATCGTTAACCAAAGAATTACGGTTTTAGACCGTTTGAAGATCCACGTAGGAAAGGAAGTAGGTGCAGTTGAAAAGAGCAACTCCCCATTTCGATCAAGTCATTTTATCTCCAAGTGGTTTCAAAACTGTCGCCTTACATTCTGGTTCGTAGCATTGGGATGTACAACTCAAAGTCGACCACTATACTTTGTTTTTTTTTATCTTTTTGGGCTAATCCCAATCCACACGGTCCGCCCTCTGAAGAGAATGTGACACTGAGTTTTAATTGATGGTTTTACCCAACCAATTTAAACTTAGTGTTGCACTCTTACCCATGAGCGACACGTTTTTGCAATGGCTAAATAGATCGCAAGGTATCAGAGAAGGGGACTTACCAGACAGCTGCTGGGAGACAAATAAGCGACACTTTTCACGAATGGCTAAAGGGCTAAGGCACAAGGATCACGAGGTTTCGGAGGTTAGTAAATGAAACCCACCACACAGCTGTTAGAAGACAGATAGCTAGAAGGCTTTTTTTTGCGGTGGGCTAAATGGTCAAGCTACAAGGACCCCAGAGGTGTGGGAAAGGGGATCCAAGAGACAGCTATTAGGATATGAGAGAAATCTCTCGTCAAGGGATATATTATTTAACTAGGACAAGGTATGAATATAATACGATATGATATATAATATGAATGCAGAACCACAACTTAACATCCCAAACTATGGACGGTGGCTTTCCAAGTCCGTTGGTGTTCTCCTCTAAGAAGACTGGGTGGAAGCTGCTGGAGATAACTCTCAAAGCGCTCAAACTTTGGAATTGAAGATACGGAGTGCTACTGACTAAGCCAACTCCCTCTCAAATTACTAACAAGTATCAAAAATTGTAGAAAATCAGAGGAAGGAGAGTGGGGAAAGTAAGTAAAACAAAGATTTAAACTTTTTAAAAATTCTGTGTATATACATTTTCCAATATACATAAATTATGTATATTGGAAAATTACATTTCTAGTTTCGATTGTTTTTTTATGCATTACACTTGCCTTCTTTTCCATTAGGCCTACATCTTCCGAACATTCCGAATTCCACACAACATTCCCCTTCTCCGCACATTTCTGGTTTATTTCTGCACGTTATTTCCGTTGCAGGTACCTGCAAAAGTAAACAAAATAATTTAATTTGTGTTTAACAATTCTTACGAGAAATACTTTTATTGTTATGTACTTTTAATGTTAAAAGTACACGAGAAATACTTTTATTTTATCTCACATTTATTTCTAGAACATTTAAGGAAAATTCACTTGGAATGGAGATTAGTAACACAGTTTCGAAGAATGAATTTTTGAATAGTGACGACGTTATTTTAAAGTGAGCACAAAATGGGGGTGAATGGCCTGGCCAGAAGGGCTCAGAGAAGATTGGGAGAATGGTACTCACTGGGAAGTTGTTAGGAGACAGATGAAAGCCACCTTCAAGGCAATTCAACATGTTCTGTAATGTGCACAAGGTATGGCTTTCCGGCATACGGAGCCATGGCTTCTCCACAGTGCTCATTCTCTCCAGGTTCTCCACAGTGGCACATCCACTTGGTCAACCACCAGGTTGTCCAGGTGGATGAATGATTAAATGGTTGAACCTGTAAAACCTGAACATAACGGCCACCAGAGGTGAAGTGTGTGATATTAAATGTTATATCTAACCAAGAGATACACCTGTTTTTCTTAATGAACACATTAGCTGTAGTGTAAGTCAAATTTAATAAAGACATTAAGCCAACAGATCTCATATAAATAAGAAAGATTTTGACAACTGGACAGTTGTTAGGAAACAGATCGTAGCCTACTGTCAAGGCCTTGCAGCGTATTCTTTAAGAATGCACAGGGGACAACACCTGCAGTACGTCCCATCTGGCAGGGCGGGGGTAGCTCAGTCGGTAGCGCGCCAGGCGCTGGTTCCAGGTGTGTAGTTCCCAGGTTCGAGTCCCAGTTGGGTCAGCGTTGAGATTTATCTCCGCAAAATTCCCCGGCCTGCCCACGGTCAGTAGGGGACACCGATGGGCTTGGAAAGGCCGCCGTCCGTCGGATGGGACGTTAAGCCGTGGCCCCGTGTGCGGGAGAGCCATACCCTGTGCACGTTAAAGAACACGCTGGATGGCCTTGACGGGAGGCTACCATCTTCTCCCAACAGCTGTTCCAGTGGGTTCCCTCCCCGAGCCTTCGGGGTCCATCCGACCTGGCCATTTAGCCCATGGTGTGCAAAAAAGTGCCGCTCAGAGGTAAAACAACCCAATCCCATCTGGCAGGACGGCTGACTTTCCAAGCGCATCGGAATATCCTACTGACCGAGGGCAGGGTAAGGGTTTAGTGGAGATAAATCTCAACACTGGCCCAGGTGACACTCGAGCCTGTAAACTAAAAATTATATGAACCTGGCGCATCACAGACTGAGCAATCATTGTCCCTCTCTCATTTGAGAAGGAAACTACGAATGTTGAAATGTAAACTATATTTAATTGCAAAAATATGAAACTAATATTAAAGACTTTTTATTAATATAAAATGTTAGAGTAAATTTTAACCTATTTTTATTAATATTGCTAAAAGATTAGCATATTGCCTCTGGTGAATGTGGGATGCCCACTTTTTAAAGGAATCAAATCTTAAAATTTGGGATTTTAGCACTTTTTAACAGTGGAAATTAAAATGAATCGATAATTGGGAAAATGATAACATTAATATTTTATTTTATCTATAAAACACGAAAATAATTTTTCAGTTTTCTCACACAAAAAAGTTATATTTTCCCCACCTGCGCCTGGGGGTAAGGGTTGGGTTGTTTTACTTCTGAGCGGCACTTTTTTGCACACCATGGGCTAAATGGCCAGGTCACATGGACCCCGAAGGCTCAGAGAAGGTTGGGGGAGGGGACCCACTGGAATAGCTGTTGGGAGACAGATGGTAGCCTCCCGTCAAGGCCATCCAGCGTGTTCTTTAAAGTGCACAGGGTATGGCTCTCCCGCACACGGGTCCACGGCTTAACGTCCCATCCGACGGACGGCGGCCTTTCCAAGCCCATCGGTGTCCCCTACTGACCGTGGGCAGGGCGGGGAATTTTTGCGGAGATAAATCTCAACGCTGACCCAGCTGGGACTCGAACCTGGGAACTACAGATTACAAGCCTGGCGCGCTACCGACTGAGCCACCCCCGCCCTGGGGGTAAGGAGGCAAAGCTTGGCTGCCAATGTAAGTTTTTTAGTATGACATCTTACCACCAAAATGTCAATTTTTTAGAATAAACTAAACATTTGAAGCATTTTAGAAAAGTTTGGCATTTATCAACTTTTTTACACTTAAAGGGCGCTTTTAAAGCATTCTGAAAATGCTCATCGTAATACTTCACCGATACGTATTCAATGCAAAAAATAATTTTTAATTTATCTGTAAGAACAAAAAAGTTGAATGTCTACAGACGGACAGACAGAAATCAAAGTGAAAATATCAGCTCCTTTTTTGGAAAGCAAGCTAACAAGTATATTAGCATGCGATGCTTTATGTAATATTATCTAAAAGCACCAGTACTATAAAAATATAGTATTATATTCTCAATTCTTCCCATTTCTGTCTGTAGTTCCCAGGTTCGAGTCCCAGCTGGGTCAGCGTTGAGATTTATCTCCGCAAAATTCCCCACCCTGCCCACGGTCAGTAGGGGACACCGAAGGGCTTGGAAAGGCCGCCGTCCGTCGGATGGGACGTTAAGCCGTGGCCCCGTGTGCGGGAGAGCCATACCCTGTGAACG
This sequence comes from Ryuthela nishihirai, assembly GCA_038380435.1. Taxonomy (NCBI): domain Eukaryota; kingdom Metazoa; phylum Arthropoda; class Arachnida; order Araneae; family Heptathelidae; genus Ryuthela; species Ryuthela nishihirai. The sequence continues at coordinate 51,331,021 of JAWZYU010000020.1, forward strand.
TTAAAGAACACGCTGGATGGCCTTGACGGGAGGCTACCATCTGTCTCCCAACAGCTGTTCCAGTGGGTCCCCTCCCCCAACCTTCTCTGAGCCTTCGGGGTCCATGTGACCTGGCCATTTTAGCCCATGGTGTGCAAAAAAGTGCCGCTCAGAGGTAAAACAACCCAACCCAATCTCACTTCTATGGCTACAACTCTAGTATAGACAGTTTCTAATTAGGAATGCTAAACTTTTTAATAGGAAATCTAACAATGTATAGATTTATACTCACGACAACTGCAAAGCATAAAATGATGCAAACCAAAGCGACTTTCATGTTGAGCTACACTGCTGCTCCTTCGTATTTATTAGTAATGCAAGTTATTTCGAAGACAGACTAATGTGTGACTCAGAAGAGAGAATTTATAAGGTGAACTTTATATATCCCTGAATATCTGTTTCCGGAACGCTAAACAAATCTTTGAGTGTTATCGCTTATTCAGATTAAATGTTGCCTATCTTAACACCAGATGGACGCTTTTCCATGGAACTGGAAATAGGTTATCTGAAAAAGTAGGACACGACTTTTATTCCGATTAAAAACTTTTGAAACTACTTTAAGTAAATTAACAATTCGAACTCATTTATTGAGATGATTTAAGTAAAAGAATATCCCATAGGTATTCTTTTTAGAGTTATGAATAAAATTTTTGTCACTGGTCCACATCGTGGTGCTATTTTTTTTAATCGTTTTCTGAAACTATTCTACAGGGTGTCTATTAAGACCCATATTTTAAAGTGCTATCTTTTATTTAATAATTAAATAACTGAGGTAATTGTGTGTACAAAATGTTATAGAACTATCGTAGTTTCATTTATGTTCAAGAGTCCGGAATGTGGATGCCATTAGCATGATGTTCGTTTTCGGTCCATGACTTCCTCAGTACGTCTGGGGAAACACTTGCAAACAAGTGCAATGGTTCTCATTCATCTCTCAACAAGTGCAACGTTCTTCTAGGATTTTTTTTTTTTTTTTTGAGATCCATGGCTGCTCTGAACAGCCAAACAGAGTAAAAGCTCGATTATCAGGACTTTCAGTTTTCCGGACTGCATTTAAAGTTTTGAAAAATCGCTCACCCATTACTTATTTGAAGAGAAATTGTCACTGCCGGACAGCGTTGCAGACAGTAAGAGAGAATTACGAGGTCGCAGCACCACTAGTAATCGATATATAGAATTTAATTGTATGTAATTATCCCCATTTAACGACTGTTGTGAATTTTGTATGTAATTTTTCTCTTTCTTTATGTCACACATTACTACTCTGTACTGAGCTCAGAGGGGTAGACAATGGAGAAAATGCTTTTCATGGGGGCGTTGTGGGTTTTTTTTCATCCATGGCTCGGATCGTATTACATAAGTTAAGACTTTCGCCCAGCTCTCCCTGACCGACACCCTTTATTCATTCACTTTACTTAGAATTCATACTAGACGACAATTCAACTGAAACTAAATTTATTTCACAGACACCATTTTCAATTTGTATGAATAGCAATTTTTGTTGGCATTCTTGGGACCACACTCACTGGTGAGCTTCATCCTCACACTGTTCTTTCTCAGATCCACCAACAGCTCCATCGTCTTGGCAGCCACAACCCCATTTTCTGTAGAGTGTCTAATTACGTCGGGATAAGGAGGTAATGATTTGACAGACACTGTTGCCAAGTCGGCCACAACCCTGTCCAACATTCCACTGTTGGTTCCTTACTTGGACTTCCAGCAGTGTCTTTTCATCGAGCTCCAAGCACAATGGCAACGATCGCTGTCTGAACAGATTGGTTGGAAACTCTTTGAGATCAAACTTATTATCAAACAGTGACAGTTATGTTTTAACAGGAATCGCAAGGAGGAAGTTGTACTTGCTCGGTTCCACTTAAGTCATCCGTTTATCACACATTCTTTTTCTACAGGCAGACGAAAACTGTGTGAAGTGTGAGTTTTGTGTCATCATTTTAATCGGACACGGTCAACTGGGCTATGGTCATCTAGACGATAGCCAAGTGGGCGCCGGAGAACTGGGCGACAAAATAATAGATTAAATATGTAAAGCAAATAAATTTTTTTTATCGTTTTCTTAATTAAAATCACCATTCTTTTCTATTGATCTGATACCCGGTAAATTTGAATAATATTTTTCTGAGAAACGAGTTAAAAAATGTTCTAAACATAAAATTTGAAAAATATCGCTTATAATTAAGTTTATTTTTATTGTGTAGAATTACAAAATTGTATATAAGTTATATTGAAATTTCCCATGCAAAAATGAGTCAGCTAGTTAATAAATATTTTCGTTTATATCATATATCAAAATTTGTAGAATCATTTAAGAAAGAGATGGTTAAAAAAAGTGGTTCGAAAATGATTTAAAAATGAAAAGGTATAATGAAATACTTCTAACTCATTTTTGAAAATGATTTGTTCTTATACATACTAATTTTAAATTCACGGTAAGTTCTTCGAAAATCAGTTCTTCGAAAGCGAATTCTTCGAAAGTAAGTTTTTCGAATGATCAGTTCTTCGAAAGCGAATTCTTCGAAAGTAAGTTTTTCGAATGATCAGTTCTTCGAAAGCGAATTCTTCGAAAGTAAGTTTTTCGAATGATCAGTTCTTCGAAAAAATATATTTTTTTAATTTATCGAAAATTAGAATACCGGAGGCAAATTCACGCAGGTAAGCTTAGGTCATATTAGGTCGCTAGGTCTGGATTAGTTTTAATTTTTTTTAAATTATGTGGAAATAACTCATAACTCATAGTTCATAATTTATAAATCATATCTTATAATTCTTAACCATATTTATATATATTTTAACAATATTTACAAAAAAAAATATCCGCCACATCGTATGCCTACTAAGCATACAAATTTTTTTTAAGTTTCTGTCGCCCATTTGGCTCTCGCCCAGTTCCCCATCGCCCATTGGTAATCGCCCAGTTGACCGTCGCCCAATTGTCGCGCACCGATTTTAATTGCATGTCCTGCTATTACCTGTGAACGCCATATTTATTTAATTCTTATCATTTACCGTCTGAGTCCTTTACACTCTGACACCTTTTACTAGATGACTCATTTTTAGCCCTACCTGACCTTTCAAATTTTTACATTTTACTGATTATTTTACATGTATTTAATGATTTTATCTTTTGATCTTTAGACGTTGTTTTTATTCTATGAATCCTATATGATGAGATGAATGGAACCCATTGTTTAATTTTTAGTTTTACAATTCTTGATCATTTTTACCCTGGTTTTTATAGATATTCTTTGTTATACACTTTTCTTTCTTGTTGTGTCCTTTTCATTTTCGTTGCTTTCCTCATTTTGTGTGTTGCTTTTAAATTTGTTTTTGGTTCGATGTCTTTTATCTTATATTTACTCTCGCTTGGCACAATATAGCCTTTGTTGCTTTTGTGTCATAAAACCTCAAGTAAGCAACCAAGCCCATACTTACTAATTACAGGCTCGGCCACTCTTTGGGTCTTGAACAAAGCCTAGAAATGGCATCACCAGTTTTTGTTATTAAACATGGTTAGGAAGAAGTTAAAATTTAGAGGATTTCTGCACTTGGATGCAAATGAGGGAAATAGGGAGGAGACGGAGGCGGAAGAGAGAGAACGGCACAAGAAAAGTTTCTGGTCTGTCTTCCAAACCGGTGACTGACTTGGGTGGTGATGGTGACTTCTTTCAGTAGCTCTGCAAGACTCCTTTTCAGTTCTTTCAGTTGTCTTTCTTTTCGACGGTTCAACTGCTTATACACTGATGCTCATATCGAAAAGGATGTAGCCAGAGCAAAATTTTTGGCTCGCGACTTCTGTGTTATCGAAATTGGCTTATCTCTGGTTAAGCCACCATCCTTTAGTTAGTTGCCTTCGCATTCTCACAGTGATGTTGTTTCATTGGGCTCGAAGACTACAAGAAGAGAAGTACATTTTTCACTTAGTCGGGTGTCGATGTTGGAAAAGTGGCACATGCATCCCAGGTGGGTCCAGTTGAGGTCGTATTGAAAGGCCATTGGTGGCCGGAATGCGTGATGAGTTCGTGCCCATAGAATGCCCAATGTTGAGGGGATGAGGGAGTAAAAACGGAGAACCTAAGAAGGTTCTTGTCGCAACTTTCTCTGACCTGGATCTAAGGTGGCGCTGGTGTTCCTGACATCACGTTTGGGATTTTATGTTTCCATGTGTTATATGGTGGCAAACGTCTAGTAAATAATATTGAAATTTGATTTAATTGGTTTTATTTTCAGAAGTTTACTGCAATAATAAGGTTACAAACAGTATATAACTGTAATAGAACTCTTAATCCAAGAGCATCTAAGCTCATGTAAGTTAACATACAAATCATTTAAGTACATAATTTATATAGAATGCAATACTGCTGTACTGGCATTATATACAACATTTAGGAAATATATAGAATACGATATTGTTGTACCACCATTCTATACAATGTTGAGGCAAAGTGTGAAACACCGAACGTTTCATACTCATATCAACAATTTAAGGTTGGGGTCTCAAAGTGGAGTACGCGTACAGTCGCTCAAAAAAGTATCCGAACGCCATGGTTGATTACAGAATTCAGAAAAAATATCTGGCAACGATTTTTTTTAGAAATTAGTGATCTGGCAACCTTCGTGTCACGTGACACGAAGGTTGCCAGATCACTAATTTTCTAAAAAAAAAAATCGTTGCCAGATATTTTTTCTGAATTCTGTAATCAACCATGGCGTTCGGATACTTTTTTGAGCGACTGTACCCCTTGAGGGTAGGCCGTGAGAGTTCTAAAGTCGCTATATCTTCCATTGTCCAATAAAGAGGAATTGATTGAGATATCTTGTGACAGCGGTTTAAAAGCATTCATTCCAAAAAGACATTGATTAGTTTTTGCATTGGAGAAGTAATATCCGACTTTGTCAAGAATTGCAGTCAAATATTTGTTACCTTTCACAACAACTTATTTATGTGAAGCTGGCTTTCATCTTTAACTGCTCTAAAAAATAAATATAGGAACAGGCTGGATGTTGAAGATGAAGTTACGACTCTACCTTAGCAAGATAACCACAACCATTGATGAACTGTGCAAGCGTAAACAAGCGCAACCATTTCACTGATTACCCAGTAAAATGTTTATAATTTTATGATTTGTTAAATTGTTTATGTCATTTTTTGTGTTTATCGTTATATGTAATTTATGAATACAAAATTTAATGTTTATATATATATGTTTTATTTTATTCCCATTGTTATACTATAAGTATAGTTTTACCTATCTATACAAGGGGTACTCCAGTTACATACACATTTCCAGGGGTTACGTGAAGCATAAAAGGTTGAGAACCACTGATTTAAGGCATTGTATATAATGCCTAGGAATTCTATACAATTCTAGATTTCATACTTTGCTAGTAACGTATCCATGGATGCAGATGTGTTTGTTTCTAGTGTGATTGGATTGGATTGTTTCACCTCTGAGCGGCACTTTTTTGCACACCATGGGCTAAATGGCCAGGTCACATGGACCCCGAAGGCTTAGAGAAGGTTGGGGGAGGGAACTTGGACAGCTGGAACTGCTGTTGGGACAGCTGTTGGGAGACAGATGGTAGCCTCCAGTCAAGGCCATCCAGCGTGTTCTTTAACGTGCACAGGGTATGGCTCTCTCGCACACGGGGCCACGGCTTAACGTCCCATCCGACGGACGGCGGCCTTTTCAAGCCCATCGGTGTCCCCTACTGACCGTGGGCAGGGCGGGGAATTTTGCGGAGATAAATCTCAACGCTGACCCAGCTGGGACTCGAACCTGGGAACTACAGATTACGAGCCTGGCGTATATCAGGGAACTACAGATTACGACCTGGGAACTACAGATTACGACCTGGGAACTACAGATTACGAGCCTGGCGTATAGTATGGATCATCACACTAAGTAATTAAGCTTTAAGCTGAGTGTTTTCTTCTCTGATATATATATATTTTTTATTTATAATTTTCAACTGTTTTGTTTAATTGAAATGTGTTTATTCAGACATTTGTAATTTTAATAACACATTATTTTATTGCGAAGAAAAAGGAATAATAGCTCTTTTAAATGTTCAGTTGCAATTTTATAAATCCTCAAGAATGCCTAAAATTTCATAAATATGATATAAAAGGACTCGAGTTTCATCCAGTTGATGAAAGGCGCTTTTGGTGTAGACCATTGGTTCCCATTTGGCGGTTCCCGAACTTCAAGGTGTTCGCGATGATGATTTAAGGGGTTCACCCTAAAAATTTTGTGATGGCGCCTTAAGCAGTAAAGAATTGTCAAATTATGTTCAAATATATTTTTCCTCTGTGACAAGAAGCATGTGCATGTTTGAAGCATTATAGGTTTGTTTTTGCAGCGATTTTAAATTTTAGAGGTTTCATAATTTGAGGTAATAAAATTTTATATTTTATAATTATGTAAATTTTGCAAATTTTTTGGAACTTTTCTTTAGTCATTATTATCCTGGGAGTTCTCAACACATATATCTGGTTGAAAGGAGTTCGCGGAACGAAAAACGTTGGGAACCACTGACGTAGACAATTCCCAGAAACTGCTTGTTTGTCCGATCATCGCCCATTAGGCGCATTTCCGCTGCGTTGGTTGGGCAGCTCCCGTTAGGAATGCAGAATGATTCATTATTTGCATATATTGCAATTTTACTATTTTTCCTTCTACGACATCTAACAGAGTTATGTAGTGCTCTTGTCTCATTGTTGCAGACTTTGCACACGAACATTTAAAAAAAAAAACAAAAAAACTTGAAAGACAAAGAAACTCTCCTCGAACAATTCTAATTATATTCTTTAAGTGTTAAAATTTCAAAATTATCGTAAAAAATGTTCACTAAACATCAAACGACTAAAATGCTTATTCAGTGATTATCTTTGTAACGCTCTTATCTCAGCCATTTTTAAACCTGTCCAAATTTTGAACATAGACTCTTTTTATAATCCTCAGGAAACACATTTATAAATTTAGAGTCTGCTCACATTAGAAGACCCTATTCCAATTTCTCCTCTTTCGCCATTGACAAATTTCGCAATTCCCGCCAAATGTTTGGAGCGGAGCGTATTTTTCCTCTCCATTCATAACTTTCATAATAGACGAAGCGACGACAGTCATCCACCGTTACCAGTTCTCGACATTCACAAAGGATTACTCCCATCCCATGGCAAGTAGAAATCCAAGTTTTTTACTCAACACGGGAGCACACAAGAGAAACCAGTGTATGAAATTTGGGACCAATCAGTCCTTTATCTGTGGAATCACGGGACACAAATCAGTCCAAATGCAGATAACACTCTCTAAATGGCTTGTGTACTATATTTAAACTGTTGCACGCTATTTCAGTTTAATATTGTGATATACAGAATATTTATATTAATAACGTGCTCTATTTACATGCTAATAATGAAAGTTTGAATTGCTGCATTTTAATAAATAAATTAATAAATGATTTATTTTTTAGGCTTCCCTGTAAAATTGCGAATGCTGTACTAACGAAACCTCTATGTATCCTTATTGCTTCAGTATGAAAGACAAAAGTGATAAATGATGTAAAATAAACATAAGATGATGAATGGAAACATTTTATTGTTTTTAGTGCATAACAACATTGTAAGTGCATGGAAATAGCGCTGTTTACAAAATAAATATAAGTAGTAATATTACATAAAAAAAAGCAGAGAATACGTTTAAAAAAATTGTAATAGTGGACTCTTTCAGTTGGCTGTTTTGGATGACATTTTGAGAATTATTCATTAGCATTAAACGAGTGCCTCAGATGACTCTGGAACAGGTTCTTCAGCTGGTTGTCGGCATCGTGGATCTTTCATGTACTCTCCCTGAGGGAAGGAGAACACATAAAAAAATATTACGCTCGGCGAACATTTCTGTTACATAAGAATCATTCAAGTTAGTCTTTGCTTAGTCTTGCATTCGAGTTAGTCCAAGGCCCAAGTAATTCGATCGAGCCAGTAAAAAAGGAAAAAGGAGGTGGGGGAAAAACACTGGACTTACACTACAATATAACATTCTCCCTTCGGTTTAAAGGTATTTAAAAAAACTTGAAATATGCACAAGTTTAAACAATTTTTTGCCTCCATTACCCTTACTAATATTCTCAAAGAGGGGTGAGGGTCCAGCAAAATCCCCACTTCCCCCCCTTTTCCCTAGTCCGGCAGTGGTCAGTGGTATATTTTACTTTATGTTAATAGGGTGTGTGTATGTGTGTGTGTGTGTGTGGGGGGGGGGGGGGCGTGTTGAGTAAAATATGTTCCCGAAATAGTTATTAGAAATGGTGCTTCGCATAAAAATTCGTCATAACGAAATTAAAATATTAAAATATGTTATAAGATAAAGTTTAATGAATATAAGCTTTTTATTAAATGCAAATTTTTTAAAATATTGAAGAAAACGTTTTTGTGTAAGAAAAACATAATGTTAGTGGTTCTCATACTTCGTTTTGCAAAAAAAATATTTTTTAGATATTAAAAATTAAAAGAAAGATTGTGAATGGATTTCTGATTAAAGACATGGTCCGAATTTTCAGAACTCTCGAAACCGACAATTATAATAATTAGTGCAGTTTATTTTTATTCCTTTTCCTACCCTATAAAAATAAATAAAGAGTGTAAGTTGAACCATTTTAATATGGAAAGTAATAATATCATTTGATCTTTATATAGATTAATTTGGCTGTTTAATGCATCACCTCTCCATAACATTAGAATTAAAAACGTTTATTAATTTACCTTATAACATACTTTTGGTAATTGAATATAAAATGTTACAAGTAATTAATAAAAAATCTATAGTGTTCACAGAATGTCTTATTAATAATAATAAATATTATTGTGTATATATATATATGTAACATACATTAAATGATCGTATATGGTCGTGTGAAAAAAGGCTTGGAAATATGATTACTATCCTATGTTAATGTTTTTTTAATAATTTTTGAGTAATTACATGTAGAGCTTTCTCTTTGTGTTGTCTTACAGTTTCAATTAATCTGTGATAATATAATTCTTGGATAAATTAGTGACTAAGCGTCCATTAGTGACTGCAGCTATCTGGCAAGATATGTATCTATGGAACTGTCTTAAATAAATTGCAGTTTATAATAGATCTGGATCGAGAAATATTAAGATACAATTCACTTTTAATCCTTTAAAGTATTTTAACATTTAATTCATCATAATGCTCAATTAACGATAAAAAATTAATAAGAAAAATCGAGATAAAATTACATGAGATACTTTTGGATTGTTAGTTTGTTGAATTTTTAAACAAATGAGCTTGATACTTACTCCAGGATAGTCCGATGATCCTTTCATGGTACATTCCAAACCAACTTGACAAGGACATCGTCCGAAGTAGAATTTACCAGAGAGTTTCAAATTGGGCACACAGTTGTCATCTATAAATTGCATTAAAAGGGTTACAATATCCTAGGTTAACTTTTAAAAATATTTGAAAGATGTTGAGTATCTTTTAATTTTTTATCACACCTTAATGCATTTAAACCCATCTTGAATCGCAATGCTCTATTAATTTTCAAGAAAATATATCAATTATGAAAATCATCTTTCCTAGAAAACACCATCAAAATACATTAATCATAATTAATGCTATTGGACACTGTGTAAACAAGATAACAGGAAACTAGATGCTTTTGATTCTAGATGCTTACGTAATATCTTGGGTATTAGGTGGTTTAACTTTGTAACTAATGATGAGGTTAGTCAAAGGAGTCTGCAACCTCCTTTAAGCAGCATATTGTGCAGAGAGAGACTCCGCTGGTTTGGCCATGTTGTCCGTATGGATATAGATTGGCGAAAAGGGTTATGAACAGTGTGCCTAAAGGCCTCAGAAAGAGGGAGAGACCTAGGATGCGGTGGGCAGACAATGTCAAACTGGACCTTGTTAGAATTGGTGTACAGTGGCCGGATGCAGCAGATGCAGCTCAGGACAGATATGCTTGGAGAATTAAACTGCGCGGTCTGGTTGGACCTCCGTAGCCCATGGCTGCTTGAGGATGATGATGATGATGATAAGTGGAGTTTGAACTCGCATCTCCTAGAAGCATGCCGGTATGATAATCACTAGACCATCAGCGGCGAACCAATTTCTTCAGAAGTGTAATTTTAAGATATTCTCACATATGTTCTTGATTAGCTCTCTTTTCATATTGTTTTAAAAAATATTTTTGTTGAATACCTCTTAGAAATACATTTTAAGTCATGGCTTCATACGCATATACTGATAATTCTTACCTTCCGCTAACCTATTTCGGCAGCTGCCGAAATAAGGACTGAATCCCATGCAACATTGGTGATCTTTGCAGTCATCTTGGGACTTACATCCTCCTCCCCATCCGTTGGCTTCAATAGCGACCTACAAATGCGAATGGTATCAGTGTATAAGAACATTTATTCGTTTCTTATTGCATTGCATTCAACTGTCTGTTCTACTAATAAAAGAACATAATGAATTTTTTTCTACGATAACATCAATTTACTACAGATTTTTTAAACATGGTTATTCAAATAAATCTTGAAAAGGTCCAGATCTTTTAAATATTGAAATTTCGAATATTTTTTTTTCATCCAGAAATGAAAACAAATAAACACATAAGAACCGAGAACGAAAAAAAATTTAACTTTTTGTTTTTAAAATACGATTATACTCGTATTATATTGAAAACAAAAATGCGTATTATGCACATATACATACTGGAATGGATCACCACAAATAGTTTCGCTTATTACGAAGGAGTGGGTATATTGAAGTTTGGCTTAGTCGGTAGCGTGCCAGGCTCGTAATTTGTATTTGCCAGGTTCTAAGTCCCACCTCCTCAGTATTGAGAATTATTTCTCTAAACCCTGCCCTCGGTGAGAAAGGGGACACCATTGGTCTTGGAGAGACCGCCATCCACTGGGTGGACGTTAAGCCGTGGTTCAGGGTGCATGAAAGTCATACAATGCGCACGTTTAAAAAAACACACTGGATGGCTTTGCCGTGAGGCTTCCCTCTAGTACCTGTACAGTGAAACCATTTCTCCTAACCTACACGGAGCAGTGGGGGGCCTTGTGACTTGTTCATTGCACACAAAAAAGTGCTTTCCAGAGGCTATAAAATAGGGAAAAATGTATCTTTACCCATTTATTGGAGACTCCATTCTATCTATTTAATAACATTAAACTTAGTTTTGTAATTATATCCTCCAACTGCGATGCTAAAATATATTGCTCATAATACACAAAGAACTTGCTTTCAAATTTTTGGTTGGATGTCCAGTTACATAGTTTGGACGTGATTGCTTTTCGTTCCCCAAACCACAACGATTTCATCTTGCAACCAATTCCAAAGAAGATAGAGACTGGACATTTAATACAACGCGAAGGAAGCGAACGTCTCTGCTAAGAACAAGCGCAATCGTAAACAGATAGAGCACAAGTGGAAGAAGAAGTGGTCCCTGGGAGAGAAGTTTAAATTGTCATTCGCTTGGAACGTGATACACGGAGAGTTCCAAGAGAATTGAAAAGAATGCTGAATGAGAAATGCCGAAGTGAAACAAAGAAGAAATGAAAGGAGAGAAATGAAAAGGAACTATTCGGAAATCTTAAATCTCAGCCGTGAGTTATATTGCAGTGGCTGTAGGATCAAACAGAAGAAAGGAATTTTCAGAACATGATGGTAATATTTCCCGAAGACTGTACTTCTAGAGGTAGCGTAACGGCTGACATTGCTTGTCTTGATGGAATGCCAGTAGTCTCAACTGTTTGAAAGTCTGTTTGTTCTGGGTGTGTTTATATGCCGCTTTGAAATACAGTTGGTTTTTGGTTGTTTTACGTCTGAGCGATATTTTTTTTGCATGCATTAGGCTATACAGTCAGGTCACTAGGACCCCAAGTGATTAGAGAAGGTGGTAAAAAGGGGGTAAAGAGGCATTACCTTTTCTGTGTCAATGAAAAATCCTTACCCCCTTATGGTACGATGAAAAGGTTGGGTTGGGTTGTTTTATCTCTGAGCGGCACTTTTTTGCACACCATGGGCTAAATGGCCAGGTCACATGGACCCCGAAGGCTCAGAGAAGGTTGGGGGAGGGGACCCACTGGAACAGCTGTTGGGACACAGATGGTAGCCTCCCGTCAAGGCCATCCAGCGTGTTCTTTAACGTGCACAGGGTATGGCTCTCCCGCACACGGGGCCACGGCTTAACGTCCCATCCGACGGACGGCGGCTTTTCCAAGCCCATCGGTATCCCCTACTGACCGTGGGCAGGGCGGGGAATTTTGCGGAGATAAATCTCAACGCTGACCCAGCTGGGACTCGAACCTGGGAACTACAGATTAAGAGCCTGGCGCGCTACCGACTGAGCCACCCCCGCCCCACGGTGAAAAGTCCTTACTTCTTTTGGGATGGTGAAAAGGACTTACCTCTTCTATGTCGGTGAAAATGCTTTCCCTCTTCTGCGGTTGGGGCCTTCCTCCTCTCTGGTAGTAAAAAGTCTTACCTCTTCTGCTCTTCCTGCTTTGAGATTTATTTCCTGAAATACAACCCTACCGTCGGTGAAAAAGGGAGGTTCGTTAGGCCTGGAAATTCCGCCGTTCATCGAATGAGACGTCAATCATGGCTCTGTATGCGGGAGATCCATATCCAGTGCATTTTGAAGAACGTGCTTAATGGTCTTGATGGGAGGCCCTATCTGTTTCCTAGCAGCTGTCCAGTGGATTCTATTCCCAACCTTCTTTGAGTCCTCGGAGTCCTTGAGACCTTGGCATTTAATTCATTGTGCGCAAACAAATGCCTCTCAGAGGTAAAACCAAAATCAAAACTTTATTCCTGGCTTACAATTAATACTCTGTAACTGTCTTAATCGTTACTTACCGCTATCAACAAAATCTCAAGAGCGAAAATAGCAATCTTCATGTTGACTCTCTTAACGTTTGGAAATCAAAGAGAAAAAAAAAATTGAAGTTGAGCTCTTTTATACTCTCGCTTATTGCTGGTGAAGGCTGCCCTCTTCGTCTCTAATCAGCAGCATGCCATTGTCTGCAGCTCAAGTATGACGCAAGATTCCTTGCAATCTTTAGAGACGTACGCAAGAGAAATGCACACAGAGATAAACCAGAATATCTTTTTCAGAAAACGAAAGGTTTTCTCTAGCCATATGTGGTTGCATATGTGAGCAGCTGCAACCAGTGGCTCGCTGAAAGCCATTCTTGACGGTGATGATTAATAGTTTAAAATTCATTGGGATTTACATCAATACGAAACTTTACGTGACCTCACGCTAGATTCAATCATTACAAATACTCTAATCTGGAAATTAAATGTATTTTGAAATATGAGGTTGAATTTTGTGTTGATCAACGATTGAAATGTTCAATAAATACAAACGCGATGAAATTTTAAAGTGCCGCGGGTCATTTGGGTTTTATAATGCAAATTTATTCCTGTCAATAATACTGGTAATGAATAAATTTTTGAGTAGCAAATGATCAATCAATCTATAAGTCAATGAATTTTATTTCGCCGTCATAATTTACCATGAAGAAAAATTATGAGTGAACCCAAAAACCACATTATTTGTCTGGGGTAAAGGAAATTAATACTAAATATCCATAATGACTTACTCACTACGAAGACCACAAACAACATGTGTCATTTTCCTGAAATATGTACAGTCACTCAAAAAAATATCCAAACAATATGGTTGGTTACAGAATTCAGAAAAATTATCTGGCAATGATTTTTTTAGAAATTTGTGATCTGGCAACCTTCGTGTCACGTGACACGAAGGTTGCCAGATCACTAATTTCTAAAAAAAATCGTTGCCAGATATTTTTTTCTGAATTCTGTAACCAACCATATTGTTCGGATATTTTTTGAGCGACTGTACAATAAATGTCTGCCTTACATTAGATTATTCAACATACTGCAGTTGCAACATCTTCCAAAGAAAAGTGAACTTTTTAAGTTCTGTTATCAGCTGTTTAAGTTACGTTCTGCTCTTTAAGTTTTGTTACATTAAAATATTTGTCGTTTCTTATTTCAAGGGCAGTAATAATATTTTTAGGTAACATTTTTTGTTTATTTGTGCGTTTTTGATATTTTTTTCATTCATTCAAATATTATTTTCATTTCAGATAGAAATAGTCAGAAATACCCTCCCCCGAAAACTCGCAATAGCTTTAAAATTTAGACTTTCCTTAAATTTTAGAACTCCATACAATGATTGGGTTGAGTTTTTTTTTTACCTCTTAGCGGTACTTTTATGCACACAATGGACCAATGACAGGTCAGCTCGGAGAATGAGGGGGGGGGGAAGGAAAGTGATCCACTGTTCAGCTTTTAGAGGTTAGAGGTAGCCTGCCGTTAAGGCCATTCAGTCAGGCGCGGGCTAGTAATGGAGGCTGAGCGCTGTAGAGTCCAAGGTCCTTAATGGTGGCCGGCCCATGAGGCTACAAAGGAGCAGGGTTTTTTAAATAATAATAACTGTTATGTTACACAAATTCCTCAGAATTGGAGAAAAATCTATTTTTAAGCTTCCTGTAATAACTTTCAAAAGAATATATAGCGAAATCTCGAAAAAGAAACCAAATCTTTTATCGCAGCTAGGGGCGCACGTGAAAAACCTGGTACAGCTACGTTCCTGAAAAAAAAAATGCCAATCCGCTCCTGAATCCAATGTTTTGTTCGAGTCCCACCTTTGCCAGCGTTTAGAATTTTTTCTGCTAAATCCCCCGACTTCGGTCAGAAAGAGGACACTGATGGGCTTGGAAATATCGCTGTCCGTCGGATGGAACGCTAAACCGCGCTCATGTGCAGGAGAGCCATATCTTGAACACGTTAAAGAGCAATTTGAATGGCCTTGAAAGGTAGCTTCCATTTATCTCTCAACCGCTATCCAATGGGTCCTCTTTCCCCAACCTTCTCCGAGCCTTTAGGGTCCTTGTGACCTAGCCGTTTAGCCTTTCTGTGCATAAAAGCATTGCTCAGAGATAAAAGCCTCACCCATTTCTTATGCCACTGGAAATACAACTCTGCAAAATAGTGTTTTGTTCTTCACCATAGAAGTGCAGGCATCATAAATGGGTTTTATTGTCACTCAGATTGCCTTAGTGTAAGCGATGCAGAACAATCTAGACCAAGTGGTTCCCAACCTGGGGTACGTCAGCGTAGTAATGAGGTAAAGGTAGTACACGGGGGGGTTAATAATAAAAGGAATTCCTTGTACTGAAAATTCCGGGAAACACTAGTCTAGACTAAATTTATATACAATAGACTTCAAATATAATTTAAATTTACTAATTGCTTTAAATAGAAAATATTTCGCATTAAACAGTCTTATTGAAGAGATAAATTTGGACATGAGTAATTAAGATATTCTAATTAAATCTTTTCTGATTCAGTGCCAGAAAGTTTTTCATTTGATCCCTAAGGCACAGAGCCAATTTTCACTAATGCACGTACATAAATAACAGGTTTAAAATCATATTTAATTTTGCAATCTTTTCTCTAAATAAGAGTACGTCAATAATTAATATTCAAAGTAATTAAAGAAACATTTCTCCATAAACGTATCAAGCAAGTGTCTTCTAGTTAACTGTAATACGACCCTAGATCTTTATTTTCAAGCTGATGATATTTTGGATGTTCTACTTTTGCTTCGTGGTAGATAACAACTATTCTTATATGTTATTCTCAAGGAGCTTTGATTTAATCTGTAAGAGTTTAATTAAAACAACATCACGAGATGTATATCCTAAAATTATTCCCATTTTATTCGTTCAGGGAGCATTCGATTAAGAACAGACTCATTAATAGGGAATTAGCAACTTTTTTTTAAGAATTAATGCATGATATGTGGCAACACAGTCACACATCAAGGGTACAGAGTTGGGGTTGGGTTGTTTTACCTCTGAGCGGCACTTTTTTGCACACCATGGGCTAAATGGCCAGGTCACATGGACCCCGAAGGCTCAGAGAAGGTTGGGGGAGGGAACCCACTGGAACAGCTGTTGGGAGACAGATGGTAGCCTCCCGTCAAGGCCATCCAGCGTGTTCTTTAACGTTCACAGGGTATGGCTCTCCCGCACACGGGGCCACGGCTTAACGTCCCATCCGACGGACGGCGGCCTTTCCAAGCCCATCGGTGTCCCCTACTGACCGTGGGCAGGGCGGGGAGTTTTGCGGAGGTAAATCTCAACGCTGACCCAGCTGGGCCTCGAACCTGGGAACTACAGATTACGAGCCTGGCGCGCTACCGACTGAGCCACCCCCGCCCCAAGGGTACAGAGAAGTATTTGCAAGTTGAAGCGCGTTGCGATGCGTTAGCAAGTAACAGCAGAACGGTACATAGTCAATCACGTCGTTTTCTCGCTTTGGAAATGTTCGTTTGTTGTGTGTGGCATTTTTCAGGCTGTGGCTGATCTGGAAACTGACCAGCGGTATGTGATACTCTGTTCGGCGAGGCTTAAGTAGTGCCCAGACAGTCGCAGAAGGAACTCAAATGTATGAGGAACAGTGCTTGAAAAGGAGCGCAATTTTCAATGCCACAAACGCTTCACAGACAGGGGTGATTGCTTGGAGGACGACCCAAGTTCTAGACAACCAAATCATTTCTACGACTGCCTGTGCACCACTTAACGTATCATAAACCACCGCTCAGTTTGCAGATCAGCCATAGCCTGCAGAAAATCACACCCACAAAAACGAACACCTTTCCAGAGCGAGAACACGACAGAGACACAGCATACTGTTCTGCTGTTACTTGTTCGCAAAGTGTTTTAACTTGCACACACTCCTTCGTGTCCTTTAAAGGGTAGCTGTGCTGCCATATGTCATATATTAACTCGTACGAAAAGCTGTTAATTATTGTGAAGGCACTTCAAGAATTAAATGATCTACCTACTTATGCACCGAAATGCAAAGAAGGCATGGGATCGTTTTTGGCTAACCATTGTTTCTACTCGCTTTGTTCATTAATACCCAAAAAGAACATGCTGCACGAACTTACCGGGAAGATCTCATCTGCTTCTTAAGAGCTGTCTAGTGAATCCTCATCCGCAATTTTCTCTGAGGTTTTGGGCCTTTATAATCTGGCCATTTAGATCATTGTGTGAAAAAAAATCCACCTCTCAGACGTAAATGCACAATTTAGCTACCGGTAATTGTTTTATAATATAATACAATATATAATAATTTAAGCATCTCGTACTGATAAATATATTCATAACGAAAAATTTCAATTTCAAGTAATCGAAATTCACTTCGAATTTCCACACATTACTAAATTTTCAGCCTTTCGTTTCAGAATTCTTCTATCTTGTCTTAACTGACTTCATTATGCCTACAAACTTTGATTCCAAGAATCAGATCAAGTTCATCTTTAAACTACCGATGTAATTATGTATGGATAATATTTCTATTAAAACCGAAAGCAATCCATACCTACTAGTCCAAATATACTGCACTCCGCATAAGATGAAAGGTACAGTAGAATCATTTCTCTTTGTCTCTGTCGATCAATGGTCATCCAAAAGAAATCCACAGAAGAGAATTTAAACGAATTCTAAGGGCCTAATATCAGAGCTCGCTTGAAACCATTTATAAGTCCTACATTAATGAAACGGAGCTGTCTATTAGAGAATAAAGTGATACCCCTTCGTGCTGACACACAGGTGCGCTATCAATGCTTCGGAACTGTGAATAACCTTCATTTTACACAATACACAACGTTGGAAAACTCAACCTGCGTGACTGTGTATTAAGTCGCGTGACCTTTTTCTTTTTCTTCAGAAGAATAATAAACGATATAAAGAGGCATGAAAAACGAGATTACCGCTACAAAAGAAGGAATTGTGTGTGCAATGATTTATGACAGTAAGGAACTTTTTTTTTCCATCTAGACTAAGAAAAAAAAGTGGAATTTAGGTAACGACGTGAAATGTTTTACTAAATTAGTTTCGTAACGATATTTCCATTCTTTTGCCATTCTAGAAATGGCTAAAAAAATCAAACATTTGAAATGATTGATGAATAATCTTAATTATTATTAAAGTAATGCACTATGTTTTTAAATACAATATTTATACAATATAATACAAAATTAAATACAGTATCTTCCTAAAACGATGGTTCCAAGAATGCAAATTTTCTTATACGCTGATTATAAAGTACAGTCCCGGATCTATAAAAAAAATTGTATTTTTAAAATATAAGTTAAACTAGATGAAATTATTAGGGGGGTGGAAGACCGGGGACCACACCGGCATCATGTAAAATCACCCGCAGTGAGTCCCCAATGTGATGAGTTACAATGGTTAATGGTCAGGTCACAAGGACCCCGAGAGTTCAGAAAAGGTTATCGGGAGGAGACCAACTGGACAGATGTTAGGAGACAGATGAAATCTTCCCGTAAAAGCCATCCCGAGTGTATTTTAGCGTGTACGGGTTGTGGCTCTTCGGCACAAAAGGCCACGAGTTAACAGTCCCACCATATAACCTACTGACCAAGGGCAAGGTGTCATATAGCTACTGACCGTGGATAAGATTATTCTCCGAGGTAGAATAATCTGAACTCTGGCCCAGAGTGGAATCGAACCTGGGAACTGCAGATTACGATCCTGACTCTCTACTTGCTGAATTACTCCCACACCAGACCCGATCTTCCCACGGTCAGTAGGGAACACTGATGGGCTGTGTCCCATCATATAGCCTACTGACCAAGGACAAAGTGTCATATAGCCTACTGACAGAGGACAAGATTATTCTCCGAGGGAGAATAATCTCAACTCTGGCCCAGAGTGGAATCGAACCTGGGAACTGCAGATTACGATCCTGACTCTCTACCCGCTGAGTTACTCCCACCCCAGACCCGATCTGCCCACGGTTAGTAGGGGACACTGATGGGCGTGGAAAGACCGCCGTCCGTCGGATGGGACGTTAAGCCATGGCATCGTGTGCGGGAGAATCATACCCTGTGCATGTTAAAGAACACGCTGGATAGCCTTGACGGGAGGCTACCATCCACTTCCCAACAACTGTTCCAGTGGGTCCCCTCCCCTAACCTTCTCTGAGCTTTCGGGTCCTTGTGACCTGGCCATTTAGCCCATGGTGTGCAAAAAAGTGCCGCTCAGAGGTAAAATAACCCAATCCAATCCACCTCAGAATACCATGTAGAGTGACAGGTCTAATGCACATACCTTGAAGTGCTTCCCTCAGGATGGAACATTAAGCTGTGGTGCTGTGAATAAGATAGATGCACCCTGTTCACGTTGTTTACTTGTTAAAGAGCAAACTGGATGACCTTAATGGGTAGCGTTCATCTTTCTCATAGGAGCTGTCCAGTGAGTTCCTTACCCAGTTGTGTCCTTAGGGACATGAAATTAATTGTATGAGTTAATATATAAATTTTCATGTAGAAGAAAAGTTCATCCATCGGTAAAAACCTAAATTTAATCTGCGCCCCGGTTAGCCACAAACAAGGATATATAGATCGAAGTTGCCTCGGCTCCCGTGGTGGGAACTCTTAGTTGGCTTTACCAGGCCCCTCCGTCGGGGCCCCGTCCAGCCTAGGTGTCCCCCAACACCAGTCAGCGAGGTCCTCAACTTCACCGAGACCCAGCCGTTTCATCGGGACCCCGTCCGACCAGATACTCTCCAATACCAGTCAGCGGAGCCCTCAACTTTACACGGACCTTCAGCCCCCCCCCCCCACCACCACCACCACCATGACAAGGTGGTTCCCTCTCGTGTCCTTAGGGGTCTTCGTGACCTGATCATTTATCCCCTTGTGTGCATGAAAGTGCCGCTCAAAGGATAAGCAACCGTGCTTAATTCACTCTGCAGGCCAGGTATGTTTTTCGTGTAAGGGAAAACTTTCATTGAAATTTACCTAGGTTAGCAATATTTCATGCATTTCTTTCCAGATATTTATGTTTGAGATTCTTCTGAAACTGTCGATAAATGCTAAAACGTTGGTGTGATAAAAAAAACCAATTATTTCTCTTGAGCTTTAAAAAATTCGATATAACATTTTTATTTACTTTGGCAGTGAAGGATTCTCGCAGTTGAGATTATCAAAAATATTGAGCAAAATCGAAAATGACTTCAACTGACGGTAAATCTTCCAGAGAATTTCCTTTGAAGCTTTTGCATAAAATAAATCCTTGGATTAACTTGCCTGAGATGACACATAGTTTAGGAGATTAGAGGTAATAAAAATACTCTAATCTTGAACAAACATTTATAAATTGTTTTTATTACTTACTCTTCGCTTCTTAAAGTGCAGCAATAACTTATCTTGATTATTTTCTTATCCAATTTCGCCGAAATTTGTCAACATGTAAAAGCTTTCGTTATCAGTTTAGTCTTAGCCTGTCTCTTTTCTCTAAGAGAAGACGGATTTAAGGACTCATAAATGAGCAGTTTTATGTTTAAGGAAAAATGAAGAAATCCTCCTGCGCAATTAACGATGACTTTGCAATAACTGTTTTGCTATTTACGACTGAAATGGAGGAAGAAATATTATTTTCAGATGCTAAAACATCGGAGGCTGCAAAAATATTTGCTATTATATAATCTTAATAATTAATAATTAATATTTGTTATAATATATAGTTAAATGAAAATTTATATATTAACTCCATACAAATTATTTCAATTCACAAAAGTAGTGTAAGCATATTTGTATGTAAGAATTTTTATATTATTATTCATAAATATAATGAATTTCATAAGTTGAATATAATTGTTTATGTGTAGGGTTGGGTTGTTTTACCTCTGGGAGGCATTTTCTTTGCACACAATGTGCCAAATGGCAGGATTACAAGGACCCCGAGGGCTCAGAGAAAATTGAGGAAAGAGACTCATTGGACAGCTGTTAGGGGACAGATGGTAGTCTCCCGCAAAGACTATCCGGCGTGTTCTTTAAGCTGCACAGGATACCGCTCTACCGTACACGTAGCCATGGCTTTACATCCCATCCGATGGACGGCGATCATTCAAAGCCCATCGGTGCTCTCCCTACTGACCGAGGGCGAGGTGGGATGTTTTGGAGAGATATCTCTGAACGTTAGCGCAGGTGGAATTCGAATCTGGGAACTGCAAATTACGAGCCTGGCGCGCTACCGGCTGAGCCCCCCCCTACTTGTTTATATGTAACGTCTCCTCTTTTTCTACAGCTCTAGTGTATGGTCTTTGGGATACATGCGATGATCGTTTTCGAGCGATGTTTTTTATTTTCCGCTTTTAATGCCCTCTACCAGTGGATAATCGAATCCCTTGCCAAAATTCAAATATCACATTTTATTAGTACCTAATAAGACACGACTAAAAGAATAACATATCTCCGCGGGCAAAAGGGATGTAATCTTTCAATGAGAATGAACTTTTCTATTTTCTTTCTCTAGCACTTTCTACAGTGGAAATTGTTGGAAAAATGGATGATTGGGAAAATGCAAATCACGACATTTTATTAGTGCCGTTACAGCAGGAAAAGAATGTTTCATTTATCGCTTGAAACATAAGAAGTTGCCTTTTTTCCATCCCTCCCTGAGAGTAAGAGGGCAAATTATTGCTGGCAATAAAAACTACTTGACCGTAATACTCTGCAGCCAAAATTTCAAACTTTACGGCTCAACTAGCAGAACAACCCACATGGATATAATCTCCGAAGTGGAACCGTTTCCACAACTTCTAATGAAGAATTTACAAATCGTAACACATTAAGTGACCAAACTATAATTCAGTGGTCCGTGTAACAGGAAAGGTTGGGTTGTTTTACCTCTGAGCGGCGCTTTTTTGCACACCATGGGCTAAATGGCCAGGTCATATGGACCCGAAGGCTCAGAGAGGGTTAGGAGAGGGGACCCACTGGAACAGCTGTTGGGAGACAGATGGTAGCCTCCCCTCAAAGCCATCCAGCGTGTTATTTAACGTGCACAGGGTATGGTTCTCCCGCACACGGACCACGGCTTAACGTCCCATCCGACGGACGACGGCATTTCCAAGCCCATCAATGTCTCCTACTGACCGTGGGCAAGGCGGGGAATTTTGCGGAGATAAATATCAACGCTGACCCAGATGGGACTTGAACCTGGAAACTACAGATTACGAGCCTGGTGCGCTACCGACTGAGCCACCCCAGCCCCAACAGGAAAGAACTGACTATAAGAAGCGCCTACTATACAAGAATTGACTAACTTTTCTACAATCCTGTATTCACTGATCCAAAATGTTATTTGGATTCACTAAAACGATAATAAACAGCTCGGATAGTGATTAGCGTTTTAATTTATTTCAGCTGGGTGAAATCTGTTTAAAATAGATCATTCTCAATATTCGATAAACTACTTTTACCATTTTCTAACTTTCCTCGCCATTAGTGAGCTCTTGAGGCTATTGGGAGATTTAAAAAAAATTCAAATCGTAATATTTTTTCCATATCTATCCAACAGAAAATTAATTTTTATCTATTAAAGCAAAAAGCGAAATTTGTCTACAGACGGACAGATCATTTTAATCTCCAAAATATTTCGAGTCATTTTTAAAGCCAACTGCTCGATCAAATATACACTAGGAAAACCATACATAAGCAGCAAAATATAAACGAGATTAATATAAAAAAAATCCAGTATTTCCAAAGTTTAAAAAAAAACAATAGTCATGTATATCCCGTAGCCACCCTCATTTCTAAAAATATTTAAAAGAGCTTTTCAAAAGAACTACAAATGCTAATAATTTAAATATATTTTTATATCTGCATAACGTTTTTTCCGTATCACAACTCTGCTAATACAAAAGTTCGCCAGTAGTAATAATAGAAATAAAAAAATAAGAATTATCTAGCAGTGATGATTCATAGGACTACTTTCGGTGACGTCACAACTTGGCCCACTGGCCTGCTACAGGAGGTGTTGGCTGGATCGACATTTCTGTTTTATGATGGAAAGAATCTAAAAATTCTTAAGAAGATAATCGGTGATTATTATGTGTGAAGTTATATTGTTTTTGCCCTTGAATTATGAAACAAAAAAAAGTTCAAAATAGGTATAAGTCAATATTAAATATCATGAGAATATCTGAAAAAATACTGTTACATTAGAATGCGAAAAAGGATTAATTTTGCCAAAAGGTGAATAGAATTTGCTTTCTTATGCACATTTTAGATTTCGTAGTACTTTTTTCTAGATAGGACTGATGGCTCAGTAGATAGCGCACGCAGTAGAATAACGCAAAAAATATCCGAACACTATGGTTGGTTACAGAATTAAGAAAAAATATCTGGCAACGATTTTTTTAGAAATTAGTGATCTGGCAACCTTCGCGTCAAGTGACACGAAGGTTGCCAGATCTGGTACCCTTCGTGTGATCTGGCACCCTTCGTGTCACTTGACACGAAGGTTGCCAGATCACTAATTTCTAAAAAAACCGTTGCCAGATATTTTTTCTGAATTCTGTAATCAACCATAGTGTTCGGATATTTTTTTGCGCGGGCCGGAGTTCAGATTTATCTCCGCAAACTTTCCCTCCCTGACCTCGGTCAGTAGGGGACACCGATGGGTTTGGATAGGCTACCATCTGTCGGATGGTATGTTAATACTTAATACCGTGTGCGGGAGAGCCATGCTCAGTGTACGTTAAAGAACACGCTGGATCGCCTTAAAGGGAGCATTGCCATCTGTCTCCTAACAGCTGTTCAGTGGGTACCTTCCCTCAACCTTCTTTAAACCCTAGGGATCCTTGTCACTTGGCCTTTAGCCCACTGTGTGCAAAAAAAGTGCCGCTCAGAGATAAAACAACCCAACGTTTTTAGACTTAAGAACAACTTTCTCCTACGCAATGCATTTTGAATTACTGGTAGGTAATATAAAAGCTACATAGTTAAAAACAGGGCAATATTTTCCAATCCATCTTGTGCAAAGTTCAGCGTTCTTTTCAACTAGACTTATAGAGGACAGCTTTAGTTTGGCGTTGTTACAATTTAGCATCCAACTTATTCTGAAAGCGAAAGAACTTATTTTTAGCTGAAGCTGAATTTTCAGCAGCCTTTTCTCTCTCGGGAGCCACTTCATCATTCGAGGTGGTTGGCAGGTCAGTAGACGGAAGTCATCGGGACAAGAAGTTCTTTCCGGGCTATTCGGTTGGGATGTCATTCATTCATACATCTTTTAAGTCCGGATGGACTCCTATGCCCTCGGAGAATTATATTTTTGCCTTTTCTCATTTCCACATCATTTAGAAAGTTCAGTGCTGCTGTATCCGTTTTATTATTTTTTTTTTTTCGGGGAGAGGGGTAAAAAGTACTCTACTCAATACGACAAAAAATACGCTGGCTAGGTTACTAAAATGCTCTTAATATATTATATATTTTAGATAAAAAGTAGAGTGTCACAGAAGAAATCCTGCATATAGGAGGCGGGGAGTCTCAGTCGGTAGCGCGCCAGGCTCGTAATCTACAGTTCCCAGGTTCGAGTCCCAACTATGCCAGCATTGAGATTTATCTCCCCAAAACTCCTTGCCCTGCCCTCGGTCAGTAGGGGATACCGATGAGTTTTGGAAGGCCTCTATCTGATGGATGGGACGTAAAGCCGTAGTCACGTGTGCAGGAAAGCCAAACCCTGTGTAAGTTAAAGAACACACTGGATGGCCTTGACGGGAGGCTACCATCTGTCTCCCAACAGCTGTCCAGTGAGTTCCCTTCCCCCAACCGTCTCTGAGCTCTCGTGATCCTTGTGACCTGGACATTTAGCCCATTCTGTACAAAAAAAAGAAGCTCTGGAAGATAAAACGACCCAACCTAATTTTTGTTTTGTTGAAAGCAAAGAACAAAAAATTCTCCTTTCAAAGATTGTCGACCAATTCTATTGTCGATCTAGCACTTTTAAGAAATATAGATATACTATTAAATACAAAGTAACACTTTTAACGAGTTTACAGAGCAACAAACATCAAATGTTATTTTCTGCCCCTTTTGACCAGGGGTGGGGAAACGCTTTTCCCTGCGGGTCACTAAAATGCTCCCACTGCTTATTAAATAATTTTTTCATGGCTTCAACTTTGTCAATTCGTTCTTGACCTACTAATCCACAATAATTTGAGTGTTTTGTTAGGTCTTTTCTTGTCGGTGGGCCACAAAAAAAATCATTTCGCTGGCCGGAGTTTCCCCGTCTCTAATTTAAACTGATCCCTTGAAACATGAACAGAGAACTCTATTCAAACCCCATTTTGAACGGAGAACAAAAATGAGTTCACCTAAATAGGTTACAATACACATTTTTACGTGAAAGAATATTTGGCAAAAATGAAGTACAAATCATTAATTTTGCGAATTTTGGAAAAGCTTTCGATTTTTCTTCCTGAAGAGCAACCGCAATTCGTGGACGGGCCCCGCTACATCCATCGGATCTTCTCAGCTGATAAGCACGTGCTGCGACCGTAAGTGGGTCGATGCAGCTGCAAAGGCACTTTCGGTTATCTATTGAAGACGGAGCAACTGTGGCCGGAATGCTGAGTTCTCATCAACGTCTATTTGACTATTTTACACACGGCACACTCTAAAATGCAATGAAAAACTGCCATAGGTAGATGTGCATTTTACGCACTTATTTTTTCTGGTCAAACCTGGGTTTTTTTTTTTTAAAGATTTCTCTGCATTTTTTCACACCCATACATTTGCAGAAACTGTCATACCAATTCGAATACTGACACGAAAGCCTAAAAAAGTAGAGTCCGTTACCTATATTCTTTCGAGTGAGGATAGTCAATCTACAATTGAGAAAGAAGTGGAGATGGATTTGTAAAATATGGTGGGCATTCCATGATGTAACGTTCCCTACTTATCCTCAGGTGTTGGGCCTCTCCACGCTAATTTTCAAATACTGAGACGCTCCTAAATCAATCTCCCTAAGCTGAGGCTCTCCCTATTAATTTTCAAAGGCTGAGAAGCTAATAATCAATCTTCTTATATTGTAGATCTCCTTGTTAATTTATGAATGATGAGAAGGTCCTACCCCAATCTTCCTAAGCTGTGAGTCTTTCTATTAATATTTACATGCAGAGAAGATCCTAACCAATCTTCCTATGCTGTGGCTCTCTTAACCCACTGGCATAGAGATTTTTGAGTTTTGTTGAGTCAATTGCTTTTAGAAAACATTATATTCATTTCTATTCTTATGAGAAATTTTTCTTAGAATATTGCAAAACATACTGCTAACGACATCTTCGAAGAATCTCACAAATTCCGTGCTCAAGATTTAAATGAACATAGACACGAGATGCATTCATAAGTGCACTTCGAGTCCTCGTGCAGCGAGTATAAGGGTCGGTATACTCGGTCTTATACTCAGTCGGTAACGCGCCAGGCTCGTAATCTGCAGTTCCCAGGTTCGAGTCCCAGCTGGGTCAGCGTTGAGATTTATCTCCGCAAAATTCCCCACCCTGCCCGCGGTCAGTAGGGGACACCGATGGGCTTGGAAAGGCCGTCGTCCGTCGGATGGGACGTTAGGCCGTGGCCCCGTGTGTGGGAGAGACATACCCTGTGCACGTTAAAGAACACGCTGGATGGCCTTGACGGGAGGCTACCATCTGTCACTCAACAGCTGTTCCAGTGGGTCCCCTCCCCCAATCTTCTCTGAGCCTTCGGGGTCCGTGTGACCTGGCCATTTAGCCCATGGTGTGCAAAAAAGTGCCGCTCAGAGGTAAAACAAGCAGCGAATATAAGACGGCTTCATAAATTCAAAGCAATGGGCTAATTGTCAAACGCTGTGGCACTCAGAACCAATTTTATGAGCTGTAGCTCTCCCTATTATAATGCTGTAGTTCCTCCTATTAATGATCAGATGCTGTGGCTCTCCCCATTAATATCCTAAGGCTGTGGCTCTTTCTATTAATCTTAGAATACTGTGGCTCTCCCAATTCATCTTCGAATGCTGTGGCTCTCACTAATAATAATCTTCAGATACTATGGTACTTTCAATTGAACTAGAGTGTTTCCCAACCGGTCTCTCACCTACAAGGGCTTGTGGTGAAAATTCAACAAAAATAAATCTACTACGCAACAATTTGTACTTTTTTTTTATTAGGTTTCATTTTGTTACATTTTTACATTTTAAGATATATAATCAAACAAAAAAAATATTTTTTTTCCACAGGTGTGTCCCGATGAAAGGATTATTTCAGAAGTATGTCGCCGAGGCAAAAAGGTTGAAAAACAATGTTTTAGATCCTGCATTTCGACTCCTACTAGATCTAAATTCCAGATCAGGCCTAAAACTAAAATCTTATAGGGGCCAAATCAGTTTCTTCTCAATATATTCCATTCTAATCGCATTTCATTCTAATAAATAACTGATAATCACATCAACTAAAGCTAATAATATTAAATCAGTATTTTAAGCAAAGCTTACTAATTTTGGAACAGTGTTTAGATGATATTTCTCTTCTAATGTTTGCTAAGCATTCTCATATTTTGTGATTACTGTTGCCAAATTTTACACGGAAGATACACATGGAGCCTGGACGAGATTTTATACCTCTTGATTCTATATTAGATGATAGTTTTAATATATTGTCTTTGTTTTGGTTTGATTGTTTTATGTTTCCATCAATGTATTCTTTTGTAATTTTGTAAAAAACAAGTTCAAAGGAAAAAATTATTATATAGGGGCCAAATGAGTTCTTTCTAAATATATGGCGGGCCACATTTTATGTTAAACAGTGAACAACACATAATGACTTATATTGTTTATTATTTACATACTTTTGATTCTAAGACGTAAATTTAAATTTCATTTGTAGTGACTTCATCGTCTGCAGAATGGATCATAAAATATATGCATAATATATATGCATATTATCCATAATCGCTGAGATTATCGCAGTTGAGCCAAGTTAGTAATCCACAGTTACTGATTATGATAACTTGTCTTGTTTGTGGATCTCTATTTTTGCTGGCAAAGTGAACCAGCAAGGATATGAAGATCCTGCATAGGTATTTCTCAGCTTTCCGATAATGTTTAAATTGGGAAAAAGAAAATGCATTGAAACATAGATGCTGCAATGATTTGCAGACTCTTATAAATTAATTGCACTTTTCTACTTAAGAACCACTGATTTAATGCATCGGGAACATGAAAGCAAAATGGGCAATTAAGTTTCTATTGAGTCATATAATTTGAAAGAAAGTGTAAGGAATTACATGCTCAGAATTAAAGAAAGAAAATACTTTCACTCTATTTGAACAAATAACATTCAAAACTACAAATTCGATAAAATTATTTGTGAATTTTTGAACTGCGCGATTAAAGAAAAATAGTAAATAAGCAGAAAAAATTTACTTTTAATAATTTTAATATGTATTTCACTGCTTGTTACAATAAACTTAACCATTTAAAAAACTGTGCATATTTAAAATTTTAAAAACATAATAAGACTAATATTTACACAACTTTCAAATAAATATTAAGCAAAGTTATTTACACTTTTCGCTGGCTCACTTTCCATCAACTGCACATATCGAAAGTGGAAAAAAAAAGCACAACAAAAATTTTAGTATGTGTTGTTTACTGGAAAAATAACAACACAGATGTATTACCCTGTAGCATTGTGATATTGGCAGAGTCTATATTGCATATTCTTTACCATAAATCTTGACTACGACTTCTCAATCACTAGATGGCAGCACGGTCTGTCTTGCAGATAGAATATGATAAACCATTGTTATGGCAACTGGGAGAATGGGAGAGAAAATGACATTCGCCGAGAGTAGATTGCCTCCTCGACTACTGCATGAAGGATTGTCAGGACAGTGGCCAACCGAATAACTGATCAGTCTTTCGGCCACGCCGACTAATGCGTCGTCGCAGCCAGCTGATATCACATTTTTGGTGCAGTTATTATATTCTTTATGGTAGCTGAAAGGAAAGAAACAAAATGTTGAAGAAAATCTAGAACTAAGAGAAATATAATAAAGGTTGCATTAGCTGATGAATACAAAGTAGCGAGATATGCATCAGTGGTGACCCCCGATGCATTGCACCGCCACTCCAGTGGTAGGTTCGTCCTTGATGTGCACGTATTTGATGGCTACCATTGCATTTGTATTTAATGTATTATATATTATAAAAATTGGTATCTGACAAATAATGGTGGGTTTTCGGGAGGCACTGTTTCCAAATACACAAAAGGCATTACACTGAATGTTATACCTGTACATTCCTCCACTCAAACAGCTTCATGGGCGGCGGCCAGACAGACGGCGAACCACCACATTTCTCAAGAGATGCTACGGAAATTCTTTTCAACATTTCCTGACCGATGGATTGGAAGGGGTGACCCAATTCTATGGCTACCAAGGAGCCCTGATTTGATGCCCCTTGATTTTTTTTTTCTTGTGGGGTCTGTAGGAAGAATTATGTTTATATGGACAAAATTCGAGATCTGAATCATTTGAAAGCCAAAATAAGAAAAGCAGCTGAGCAAGTAACAAAAGATTTGCTGCAGCGTGTGTGACAAAAGTGGAATGCCTATTTGACATATGCACGAACAAACATGCGGAAATTCAACAATTATGTTCAAAACTATTTGAGGTATGCTTTCAATTACAATATTACTTCTTTGAATAAGTATATTATTTTCCTACATGTTGGTTCACGAATCCACCCAGCATTAGTCTTCGGACATTGTTACACTGAATTTCTATCATCAAAGATTACGGAATGGCACATTTTAAGGAATGCTTTTAAGATATTAATGAATATTTGACACCCTTTTTTTATTTTTGAAATGTTGGCCGAGTGGTTAGCACGCTTGGCTACTGATCTAAGGGACCTGGTTTCGAGCCCCGGATTAGGCATGGATGTGTGTGTCGTTTTTCTGCTGAGGTCCTGCCATCCTCTCAGATCTCCTACTGTGGCATATAAACTGGCAGGCTCCTGTCAGACCTCTGTGGCAAGCAGCTGCTTGAGGGGGTATTTATTTATTTTTATTTATAATCAATATATATATATATTCAGAGGCGTAGCTAGGCTTTTGGTGCCCTTGGCAAATGTGTAATTATCTTCCCTTGTTCAGTTATTGATAAAAAAATACACACGTTATTTATATTACATATATATTTATTGTCATTATTTTAATACAGTTGCATGAATAAATATTAATTGCACATAAAAAATTGCCAAAGAAATTTCAATTAATTATTTTTTAAAGTATTTTAATTCTTCCTACTTTTTCGTTGGCAAAATCTCATCAAAATTAATTTTTTGAGTCAGTTTCCGCTCGATTGATAGGAAATAAAGTGATGATGTACGCTCCTGTCCTCATGTTGATCTTAAACAATCCCGGGGTTTATAAACATAATAAATTCAATATAATGTACAAATTATGAAGTTCCGTCCAAAGAAAAATATACCTATGTAACAGAATTTTGTTTTGTAACGGCATGAGTTGTAAAGGTAATATGAACAGTTGGAAATTGCGCCCCGAAGCTGTCTTATGGCATACGCGGTGCAGGGGGGGGGGGGGGGGCTAATAAATTCAACGACCTACGGGCGGCTAATCATTCGATTTTATTTTGCACATAAACATCAGATATCGTGAAATGATTCGTGGCGCCCCATCACCGCCCTGTGATTCCGTCGCCCTTAGCAACTGCCCCGATGCCAACACGTTCCTACGCCTCTGTATATATTTTAGGCGCAGTATTACCAAAAATATTAGTATGCTTTCATGTTTAAGAACACATATTCGTTTAGATTAAAAGATTGATATTTTGTCGTTGGAAAATTTATAAGCTGTGGCTATTTTGTCATTGGAAAATTTATAAGCTGTGGCTATTTTGACATTTGACCATTTCGTAATCCAGGTAGACGCGATTTGCATGGAGGATGCATTCTAGGAAACAGACATGGAAGTGAAATATGCATAAAGTGATAAATGGCAATATCAAAGTGCAAAAGTAATGGAATTCTCCAAAAAGCCTATTGTTAAACGGTAAATAAAATTCTCAAATCTTCAACAGTGTTATTCGACCATCTCACTATAAACCTCATATGAGACTCACTTTCGAAGACTTCCATTTTTTATTTTACTCGTATCCTCGCCCCAAAAAACTGCATCCTGAAACTAGCATGGACTGTGGAGCACAAAATGGGATGGCCAGTGCCCGACGACACCAAGAGCCGAGAGAAGATTTGAGGAAGAAGGACCAATCGGATAGCTGTTAGTCTCTCGTCAGGATCACCCAGTGTCTTCTTTAGCGTTCACAGGGTATGGCTCTCTTGAACACGAACTCACGACTTAACATATCATATGGTGGACGATAGCCGTTCCAAGCTCAACGGTGTCACCTTTCTGAGCGAACTCAGCTGAGAAAAACTGGGACTCGAACCTAGAAACTGCATATTACGAGCCTGGTGAGCTACCGACTGAGCCAACACCTTCCCCAATAATGGGGCGGGGATGGCTGAGTCGGTAGCGCGCCAGACTCGTAATCTGTACTTCCCAGGTTCTAGTCCCAGCTGGATCAGCGTTGAGATTTATCTCTGTAATTTTTCCCACCCTGCCCAAAGTCAGTAGGGGACACCGATGGGCTTGGAAAGGCCGCCGTCCGTCGGATGGGACATTAAGCCGTGGATCCGTGTACGGAAGAACCATATCCTGTGCATGTTAAAGAACACGCTGAATGGCCTTGACGGGAGGGTATCATCTGTCTCCCAACAGCTGTTCTAGTGGGTCACCTCCCCCAACCTTCTCTGAGCCTTCGGGGTTCTTGTGACCTGGCCATTTAGCCCATGGTGTGCAAAAAAAAAGTGTCGCTCAGAGGTAAAACAACCCAAACCCTTCCTCAATGAAATGTTCAAGACGTTCAAATGACATCTCACTGTATGATACTATGATGTTTAATCATACCGTGAGATAACATAACAATAATATACGATACGTAATATTTAAAGAGCAGATATTCCTAAAATAGTCTTAATCTTTTAACAGTGGCCGAATCCCTGAACAATTTTGCCAAGTCTACAGAACCCCCAACGTTTACAAAAAAAAATAGCTTTGTTTTTTAACTGAGTTTTTGCTAATCCGCGGGACTCGAACCAACGTCTCTGCATATTCGTGCCAGAGTGTTCTCTTTATTACATTGCATGTATATAACTTTATTTTAGTGGATTTACAGGTTTTTCGTGTCTTAGATTCTATATTATTAGTATTGATTTGGATTGTACTCTCCATAAATAGAAAAACTTCGGTGAAAATCGCAATTTTACAAAATCTCTCTGTGACAAAAAATTTTTAATTATCGCTTGATGAGGGTACAGTCGCTCAAAAAAATCCGAACACCATGTTTGAGTACAGAATTCAGAAAAAATATCTGGCAGCGATTTTTTTAGAAATTAAATTAAAGGAAAAAAAATAAATTTAATTAAATTAAAGTAAAAAATTAAATTAAAGAATTAAATTTAAAAAAGAAATTAAATTAAAGGATTAAATTAAAAAAATTAAATTGAAGTAAAAAAAGCCATTAAAAATCGTTGTCAGCCTAATTTCTAAAAAAATCGTTGTCAGCCTAATTTCTAAAAAAATCGTTGCCAGTTATTTTTTCCGAATTCTGTAATCAACAATAGTGTTAAGATATTTTTTGAGCGACTGTACGTCACTTTGCAATTATTGAATTAATGATATTTCGTCTTGTTTCAAAGAAGTTATTTTATCGAAAATTACCAGCACTTTAATCGGAAGACTTCTTTTTTCTTTTTTCGTCTCTCGGCTTTCTTTATCAGTTTATTGTATTCCTGTGTACATCTTGCAAAATCGTTCTGAACGTTATCGAAGCACTCGATTCCGGAAAAGAATTCTGAAAAACAAAATCCTACTTTAGATAAATTGATAACTGACTGGATATTAATGATAGCAATACTTATCTCTCACTGCAGTTAAAAATGTCAGATACGGTAATTGATAGAAATTGTGTAAAACTTTCATTAATACGCCAAAGCTTATTAATATTGATATATTTTAATTATATTAAATTTCATAATACTGTTACTAATATATTTTTTGTATTAGAATTAATTTTTTTGAAAAATTACTTATAAATTAATAGTTAAATATATTCTATGTAATTATTCGCAGATTTTTAATCACCTAAATTTAAATCGTATTTTTCTATAGCCACTAAAACTTTGTACAGTCCCTGTACTTTCTACTGTTTTAAAATATATTTTCAGTTCAAGCAGCATCAATACGTTTTGGGATCTGCCTTGTTTAGTCACTAAAAATTGGTGTCTTCCATGTTTGCCATCTAAAATGGCAATCCGCTAAATTTAACGATAAAAATGGTATCCGTAGCTATTTAATGGTTGAGTGAGGGTCTTTTTTATCTCTGAGCGGCACTTTCTTGCACACAATGGGCTAAATAGTCAGCTCACAAATACCCCAAGGGCTCAGACAAAGTATGGGGAAGGGGACACATTGGAGAGATGTTAGGAAACGGAGCCTTCCGTCTAGGCTATTCAGCGCGTTCTTTAAAGTGCAAAAGGTCATCTCTCGCACATATGACCACGACTTAACATTCCATCCGTCGGACGGCTGCTTTTCAAAGTCCATTTGTATCCCCCTTTCTGAAGCCATTTAAGAACCACTGTATTAGAACGGAGCAAAAGTAAACTTTTTATGTGAGCAATTTCCAGTCACAGAATAAAGAAGAAGAAAAGAAAGTGAAAAACCCGAAAGTCCATGAAAAGTGTGTGGGGGCGGGGGAGGGTAACATCGCGTCCGGTTTTACCTCAATTTCAGTTTTTTTTAACGTTTCTTAGAAAACATGGGCAAATATATATATGTTTGATATATGTTTTTACCTTTCTTCCGGTTATTCCATTCGCAAAGGAACGAGCCACAGCCCCCTTGGCCCAACAATAGATCTGCATGTATGCATCTATGTATGTATGACCCTTCTCGGAACTTAATCTATGTTTTGCTTCAGTTGCTGTAAAACCTTGCTTACATACACTAAGGTGCAGGCCCGGATCTAGAATATGCAAATAAAAAAATGGGAGGGTGAGTACAGTCGCTCAAAAAAGTATCCGAACACTATGGTCGATTACAGAAGTCAGAAAAAATATCTGGCAACGATTATTTTAGAAATTAGTGATCTGGCAACCTTCGTGTCACGTGACGTTTCGTGTCACGTCAACCTTCATGTCACGTGACACGAAGGTTGCCAAATCACTAATTTCTAAAATAATCGTTGCCAGATATTTTTTTCTGACTTCTGTAATCGACCATAGTGTTCGGATACTTTTTTGAGCGACTGTACAAGAAAAAACAATCAAGCCAGAAAAAGGGAAAAATTGGGGTGGTAAGCAAAAAAACACGCTGGATGGCTTTGGCAAGAGGCTACCATCTGTCACCTAACAGCTGTCCAGTGGGTCCCATCCCCTAATTTTCTCTGAGCCCTCGGGGTTGACCTGGCCACTTATCACATTGTGTGTACGAGTAAAAAAGTAAAAATGGATTTCCATTACGGTATAGCATTGCCCCCTCTCATTTTAGTGGTCTTCAAACAATTTCCTCAAAAATGCATGAAATATATATAAATTGAGCAATTTTTTGCTTGTATTACCCTTAATAGCATTCTCGTGATGGCTCAATCCCCCCCCCCCACCATCATACACACACCACCCCATAAATCCCGCCCTCCTAAAGGGGTAAGAATAATTTAGGAAACTTACTAAAAATTCCTTAAAATATTTTGCTTACGTACTTCAGGATGAACACAAATTGTGTAAAAGAAAAAAAAATATTTTGCTTCTTTCGTTATAAACAATATTTTTTTGAAAAAATTCCTGTTAAAAACTTACATACAGCGTAAATATTACTTATTTTAGTTCCATACTGATATGCTACAATATCATTGGTTTAGTTACTGAAATTTCAATAGCATTATTCAGTACAGCAATACGAAACAAAATGCTTCGGTGTAATGAGTATCTCCAGAAAATCGAGACAGAAAACAATGGTTTTCCACTATATATTATCTCTATTCTGTGCTAAAATCATCTTATTTTTCCTCTCACATACTAGCTTGACGTTTAAATACAATCGAGACATTTCCAAACTATTTTGAACATCAATGCCCATGAGTATGTGCTCTTTTTTTCATTGCTAGGGAAATGAAAATAAATGTCATATGACTTGTTTGGGTTTTTTCTTTCTCTTCAAATGTATATCATTACTTTATCTGCCTCCATTACTGCTTCAACGACTGATGCCTATAATTCAAACTAACTGATGCTAGTTCCGATGGCAGTGCAGGTACTTTTGATTCAGAGGCTCATTATCCGTTGATTTATGACTGGAAGTTTAATGGTGCGCTTCGTCTTAATGCCGTTGGATCGATGGTTATTTAGTTAATGGTTTTAAATTTTGTTCTTCAATTGCTGAAATCGCACGAATTTCCTTTACTACCTTTCCTGTCAAGTTTTAGAAACTGCTCAGAAAGGATTTTATTTCTTCTTTGGCTATCGCTCTTGTATTGATCAACGCGTGTCTGAAGTTGTTAGATGCAAGTTGACGGGTAATAAAAGTTTCTGAGAAATTTTCTGCTTCTTCTTTTATTTTGTTTACAGAGTCATGCAGCGGTGGGGGGCGGGGGTGGCTCAGTCGGTAGCGCGCCAGGCTCGTAATCTGTAGTTCCCAGGTTCGAGTCCCAGCTGGGTCAGCGTTGAGATTTATCTCCGCAAAAATTCCCCGCCCTGCCCACGGTCAGTAGGGGACGCCGATGGGCTTGGAAAGGCCGCCGTCCGTCGGATGGGACATTAAGCCGTGACCCAGTGTGCGGGAGAGCCATACCCTGTGCGCGTTAAAGAACACGCTGGATGGCCTTGACGGGAGGCTATCATCTGTCTCCCAACAGCTGTTCCAGTGGGTCCCCTCCCCCAACCTTCTCTGAGCCTTCGGGGTCCTTGTGACCTGGCCATTTAGCCCATGGTGTGCAAAAAAGTGCCACTCAGAGGTAAAACAACCCAACCCTTGCAGCGGTTGCTACACGAATGCTTTGACGAAATCAGCAGGCACGATATACACGTGTCTAAAAGATGCAAAGACAAAATATGGCAAATGCAGTAAATGCACAGATTACTTGTTGATATAGAATTCGAGAAATAATTTGCGGAAAAAATAAGTTTCTTCTATGAGTGGCACTCGAACTCCAACCTCCCAATTACATTGAGGTGGGGGTGGCTCAGTCGGTAGCATCTGCAGTTCTCAGGTTCGAGTCCCAGCTAGTCCAGCGTTGAGATTTATCTCCGCAAAACTCCTCGTTGTGCCTTCGGTCAATAGGGGACATCAATGGGCTTGGAGAGGCCGCCGTCTGGCAGATGGGATATTATGTTACGGTCATGTGTGCAGGAGAGACACACCCTGTGAAGGTTAAAGAGCACGCTGAATGGCCTTGACAGGAGGCTACCATCTGTTTCCTAACAGCTGTCCAATGTGTTCTATCTCCCAACCATCTCTGAGTCCTCGTGGTATTTGTGACCTGGCCAATTAGCCCAGTGTGTGTGCAGAAAAAAAGTGTCACTTAGAGATAAAACAACCCAACCCAATTATTTACCAGGTGTTTTAACCACTAAACTATCAGCATTCCATCATTTATCCACTAATTGAGATTTTTGATCACCTGCAAAATTCATTTTTTTCCACAATAGTTTTTTTCTAATTATATGCAAACCGATAATCTGTTTATTTGCTATTGATTGATTATTGCATTAATAACGCTTTAGCGTGAGTGAATTCTTTATTCACATCTATAGTGAGCAATATTGGAGCATTGCCTTTCCTGATCACAGATGGCGCAATGAGCAACAAGGTCGGGTAGATTTAAAAGTCACGCTTAGTGGATAAATGACGAAGCTGGGGGAAGTTTAGTAGATAGAACACTTGACAAGTATCTGGGAGACGTTGTTTTGAGTTCTTCTCACAGATAAAACTCATTTTTTTCCACAAAAGTATTTCTTTAATTATGGAAAATATCTGATGAAATTCAATGAAATATAATTTAGAAGTTTAATTCTTTTACCTCCAAGTGGAACGTTTTTCACCCAATATGCTAAATAACCAGGCCAAAAGGAGTCCAAGAACCTAGAGAATGTCGAGAAAGGGAATCCACTGGACAGAAGACAGATGAAAAACTCTGGTCAAAGCTATTCAGGGTTCTCTTTAAAGTATACAGGGTATGGCTCTCCTGCACAAGAAACCATAGTTTAACATCCATACGATGGACGGCGATCTTTCTAACCCCATATATCTTCTCTTTCTCAACGAGGACAGAAAGGGGTAAGTGGAAAAACCCTCAAAGCAGGCACAGTTCAGACTCCAACCTGGGAATATCAGATTATGAATTGTCACTTTACTGATTGAACCAACCGCCCCCTACTTTAGAGGTTTATCTTTATAAGAACACGGAGAAAAATATACTGCGCAAATTTGGCGAATCATGAGACCGTGAAGAGCCAGAAGAAGTGACAGATTTGAATGATCCAATGTTTGAACAGAGTTTATTTTCACCCTTAAAAACAAAACGTTCCTAACGAGGTCTCGTGTCACGAATGATGCTATTTTAAAGGGCAGAGGGAAGTAAATTCCCCACTAGACACGAGAGCTATTCTAAGCAACGAGACTTTAAAATTCCACGAGTGCTATTCTGAGCTCGTGGAAGTTCTGTAAGGAAGTTGAGGTCCACCAAATATCTCTCGGTCCACTAAAATCCACTAAAACAGTGGTTCTAAATCATTTTGATATCGAGGCTGTTTTAATTCTTTTTTTTAAAGCCTTAAGATCCAATGGGTGTCTTTGGCTCTCAGTTTAAGAAGCACTGCTCTAGATTGAGATGTTTACTTTTGTGCGGCGCTTTGCTGAGCACGTCGAGCCAAATCGGCAGGTCATAAGGATCCCAAGGACTCAGAGCTGGGTAGGAGAAGAGGATAAATTGGACAGGACAAAAAAAAATAACAGCGTTTTCATTCATTACATGGAAACAGGCACGGATATAGAAAACAATGAAGGAGGAGGGAGCAAGAGACTAAATCGAGCCGGGAAAATAATGACAACGATGACGTTGGTGGTGGTGGTGGGGGGGGGGGGGCAAGGGACTAGATTTCCATCATAGTACTTCCTTCTAAGTTTCAGAAATCTTTAAAAAAATTCTTGAAAAATGAATGAAAAAGCCATAAGTTCAATAATTTTTTGCTTTTATTACCCTTACCAGCCTTCTCGGAGGGGGAGGGGAGATTCCCCCCCAAAGATTTGAACCTGTGTGGAAATCTCACATCTTACAGATAACGTGACTGGAAAATGTTTCAGATATTTTATAGTTAGTCCAGAATTCAACAAATTGTCACATACACTCTGTTGACAAAACGTTACTACCCTATGTTAGCCAGTGTTTATGCTAATGGCATTCCCGTGTTATGCTAAAGGTAAGCCAAATAAGAAACTCGATGTTCTGAAGGATATTTTTTTGGTAATGCGGCTGAAGTGAAATTTAAGTTAGATTTATTGCAGTGTGAATTTTATCAATTTTCGCTCATAATTAAAGAGTTATGGAAGCTTTAATATTTAGCTGCAATAGTTACCTTCCTTAAGAATTTGCGTACATCTAAGAAACTGATCAAAAGATAAAGTTAAGTGAAATAAAAGTCTAAATCCCATGTTCCGAAATGTGATTAAAATTCACATCGCAGAATTAAAAGAAATCACATTAGTTCTTTAATTTATGTTAACAAAAAATTAAAAATTCTCATATTAAAAAGTAAATTAGATGACTAAAGAAGTTTTATAACACATTTACAGTTGCAAAATAATGAAATGTTTCAAATATATTAATTATATCGTAATATGCATAACTTATATATATATATACAATTAATATATGAATCTATACATTTATAAATAATTGGATAAGTTTTATTCTGTTTCAGTAACTACATATTTATTTTTCTAGGTCGCACAGCCTTGGCTATTTGTGGTAGGGGGTGGCTCAGTCGGTAGAAAGTCAGACTCATAATCTGCAGTTTCCAGGTTCCAGCTCCACCTGGGCCACGTTGAAATTTATCTCCCCGTCCTGCCCTCGGTCAGTAGGGGACGCAAATGGGTTTGGAAAGGCCGCCGTCCGTCGGTTGGGACATTAAGTCGTGGCTCCGTGTGAGGGAGAGCCATACCCTGTGCATGTTAAAGAACACGCTGGATGGCCTTGACGAGAGACTACCATCTGTCTACCAACAACTGTCCAGTAGGTCTCCTCCCCCTAACCTTCTCCAAGTCCTCGGGGTCCTTCTGACCTGGCCATTTAGCCCATTGTGTGCAAAAAAGTGCTGCTCAGAGGTAAAACTATTGGACCTAATATTGATGCTTCAACATTGTTTCTTACGTTAAAATGTAGCAGTGGAGAATACAAAACAAATAACATCCCGAGCAAATTAAATGAATGCAAAAAATTTTACATAAATGTGCAAATTACGTTTTATTTGAAAACAATCACAAATGAAAGCAAACTATTTTAAAACTGCAACGAGTAAAATAAGATTTGCCACAAGACAACTTACGATCACGGAAATCTCTCTGCTCCGAACACAAATCTCGAATGAAAAATTCAACTTCTTGGCTATAAATAAAGTAAACTTCACCTTCAACAGCTGTTCTTGGGCATGTCGCAGATATATTCCTCAGACATATTAAAGATTCTTCCAAATGCCTGAAATAAATATTCTTTCTGTCATAAAGAACGGTTCATTTTTTTTAAGATTTTGAAATCGAAAGTCAGAACATTATGCAAATCAATTGAAGAATGTTAATTAAGTTTTAATAGATATTAAACATTTATGATTACAATCAAATTTTGGTTTAAAATGGTTTTTTAAAACGAAATGCTAGCTATCGACTCACATGACTGTTTGTTCGATTAAACACATTTTTTCCGCGACTTCTCTACCGTCGTTCATATAATTGTATTTAACGTTCATATAATTGTATTTAACTTTCATATAATTGTATTTAACGTTCATATAATTGTATTTAACGTTCATATAATTGTATTTAACGTTCATATAATTGTATTTAACGTTCATATAATTGTATTTAACTTTCATATAATTGTATTTAATTTTCATATAATTGTATTTAACGTTCATATAACTGTATTTAACGTTCATATAATTGTATTTAACATATAGCAAGACACTTCTGATGCTCTTCTTGTTTCACCTTTTCTTACCTATCCTTGTTCACAAAATCACCACTTCGAAAAAGATTTGCCTATTCAAATTAGTGTGTTTTAACAACTATAATACGTAATACATTTCTAAACGATAGAGAACATTTTAATTTTTGCTGACCGATGACAATATGGGCATATACAAATTTACCATGATTGGTTAAAGATCACAACTCTTCATGTGCCGAGTAGAAACTCCTTTTACATTATTTTATGCATACGTAATTAGCAGCAACTCTTGTAAAGATACAGTTAGTCAGCTTCGTTATTCAACAAAAAATTTTATTAAAAATCAATTTCTCTTTTTCAGCAATGTGTCTTTTCCTAATAGTGAGTATTGAGTGAATACGTATTAATTATTTTCCGCTTTCTTTCTAGTTGTTAAACTATCTGGAGAAAGGATGATCCCTACCCGTTAGCCTTTTTTCCATCAAGAGTATTAGATCTTTGTTCCTATTTTAGTCCTTTTCTAAATAAAGCACTTTTTAACCTTCCTTTTTTTGTTTTAACTTTCTTCCTTTTTCAGTTGCATTATGTACTCATTTAGAGGTAAGCCGAAACAAAAAAGAATTAAAATTGTCTCGGGAATATTTGAATTCAGAATTCTTCCAGCTATATATTTAAAAAGTGCTCCAGTTATGTGTTTATAAATTAGAAAAGGTTTATACATTTGAATAGAAAGATAAAGTTAATGAAACTGAATCTAGTTGTCCTTAATGAAAAGTACCCTTTAATTAAATAATTAATTAGGTTCATCATTTTGTTTAAATTGTACATTTTTTTATAGTTAGCCTGAAATTAATAAGTTAAAAGCAATTCTTCAGAACAACTGTTAATTTTCGTTTTGTTACTCATAACTTGTGACATTTAAAGAACTTAATTTAAAAACCTGTAGATCTTTAAATTATTTTATTGCAGAAGAGCAATGCTAGAATTATGGTTATAAAATGACTATGGATACTTAATTTAAACGAAAACACATAAAATAAAAATAATTAATTCCATAAGCTAATAATATAGTTGGAATTGAATGTGCCTTTTACATTATTCTATGCATACGTGCTGAGTAAGAAACCTTTTTGCATTTTTGTACATTTCGTATATTAAGTTCTACACTATGCATTAAATATATAGAATAAATAACATTTGTTCGTACCAACAAGATTTCATAGATTACCATTATGTTTACCTATGTACAAGTGAATGTGAATAAATATTATATATTATTTGAAAAACAGACCATATTAAGGTTAAATGTAACACAAATTCCCTGGCACAGTCGATGTGCCTCTTTCTGCATGCTATTTTTAAAATATGAAAGTAATACAGAGAAACCACCATACAATATTCTTGGCAACATTCAAGAAGAGTTCAGATGTGAATCCTACTCCTGAATTTCCACCGTTAATCGGATGGGAGTTCAGCAGTTACCCCTTATGCAAGAGAGCCATGTTCTGTGCCGGTTAAAGAACATGCTAGAGGCCTTGACGGGAAATTACCATCCTCCTAACAGCTGTCAGAAAATGCTGGGGGAAAAGGACAGCTGTCCTAACAACTGTCCCTTCCCCCAACATTCTCTGAGTCCTTGGAGTGCTTGTGACCTAGAATTTAGCACACTGTTTCAAAAAAGTGCTACTCAGAGGTAAAACAACGAAACAACTTGAATTTCATACTTTATTTAAATTTTTAATTTATCATACATCTATATTTTTTTGTACTATGCGTAAAACCCGCATTCTATTAATAAAGCAGTATGGCAAACATTTATTAATACAAGATATCAATGGATATAAGTGAGGAAATTCGGAAAAATTTGTCATAAGTGAGCAGTTTTACCACAAGCAAGAACAAATGTATTTATGAGAGTGAAGGAGACAAATGTGAAAATGTGGCCGTCCTTCATATGGGATATGAAGCCTTGGTCTACATGCAGGAGAGCCACACCCTGTTTACGTTAAAAAACACGCTGGATGCGCTTGACGAGAGCCTTCCATCAGTCCGTTAACAGCTGTCCAGTGAGTCCTCTTTCCCAACCTTCTCTGAGCCTTTGGAGTCCTAGTGACCTGGCCATTTAGTCCATAATGCACAAAAATTCCCATCTGAGGTATAGTAACGTCCGAATTTTATGAGTGAGGATGTTTAAAATTAAATATCGTCATTCTTCAATAAATATTTATTTTAAAATCTGAACTTACTAATGTGACTTCATAATATTATTAAAATATTTAAAATTTTAAAATCATTTCTGCTGATCTTTGCCGTTTAACAAATGAACAAATTGGTTAGAATTCGCATCAAGCCCAAAATCTAGGATGAGAGGAGGCGAAGAGACTATGTCTCCCCTCCCCCCTGCACTCAGGGTCGAATTAAACGATTCTAGATGGGACCGGGGGACCTAAAGATTTTTGCTCCCTCGCCATTTTATCAGAAATGAAACATAAATAAATGAGCAAATAAATAAAAGCACCGATTTTATATCATCTTTCTTTGAGCATTGTTGTTATTAATTTAAAATTTCGCAGAGGTTCAAAAATATGTAATTTTATTTTAAATAATGTTAGTTATTAATATTAAAAGACTCCTTTTCTTTGAGTACCCCTCTCCCCTTTAAACCTGTCTTGCCTCCACTAAGGTAGTTTTAACAACCGAAACAGAGATGAAATAATAATATATATGCCACAAGTGTATTTTCTTGAAAACAATACCAAAATAGCTAGAGAAAAAATATATAATACACTGTTGAACTACAATGTTCTTAAAAGCCAAAGACAAACGGAACATTGTTATAAGCCCGGACCAAAACAAAAAATTGGCTATCGGGGAGTTGACTGAATTCAACATTATATACCCTTATACGTTATATAAGTTTATTGCTTTTTCCGTTCCACGAAGGTTAGCAAAAAGCTCAAGGTTTAGGTGAGGGTAAATGGGACATAGCATCTTTGTTCAACCTATATTTGATCTTGCACGCAATAAATAAAAACATAGAAATACCCCCTCAAGCATCTGCTTGCCAGAGAGGTCTGATAGGGTTGGGTTGTTTTACCTCTGAGCGGCACTTTTTTGCACACCATGGGCTAAATGTCCAGGTCACATGGACCCTGAAGGCTCAGAGAAGGTTGGGAGAGGAGACCCACTGGAAAAGCTGTTGCGACACAGATGGTAGCCTCCCGTCAAGGTCATCCAGCGTCTTCTTTAACGTGAACAGCGTAGGGCTCTCCCACACACGGAGCCACGGCTTAACGTCCCATCCGACGAACGGCGGCCTTTCCAAGCCCGTCGGTGTCCCCTACTGACCGTGGGCAGTGAAGGGGAATTTTGCGGAGATAAATCTCAACGTTGACCCAGCTGGGACTCGAACCTGGGATCTGCAGATTACGAGCCTGGCACGCTACCGAATGAGCCAACCCGCCCCGGTCAGACAGGAGTCTGTCAGTTTATACGCCACAGTAGAAGATCTGTGAGCATGGCGGAAAAAAGCGACACGAACATCCATGCCTTATCCTGGGCTGGAACCCAGGTCCCTTTTTTGATCAGTAGCCAAGAGTGCTAACTACTCGGCCACGGGACAGCTTCTGCATGCAATTGATCCATATAATGCGCTACAAAAGATCGAGATCGTTTATTAAAAATGAGTCTTAAGCACTTACTGGCAAATTTTATCGAGTTCCGCCTCATCATGGACGATAACCAAGCTTTCTTGCTTGCTGGGTCTAATCAGTGACAGTAATTCGATGCAGGTTTCAAGGTCATCTGAACCGCAGGCTTTCACGGCCGGCGTCTGCATAACTAAGAAAGCAAAAATGCAGTAATCAACAGAAAGTAGAATGAAAACCGTTATTTAAAAATGACACTCCGGAACTAAATTAGCATATTATTGAACGCGTTCACAGCAATTGCTGAGAATGTGCGCGCTGACGAAGAAAGAAACGGAAAAATGGGAGGGAAATTTATAAAGAATTCACAACAGTCTTGGGAAAAATCAGTTGTTGCTTACGTGTAAACATTTATTAAAGAGTTCATGAATCTTAAGAAGCTGCGGAACGAAAACATGATGGAGTTTATTTATAGCGCGTTGAAAAGATAATTAAAGCATTCAAGAGAGGAGAAAATGGAAGTACTTGCTGGTGGATTAGCTTTTCACGTTTTACGGATGATGATTTTGTTTCACACATCGTTTAGTGAAAAATTGTACAGCACAATTTAGCTTCTAAGGAGGTGACGGCTCTAATTGCCATCTAGTGAGGCTAATTCAAACAGCGAATTAAAATACGCATACTAATTAATTGCTAAAATAATAGCAGTTCTTAAATAATTCTATACTTATTAGAGACTATTGGAATTTTAAATAATTCTATTAAAAGGTAAGTGAATCGGTAGTTTAAAAAACGAATCGATAAATATAATAGTGATTATTATTATTATTCATCGTTGTCGTCGTCGTCGTTGTTGTCATTATTATTATTAT
Source organism: Ryuthela nishihirai (assembly GCA_038380435.1). Lineage (NCBI taxonomy): Eukaryota > Metazoa > Arthropoda > Arachnida > Araneae > Heptathelidae > Ryuthela > Ryuthela nishihirai. The sequence goes on from JAWZYU010000020.1 coordinate 51,375,839, forward strand.
AATCATTACTAGACGTCTTTGTTCTCAATTTTATTATTATTGTCGTTATCGTCGTTGTTGTCATTATTACTATTGTCGTCGTTTTCATTATTACTATTGTCGTCATTGTCATAATTATTATTGTAGTCATTGTCATAATTATTATTGTCGTTGTTGTCATAATCATTATTGTCGTCCATGTTGGCAATTTTATTATTATCGTTGTTGTCATTATTTTTATCCCCGTCGTTGTTGTTGTGGTGATTATTATTATTATTATTATCGTCGTCGTCATTATCATTAACAGCATTAATTATTTTATTATTATTATTACGTTTCAAAATCTGCATAATTATAACCGAGGTATTCCCAAAATCGACTCCTTATGAGAACATAGAAAATATATCATGGAACGTTTTGCCGAAAAAAAAATGTTCTGTAGTACTCTACCTCATCAAATTCGCCTCATCTCGTGAACTTCAATATGGTCCATCGCCTTATGCAAAATTTTCCTCTTTAAGCACGTACAGATTATTTTCAATTGCTCTATAACAGAATGCTAAACTTATTTGTATTTTAATACAAAAGTTTTAATACAAATATTTTGTTTCATTAAAAAGACTGTCTGTTTTATTGTCGTAGTATACGAACATTATTTTTAAATCACATGCATTTTACTTTTTTACAAAAGACAGAGATGAGCCCGAATTCAGTTTTCCGAGCCCGATTTGAGGGAAAGTTTTCTTTGACGTATCGTAAGACATATAAACAGAAACACCTGTCGCTAATCATTTATTTTATTCTTATATTAATAATTAAAATCATTTTATGGGGATCCCGTGGCAGAGTGGTTAGCGCGCTTGGCTACTGATCTACGGGACCTGGGTTCGAGCCCCGGGTAAGGCATGGATATTCGTGTTGTTTTCTGCTGAGGTCCTGCCATCCTCTCAGATCTTCTACTCAGGCATATAAACTGACAGGCTCCTGTCAGACCTCTGTGGCAAGCAGCTGATTGAGGGGGTATTTATTTTATTTTATGGGGAAGTTAAAAAGTTAATGTTATTTGGAATGAAAAATATTAGAAATACTAATAGAAACTGAAAGCTCGTGGTTAACATCTTTATAAACGCAAAGAGCCATTCGCTTATTAAAGAGAAAGAATGCATAAAAGATAATCAAAAGAAGCAAGGCGCTTATTTTGAATTACCAAAGACTGATTAAAAAATGGGTAGTGATCAAGGGGACCTGGATTCGATACTCGGGTAAGGCATGTATGTTTTGTTGTCTTTCTGCCGAGGTCCTGCTCACAGACCTTCTACTATGGCGTTTAAACTAACAAGTTGCTGTTAGACCTCTGTGGCAAGCAGCTGTTTGAGGGGCTTTTCATTTTATTTTTTAATTATTTATTTATTTATTTATTTATTATAATGAAAAAATGTTTTTTTTTTAATTACAAGAAATGTTTCAAATTTAAATTCTTCTGAGCGCGAACGCGAAATCGCCCCTACTATTTTGAGCCCGAAGTCGTCTCTAACATAAGACAAATTTTCACTTTTACGCTCAGAGGGTACTAGAGCAATCAATAATCATTATTTTCTGTAGATAGTATTCAAAGACGACTTTGCTAAAGAAAATGAGCTACTTTGGTCCTAAACTTGCGTCATATTTTCATACTTCTCCGTGTTGAAGAGAGCCAACATTGGGAATATCATAATAAAGAAGGTGGTCGTATTTTGTTGTTCTCACACACTGAAATTATATCAATACGAAATACAGCATCATTGCTAAATTTATAGCAAGCCTTCATAGCAAACCCTTGTATAAATAAATAAAATTATAGTTATAGTATAACAATGAGTATGAAATAAAACACTGACTTTGTTATTGGATCTAGCGACTTTTGAGCTCTCATGGTGTACCCCAAAAAATTTTACCGCGTACCACCAAAGGGTACGCGTACCGCACTTTGAGAACTCCTATTCTAGTGGATTGAACAACTATGCATGAACTTGTAGAAAGTTGAGCAACTATGACTTAACTTATGGAGGGGTGAGCAACTATGCCTGAAATTGTAGAGGACTGAGCAACTAGTAAACGATTGAGATTAGTACTGTCAAAAATATATTTGAATAAATCAGTTGTTACTTCTCTAGCCTGCCTTCTAATGTCATTCAAATGCGAAACATAGAGAGGACTGCAATCTCAACGGCTTTCTTAAATTTCAGGTTTTGATATAAAATAATGTAACATTCAATAAGCAAGTTGAATATGCTATCAAGGTTTAAAATGATTAGCGCGCCTCGATCATAACCGTGAATAAGAGAATTTCACCTCACGAATACTGAATAAATGGTTATTAAAAGTTTAGCGCCAGTAAGCGACTTCGCACATACCGAGTTCGCGAATGCCTTATACATAAGACAAACGTTTAACTTTCGCAGTCACAGACTACTAGATCTACCAATAATCACTAGATGGTATTCAAGAAGGCCTTTGCTAAAGAAAATGAACTACTTTGGTCGTAAACAAGCATTATATTCGTATTCTTCTCTGATGAAGGGGGTTAGGAGGGAGAGTCTCAGTTGGTAGCGTGCTAGGCTCGTAATCTGCAGTTCCCATGTTCGAGTCCCAGCTGCGCCAGTGTTGAAATTTATCTCCGCAAAACTCCCCGCGTTGCTCTCGGTCAGTAAGGGACACCGATGGGTTTGGAAAGGTCGCCGTCCGTCAAATGAGACGTTAAGCCGTGGCCTCATATGCGTGCTGGATGGCCTTGACGGGAGTCTACCTTCTGTCTCCTAGTTGCTATCCAGTCGAAACCCTTCCCACAACCCTGGGAGGGGGGGGGGGGTCCTTGTAACCTGGCCATTTATTCCTTTGTGCGCAAAAAGCGCTACTCAGAGGTAAAACAAACTAACCCATATATTCAACTGTATTGAAGAGAGTTAACATTGAGAGGATGATCATAAAGGAGGTGCATAGATTGTTGTTCTCGCATACCGAAAATTTATCAACACAAAATACAGTATCATTGTCAAATTTTTAGGAAGTCTTCATAGCAAAGGCTCGTTTTTTTTTTGCAATGCGAAACCTAACATGATATCTTCTAAAAGAAAGCTTACTTCTACTCCTTTAAAAAAATGAAAAATTTTATGAAAATCATTGGAGTAATATTTTTTGGAAAATCACTCTTTTATAAAAGTTACTCTTTTTGTCCAAAAATACAATTTTAGTTCAGTAACCGTTTAAAAGCAAGAAATGTGCACAAACCGACAGAGGGACCGGCAGACAATATTTCCAAGAAGCTTTTCGAGAGTTCAGACACCCATGAAACTAATTCCCAATTGGAAATCTCCAGATCGATTATTATTTTGGCAATCACGATATTTTCTGCATATTTAGTACGGGAATGCAGAAAACAAAAACCCCACAAAGCTGTCGACAGGAAAACGATACGTTTACAATTATGTCACGGGAATCTATCACAGCAATAAAACGCGCCAGTGGGTAAAGGTAGAGGTTCCGCAGCCAAAAAATCGATTGCGTCACCCAGCAGGTACCTTCCTTCTACACTGACCTTTGGTATATTAGCAACACCTACAATACTCGCTGTGCCTTTGCTCATGTCCCCCTCCTCTCTAACTTCGCTCCCGCCCTCCGCCTCCTTTTCTCCAGACTCTTCCGCTTCAGACTCAAGAGACCAATCAGTTAAGTGCATTGTCAGCAAACTGCGCTTCTACTCCGATCTCGTTTCCATCGAGCGCAGGATGCTGTGGCTGTTTAGGAGCCGAGCTTAACTCTTTCTAACAGCTCAGCTCCTTAATTTCTGCATTTGTGGTCAAGGCATATCGATAATGCACGTATCTTTATATCGGGAGAAACCATCTGCAATTCTCTGTTTGGGGAGCGTATTATGGGCTGGCGTGATCAGAATTTCTGAATGGAAATTATTAGCTTGTGGAAGTTTCGCCCGCCCATCGTGGTGGTTAATGATGACTAATGCGTCTCTTCACTTTACAGCTGGCTCTTTCCTCTCTAATGCTGAAGCACGCCAAGTAATAGAATTACATCTTCTTCTCACGTAGAAAAAAAGAAACGGGACGGCGAATGCCGGCGCTGATTATTACAGTTCCTTTGCAAATGAATTTGCGAAGTTCAGTATGCGCCAAATTAAATGGTATGAAACTAGTTACTATGTATATTTTATTGCGTAGTAATCTGCATATAATTTAGCGAGAAGAAGAAATAAATTAATTTGATGGAGGGGTGATATCTTGGGCAATGAAAAGGATGGATCTTTCCATGTTCCTCACCAAGAGACGTATCGAATGCAATTTTGTATAAATTGAAAATTTTTGTTTGGAAAGCAAAAAACCTTATAGAATCGAAAACTTTTTTTAATAAATGTCTGGATTTCTGCGAAATGTGGAGTGTATGTCATTTCAATTTTTGTCCTATTAGTTTTCTCATTGGCGTGGTGGTATCGCGTTATCTCGCTGTGACGCTGCAAGGGTTTGGGTTCAAGTCCCAGAGTAGAATGGTTCATGTAAGTGATTGTATCGAAAATCAGGAGAAGTCTACTAGAACTTCTAATTTATATCCATTCTTTGTGTAGAGGAGTACCTTCTCTTAAACATTTTTTTAAAAAATAGAAAAACACGATGCTTTTATTTTGTCTTCTAAAGGTAGACATTAAAATTTTTGTTTTTAATTGATGAAAGAACAAAAGTTTTTTTTGTGTTTTAAAGGGACTAATGCAATATTACGACTCGCATTCTTCGATATTCCGTTGTTTTGAATTTCTACCGTTAGAGAACGTTAAAATGTGAAAAATTTCGAAACCTTAATATTCTGAGTATTCTATTTATACATTTGACATTTGAAAGATAGAACGTGGTGCTAAAGATATTTACACTGGCATGATCAAACAGTTTCTTTCCCCAGGAGGGGTAAGAAAAACTAAACTTTTCAGTTTTAAGAGAAAACTGAAGAATTCTTTTTTTGACTTAATATTATTATTATTCACAATTTCCAAATCACCCATTAGTTAAAAACTCCACGGTTAGAACTCACTAAAATTTTAAAATAAAAAAACTTATTCCCTTTGGAAACGAGCATTTTATATTTCTAAGCGATTTCTGGTTGTTAACATTTGTCGATTTAATTCCGTAGCCTAGTTGTTTCAGTCTTTTCCTAAAAGAATTGGCGACTCGTGAGTTTCTAAATAGGTAGGGTCGGCAGAATAATATACACAGAGAAACCAAGTAGTCAAGAGCGGCGATGTGCTCTTGTGAAAGTGCGCAACGTAGGTGATTTCCGGCGCTAACTCCAATTATATCTTCGGTGAAAAAGGGAATATTGATTGGATGAGAAAAGAACATATATATGTATGTGCAATAAAATTCCCATATATATATTGTAGCTTATGTCAGGCATGTAGCCTAGGATTTAGTTTCGGGGAGGGGGATTCGAGTATTTAGCCTCTGGGGTGGAACTTAGAGCTTTTTAGGAGTCGGGGGTGGCTCAGTTGGTAGCGCGCCAGGCTCGTAATCTGTAGTTCCCAGGTTCGAGTCCCAGCTGGGTCAGCGTTGAGATTTATCTCCGCAATATTTTCTCGCCCTGCCCACGGTCAGTAGGGGACACCGATGGGCTTGAAAAGGCCACCGTCCGTCGGATGGGATGTTAAGCCGTGGCCCCGTGTGCGGGAGAGACATACCCTGTGCACGTTAAAGAACACGCTGGATGACCTTGACGGGAGGCTACCATCTGTCTCCCAACAGCTGTTCCAGTGGGTCCCCTCCCCCAACCTTCTCTGAACCTTCGGAGTCCTTGTGGCCTGGCCATTTAGCCCATGGTGTGCAAAAAAGTGCCGCTCAGAGGTAAAACAATCCAATCCAATAGAGCTTTTTAGTAATATTTCGCGCTGCTAATTAAGGCGCGCAAGACAGTTTCGAGTATATTACCTCACTGAATGCTTATTGAAATGAAATAAAACGGGCAAATATTTTAGAGACAAATATCCATGTAAAATATAAATTTTTATTATTTATTCCATTTCGGAGTTTAATGTTTTAGTATATATATACTGTAGAAATGTTGGTGGGGCCGGCACCTCTGATCCCTAATGATGAGCCGCCACTGTCTAAAAGAGTTGACACTTTATAACGATTTTTTCAACTTTTAGTATTTCTATCTAGTAATAATAAAAATAAATCTTATTAGATTCACATAAGAGTCTGTTATTCCCAACTCTATGCTGAGCTCCGTGGGCAATCGTATAATTATCTTGAGAAAGAAAGTCCGAGATATTGTTTGAAATAAGACACTAGTTAATGATGCAGTTATGATTTCCACCACATAACATAGCTCACAAAATTGCTTGAAATATGAAAGTTTTGTCAGTTGGTAAAAAATGCATTTTTGACTTTAAAATATGCATGATAAAAGTTAATTATCACGTAGATGCATTTGCTTTCTGGTGTCATAAGTTCTGTATACAGATATTTTTTCACACTTATTTTTCAGTTTTGCCTCTTTTCTTACTTTAGTTAATTTTTATATCTGAATTTATTAGATTTAAATAAATATTGAAACTGTGTATTCTATTTTCTTCAGGCAAGCTATATATATATTTGAGGGAGAAGTCAAATGATTTTATTATTTAAAAAGAAAAGGCATTTTACATGTGCAACTAATAAACTACAAAAGTCATTCGCCATGATGTATCTCTTAGGTTTGACTTTTTCATAAGAAATATAGGTAAAATATTATGATCGGGAAACAAATAAATTGCCGCAATTTTGATTAAAGGCATGTTTCAGAAGTTTTTAATATCAAAAGATAATTTTCCAAATGTCTAAGAGACTCAAACCATTGAGTTGCATTTTACATTTAGAAATATTTTTCATTCCCAACTCCTTCGAATATAGATCTTTTGATGCAACAATTATGACATTAATGAATATTAATAAAAGAAACTCAGTTTATCGAGCGGTGAGAGGCACAGTGAAATAAAAGGGCGTACTTTAATTAATATTAAATAAAGGTTCATGTTTACTGCCAACAACTATCCAACGTTGACACATAATGTTATGCTTCGTTTAATGACATGTAACTTACAAACTGCCTCTTGCATATTGCAATAAAGCGAGCTTGAAAATTGATTATTTTAATCGAATATGTCCATTTGTAAGGAATTCCTAGATTATAAGCAGTGTTCTCCAAAAATTACTATATTGTTAAGTAAAATAAAATCTGCCTTTTAGTTAATCTGTCACTTTAGGAGATTGCTCAATCAATGCGATAATAACAAATTTCTTAGTTGAAATATGAGAATTCATTTTGCTTTGTTTATTAAACTTATTTTATGAGAAACAGAACCAGAGACAAATCTAGGAGAAGAGGTGGTGGGCCAAAGTGTGTGGTGGGGGTGGGCTCATCGGCTTGTTCTTATGATAATTTTAATTAGCTAAACCAGGCCTGGGCAAACTACGGCCCACACCGCTTTTTGTGCCGCCCACGAGCTAATGATGATGAATAAATTAAATTTGTAAAAGAATAAAAAACTTACAGAGGACAAGAAATAAAACTTAGACGAAGAGAATTCTCTTTAAAATTATTAATTTTAATAAAGTTGTATTGTTTATGCTTCACTTTCGATTTTTATTTACTTATTTATTTTTGCGTTGGTTTATTATGCTATTGATTATTTATTTCTTTGGCGCCTTGCCCTTCTACTTCAGCTTTTTATGTTGAAGTAGATTTCATCAGAATTTTGCTCTTGTTTGATTTCCGTAACTGCTAAAAGGTTTGTCCAGGCCTGAACTCAACCAAATCGATATAAACAGTACAGTCGCTCAAAAAATATCCGAACACTATGGTTGATTACAGAATTCAGAAAAAATATCTGGCAACGATTTTGTTTTAGAAATTAGTGATCTGGCAACCTTTGTGTCACGTGACATAGTGTTCGGATATTTTTTGAGCGACTGTACGTATTACATATATGTTGTAATTTTTTTTTAATACGACCAAAATGGAGGAAAAAATATATGTATACCAGAATAGCGTTTCTGCCCGTTCCGGTTCAAACATCTGGGCACAACCATCTCGAATTTTTTTTCGAATTCTTTCCTGTGTCACACAACTACGTATTATGAACAAAGGAGCCAAAGCATTTCAAACTGGATGATCAAAGTAGTGTAAAACGACAATTGGCTCGCAAATGCGCATTACCTAATAGCATGCTCAAGCACGAGCGAGTAGTACAAGTGAAATTGAGTCGGTTCTATGAGCAAAGTTATGCAGTGCATTTAGCATTCAAGATGCAATTTGTTGATCAAAGATATTTTCCCGCTGCGGCGGAAACAATACCTATAAATTATGCTATGTTTCTCAGATGCTACGAAACAGTGAAATACCCTACTCTTATATTGGTTTGGGGCGGGGGTGGCTCAGTCGGTAGCGCGCCAGGCTCGTAATCTGTAGTTCCCAGGTTCGAGTCCCAGCTGGGTCAGCGTTGAGATTTATCTCCGCAAAATTCCCCGCCTTGCCCACGGTCAGTAGAGGACACCGATGGGCTTGGAAAGGCCGCCGTCCGTCGGATGGGACGTTAAGCCGTGGCCCCGTGTGCGGGAGAGCCATACCCTGTGCACTTTAAAGAACACGCTGGATGGCCTTGACGGGAGACTGCCATCTGTCTCCCAACAGCTGTTCCAGTGGGTCCCCTCCCCCAACCATCTCTGAGCCTTCGGGGTCCATGTGGCCTGGCCATTTAGCCCATGGTGTGCAAAAAAGTGCCGCTCAGAGGTAAAACAACCCAACCCAACTTATATTGGTTCCGATATTTCAACCAGTGGATTTTGAATGTTGTTTCAAGAAAATAAAATTAAATATCAAAAATAAAAAGTATTTAAATATGTATTGCAAAAAATGTCAAACCCAGAAACCAGAATTTACAATGCTTTGAATACAGATAAGAGTTCACTGTAGTAAAGGTATCATCGGTTTAAAAGAAACAGGATAAATGCAAATAATGAGAATTTTAATAAACAGGAACCGAAGCGTTTCCTTTTCGTTTCAGGATTTTCAAATTATTATTATTCATTCTTTTAAATTTGAGCCAATGATGTTGTTAAAATAACATACAGAGGAAAATATGAATTACCTGATAAATTATTTGTAAACTTCTATTAGAAGAAATTTTAATACTTATTATTATTTATATTAAATTATCCTAATATTTTATATTATTATTGGAAGCTGCAATTGGCTGATTTTTAACTGTATAAAGATCTGCTGATAAGCCTTTACAGCAGAATCAAATTTATGTACCAATATGTAAGCAAAATAGAGCAAATAAACTTTGACTCTAACATGTAATAATGCGTTTTAATATTTAATTTTATTTCTCTGAACTATCATTCAGAATTAACAACTTAAAAATTGGAACCAATCTAAAGAGTAGTGTGTTTGACCTTTTAGTAGCATCTGAAAAACATAAATTATATGCACGTTTTCCGCTCAAAGTGTGGATTTCCTTTTATCAACAAATTGTAACCCTTTGAACGCTAAACTGAACCACTTTCACTGGTATCAATATTCCTAACTTTTAAAACAAATTCTTATCTTTTAGCAGAAAACACATAGACAAGGATGCAATTAACGTTTTGAAAATATCTCTGGGATTTTCATCTGTTGAAGGTGGAAAAAAAATATCTTATTTTGATAATATACGATTTAATTATATTTATGATATACTTATGTTTGACTTGTGATAAATAACGGAATTAATATAATAAATATAAAACTGTTTATAAGTAGAACACTTCAGAGTTTTTTTGCACAAAGTCACGGCAGGAAACCTACCATAAACAGAAAACTTCCTCGGATTTCTCCTCTGACAAATTTTATTCTATATTTATTTTGCTTACTGTATATACTAGAAACAAACAGAAAAACTCTCACCAAAAACGAAAAGTATCCGAAACAGCTCTTTGCCCATTATCTTCGCCTTTCTGTAGAAAGTGAGAAATGTCGTATTTTTCCAACGACACTCAGAGCAAAACCGATCCTGCGCAGCCACCACTAAGGAAAGAAGAATTCTGGTCACATGATCAATAGGGTCTATAGAGGGCAGCAGAAAACTTTCCAATAAACAGAATTTCGCGTGCACATCACAGGTTAGAACTGTACTTAATCGTTATTTTTCTCTGCTAGGCTGCTCATCTCAGTCGTAACTAAATTATTAATCAAGTTCAGTTGATCGAGCGAAAACAGACATGCTGCAATAAAAGGACCTCGTTTAACAGTAAATAAAGGTTCATGTTTACTGCCAACAACTGTACAAAGCTGGCAAATCGTGTTTTGCATTGTTTAATGACACGTAACGTGGAAACAGGTATTTGCATATAGACAATGGATGGAAACTATAAGATATTTAAAAATGGAATTATGGCCGTCATTGAAATGCCATTTCTTATTTTCTTCACGAATGAAGAACACGGTTAAAATATGATGTCATTTTTTTTTTTATTGGATTGTTTTACTTCTGACTGAAAGGGCTAAAAGGCGAGGTGACAAGAATTCCCTAGGGCTGAGAGGAGGTTAGGACAGGCGATCCACTGAATAGCTGTTAGGAGACAGATGTAAGCCTCCCATCATGGCCATCCAGCGTGTTCTTCAACGTGCACAAGCATATGGGGGGACCACGGCTTAACGTACTATCTGAGGACGGTGGCCTTTCCAAACACTACGATGTACCCTTTCTCAACGAGGACAGGGTAGGGGTTAGCGAAGATAAATATCAACTCATGAACAGTCGTGACTCGAACCTGGGAACTGCAGATTATGATTCTTGCTCCCTATCGACCAATTCCACTAGCAACACTACAGAACGTAAGCTGCTCTACGTTACGTCGCTGTCAAAGATGCATTGCAGTTGGTGGTGGGCATTTTAAAATTTCTGACTTTAAGGTAACCAAAATAGGTATTGGTTAGGTTCTCTGTCCACTCTACTTGTTAAAATATCTTATTGTATGAGAGCGGTCGAAGGAGCTAATGGACAGAAAATAATTTCTTGTACTTCAGCGATGTGAAGTCATCGGTGGCAGAAATGTTATTTAACGTGCACAATGAGCAATCCCCGCCTCTGAAAAAATTTGGAGTCAGTCAGTTTCTGACAAGTCATCCTGCAAATAACAAGCCATTTCTGACTGAATACATTTGTGCATGAACTAATCTTTCAAACTATGAGAGGGAAGTAAAAAAGAAAAGGATAATAAAACAATGTTTCACAATAATTTATTATTGGTCATAAAATAAAAAAAACTGATTAAAAAACTGATTCATGTTTTCATGTAGTAAAGGAAGACATTATATTATCTTTTCAAAACAAGCAAAAAATACGCATTACGTTTTTCTCCATGCTTCTGATTTTCACATTGATTGATTTACGAATGCATTCGTCAGAGAAGGTGGTGGGGGGGGAGCGCATGAAGGAACAGTTGCCCTCCTGGAAAAATTGATAAAAAAATTAATTTACGTTCAATTATATCAAGTGTTCCAACATTTTCTTTGAACGAAATAATTTTTTATACGTTTTCTTCTTCTTTCAGAAGCACGTCAATTATTTTTATTTATTATTCTCAAAAAACATTTCTTACATGTATTTTCAATATTTTTTTTTTGTTTTCTTTTTTGGTACCCTTAGTTGTGTTAAGGTATTGGTATGATGTAAGGATGATTGATGTATTCGCACTGTCTTGAAACATTAATTTGTTTTTTGACCCAACCTAAAACAAATTTCCGCTCTCTTAGCCTGGAAAAATTTCTACCGACTCCCAAGATGCATTCCTCATCAGTGAGCTCCGGTGGAGTCATCATATGACTCGATATCAGCTAGTGGAGAAAACAACAGGATGAACAGCGGTTACAACAAGCAGTCTGTCTCTAACAGCCAACCGTAACCGACTGCGGAGAAAGCCACTGGCGCGATAGACGTCAATCGACCACTGATGTCGTTGTTCTTTACGTCAGTGGCGCGAGCTCCTCTCTGGGAAACAAAAAGGAAATGAAAGTCACACATTCACTCGTTTTATCCTGTTGTTCTCCTAACCAAGGCAATCTTTAATGGGCAGAGTAATGATTGGGAACGTATTGCGAGGTCAAAGGTGTTTTAACTCTGCTTTTAAATCTCGAGTCTGAGGATTAAGTTTGGGAAGATATTTAATTCTTTCTTGATTGCAAGACGCGTTGCTTGTTGTAGTTTCGTAAGTTAAGGTGTGTTTTAAAATGGGAGTTTCTTAATTTAGCTACCGGCAGCAGGTTTACACGTTGTGCCGAGTGGTTAGCGCGCTTGGCTACTGATCTAAGGGATCTGGATTCGAGTCCCGGGTAAGACATGGACGTTCGTTTTGCATTTCTGCTGAAGTTCTGCCAACCTCGCAGACCTTCTACTATGGCTTATAAACTGACAGGCTTCTGTTGGACCTCTGCGGTAAGCAGCTCCTTGAAGGGGTACTTATTATTATTATTTATTCATTCTTAGGTTTATTATTAGAGAGTAGTAAATGGCAACAGTGGATTCCGCAGCGATTTCAGTCTTCCGTAGGAATAGCATGATAAATGTGTTTCCTTCTAGCAAGCTCAATTTTGGAATTTCGACTTGAAATTCGGTATGCAACTCGAATGACAGCCGGAAACAATGTGAAATTTGGCAGCCTCATTTGTCGCGAATATCCGATGAGTTATGGCTGCCACAGATAAATATCCTTTATTATTATAGACTTGCTAGAGGCTACCCGGGTCTCACTTTTAATCTGTACGTATATTCTTATTTTTCTTGCACTCAAGGCTAGTTTGTAAGCCCCCCCCCCCCTCTGCTCCACCCTTTAGCACTGATTTAACACGAATAATTAAAGTCTTTACTGATGTCAACGCGCGCTCTCCTAGCCTGTGATTTCGTCGCAACTACTGAGTTTTTTTCAGTTCGACAGTTTTTGGCACCCAGTAGTCCCAATGTACTTGATAGAACGGTCCTAAATTTCGCACGCGGGTTCCCCCTGCCCGACCACGTGTTGGGATAAAAAAAATAAGGTTCCAAGCTGGAATGGGATGCCTTAAAATAATATCTTTGGAAATGTGGGGAATCTGGCAAAGATTAAATGTTGTTGCGTTGGGTTGTTTTATCCTCTAAGAAGCATTTTTTTTTTGCACACGATGGAATAATGGCCAGGTCACAAAGATACCGCAACCTCAGAAAAATTTGGGGGGGGAAGCCTTGGACAGCTGTAGATGGTGACTTCCCATGAAGCCATCTAGCGTATTCTTTAACACGTACAGGGTATGGCTCTCCCACACATAGGCCATGGCTTTACGTCCCACTCGACGAACCGACTACCTTTCCAAGCCTTTCAGTGTCCCTTATTGACTGAGGGCAGGGCGGGGAGTTTTGTGGAGATGAATCTCAACACTGACTCAACTGGGATTCGAACCTTCGAACTGCAGCTTACGTGCCTGGAGCGCTACCAACTGACCCACCCCCGTCCCAGATTAAATGCTATTATGATTCTCAGAGTTAGGGAGCGGTAAATGGCAACAACAAATCTGCCAGCGATTACTGTTTCCCATGGGAACATCATGGCAGATTTCGTCTTGCAATTTGGCATTGTTACCCAGACGGCAACCACAAACACTCCATTAAAATTTGTATCTTCTGACACGATTACCCGATGAGTTATGGCTACCCCAAAAACTTATACAGGCATCTTCTATTATTACAGATATAATTTTCACTTCTTAAATTTATGCTTCAAGATTTTTATTAATTCTGAACTTTTTTTAGGTTATAGATATTTTCTTATGAATGCAGAAGCGCAACTAGCATCTGCTCGTGACACAGTACTTGAAACTTTTCATTTCCCGACCACCCAAACACCCCTTTTCACCAAATCTCACCTTTCCAGTGCATAGATAAGTAGCGCAGTCTCGAGGTCTATTTGGGGCGGGGGTGGCTTAGTCGGCAGCGTGCCAGGCTCGTAATCTGTAGTTCCCAGGTTCGAGTCCCAGCTGGGTCAGCGTTGAGATTTATCTCCGCAAAATTCCCCGCCCTGCCCACGGTCAGTAGGAAACACCGATGGGCTTGGAAAGGCCGCCGTCCGTCAGATGGGACGTTAAGCCGTGTTCCCGTGTGCGGGAGAGCCATACCCTGTGCGCGTTAAAGAACACGCTGTATGGCCTTGACGGGAGACTACCATCTGTCTCCCAACAGCTGTTCCAGTGGGTCCCCTCCCCCAACCTTCTCTGAGCCTTCGGGGTCCATGTGACCTGGCCATTTAGCCCATGGTGTGCAAAAAAGTGCCGCTCAGAGGTAAAATAACAACAACAACTCGAGATCTAAACCTTATCGAGCATCTTTGGGATGAGGTGGGAAGAGATTTCGCAGTGAGACTGAGCGAAACAATAATTTCCGCATAGTATAGCATTCCTGAACAACGCATCCAGGATCTTGTAAGTTCCATGCCCCGACGAATTTGGGCTGGTCTGGTGTATCTAATAAACTGGCATCGCAGAGTATATATGACAGAACAAATGACCCTGCCAAGCCGGGACTCGAACCATGACTCCAACAGTCGCAGTGTCATCGCGAGGCAACGGGTTACCACTGAGCCATCGAGTCAGCTGCTTTGAAAAGAAATCAATATTTTTTCTGGATTTTATGTGATGTTAATTTAAAATTTTACAACTGGCTGATTATTGAAAGGAGAGACATCATTCAATATTTATAACATTGAATATTAATATTTATAACATTGAATTATTGAATAAGGCAAATAATTTTGTCTTATTCAATATTTTACTTCAATTTCAATACATGAATTTATTTTAATACATAGTGCTTTTTTTTCTTTCTTTTGAAATGACGAGCCTTTGTTATATTTTTAAATTTCTTTCACTTCATTCAGGTCCAAGCCTTCTCTCTTTACTAAGCCTTTTTCCAAAGAGCTGACTATTTGCCATGAACAGGCAAGGGACGCTTAAATAAAACAGTACAGTCGCTCAAAAAAGTATCCGAACACTATAGTTGATTACAGAATTCAGAAAAAATATCTGGCACCGATTTTTTTTAGAAATTAGTGAGCTGGTAACCTTCGTGTACAGAACGCGAAGGTTGCCAGATCACTAATTTCTAAAAAAATCGGTGCCAGATATTTTTCTGAATTCTGTAATCAACCATAGTGTTCGGATACTTTTTTTGAGCGACTGTACTCGAACAGCTGTCGAACAGGAGGGAAATAAAGGATAGAAATTAAACATGTGGAGAGGTTTAAATGATTCAGTTTGTCTAAAATTTAATCAAATTATTCGGTTTGAAAAGAATGAAATAATTATTTATTTATTATAACATCACATTTTAAAATTATAAATAAAAAAATAAATAACCCCTCAAGCAGCTGCTTGCCACAGAGGTCTGACAGGAGCCTGTCAGTTTATATGCCATAGTAGGAGATCTGTGAGGATGGCAGGACCTCAGCAGAAAAACGACACACACATCCATGCCTTACCCGGGGCTCGAACCCGGTCCCTTAGATCAATAGCCAAGCGTGCTAACCACTCGGCCACGATTATACTAGCTTTGAAAAGAGAGCAACCAGTTTTTGATTAAAATAGTTATATTTGTTCTGTTAGTTATCCATGCCCGATATCTTTGGTTACTCATTAGCCTAGCAGAGAACAAAAATAAATATGTTCAACTTCCACAAAGGATGAGTGGCGATTTCAAGCGGTGTTTGTTTACTATCAGGCATTTGATATAGCAGTGAAGCAAACAATATGGAGTAAACGAATTATGCACTAAAAATTATATTTAAAAAAATGGAAACTGCAAGATTTGTATTTGAAAAATGAAACACGATTTTAATGCATGATCATTCTTTTCTATTGGAAGTCATTTTTTTAATAAATTGCTGGCCGAGTGGTTAGCACGCTTGGCTACTGATCTAAGGGACCTGGGTTCGAGCCCCGGATTTAAGCGTGGATGTGTGTGTCGTTTTTCTGCTGAGGTCCTGCCATCCTCTCAGATCTCCTACTGTAGCATATAAACTGACAGGCTTCTGTCAGACCTCTGTGGCAAGCAGCTGCTTGAGGGAGTATTTATTTTTATTTATAAGTAGAACGAACGGAAATACGCAAAATAACAACAAACATTTAAAAATAGATTGATGTTAAGTAACAGCAAAAATATTTAGTAATAATTAATTGTTTCAAGCCCTTTTCAATGAATCATTAGATTTAATATGAATATAATATGTAAGGTACCAAAGTGAAGGTGATAAAATTGTAAATGTCATTACAGAAGAGTTAATTCAATGGTTTTCAAACTGTTGATTGCGACTCTCGGGTGAGGGAGGGGAATTGCGAAAAGGCTGGAAGAGGGTCGCAAAGCTCTGAACAGTTTTATATTTGAAAGCATTTTTAGTGAAAAAAAAATATTGCAATACTATGTAAAATTGTATGTTTATGTGAAAAAACGTGCTTTGTGACAAATGTATTAAATGCAAAAGGATAATGTCGTTTCATTTTATCCTATTTAAATAAAATGAAATCATTAGATTCAACTATATGTAGGTCTTACATTTTAACGGAAGAGGAAATTAGACGCATAAATTTTATCTACGATTCTAAAGGGTCGCATAAATTTATTAAAATTCTAGGACATCGCAGTGTCAAAATTTTTGAGAACCACTAGGTTAATTAACGCTGCACTCGTCTCCTGTAAAGCTAGCTTCACCCTTACGAAGAAGACACGAAACTTGACTTAATATTGGTCCCTAAGGAAGCTGAATTTCTCCCTATACAATCTTTGGCCTATGGCGTCTGTTGCCTGGCATTCCAAACACAAATGCACTGAAAATGCAAAAGAAAAACGTGCATTTTATTTCAATAAAGTGCGGAGAAAATTGGGTTCAGAACATTGCATTTCCAAATGTCAGAAGAGAATACTTTAGCGTCGCATGTGATGCAGTTAAAGTAGCATTTATTGACCTCAGTTGGTCAGAAACAGCAATTCCAGTTGATATCTGGTTCCGCACGACTCTTCCGCAACGCGAATACGAAACGGAGTCAACACACAATAATGACTTTCTCATGTGTCTATGTGTACACACACACACGATGATTGCGAGCGGCCCAGTCTTGGAAGTTGCAAGAGTCATCATCCAAGAGACACACACGTGCTGTCACGCTCCAGGAATCTTGCTCATAATCATTTCTATTGTTAGCCGCCACGGCGAACTGTTTCTGCCATTCTCATCACAGAGTAATGAAAAAATTGCTCCTCAGGGTACACTTAAATAATACATAAAAATAAACAAAGGGGAGATATCAGAAGTGAATGATTTTGTGAACTTTGTAACTGACGTCATATAGGCCTTATTTTCGTTGTAATAAATGGGAAGCTGTCTCGCGAGTGGGCATATCTTCTTTACAAGAGGCAGAAATTTTGAATAAAAGGAACTTCTTGAGAACATTAAGTGATCTTAAATTGGATTTCTGCCAGGTGAGAGCACAATGGGTCGTTTGGTGGAGCACCAGGCTTTTTTTCGTAAAGTTTGGAGATTCAATCACCAATCTTGGAAGGTTGAGATTTTATCAGCGTGTTATCTTCCAGCGCTAATTGAAATGTCAGAAAGGCAGCTTGTCGGATGACCAACGACAAAAGAGAGGTTTGTTTTGTATATTCTGAAAGCAATATAATAGTGGCTATAGAAAGTTTTCATTAATAACGTTAAATAGCAATACATTGAGTGATTGTTGAATTTTGATTAACTCACCCCATGTTAAGTGAATGCGACGATAATTTCGATGTTATATGAATCTTAAAATAGGAGGTTGTAGCCAAATATGACTAAAGGTATAAAAAAGATCTCAATTCTTTCCAAATTTCGATTTTCAATAATATTCTTCAGTATTTAAAGAGTTATGGAAATTTGAGCATTAACAAAACATTACTGGACAAACGAATTTATCTTGAAAACTTTTTTCATGCATTTCTTAGAACACTTCGCTGCTTATAAGTGTTGTAAATTCCGTATATGTTTAAATAATGAAAGAGTACTGTTGAAAAAATAAAAAAAAATTAAATAAATTTTATTGAGATTTTAAATTATTTTCATCCACATTTTTTAATAAAATTCTAATTTCAAAAGTAACAGAACTTCTAAGATAGAGAGGTCCCATTGACATAACATGGGGTGAAGTGGTCATAATTGAATGATCACTCAACGTACAGGATACAGGCTCGGATCTAGAAATATATCTGGGGAGGGGCAAGAAACACAATCGAGCCAGAAAAGTGGAAAAGGAGGCTCCTAGAGACTGTAATTCCAATGCGGTACAGCATTTCTCCCTCCGTTTTGCAGGTTTTGAAAACATTTCTTGAATAATTCTTGAAATACAAATACGTTTGATAATTTTTTGCCTATGTTACCTTATCAGCATTCTGAAGAGGGGGTGGCATGGCCCCTTAGTCCCCCTCCTCCAGATCCAGATCTTATAGAATATAACTAGCATTCTCCGCGTCTCAAGCTTTTATTTGGCATAGTACAGTCGCTCAAAAAAGTATCCGAACGCTATGGTTGATTACAGAATTCAGAAAAAATATCTGGCAACGATTTTTTTAGAAATTAGTGATCTGGAAACCTTCGTGTCACGAAGGTTTCCAGATCACTAATTTTCATTCATTTATTCCAGATCACCTTTTTTGAGCGACTGTACACGTCACGATCATTTCCCGTGAAATTTTCCTCCTCTTTTATTTCGGGGATGGGGGGGGGCATTATTTGAGGTAGCTCCCAGATACCCTGCATGTCAGAAACTTTCATTTGAGCTATAACTCGTTACATTCGGTAATTGTTTGCGTATATCCTCTTTTTTGGGGGACATAAGAATGGTTGGGGAGAAAGAGAGTGGTCATCAAGGATGGTCAAACCCTTGATGATCAAAATCAAAATCAAACCCTTGATGATCAAAATCATCAAGGATGGTCAAACCCTTGATGACAGAAAACTGTATACTGAACTCGGAGATTTTAGCTCTTACCGTTTAGAACACTTTCTTTCAGCCGATGTCCCCTTAGTATGGCTTAAGCGTTCCGCGAAATGTCCCATCGAAAATTATATTGTTCAAATATTTTAGATATTTTAATAAATATTGTTGCAAAACGGGAGATATCTATGCTGGATGATAACCCCCTCTCTAGTCGCCAAGAATGGCATCCGGGTTGGGTTGTTTTACCTCTGACCGGCACTTTTTTGCACACCATGGGCTACATGGCCAGGTCACGTTGGGTTGCTTTACCTCTGACCGGCACTTGTTTGCACACCATGGGCTAAATGGCCAGTTCACCTGGACCCCGAAGGCTCAGAGAAGGTTGGGGGAGGGGACCCACTGGAACAGCTGTTGGGAGACAGATGGTAGCCTCCCGTCAAGGCCAACCAGCGTGCTCTTTAACGCGCACAGGGTATGTCTCTCCCACACACCGGGAACACGGCTTAACGTCCCATCCGACGGACGGCAGCCTTTCCAAGACCATCGGTGTCCCTTACTGACCGTGGGCAGGACGGGGAATTTTGCGGAGATAAATCTCAACGCTGACCCAGCTGGGACTCGAACCTGGGAACTACAGATTACGAGCCTGGCACGCTACCGACTGAGCCACCCCCGCCCCCAATGGCATCCGGAGTTATTCCTTCCTTTGTGGATTTTCTAGAATCACTAGGTAATCGCTACGACAGCTATATAAATAATATCAGGCGTTAATTTAAACTTATTTATGAAATTGTATAAAGTATTTTGTTTCTAGATATGATGCCAAATTTTCATTTGGATAAATCAATTTTTGTATGGAATTGTACTTTTGTTTCTATTGAATACAGAAAATAAAGTTTATGTATAATGATATGAGCATTTGTTTATGAGCAGTTCACCAATTTTTTTTTCCATTGCTTACGAAGAGATTAACCTACATTTTCCATAGGATTTTGGCCGATGGGCTTGGAAAGGCCGCCGTCCGTCGGATGGGACGTTAAGCCGTGGCCCCGTGTGCGGGAGAGCCATACCCTGTGCACGTTAAAGAACACGCTGGATGGCCTTGACGGGAGTCTACCATCTGTCTTCCAACAGCTGTTCCAGTGGGTCCCCTCCCCCAACCTTCTCTGAGCTTTCGGGGTCCATGTGACCTGGCCATTTAGCCCATGGTGTGCAAAAAAAGTGCCGCTCAGAGGTAAAACAACCCAACCCAACCCATAGGATTTTGGACCAACTGTGAAATTGATCGTCAAATTTACTTAGTACTTGCTTTGGACAGCCGAGCAATAGCCCCGATTAATGACAGCCACTCATAAAAGGTTTAATACAATTAACAGATTAATTGAGAAAGGAATAGCCTTTCAGAAGAATCCATTAATTTACATTAATATGCATTTAATAGTATATTAATATGAAATTAGCAGATTAAATGATTAATAAATTCTTCTGTACAGTTGACCTCAGCCTTTTGCATACAATTAATGGAGTAGTACTTGATTAATTGATCCTTCTCCTGTAAAGCTGACTTTACCCATTACAAATACGTACGTGCCTGAATTTACATTAGTGCCTATCAAAAGGCTATTCTTCTCTGTATACGTTCTTTCCAACACTGATGAATTTTCTAAAGGGAATTCAAATGCTTATTATTTAATCATTGACTAGTGAGTTGAACTCAAAGGGCTTTTAAAATCAATGTCACAAAATTAACCAGTTGTTAGGGTGAGTTTTAATTTACATAAATTCCAGGACAAACGATATTTTACTTCAGAAATAATTTTAACTAAATAGTTAAAAGCTTCTTGTTTTGTTATCGCAAAAAATGTTAAGTTCTTTCCTGAAAACATAATTTAAGAAATGTTTTGTTATTCTTAGCTACAACGAGGGCAAACATTTCAGCGAATGTTTGCCTCAAGTTGTTTGGAACTGATAAGGAACGAGTCGAAACTTATGTCATTAAGAAAAGGTCAGATTCAAAGCGACTCTACCTTTTCCAACAACTCCGCTCTCTATTATTATCTTCTTCATTTTCAACAACTTCTCTTTCGAACTTCTTTCTCGTTTTGTCTTTTAGCAGCTGCCCTTTATTTTTCCAATTCTGCTCTCTTTTTTTACTGCGTACTTCTTTCTTTCTCTTTCTTTTTTTCTCGCTTTTTTCTTTTTCTCGTCTTTTTCTTTTTTTTTCCGCTTTTTTCTCTCGCTTTTTTTCTTTTTTCTCGTCTTTTTTCTTTTTTTCCCGCTTTTTTTTCTCCATCCAATTTTTTTCTTATTTTGATTTCCTCTTTCCAAATTTCATTGAATCCTCTTCCTCAACTTTGCTTCTTCTCTTCTTGCTTCTCTCTTCTTACTATTTGTCAATCATTTCTCACTGGTGAACGAAGGCAAAATTTTATCTCACTGAGACTCGAATGCATTTCCCTTTACACGACGAGACACAGCAAAATAAGCAGCGACAGCCTGAAAGATATATATTTCGCATCCTTCAAGGAAAGAGAAGAAACTTCATGAAAGCTTAGTGAAGTATTTCCTATGGATGCGATCAGCATAATGTGTCCATTTCGGAGCAGCTCTCCGAAGGAAGAAGAGGAAAAGATACTGGCGTGCATCCAAGAATCTCACAACTCATCATTGGTCATATATATGCAAAGATGATGTGTTCCTCAAATGCAGCATTTGAGTGAGGACACATAGCTTGAAAAATTGATTTTGAATGATTTGTTTCGTTCTTTATCATGGTAAAACAAATGTTTTTTTTTTTAAATGCTAGACAAAATATTTAAAGTTCAATTCGGTACCACATGACTAAAAGAAATAGATATCTTTTCAACCGTTGAGAGGTACTTTCACCAGAATGTATAGCTTATGAGTATACAGCAAACAGAAAAAGAGTCAGTCTTCGGAGTTAACTATTACTAACATTTTCGCATTTGTGTAAAAAAAAATGAAAATTGAATCACTTACTAAAATAATCTTCATTTTTATATGCTAATTTCTTAAGAGAACTAATTTCGAAATAATCTTTTTACCGTTTAATTTTATCTTTTGCCAAATTGTTCTAATACATTTCCAACTCATTATTTAAAATCTCAAACCCCAAAGGAGTATTATGGGATGGTAAAGACTTTAAACTTTAAATTGAAAATTGGATTAAGTTCTAATAAATAACACGACATTAACTGACATTTTGTACCATATTTAAAAAAAAACTTTTTTTTCAGCTGCTAAACTGACTTTCTGTACCATATTTGAAAAAATAATATATAAATATATGTTTTAATATATGTTATACATACGGTATCCAAGTGTAATAAATTACTTATTAACTTAATTACTTATAATCTACCATACTTTGCTTCTATTTGTATGCTCTGTGGATAAGCCATTTTTACATTCGAGGATACACTCTTCGCTTCAAAATTGTAATTTTCAATAGATTTATGAACAGTATTAACAAAGATGAGGGTCGGATCTAGGGCAGAAGGAGCCCATGGCCTTTTCCCCCTTTCAGAATGCTAATAAGGGTAATACAGGCAAAATTATTAAACTTATTTTTATTTCATGCATTTCTAAGGAATTTTTAAAGACCTGCGAAACAGAGTGAAAAATGTTATACCGCCTTAGAAATCCAGTCTCTTTCCGTCCTTTTAATTTTTTCTTCTCGATTCTGTTTCTTGCCCCTTCCTCTGGATATTTTTCTAGATCCGTTCCTGATAAAGATTATTATAATTATTGTATGAAATAAATGGTTAACGTGATAAATAAAATGTGAAATTTGTTACATTTAGAAAAAGAAAAAATCTGTTTCAGCTTCTTATATTCCTTTAAAATTAATGTGATCTGAGCAAGTGATTTAATACTGTACAATTTTTACTTTATTTTTGCATTTACTGTTCAGAGCATAAGTGCAGAAATAGATTTATTTACGTTTCCATCACTAAAAACATCTATATTTTTTCTACTTTGAAGAAAAACATTTTTATATTTACTGTATCCCTATTTTTGTCAAATGTACGATTGATATTTTTGCTTATTAAAATCTAATCCGATTAATTCCAAATTTTCTATACTTAGATTTTTATTGTTGGATTTTCTCAGTTCTTTGTTGTTTATTCAGCAATTATCGAAACATTATAGAGGGGCAGTGTTATCTCAGTTGGTAGCGCGCCAGGCTCGTAATCTGCAGGTACGAGTCCCGGATGTTCAGATTTCTGTTCGTTAATCCACCTCCTATCTTCGGACAAAAAAGTGACATCGATGGATTTGGAAAGGACGCCGTCCATTGAATGGGGCATTGTGCCGTGTGTAGAAGCGCTATACCCTGTCACGGTAGAAGGCTCTGATGGGAGGTTTCTATCTATCTCCTAACATCTGTCCAGTGGCTCCCCCTTTCCCAATCTTCTCCGAGCCCTTAGGGGTCCTTTTGAGCTGAAAATGCAGCCCATTGTGCGCAAAAAAGTGTCGATGAAAGGTAAAACAACCCAACTGGACAAAGAGGTAAACCTAAGTGTGATTGGTTTCGTACTTTCCAATACTAAAGAAGAGAGAAAAGAAATGCTCAGAAAAGGCAGAGGAAAATGTTATAGAATGCATTCATGAAAAAGAAAGATAAATAAAAAACTTCTTTTCCTTCTACATTTTCAATGAAAAGCGAAAGACAAGAAGTGTTAAATCAATAAATGAAAGTTTCGAAAGGAGAATCGTGTAGCTAGATAAATAATAAAAGCCAAGGCGAGTTAAGGGTACAGCTGAAATCATCAACAAATCATTCTGAAAGAAAGAAGTTTAAATATAAGAAAGTTTAAGTTTTATTTTATTTTTGGTACTGATATTCTTCTAATTTTGAACATTTGGGAAAGGGCACGATCAATAGTAAAGTGATACCAATGTCTCAGATGATGCAGAGAAAGCCAAAAGCCAATGTCTTTCAGAAATTACAAAAACAATAAAAGTATATTTCTGTTTGTATTATATCGGGTATAAAAAAACAAAAAGTCGACTTTTTACTAAAAAATACAGATACTGAACATAAAAATGGAGAGTTCCATGTTATCACAATAGAAAACCACATCCAGAGCTCAATAACATCTTCAATACGATTTTTAATTGAAAATATGCCTAGAGATAAATTAAAGATTTCAATCAAATCTTTCTAAATATCTCAATTTTAAACAATATTTTTTCTGAAAAAACAGACCCCAAAATTCCATTAAAACAAGAAACAGGTTACTAAATTGCACGGTCTGGTTGGATCTCCGTAGCCCATGGCTGCTTGAGGATGATGATGATAAGAATTCAGGGATCATATTTGACTTTAGTGAGATATAGTAGCAGCCATACCTCGTCTAGTGGTTCGCGTACCTGACTCCTAACTCTTGAGAGGCATTTCCTCGTGTAAGTGTTTGTATGTTGAAGGAGAAACCTTGACAAAGACTAAGCTTGTCAAGGTTTCTCCTTCAACATACAAACACTTACACGAGGAAATTCCTCTCAAGAGTTAGGAGTCTAATCTAATCTCAAAGTCTAATCTCAAGAGTTAGGAGTCTAATCTAAGTTATATCCGGCCTTTGTTTAGGGAAGTACATTTTAATAATTAGTAGAGTGCGGGTGTGCATTGCACCCGTACTGATCTCTAATCCCTGCTTTAATTAAATTTTGGGATTAATTTTTTGAAGACTTTAAATATTCCAGCTTTTATAACTCTTTGTATACATACATACATACATACATATATTCTCATCAGAGTCATCTGTGGGGGCATAACAACAGATGACATTCAAATAAAAAAATCAACAAAACAATCAAACATTTAAAACAAAAATTAAATTTTTGTTTTAAAATTTGCTGTAAGAAATCTTTCATTAATGCAGTCATATCCTAGAAGAGCATCACTGGCGTGTCTGCTGCGAAGCCAACCTACGCCTTGGAAATGCTTACAATCGTCCCTACCTTAAAACAGAAATTTAAAGTTATTTTTAAGTATTTCACCTTTACTTGTCCATCTGATCTCTTGCAAGCCTAGAATATCTAGGTTATAACGCTGGAATTCCTGCGTGTGGACATCAAGAGAATAATCTCTATATAACGTTCTCACGTTCCACGTACCTGCAGAAAGAAAATTATTTATAGGATTTATAAAGAAACTAGGTTTATTGAGAGAGGTAGGGCCAACAGTATCAAACAGCCCCCTGATCGCAGGCTTGGGGCAAAGACCTGTTCCTCAACCGCTAAAGATTGAAGTCACCGATGCTGGTAGGAATTTCGGCACCACCTTTTCAAGTGGACGTTTTCAAGAACCATATGGCCTGCCTGAGACACATTACTCCAGTTTAGGTTTGACGATGCCCAACTAGCTAAGTGAGGCTCAGGTACCTGCGATGGCCTCTGATTAGGATTATCCAGCAGCTGATATAAGTTATCCCATGCCTCTGTTCACTTAGGGCTGGCAACCCAGAAGCAAACAGAAAACATAGCTGCAGATTCTCCCTCAACAGAGGCCCACCAGTCTAGCAAGTCCAGGATCCATAATCAAGCTCAAATCTATAAACAAGTCCAGTCTAGTAGGTATAAATGGTCAGCACCAGGACCCCGTAAAGTTGACCACTCCTCAGCAGGGTTGAAAAAAAAGTGGCTATAGATGACCAGATCAGTAGGCCATACTGAACTGGCAGCATTCCACTTCCGTTCCTTTCCAAAAGAGAATATCTCTTTTGAATGGTATTAGCGGCCTGCACCACGAGAAGGCGGGGTCGGACATTAGGTGCTAGACCTGGCCGGTTCTGTGCATCATCACTGAGGATTGGTACACAGCTCTCCTTCCAGTATATGCCTAGCTACCATTTACAGACCACTCTTTGGATACTGGACAAATATTGTTTTGAATCGAGATTTAGATAAATTAAAGATCGCAATCAAATCTATCCTTCAACAATTTTTTCATTGGAATTTATGTTGAAATTGAGTTCTGAAGGTGATTTTCTATTGACATTCATGGAAATGTTTCCACTTTTCTATCCATTCTGTACATTATGCAGTAGCGTATAAAACAGCATTTAAATTGCTTGTCTAGGCGAGATAAATCTTGGGTTTGGTTTCATAAACACACTGAAATATTAATACCTTCAAAGTAGTATTTCAGTTTCCTCTTCCTGGTTGCATGTTGCTCTATTTCCTGTTGAATATAATAACACTAAGCATACTTAGAAATCTAGGCTTATCTTTCAGCAGATTTTTCCCTTTGTAGTTGAATGAGCAAAACAATCATTATATGGTATTTATTTGCAAAATGTAGTCAGCAAGAGAAATTAGAGTAATTTTTTCAGTCATGATTCTTAGCTACTTAAAAAACAAAATGTTGATTGGCAAATAATGCCAAGAATTTCTAAACAAGAGAAGTTGTAAACGCATTGTTTGCTTTGAACTGTGAGTTAGTCATATCATAAAAAACAGTTCGGCTCTTCTAACTCTCAGCGTTACTTGTTATGCACACAGTGGTGTAAATGGCCAAATGATAAATACTCCCAAAAGCTCACAGAAGGTTTTAGAAAAGGTCATCTGCCAGACAGCTGTTCGGAGGCAAATGGATGCCTTCCGTTAAAGTCATCCAGTGTATTTTTTAATGTTCACTGGATATGGTTTCTTGCACATCTGCGAAGGGGGGGGGGGGGGGGTGACTCAGCCGGTAGCATGCTAGGCTCGCAATCTGCAGTTCTCAGATTCGAGTCCAGCTTGGCCAGCATTAAGATTTATCTCTGCAAAATTTCCAAGCTTGCCCTCGGCCAATAGTGAACAACGATAGGCTTGAAATGGCTGCCGTCCGTCGGATGGGACGTAAAGCCACGGGTCCGTGTGAGGGAGAGCTATACCCTATGCACTTAAAAGAACACGCTGGATGGCTTTGACGGGAGACAACCATCTTTCTCCCAGCAGCTGTCCAGTGGGTCTCCTTCCCCAACCTTCTCTGATACCTCGAGGTCCTTGAGACCTTCCCATTTAGCCCATTTTACGCAAAAAAGTGCCACTCAGATCTAAAACAAACCAGCAATCCAAATCGTGTACATCTGGCCAGTGGACAGAAAATTCGAGGTCAACTTTTGGGGGTGGGCCTAATTTTGTGAGATCGAAAACATGATAGGGCACTAAGTTAAGATGGGATAAAGATGTCGACAAAAACTGGTGGTCCAGCCCTGACCATCTAGGAGGAGATGTAAAACAAAGAGACTTACAGATAAGCTGCATTTTACGTATATAGATATAAATTAACATTGCATATATTATATTAAGATTTACATTAATAATTTACCCTTTTTATACCTTAATATTAATATTATACATTAAAATTCATCTTTTATATATAATGCAATTATTAATAATCATTTATTATTATGATGTATCAAACATCTTTCATTTGAACTTTATCATGATTACACAAGTTCGGAACAGGTATTCAAAGGAATATTTCTTAATATATTAAAACGATAGAATTTTTTTTTATTCAGCAATGGCGATTACTAGCATCTATATCAGTGGCGTGCACATTGTGTGCCGTGGTTCTGAAGTGTGCCACTGAAGAATTCAAAAGGTGCCGGAACTTTTAGAAGATTTTACCCTTTTTGCTATTCAGTCGCATGGATTATTTTTAAACCCCTGTTTACTGTTAGTAAGGCCTGATCTAACCCCTCATCCCTAGATCCGACTCTGCTGACAAAGAAAATAAAATTCTCAAGGAGCGGGAGCAAGAGTCCCCGCTCTTTAAGAATGCTAGTAAGGGTAATAAAGGTAAAAAACTGATAAACAACTGTATATTTCAAAAAGTTTTTAAAATCCTCTAAAACGAAAAATGTTATACTGCAACTGATAACCAGTCTCTTGCTCTCCCACCTCCTTTTACACTTTTCTGGCTCAACTGAATTTCTTGCCTAACCCCCCCCCCCCCCTCCACTACTACTTTCCCTCCCCGTTGTTTTTTATTCTAGATCCGGACCTGGCTGTTAGGTTTATTTTGTTTCCTTTCCACCCTTTTTTGAGAGGGAATTTCAAAGTTTCTTAAGAACAATCAATGTGACCTTTCGTAATAAACTTCTAGTGGCTACTGATCTAAGGGACCTGGGTTCGAGCCCCGGATTTAGGCATGGATGTGTGTGTCGTTTTTCTGCTGAAGTCCTGCCATCCTCTCAGATCTCCTATTGTGGCATATAAACTGACAGGCTCCTGTCAGACCTCTGTGGCAAGCAGCTGCTTGAGGGGGTATTTATTATTTTATTTTATTATTTTTATCCACCAGAAATAACTTTGCTACATATATTATGGAATAACCCGCGGGGTCGTTACGATCTGAATATTTAATCCTTTATGTGTTAAAAAGTGCCGCTCAGAAATAAAGCAATGTACTTAAAATTATTCTCATTTAATTCAAAATAAAAATTGGCCTCCACGCAATCGTTTTCGCTTCTAATTTTGAATAACGTATTAGTTATCATTATCTGATTCGCTGTGGCTGACATTTTAAAAACAGCTAATGCATACGAAACCAGCTGATGCAGCTAGCAATAAAAAAAAAAGTTATATATGGCTGCCCAAACGACGCACTGCGTTACATGGAAAACGTGTTTACCGAATTTTATATTTATTGCGGCTGTTTGGTTTCAGGAGGCGGATACTTATTCTTCATTCAAACCAATAAAAGAGCGCTGGGAGACATACAAAGAACAATAAAGCGACATAAAAAACAAAAGGATTGGGGATATAAAATCCGATATATCTCAGATTTATTTTAAATTGGATATTTCTATATATTGAAGCAGAGCTTTTTTTTTTCTCACTGCATTTAGCTTTAACCATATCATTTAAAAGATCACCATTGTAAGCGGAAACTAGTATGAATGGCTTTTGCTCATATATTTATGTCAAAATGTTATTCTGATATCTTTTATACTTAATTTATAAATCAGATTAAATGCGCCACACTTGCAAAGTTAGCTAACTGTGAAGGATTATATGATTTGTTTTTATATGTCTGCAGAATAAGCCATTCAGATTTAGCCAAATAAACACAGCACACTAAATTGAATATACTGAACTTCAAAATGCTATATGAAAAAAAGTGCTTAGTTTGCTGCAAACTAAGCGTGTTTTTTAAAGAGAAATTCAAAGAGAACCCTTTCTTGATCAACTCTTCCACCTTCTCCGCCTTCCGTCCATGAAAAAGGCGGCTGGCTTATGGAATAGCGCGCCAGGCTTATGGAATAGAGCGCCAGGCTTGTAATCCTCAGATCCGGGTCCGGGTAAAAATTAGCCATTCTATTGAAATCTTTACAGATGGAGAACTGGGATTGTTAAATATTTCACTGTCTTTGCGGGTGAGTTGTTTTACCTCTCATCAGCTCTTTTTTTGCATACAATGGGCTAAATGACTAGGTCACAAGGACTCCAACGGCTCAGAAGAGGTTGGGAGAAAGCCTCACTGAACAGCTGTTAAAAGACAGATGGAAGGACAGTGGTTAAAAGACACACTGCTCAACTCCTGCCCCCCCCCGTCAAAAAGTGGACACAGATGGCTGCCGTCCATCGAAACCGACCTTAAGCCGTGGTCCCGAGTGCGGAACAGCCATTTCTTGTGCACGTTAAAGAACACGCAGAATGGCCCTGACGGAAGGCTTCCATCTGTCATTTAACAGCTGTTCAGTGAGGCTTTCTCCCAACCTCTTCTGAGCCGTTGGAGTCCTTGTGACCTAGTCATTTAGCCCATTGTATGCAAAAAAAGAGCTGATGAGAGGTAAAACAACTCACCCGCAAAGACAGTGAAATATTTAACAATACTGAGTTTGCTCAGAAAATATTAATGAAATTTTTCGTAAATTTAAATAATCATACAAATTGCTAAAAATGATTTTATACATTTTGGTAAATTTTACTGTAAGGGTTGATTCTTGTCTTGATAGGAGTTCCCAGGTTGTGTAGTTACTTGGAACTATATCTCCATCTGTAAAGATTCATTTGATGATAAAGTTAACCAATTTGAAATACCTTTTCAGATGAATTATTATGATGTTAATAGTGTTCTTAAATATTCCAGCTTTTATAACACTTTAAATATTGAACAGATACTGTTGAGAAAACGAGATTTCGAGAGGTTTCACTGAGATTAATTCAACTTGCCACATCTTTTCAATAAATAGCTGATTTAAGAAGTCAGTACATTTTGAATTCCCATTACATAACAGGATTTATTTCAATAGAATGGCTGTGCTGCTTTACCTCTGAGCAGCGTTTTTGCACACAATAAGCTAAATAGGCAAGTCACAAAGAACCCGAAGACTCAGAGAAGATTGAGGAAGGAGATCCGCTGGACGGCTCTTAAGATATAAATGGATATCTCCTGTCAAGGCCATCCAGTGTGTTCTTTAACGCATACTGGGTTGTTGTTGTCATTTTGCCTCTGAGCGTCATTATTTTTGCCCACAATGGGCTAAATGGCCAGGTCACAAGAACTCCAAAGCTCAAAGAAGGTTGGGGGGGGCGGCACTGGACAGCGATAGAAGACGGATGGTAGCCTCCCGTCAAGGCCACCAACGTGTTCCTTAACGTGCATGGGGTATGGCTCTCCCGCACAGGGGGCCATGACTTAACGACCCATCCGACGTACGGCGGCCTTTCCAAACCCATCAGTGTCCCCTACTGACCGAGGGCAAGGCGGAGAGTTTTACGGAGAAAGTCTCAATCTCTCATCTGGCCAGGCGAGACTCGAATCTGGGAACTTCAGATTTCGAGCCTGGTGAGCTACCGACTGAGCCATCTCCTCCCCAACGCACACAGGATACAGCTATTGTGTACAATAGCTGTATCCGGATCACGGCTTAACATCCCATCTGACGGAAGACGGCCTTTTCAAACCCAACGGTATCAGATTTTCCACCAAAGTTTAGCGGAGATAAATCTCAACTCAGGTACAATTGGAACTTGAGCCTGTATCTATCAGATTACGAGCTTGCTACGCTATCGACTGAAGCAACCTTCACCCCTTAATACAGTTATCACTGACTGTACTTTCATAACTGTATCAAACTAAAAAGAGATCTATGACTGCAAGTTTTAGATCCAATTTCTTATTAGTAAAAAAGGTAGTCCGCATTATATTTAAGTACAAAAAGAAACGGATATTTTACTTCTTTTCCACTATACGTCTTTCCTACGAAAAGGTTTATTATGAAAAGAGAGAGAGAATGGAAAAGTGCTCATCCTACAACACTCTCTTTTCAAGACCTCATATGTCTTTTACAGATCCCATAAACTTCTCCTATCTTCTCTCGCTTTCCCTTTTACTTGCTGCTTACGAGCTTACTCTTGTCGTTGAGATGTTGGAATGCTTTTACGAAAGCCATCCTTCTCTTAAAAGAACAAACAAACAAAAAAATCCCTGCACTGGTTTCACGTGGCTGGCTGACTCCATTGATCGATGGATCACGTGATATGGAAGAAATTGTAAATTCCTCAGTCGTCTTTCGTTTCATTTCTCTTCTTTGAGGCTGATTATTCTTCAAGTATTTGGCCGATATCAATATGCTTTTAAGGTCGGAGTCTCGTAACATTTTTTCTTTCATATTGTATCTTTTCATTCGAGTTTGTATCTGTAACATATATGACAAAATTATTTCTGCTTGATAACACGAATTTATTACGGGCGACTCTTCCATCGCTTCGTAATAAATGAAAAGCTTGGAATACCCTCTCGATACCCTGGGAGGAGTTGGGTTGGGTTGTTTTACCTCTAAGCGGCACTATTTTGCACACCATGGGCTAAATGACCAGGTCACATGGACCCCGAAGGCTCAGAGAAGGTTAGGGGAGGGGACCCACTGGAACAGCTGTTGGGAGACAGATGGTAGCCTCCCGTCAAGGCCATCCAGCGTGTTCTTTAACGTGCACAGGGTATGTTTGTCCCGCACACGGAGCTGCGGCTTTACGTCCCAACCGACGGACGGCGGCCTTTCCAAGCCCATCGGTGTCCCCTACTGACCGCGGGCAGGGCGGGGAATTTTGCGGAGATAAATCTCAACGCTGACCCAGCTGGGACTCGAACCTGGGAACTACAGATTACGAGCCTGGCGCGCTACCGACAGAGCCACCCCCGCCCCCCTGGGAGGAGTGAGGGGAAGTTGAAGTTACCCTCCAATTCCTGTAACCTACAGTTTCCCTCACAACGATGAAGGACAGTTTTCGCATCCATGCCCTAGAAGGGGAAAGAAGTACATACTGTTGTCTCAGGGGTTATATTGGGAGGAAGGATTGGGTTAAATGGGCTAAATGGCCAGGTCACAAGACCCCAAGGGCAAGAGAAGGTTGAGGGAGGGGACTCACTGGGCAGCTGTTAGGAGACAGATGGTACTCTTCGTTCAAGGCCATCCAGCGTGCTCTTTAACGTACATTGGGTATAATCTACCAACTAATCTACTTATTACGATATGGACCGCGGTGGTGAAATTATGAAAAATGTGAGCATCCTGCAGTCTCGTTCAACAAGCTAGAGAAAAAGCGTTTATCAACATGTGGTGTACCATGTAACAACAAATAAAAATATGTTCCATCTTTTATGAGCATTAAAAGTACAGTGATTTCAAAGGAGTATGCACAAAGGAGTGCAACAATAATCAATTAATGATTAGGGTTGAGTTGTTTTACCTCTGATCAGCATTCTTTTTGCACACAGTGAGCTAAATAGCCAGGTTACAAGGACCCCAAAGTGCTCAGAGAAGATTGGTGGAAGGAAACCCACTGGACAGATCCAGCGTGTTATTTAAAGTGCACAGGGTACGGCTCTCTTGCACAAGGGCCACAGTTTTAAATCTCACTTCTAGCTTTATAATTGGGATACAGAGTACATAAATTCTGAGTCACATTATCATTTGCAAAAAAAGTTATCTATTAACAAAATTTTAGTGCAAAAGAAACTTTTAGCAGAGATCGCTTTAGGAGAAAAAGTTTTAATAGCAGTTTTTATTATTCAATCTTGTTCTAACGAAAAGCCACTGACTCATATACACTGTCCTACCAAATGTTAGCGAATTTTCGTGTTATGTGAATGGGGATCTAGCTTTGAAGCTGCATAACTTCCAAATTGTGCATTTAATAATCAAACAAAAAGTGACTCGCGTTAAATGAAAGATTATCATCAAATCTATTTAGATCACGGTTTTCAACAATATTCCTTCAGTTTTTAAAAGTTATGGAAGCTAGAAAGTTTTCCCAACAGTAAAAGACTTTACCTCAGAAATAAATTATTACTTTAATAATAAGCATTTTACAAATCATTTAATAAAATAAATGGTTTAAAAGTTGAGTAAAGATTATTTCGCTATTAGACATGTCTGAATGTTTTTGATAAAACAAAAGTATTTATTGTAAAATATTCCAGCTTCCATGCGTGTTTAAATACTGAACAAATATTGCCAAAAATCTATATATCAATAAATTTGATTAAAAAAATAAATACCCCTTCAAGCAGCTGCTTGCCACAGAGGTCTGACAGGAGCCTGTCAGTTATACGCCATAGTAGGAGATCTGTGAAGATGGCGGGACCACAGCAGAAAGACAACGATAAACAACCACGCCTTACCCGGGGCTCGAACCCAAATCATTTTGATCAGTAGTTTAGCAGTCTAACCATTCGGCAAGGAGACAGTTAGATTTGATTGCGATCATTAATTTATCTTCGTTCTCATATTTCCATTAAATGCATGTTTTTAGAGCGTTCGAAGTTAGATTCTCAATAGTGCAACATGGAAATTATCGAATGTTTCCGGTAGGGCAGTGTATATTGAATAACAACTTTATTCAACTAACAAACAAAGTTTGAATAAAATCCACCGTTTCACATCTTGAAATACAAATCGGGATCTGTTGGTTACGAAGCAGTTGCTCAACCAGTTGAACTAAGACAATGGTTAATTCACGTGCGCTCAAGGAATATTATTTAATGTTGTGTTCTGAGCACTTAGGGTGACTCTTAGAATCACAAGGTAAAACATCATAGCTCAACCATCATAAGCATCCTTAAGCAAGTGTGAATCGCCCCAGCTTTATTCAGTTGGTAGAGCAACTAACTGACTGGTAAATGGGAGATCTCGAGTTCGAGACCGCGAGGCGGATAGGTGTAATTTTAGATCCTTGTCTCGTTACTACAAAATGACTATCACTACAGTGAGATTCTCTCTTTATTCAATTTTTCTCTTTATAGTTTCCATGAATTATAAAAGATATTTGCATCTTTTCCATCTAGTGTTTAGCTATTAACTCACTTCCATCAAAAAGAAGGGTGAGATGGCTCAGTCACTAGGGCGACAGGCTCGTAATCTGTAGTTCCCAGGTTCGAGTCCCGTCTGAACTAGCGTTGAGATTTATCTCCGCAAAACTCCTCGCTCTGCCCTCGGTCAGTACGGGACACCGATGGGCTCGCAAAGGCCGCCATCTGTCTGATGGGACGTTAAGCCCTTTTGTGCGGGAGAGCCATACCCTGTACACATTAAAGTACACGCTGGATGGCCTTGACGGGAGTCTACCATCTATCTTCTAATAGCCGTCCAGTGCGTCCTCTCCCCCAAACCTTGTCTGAGTCCTCGGTATCCTTGTGACCTGGCCATTTAGCTCATTGTGTGAAAAAAAGTGCCGAAGGTAAAACAACCCAAAGGTAATCCACCAAAAAGCCTCACCTTCCTGA
This sequence comes from Ryuthela nishihirai, assembly GCA_038380435.1. Lineage (NCBI taxonomy): Eukaryota > Metazoa > Arthropoda > Arachnida > Araneae > Heptathelidae > Ryuthela > Ryuthela nishihirai. The sequence goes on from JAWZYU010000020.1 coordinate 51,410,610, forward strand.
AACTGATTTCCGATCTTCATTCCAAACTACAAAACTTTATTCCTTTTGAATTGCTAGCTGTGAAGTCAACAAAGAAGCATAAATTCTTTTTTATCTTCATAAGAAGCAAAAATCAATTGAACTAGAACCCCCACCCTCAATAATGAAAATAATAATAATAATCCTCTTCTCGAAAGCGAAATGAAACAGCTGCCTAGATCATATTGCCTCCCAATATCCTTTACATCCAGCACAAAATGAAGCTTGCATTGCCTCGCTCGGCTCTTCATTTAATCCAAGACTACAACAGAGAGCAGAGTCCACATTCTCCAATTCCTTAGTAGGGAGGGGAAGATACGCATTGCTCGGGTTATATCTGATCCCCGACACCGACACCACTGTAACAATTTCGGAATGCACAGAGTCCCTCTCTTCCATTTCGGTAATGAGACTACACAGGACGCGTCGGCGATCATGTTGAACACGTGTATCTCAACCTCCACTCACTCAGCTACATCCTCCCGAAGAGCATGAGAGTCACCATGCGAGAGTCGGTCAATCCATCAGAGAACCAAGTTGCGTTTGGCCGGACGTCGTCACGGCATACCATTTTATTATGATCCAGCTCACCCTGTCTCACTTTGCTACCTCATCTCCAGCACGCCATCTCTTCCAACCTCCCGCTCCTCCTCCTCCTCCCATCCATTTCCCTCCCTCACCTCTTCCCCTACCACCAGCTCCCTCTTTCTCTGTTCCACTCTTAGAGGAACAGTGACGAAGCTTTGCTGGCTTATTTGCGAGCACAGACTCACGCACACAAGCATTACCTTCCTCTTTTCCATGGGCGTTGTCACACTGGGAACGGCCCTAGAACCCCCGCCCCGTGTAACACGTCTCGATGACGTCATCAATCGATGCTGCGCAAACACCTATGTGCCACTCCCGCACGTCCAACCGATATGTGCGTTCGTCTCGTGTGTGCGTGCGTGTGTGCGTTTAGGCGCGTGCGGGCTTATGCGCTCGCTTCGTCCTCGTTGTTGTCTATAGGCCTACACTGAGGGAATCCTGGCTACAACGAGTGAAAGACGACAATCTCCATTCTTAGGATGTACGCCGGGATCTTGCTTCTTATAATCCCTTCACTGGTCGGTAAGTCCTCGTCTTTTTATCCCTCCTGTTTTTTTGTATGTCGTCGTATTTTCAGTTGCGTTAGCGATCCCGAGCTTCAGATGACAGATCGGGAGGAGACGAGTCGAGATTTTACTCTGGACGCAGCATTCGTGAGGATGTTGGTGAAGAGCGGAGAGGCTGTGGTCGCGATGTGGACGTGGTTTAGCGTGAACCTCAAGCAGACGATGCTAGTTATGAAAGAGTAGTTATTAAAAATACCGGAAGTGGTGTTTCATGCTTGAAAAATCAATAAGAAATGAAAGCGCCAGTGTCATGGGATCGTGTAGCAGGATTTTTACCTTAGAACCTCTCTAAATAAATCATTTCATATAAATCTGTAATTGCTTTTTAAGCGATGCGTTCTGATATTTATTTCTTAAATTATTTCTTTAAAATAATTGCATAGGCACGATCTGACGATGTTCATTGATCTAATTAGTCTCCACATTATTACTTAAAGAAGGAATTAAAATATCATTTCAAAATAAAAATTATTATAAACTAAAAAAGAATTCGTGTTTTATAAGATTTTTCATTTTGGACAGAAAAATAACCTGTAGCGTTATTTTCTAATTATTATTTGCTTTTGTTTTCCAGTCTTCTATTATTTTGATAAAAATAAATGGAAAATAACGGCGTCGAAATTTTTTTAGTCAATTAAAAAATAATTTCTCTCGTAATTGTTGAAATTAAAGTCGTAAAAAATATTTTTTTTGTGTGTGTGTTTTAGGGATCGCTTTGAGAAAACGTTGTTACTAGCGCTAGTGACAAATTATTCGAGAATATTTCAAAAATTTTTAGTGTCATAATTTGCAGTTTAAAATAACAAAATTGATTTGACAAAATGAACTTTGGTATAAGCATCAAAACTAGTTTTTGTTGCTGTTTTTGAGCTAAATATCTAATCGAAAATAACTTCTTATACCCAATCAAACTCTGTTGACTTTTCAATTAAAACAATCTGTATTTAAAATTTCCCTTCATTTTTATTCTTTTGCATATACAGGAACGCAGTTCCAGTATATAAATTTTCTCTCTGTTTTAGCATTTTTTTTAACTTTTCTTGGAAAATATGCGAAAAATACACTCAAAGGCTACTTTATTGGTAACGTTTCGTGCAGGCCGTGATCTAAAAAAAATCAAGGGGGAGAGGGGTGCAATCAACGCAATCGAGCCGCAAAAATACAAAAGTGGAAGCAAGAAACTGGATTTCCATTACAGCAGGGGTTCTGAACGTGTAGTACGCGTACCCCTTGGAGGTACGCGGTAAAATATTTTGGGATAAGCCGTGGGACCTCAAAAGTCGCTAAATCTAGTAGCAAAGTCGCTAAGTTGACAACACTGCTGTGAAAAAATGTCATTTTTTGTATTTATCAATATATTTTATCAATATATATTTTGTATTCAATATATCTTTATGAATACAAAATTTAATGGGTATATATATATGTTTTATTTTATTCCCATTGTTATACTATAATTATAGTTTTATCTATCTATACAAGGGGTACGCCAGTTACATACACATTTCCAGGGGGTACATGAAGCATAAAAGATTGAGAACCACTGCATTACAGTGTAACATTTTCCCTCTTCGTTTTAAAGGTTTTCAAAAGATTTCAAGGAAAATGTGCGAAATATGCACAAGTTTATGAAATTTTGCCCTCCATTACCTAGCATTCTCAAAGGAAGGGGAATTTCCCCCCCCCCCCTTCGTGACACGAAGGTTGCCAAATCATTAATTTCTAAAACAAATCGCTGCCAGATATTTTTTCTGAATTCTGTAATCAACCATAGCATTCGGATACTTTTTTGAGCGACTGTATCTAATAAAGTGGCCATTGAGTATATATATTTATTAGGTTTTTCGCCTTCGTTCCGGCTATTAATATTCCCTAAGAGTGAGGTGGCCTTGACTTTCTTTTCTCTGATTCGTACAGCTAGGTCAGATGAAGGCTTAAGCTGTGATTATGTGTGTAGGAGAGCTTATACCCTGTGCACGTTAAAGAACACGATGGTCTTGACGGGAGGTTACTATCTGTCTCTTAACAGCTGTCCAGTAAATCCCCTTTCCGCAAATTTCTCTCAGTCGTAAGGTTCCTTGTGAATTGGCCATTTAGCCCCTTGTGTGCACAAAAAAGCGCCACTCAGAGGGGGGCGGGGGTGGCTCAGTCGGTAGCGCGCCAGGCTCGTAATCTGTAGTTCCCAGGTTCGAGTCCCAGCTGGGTCAGCGTTGAGATTTATCTCCGCATAACTCCCCGCCCTGCCCACGGTCAGTAGGGGACACCGATGGGCTTGGAAAGGCCGCCGTCCGTCGGATGGGACGTTAAGCCGTGGCCCCGTGTGCGGGAGAGCCATACCCTGTGCAAGTTAAAGAACACGCTGGATGGCCTTGACGGGAGGCTACCATCTGTCTCCCAACAGCTGTTCCAGTGGGTCCCCTCCCCCAACCTTCTCTGAGCCTTCGGGGTCCATGTGACCTGGCCATTTAGCCCATGGTGTGCAAAAAAGTGCCGCTCAGAGGTAAAACAACCCAACCCAAAAGCCACTCAGAGGTAAAATCGAACCCGTGCAGATATTTGTGTGTGCAACTCTAATGACGTGCCAATATCTTAAAAATGCAATGAATTTATATGATACGTAGAGTGTAGCCAAGTCACACACGATGTGCAAAGTGATAGTTTGCGTTTTATCACATTTTGCATGGCGTGTATATCTTGGATATTATATGATATACGGATTGAAGAACTTTTCCTTTAGATTTAATAAGTGTTTATGTTCTGGGCATGAAAATGATGTACTTCATAAAAATAAATTATACCGGTTATTATTTTTCCTGGATACTCTAAAAAATATAGGCCTAATTCCACGAAAATAATACACATAAGTATAAACGAAGTTTTAAAATCTCTGTTAAATTTATCATTTTCTTTGTTTTAAACTTTTATTGTTATTAAAGTTCAACTGTTTTCTGTCAGCATTCCTACCAAAAACTTGATGGAACTGAAATATTGACAGTTCTGGATTATTCAATAGCATGGGTGTTGGCAGGAAATTTCCAAAACGGTTGGACAAAAAAAAAACGCAAATCAATGCTTTAAGATATAAAATATTTAGGCCGAGCCATTCATTAATGAGTGCAGTTGAATATACAGAAAACAAATACATACAGAATGCCATAATACAACAAACAATGCCTAAAAACAAAATAAAAGAGAAACTTTTTATTCAAAAACACATATAATTTTTTTCTTATTAATAAATATAAATAAATTAATATGTTTCCGGAAACAAACGAAAACATAAAAAAAATTAAGATTACATTTCTTTCGTTGATAAAAACAGTGACAATTTTTGGTACGCCAGCTATTATTCAATATAAATTAATTATCAATCAATTTAAAAGGGGGAGGCAGCTTACACTCTCCCCTCCCTGCTGACACCCACTCCCAGTAGCCACATTAGGCAAGTGCATAATGTGCTTATTGAAAATACGTGTGGAAAATATTTTGTTTTCATATTAATAAAAAAAAAGTAAATAAATGATAGATAAATACAGAGGAAAAAATTATCATTAGCCGTGTGGAATCTGAACCCATGTCCTCCTCATATCCCACCTGGCTAATGACAATTTTTCTTCTATATTTACTAATAAATTAATACCAGGTATATGTGAGAGATTTCATTATTTCAAATAAATGATATGCTTCCAAAAACGAAAGAAAACGTAAAAATTTTCGTTACGGAAAAAATGGCATTAATTTTTTGGTACACTTTCATTACTCAATATAAATAATTTTTTTCGATCAGTATTTCAAATGGGGTTGTTTATTTGACTCCCCCAACTGCCGACGCCCATGGTTCTGTTAACTCTGAATGGTACTGTTTATGCATGCAATTACCAAGTCACAAAGACACTCTAGCAGCGCTGTCGTTAGCATGTGTGCCAGATGTGCACGCCACACGATGGTCGATTTTATTTGCGGATTTGTTGGTCGATTTTAATACCTTTTACAGCTCTAATGGAAAATATTAATAAAAAGCCATTATAGCATTATCAGTGTCTACAGTAGAGGTGTCTGTGATGACCCTTAGTTCTAATCCCGTCAGACTCTGACAGATGTGATGACCCAGTCCACACAGGAAAGAGGAACGACGATTATATTACTTCTTATTTCACTTCGGTGAGGGGCGGGGGTGGCTCAGTCGGTAGCGCGTCAGGCTCGTAATCTGTAGTTCCCAGGATCGAGTCCCAGCTGGGTCAGCGTTGAGATTTATTTCCGCAAAACTCCCGCCCTGCCTACCGTCAGTAGGGGACACCGATGGGCTTGGAAAGGCCGCGTCCGTCGGATGGGACGTTAAGCCGTGGCTCCGTGTGAGGGAGAGCCATATCTTGTGCACGTTAAAGAACACGCTGGATGGCCTTGACGGGAGGCTACCATCTGTCTCCCAACAGCTGTTCCAGTGGGTCTCCTCCCCCAACCTTCTCTCAGCCTTCGGGGTCCTTGTGACCTGGCCATTTAGCCCATGGTGTGCAAAAAAGTACCGCTCAGAGGTAAAACAACCCAACCCTTACTAGCATTCTCAAAAAAAGGTGAATTCCGCCTCCCCCCGCCCTCTATATCAGGCTCTGATGCCATATTACGTCAACTCAGATATACAACATCATACAACAAAAATATACAATAAATAAATAAATACAAAATTCGAGGGACATGACAGTGTCCAATAGAAATACGAAGCTCACCTCACTTGTGGTTGGCATATTACCATATTCGCAACATTATATGTTAACAATTTGGTAGGGAGATATAATTATTATTATTTCTTATTCGTTCACTTACCACAATGCAATGACCTATTTAACGTATTGGTAAACCGCTGGTCTATAGAATAATGCGGTAATCTATGCTGAGTTCCTGTCCTCTCCTTGGTCAGGAGAGGCGGGGGTGGCTCAGTCGGTAGCGCACCACGCTCGTAATCTGCAGTTCCCAGGTTCGAGTCCCAGCTGGGTCAGCGTTTAGATTTATCTCTGCTAAACTCCCCGCCCTGCCCACGGTCAGTAGAGGACATCGATCGGCTTGGAAAGGCAGCTGTCCGTCGGATAGGACGTTAAGCCGCGGTCCCGTGTATGGGAGAGTCACACCCTGTGCACGTTAAAGAACACGCTGGATAACCTTGACGGGAGGCTACCATCTGTTTTCCAAAAGCTGTTCCAGTGGGTCCCCTCCACCAACCTTCTCTGAGTCTTCGGGGTTCTTGTGACCTGATCATTTAGCCCATTGTGTGCAAAAAAGTGCCGCTCAGAGGTAAAGCAATCCAACAACCTTGATCAGGAAGGATGCCGTCCTTCAGATGGGACGTAGAGCCGTGTACAGGACAGCAGTACCCAGTGCGTATTAAAGGACCTGCTGGATGACCTTGAAGCGAGGCATCCAACTGTGTCCTAGGAGCTGTTCATCATTAAAGGGGTCCTTCATCCCTTAACTTTCTCTGAACTCTTGGCGTCTTTGTGGTCTCGCCATTTAGCCCATCGTGTGCATAAAATTGCTCCTAAGGGGTCAAACAGCACTTTTCCTTTTTGAAAAACCACCTAAAAGTCACGTATTAGGTGTACTTAGAAATGGTTCACAAGTTGCTAATTGATCACACACTTGGTAAGGAAACATACATATGTAATAATTTCTGATATATTTTTTTAATTTGCACCTTTGTAACCTATCAGAAAATGCAATCCGCATGCTATAAGTAGGAAGGTTCATGAATTATGAATAATAGCGAAAGTCACCTTACATTTCTCACCTGAGTGACCTCAACGAGCGATAACAATTAAATGATGAATCATCGATGCTTGAATATTGCTTAGTAATTGCTATATTTAGGTGCTCAGAATATGACTGAGTACTATCACGGAGAATTCTCAAAGGATAAGCCTTTAGGAAAAAAGAATAGCTGTTTCAGTCGAATTAAATTATAATAATGTGTAGAAGAAAAAAAAATATTTTTAGTTCTGGATGTTAAATATGTTTCCAAATCACATTTAACTTATTAGTCAGTTCAGATGCTTCCGGGTAATGCAGTTCATACAAAATATCAATTTTGAGTTATGATAATTAGCAATATATATATTTTTAATTTCAAATATATGTATTTAAGAATAAATTTAACAATTAACTTTTTTGCTTAAATTTAAAATGCAGATCTCAACTAATTTAATTTTTAAATACAAATTTAATTTAATTTCATATAAATTTCTGAATTAATTTAATTTTAAATATATATTTAATATAATTTAATTTTTAAATATATATTTAATTTAAAATTTATTTCTGAATAAATTTAATATTTTATAAAATATATAATTATATATTATATATTTTAAATTTAATATGTATATATTTTCTTATTTTAAAATAGTAATAAATAAATTTAATAATTGATGATTATTAAACGCATTCATCAATGCATTTAAATTAAAAAATACATTTAAATTTAAATACATTGATGAAAGCATTTAACATTCATCAATATGGAAATAATTACTATTTTTTCAGCGATATTAAACATATAAATCATTTTAAATAACCAAAAGACAAAGTTTTCTCGAATTCTGCTACATACTTCATTAAATTTATTGTGTTGTACAGTCGCTCAAAAAAGTATCCGAACACTATGGTTGATTGCAGAATTCAGAAAAAAATATCTGGCAGCGATTTTTTCTGGAAATTAGTGATCTGGCAACCTTCGTGTCACGTGACACAAAGGTTACCAGATCACTAATTTGTAAAAAAAAAATCGTTGCCATATATTTTTCTGAATTCTGTAATGAACCATAGTGTTAGGATAATTTTTTGAGCGACTGTACTATGTTAATACAATTATTATTAGCATCGAAACCCGGATCTACGGGGATCTACTAGGTGGGAAATACTTGGGTAGGTGGGAAATATTTCCCACCTACCCAATAGAGGCCACAAAATACTAATTTTGTGCATATTTCACTCATTTTTCAATAATTTTGTTTTCAAACATCTAAAACGGAGGGGAAAACGTTGCACTGCAATGGAAATTCAGCCTCTTGCCTGCCCCCCACCCCTTACAGTTTTCCGGCTCGACTGCATCGCTTTCCACCCACACACCCCTTTTTTTCCGAGCCTGTTAGACCTCTGTAGCCCATGACTGATTGAGGATGATGATGACGACAACGACTTCAAACACAAATAAAATCATTTTTCGCCTGAAAATTTTGATCGAAAAATTAATTTACATTGAATAGGTGTACCAAAAAAAAATTATGTTTTTTTCCTTCACGAAATGTAATATTGATTTTTGTTACATTTTCTTTAGTTTTCGGAAGCATGTCATCTATTTTCATTTTTTTAATACGAAAACACTTTTTTCACATGCAGTTTCAATTATGTCTCTTTTTTTACCTTGTGTGAGGGCATCCTTAGTTCTATTATAGTATCGTATATGCATGACTCTTGCAATTGCAACTGCACAGCTTGACCTAAATGCTTCCTGGGTCAGCTTGAGATTTATCTCAGCAAAATTCCCCACCCTGCCCACGGTCAGTAGGGAACACCGATGGGCTTGGAAAGGCCGCCGTCCGTCGGATGGGACGTTAAGCCGTGGCCCCGTGTGCGGGAGAGCCATACCCTTTGCACGTTAAAGAACACGCTGGATGACCTTGACGGGAGGCTGCCATCTGTCTCCCAACAGCTGTTCCAGTGGGTCCCCTCCCCCAACCTTCTCTGAACCTTCGGGGTCCATGTGACCTGGCCATTTAGCCCATGGTGTGCAAAAAAGTGCCGCTCAGAGGTAAAACAATTCAACCTAACCTTAAATGCTTCTATCTTCAAACAATGATATGGTCTTATTTCTCCCCTAAAAATATTTTGCCTCTTCCTGAGTAACTTTTTGCCCTCCTCTATAAAAAAATTCCCGCCAACGCCCATGAAGTAATATAATATAATCTGAAACTATTATAGAATTTATTTCATATAAAACGAATACGGTTGATTAATATTTTACACATGCATATTCAAATGTAGCGGTTAGTTTTTTAGTATAATAGTCATAATACCGCTATCTTTTCACAAAAGAAAATTCATTGTTTTGTTTAAACACAATCAAACATGTAAAAAATCATTTTAATATTACAATTCGCAAGTCTTAAGTTTACAGAAAACCTATTTTACTTAAAAAAATAGGAACTCGCAACCTTCACTGCTTGGCGTCACTAAACCCTTATTCACTTGCCTGTAAGAGAATTCTCAAAAGATAAGCCTAAAGAAAAAAGGATAGCTGTTTCAGCCAAAATCTAATTATAACAATATGTAGGAGAAAAAAAATGTTTCACTTCTCTGCTTCATCATTCTGTCCATCAGTTTTTCTAACTTCGGGAATGATGTGCTGACTCATATTTTATTCAGCTAAGCCGAGGAATATTTTTTCAATTTGACTGCGCTTAATCTAAATTTCCAAGGTCTTATTTGCCTTTTTATCCTCCAATTCGATTTGGGTCCAAGACTCTTGCTCCCACATACCTCATTTTCTTCTAACAGTAAGCAATTTTGTTTTACCTTAGTCTGAAACTTTCTTCGATTTTATTACGTTATTCCTAAATTTTATTTCATTATCTATGCATATGATAATAATCTGTAACTCTCAGACACTTAAAATACTGGTTTCCAACCTATGGTTCCCGAAACCTTAGGGGTTAGCAAAAGTAGTAAAGAAGATCCCGGTAAGTAGTAGAGAAAATCCTTGAAACTATTAAAGGAGATCCGTGAAAGTAATAAAGGAGATCAGTGAAAGTAATAAAGCAGATCAGTGAAAGTAATAAAGCAGATCAGTGAAAGTAATAAAGGAGATCAGTGAAAGTAATAAAGGAGATCAGTGAAAGTAATAAAGTATATCCGTGAAAGTAATAAAGGGGATTCCTGAAAGTAGTAAAGCAGATCCGTTAAAATAGTAAAAGAGTCCGTGAAAGTAGTAAAGAGGAGGCTCGTGAAAGTTGAAAAGGAGGCTCGTGAATGTTGAAAAGCAGGCTCGTGAAAGTTGAAAAGGAGGCCCGCGAAAGTTGTAAAGGAGGCTCGTGAAAGTAGTAAAAAGATAAACGAAAATAGTAAAGAGATCCATGAGAGTTGCCGACATACTTGTATAAATGATTTAAATCATGATTATTTTCACTATTTTTTTAAATCGTAATCTGGTAGCATTGCTAACACACAGAGAATAACTTTCATAAATATTTATCACGAGCCAAGCCAATTGTTAAAAATTTCATATTTTTAACCTTTTTTCCTGTTGGATTATCTCAGAATTTGCACAGTTGTCAGAATTAGAGAATAGATTTGTTTAAAAGGGCGTATTGCTTAGTTCAGTTAATTATTGAATTATAGAATTTCTCAAACCAAATTTATTCACAATCTGTTTACAAAAGTGAGCTATTTAAGCATTTTGTGGAGTAAATCTTTAGTTTCCGACAAGCCAGTGTCAGGTAATGAGCCACTGCTGAAGTCGAACTGATATTCAAAATACACTAAAAGAATACAGCAAGTTTGCAATGCAACGGACTTTATCCAATTTGATTTATTTCTGTAAATACTCTATTTTTCAGATTAACGTTATTGAATTTGTTACCAATCTAATAGCCTAAACCAGTTGTTTGAAAAGTCAGGATTTCTTGATTATCTTCGTCCTTTGTGCGGAAGCGTTTCACCTCTTCTGAAATTAAACATTTTATGAAAAGATGACTGAATAAGGTGATGACTGAATTAAATATGACCTCCTAAAACTTGGCTTCTAGTGCTCGGAGGTAAATCACTTAGTTGGTAACGTGTCGGACTCGTAATCACGTGTTTCCAGGTTTGAATTCCTATTGCACCTGAGGTGATATTTTCTCTGCTAGTAACCTTTCTGCCCTCGCTGAGAAAGGACACATCGTTGGTCCTGGAAAAGCCTCCGTCCATTCGATGGACTATAAGCCGTATCCCGTGTGCCGGACAGTTATATCCTGTGCAAGTTAAAGAACACGGTGTATGGCCTTGATTGACAGATTCCATCTTCACAACGGATCCCCTTCTCCGAGCTTTCTCTGAGCCCTTAAGGTCCTTGTGGTTTGTCCAGTTAGCCCATTATATGCCATAAAGTGTAATATATGCCTTAGAGGTAAAATAACCCAACCATGGCTTTGGCACTTACAGTTGAAAATCATCATCATCATCCTCAAGCTGCCATGGGCTACGGCGGTCCAACCAGACCGTGCAATTTAGTTCTCCAAGCAAGTCTGTCCTGAGCTACGTCTGCTGCATCTGGCCACTGCACACCAATTCTAATAAGGTCCTGTTTGACATTGTCCACCGCATCCTAGGTTTCTCCCAGGATTCTTCGCACAATGTTTCTGAAGCCTTTAGGCACACTGTTCATAACCCTATTCGCCAATCTATCCTTATCCCTACGGGCAACATGGCCAAACCAGCGGAGTCTCTCTGCACGATATGCTGCTTAAAGGAGGTTGCCGACTCCTTTGCCTAACCTCATCATTAGTTAGAAAGTTTAACCACCTAATGCCCAAGACACTACGTAAGCATCTAGAATCAAAAGCATCTAGTTTCCTGTTATCTTGTTTACAAAATGTCCAAGTTTCACTATCATAACTAACCCTAGAAAGAACCAAACTATTATACAGTAAAATCATACTTCATTGTATTTAAAATCCTTCTTCGAGTTTGCATCCACAGTTGAAAATATATATTCATTGCATTTAGTATCCTCCTTGAAGTTGGCACCCACAATTAAAAATTAAAACTTCATTGTATTTAGTATTCTCCTTGGAGTTGGCACCTACGTTTGAAAATACATATTTCACTGTAGTTAGAATCCTCCTTAGAGTTTGAAACTACATTTGAAACTACAAATTAATTTTATTTAAAATCCTCCTTGAAGTTTGGACCTACATTTGAAAATACACGGTATCGATTCCTTCTCATTCACTGTTGAAGAAAAAAAACACCAATCACAGGCAGAAAGGCAAAAAAAGCGAAAGGTCACTACGATTGAACCTCAGACATTTGCAAAGAATGCTACTTGCTATTCCTTTCTAATGTGAATGCGTGATCAGTTTTTTTGCGTGATCAGAATCCATTATGGAAGAATTAAAAATGAACATTGAGAAAGCTTTCTTTCTCTAGAATGACAAAGGGATTTCCTTTCGTACTTAAGAGGAAACAATTATTCCAAAAAAGAACTGGAATAGCGGCATTTTGTAAGAATCATGAAATTAGCGACAGCTCTAAGATCGATGTAGCTGAGACTAAATAAATAAAAGGGGTGACTCAGTCGGTAGCGCGCCAGGCTCGTAATCTGTAGTCCCAGCTGGGTCAGCGTTGATTTTTTTTTTCCGCAAAAATCTACGCCCTGCCCTCGGTCACTAGGGGAGACCGATGGGCTTGGAACCGCCGCAGTCCGTCGCATGGGACGTTAAGCCGTGATCCCGTGTGCGGGAGAGCCATACCCTGTGCACGTTAAAGAACACGCTAGTTGGCCTTGACGGGAGGCTATCATCTGTCTCACAACAGTTGTTCCAATGGGTTCCCCAACCTTATCTGAGCATTCGGGGTTCATGTGACCTTGCCATTTAGCCCATAGTGTGCAAAAAAAGTGCCACTCAGAGGAAAAACAACACAACTAAATAAAAACTATATTCAGTTATTAACTGAATATAGTTTTTATTCGGTTGAAATATGAATTAAAATAGTTCATAATAAAATAATTCTTTAAAATAGTTATGAATTAAAATAGTTCATGAATATGTCAGGAAGTGTAATTTCCAGACTCTGGAGATTTTTTCAAGACACTGGAACGTGCTCTAGGTGAACGAGCCAGGGTAATCTAGAGCAACAACGGTTCAAGATGACCTTTCCTGTCCTTAACTGCAAGGAGCAATTGAATGTCAAGTGTGCTAATTTGCATTGGAGCTGTCAGCTGGGTAGGGTTGTTTTACCTCTGAGAGGCACTTTTTTGCACACCATGGGCTAAATGGCCAGGTCACAAGGACCCCGAAGGTTCAGAGAAGATTGGGGGAGGGGACCCACTGGAATAGCTGTTGGGAGACAGATGGTAGCCTGCCGTCAAGGCTATCCAGCGTGTTCTTTAACGTACACAGGGTATGGCTCTGCCGCACACGGGCTACGGCTTAACGTCCCATCCGACGGACAGCGGTGTTTCCAAGCCCATCGGTATCCCCTACTGACCGTGGGCAGGGCGGAGAGTTTTGCGGAGATAAATCTCAACGATGACCCAGCCGGGACTCGAACCTGGGAACTACAGATTACGAGCTGTCAGCTGCCACAATAAGGAGTATCCAGAATAAATGTGTCCCAACGACCTTCATGAAAGAGGGTTATATGCTGAAGATCTATAGTGTGCATACCACTAACCTCAGCTCCTCGGAGGGTACTGCTGGAATAGAGCAGGCAGCACCTCAATTGAGCTAATGATGAATGGGTACAGGTTCTCTTTTCGGAAGAATCAAGATATAGCGTAACTAGTGATTCTCGCAACCAACGGATCTGAACATCGTGAAAACCGCTGTTTTCGGTGGGAGGATATCCCTAAGGATATCCTTTACATTTGTGAGATTATGGCTCTTCCGAAATAGGGTTGCAAATTATAATTTACAACAAAATTAAAATTAACACAAAAGAAGAGGCGGGAGTGGCTCAGTTGGTTGCACACCAGGCTCACAATCTGTAATTCCTAGGCTTCGGCCCTATTTAGGACAGTGCTGAGCCCTCGGTCGGTAAGTCAGTCATGCCCTCGGTCTGTTGGGGATACCAATGGTCTTGTAAAGGACACCATCCGTCGGATGGAACGTTAAGCCGTGACTCCTTGTGCGAGTTGGGTTGTTTTACCTCTGAGCGGAACGTTTTTGCACAATAAGCTAAATGGCCAGGTCACAAGGACCCCGAAGGCTCAGAGAAGGTTGGGGGAGGGGACCCACTGGAACAGCTGTTAGGAGACAAATGGTAGCCTCCCGTAAAGGCCATCCAGTGTGTTCTTTAACGTGCCAGGGTATGGCTATCCCGCACACGGAGCCACGGCTTAACGTTCCATCCGACGGACGGCGATATTTCCAAGCCCATCGGTGTCCCCTACTGACCGTGGACAGGCGGGAAATTTTGCGGAGATAAATCTCCACACTGACCCAGCTGGAACTCGAATCTGGAAACTTCAGATTACGAGCCTGGCGCGCTATCGACTGAGCCACCCCGCCCCTCTCCGTTGCGGGAAAGCTATACTCTGTGCACGTTAGGGAATATCCTGGATGCTTATGATGGAAGGCTACCTCTATCTCCTAACAGCTGTCCAGTGGTTCGCCTTCCCCAATTTTCTCTGAGCCGTCGGGGTCCTTGTGACTGGCCATTTAACCCATTTTGTACAAAAAAAAAGTGCCGCTCTGAGTTAACCCCAACCACAGGAAGTTGTTCCAATTACGGGGAAAACAACCCAACCACGGAAGAAAACCTGTTGTTTACAAATTAGACCGAAATCACTGGTTGCACGATGGTTCGAATGATTATTATCTCTGCCATTTTTTGTGCTAAAAAGGTAATTTTTCCACTTAACCAAGAAAGAGGGAAATGAACATCGAAATAGAGCGAAGTAGCTTTCGCGTACCTTAAGAGACTGGCAAAGAATGGACTCTACGTTGCAACAACAATGCTATGTGGCTAGACTGTGGACGTCCTCTCGGCGTTGCTGGCGCAGCGCAAGTACAATCGATTAGGCAGGAGTCATTGAACTGTCGTGTGTTCGGTGATGGCGGCCCATGCGCCCGAGGGGAGTTGGGGACGAAAGTGCATATCCGAATGAATGAATCAGTCCCGTGATGGATTTCTCCTGTTTGCTTTCACCTCATGTTTAAGCCACTTCTTCTTTTATGTTTCGGGAGACAGCAACATTCTTAGGCCTACAAAGCTGCCGAAATATGTCTTGTCATTGTCACTCGTTTTTCCTCTTAACAGAGGCTAGTGAAAGGCTTTATTATTGTGTCCAGTGGTGGAGTGTTCCTTTTAAAAAATTGTCCTTTCTAGTAAAGAAAAAATAATATTTGAATTCAATTTTGAATTGTTTTTAAATGTACACGTAATCCCCGCTTAAAGTACTAGATCTCCTCCATGCAACTCCGCGTTAAGTGAAATCCGCACTCAACTGAATAATTATAATATATCAAATGTACACACAGACATACACAGCCTGGGCGAATTATTATGAACACCTGCCTAATACTTCGTCGTATGTCTCATGGTTCAGTACCAAAATTTCAAAGTTTTTATTTCTCTGTACATAGTTATCTTTGAAATGGGTTTTGAAGAACTGCTAGCAGTCATCTCTCTGAGCTGATGAACTGGAGCAGCTCTGTTTTACCTTCTAGTTTATGGGTTCTCAACTTGGGGTACGCGGTATATTATATTTGGGGTATGCCGTGAGAGTTCAAAAGTCGCTAGATCTAGTAACAAGTGTTTTATTTTATTCCCATTGTTATACTATAAGTTTTATCTATCTATACAAGGGTACGCCAATTACATACACATTTCCAGGAGGTATGTGAAGTATAAAAGGTTGAGAATAATAACAAACTCTTGTCCCTGTTTGCCAAAGATTTTCCCCCCTGCATTTGCCATAATTCCGGGCGTTTTATGAGATCGTTGCATTCTCTATACATTTGCATACCGTTGTTATGCCGTTGCATTGTTCATCATTAAAAATATTCATTAATTCATTTTTAATGAGTACTCCGAATTAAGAAATTGGTTAAGGTTATGTATCTAAAAATGTTTGGTCAAAATAGTGGAAGAAATGTTACAAGTCCACTTCTTTCAACTTTCTTCCGAAACTCTGCAATGGTCGTCCCTTGTTCTATGATTAAGGTTATTAATTCAATATTTTGTATATGAAAAGTTGACCTTATTGCAAAAACGTTTAGCAGTGTCGCTCAAGAGTTGAGCTTATAATATCGGCGAAAGAAATTCTTGTAAATATAACTGTGAAGGGGACGAGAAATCACTCATTGTGTATATAATAAAATAATAAATACCCCCTCAAGCAGCTGCTTGCCACAGAGGTCTGACAGGAGCCTGTCAGTTTATATGCCACAGTAGAAGATCTGAGAGCATGGCAGGACCTCAGCAGAAAACAACACGAACATCCATGCCTTACCCGGGGCTCGAACCCAGGTCCCGTAGATCAGTAGCGAAGCGCGCTAACCACTCGGCCACGGGACAGAGGTTAAATTACTAGTATTAATACACTACCCTTCCAAAATATTCGAGAAATTCTGTGTTATGTCAGTTGGAATAGAAATTCTAAGCTCTATATTTTCTAAAATAAGAATTAAATGAAAAAATCTGACTGAAGGTAAATTGAACATCATAATCAAATCAATTAAAATCTCGATTGTTAACAATATTCGTTCAGTATTTAAAGAGTCATGAAAGAAATTAATTGAAACATATAATAAGTATTATTTCAAATCATTTAATAAAATAAATATACATTTTATCAGTTTGCATAATGATTATTTCAAAACAATTATGAATGATTTTTATAAAACAAGCTATTGTTAATTCTAGATTCTTAACTCTTTAAATACCGAACAAATATAAGTGAAAAAATTGAGATTTAAATAGATTTGATTATGATCTCCAATTCATTTTTAGTCACATTTCGCCATTAAATGGATATTTTAGAAGTTAGACAGCTTGATTCCCATTCACGTAATATGGAAATTCTCTAATGTTTTGGTAGAGCTGTGAAAATTTGTGCTATTTTGCATTGGGTTGTTTTATCTCTGAGCGACACTTTTTTGCACACCATGGGCTAAACGGCCAGGTCACAAGGACCCCGAAGGCTCAGAGAAGATTGGGGAGGGGGCCCATTGGAATAGCTTTTTGGAGACAGATGGTAACCTCCCGTCAAGGCCATCCAGCGTGTTTTTAACGTGCACAGGGATGGCTCTCCCGCACACGGAGCCACGGATTATCGTCTGATCCGACGGACGGCGGCCTTTCCAAACCCATTGGTGTCCCCTACTTAACGTGGGCAGGGCGGGGAGTTTTGCGGAGATAAGTCTCAACGCTAATCCAGCTGGGACTCGAACCTGGAAACTGCAGATTACGAGCCTGGCACGCTACCGACTGAGCCACCCCTGCCCCGTATTTTGTGTAATATCTGTCTTGTCATATCAATAACTGTAAATACTTTTAAGCAAAAGTAGATATTAGTCATTAAGAGCTTAAAAATAATGTAAAATAACGTTAAAAATAATGAATATTAGGAGAAAAATATGGGCAATAAAGTTCAGAGGTTTTTTCCCCTCTTCGTCCCCTTATCCCACTCTATTTGGAAACGAAAAAATACGCCCACTTGTAAGAGTAGTTTATGAGCCATGGCTTATGAAATGGTATTTAACGTTCTTCTCACTCTAACCGTTTCATATCTAAAGAAAATTTACATTTGACATGATTTCCGTTTTATTAATTACAACTTCACTACGCCAGGTATGTTAAAATTAACCTCTACAGAATCATCTCTGCAGGAAGCAGGTAAATGTCTAGCCATTGCCCTTTCCGGAGAAATATTTACTTTAACCACACGAAACAGAGCAGTTAACTTTAATAGAATTTTCTCTCAGAAACGTTTCTGTTAAGTGGCAACGACCCGAAACAACTGTCATGTGCTGCGTGCTGCACAGGTGCACTCTTGGCGCCATGATCGATGTGAAACAGAGACCTTAGAGTCACTAAAGGTCATCACTGCAACATGGAGGTAGGAAGGCAGAGAGGCGCCCTATCGTTTGAAAACTGTAACCGAACGTCGCTATATTGTCGCTACTTGTAATTTTGCTATCACTGTGTTAAAGAACGATAGATTGCATTGAAAAAATGGATTTGGGTAACGCGTTTTATTTCATTAATGAACTTGCCGAAAAGATCAAAAGGATAACATTTCATAGGTGAGAAGTAATGCTAAAGTTTTGCTTTGTAAATTGAATACCTTTTCGTCATTTCAAATAATTTATGACAGTAGTGTAGTTAGGCCTAGAGGAAGGCGGTGGGAAGGGTTGCGAAATTTTCTCAGTGTTTCTCAATGTATACTGATGAAACAAAATGTTCGTATAAGTTAATAGAAAGAGAAAAAAATCAACAAACAGGGGAAAATGGGGATACTGATATCATTCGTCATTTCCTATGCTTTTGATGTACCTTACCGAAACGCTAGAGAATTTCCTGTTATGTCAATGAGAATCAAATTTCGAAGCTCTGTAATTTCTAAAATATGCATTTAATGGAAAAATTTAACTAAAGATAAATTAAAAATCGTAATTAAATCTATTTAAATCTCGATTTTAAACAATATTGTAAGAGTAATGGACGCTAGAATATTTCATGATAAATTATGTTCAATGTCGACGAAAATCTAACTGTGAAGTGCTATAACTATTAAAATATGCATTTAATGGAAAAATGCGACAGAAGGTAAATTAAAGATCGTAATCAAATCTATTTTAATCTCCATTTTGAACGATGTTCATGCAATTTAATGGAAGAATACGACTGAAGATAAATAAAAGATCATAATCAAAACTATTTAAACTTCTATTTTAAACAATATTCAGTAATTAAGAATATATTAAAGTCTGGATATTTCACAGCAAAATTCCTGCATTTTATTCCAAAGAGATTGTATTTGTTAATATTTACATTTTTTCTTCTGTAAGAGATTTGACTTATCACAATTTTCTCTGAACATTAGAAATTTGATTAAACAACGATAGAACTTTGAAATATTATGCAGGGGAGAGGAATTCAGTCCCTATTTTATGAAAAGGATGGTGTAGCTTTCATTTGATATGTAATTTGTTATTATTAACTTTAAATGGGATTAAACAACTGTGTTTAAAAACGTAAAGAAACGAAAAACTAAAGCGGAAACAAGTATTTATATATATATGTTAAATATCTCTTTATCTTCCAAGAAAAAAAATCGATTTAGCAATATTCGTCGAAATAATTCCTTTTTTGTACATGAAACAATTGCGATTTTATTGAGCAGTATTCGTATTAAAGCATTCGATATATTGCAATTGACTTGCAGCGTGCGGCTTTCTGAGTAGCAAGAACATGGCTACCGCCGTTCTGCGCGGCTACACCAGCGACTTAGGTTAAAATATAGTAAGGGGGGCTCCCCCTCTTCCTACCTCCATGCATTGCAGTGGTGTTCAGTAAGCTATTTGTCGTCTGCGGTTAAGGGTATTGGATAATGAGTTCGTTAAAATCAATTAAATAAAGTCACCTAGCTGGTGGAGTAAGGTTCCCCGCAGTACTAGAGAAAGGTTCCCTTCTGAAACAGAAAATTGATTTCGATATTGGATGGTGAATAAATTTTTCTGTGTGCAGTTGTGACCAGTGCAAACATCATCTGCAGAAATGTTTTTAGGAGAAGAATCATTTCCAAGGAACGGGAAGAGGCAGAAAAAAAGAAATTAATGTTTTAAGAGAGAATATTTAGGTCGAGCAGCTCATTAATGAGCACAGTTGTGAGCAAAGCAATCATGCATATATCATATTATAAATACAACTGAGGATGCACGAAAATAAAAGGAAAAAGAGAAAACAATATTATTGGAAAATAAATGTAAAAAAAGGGTTTTTTTCATATTGATAGCTAAAAGTAAATGAAATACTTCCTAAAGCAAAAGAAAACGTGAAAAGAAAAATGATTTTGCATCCCTCCCGGCTCAAAACAATTTTACTTCTAAATTTGATATCGATGCTAAGAGAGAGATTTCACACTGTTTCAGATTTTATTTGACAACCGTGAATAAATTCGTAATAAATAAACAGACAGTAAATTAACTGATTTAATAACTGAAGCAATTAATTTACATGAATAACTTTACACAAACTTAAGTATCAGTTATTTGATACACCAATAGGCTAATCAACTACACTAAATGATCCTGACATTCATTAAAAACTAGACTGATAAAACTAGACATTATTTCGACTCGATCAATTTTTCACCCTTTATTCGCTTGACATACCACAATTGTTTCACAATAAAACCAATTATTCAAAACGACTTTTGAAAAAAGAACATGTAACCAATATAACGTTCTAAAAGCGAATCATAAGTTCAAACAAAGTACAGCTTTTACCAATCGCCTAACCACTGGTTGTACAGTCGCTCAAAAAAGTATCCGAACACTAGGGTTGATTACAGAATTCAGAAAAAGTATCTGGCAACGATTTTTTTTAGAAATTAGTGATCTGGCAACCTTCGTGTCACGTGACACGAAGGTTGCCAGATCACTAATTTCTAAAAAAATCGTTGCCAGATATTTTTTCTCAATTCTGTAATCAACCCTAGTGTTCGGATACTTTTTTGAGCGACTGTACATCACGTATGGAAGAAATGACACTCTCAACACAGATTAAATATGCACTATTGATCTATATAGTCGCTCAAAAAAAATATCCGAACACTATGGTTGATTACAGAATTCAGAAAAATATCTGGCAACGATTTTTTTAGAAATTAGTGATCTGGCAACCTTCGTGTCACGTGATTACAGAATTCAGGAAAAATATCTGGAGCGTGTACAGCAACTGTACACGCTCCAGTTACCGTTCACAGCAAACTGGAGCATGTGCAGTTACTGCACACGCTCCAGTTTGCTGTGAACGGTAACTGCACACGCTCAATATTTCCGTGAGTGAGCCCACACGATCTAGTATCAAAATAATATGACCACCTACAGTCTCTCAAAAAAATATCCGAACACTATGGTTGATTACAGAATTCAGAAAAAATATCTGGCAGCGATTTTTTTTAGAAGTTAGTGATCTGGCAACCTTCGTGTCAGTTGACACGAAGGTTGCCAGAATACTAATTTCTAAAAAAATCGTTGCCAGATATTGTTTTCTAAATTCTGTAATCAACCATAGTGTTCAGATATTTTTTGAACGACTGTACTTCCAAACACAACTACTATTACCGCCATATACAGACAATTTTTAATCGTCTCCGCTCACAAACCAAAGTAAACTCTTCTTTTCACACTCTATTACAACTCTCTACTCTATTCTCATCCATTTAAATCAACCGTGTCCCAATACAAACATGACGTATTTCACACTATATGCTGTATCTTGTGTCTCGTAGTAAGTGGTTACGCTTTCATTATTGCACGTTCACAGTTCGCTTCAATACTGTTCAACTGAAAAAACATCGAGTAATTTATTCAGCAAAAAACGTCAAGATTAGATTTCGTTAAGGAAAGAAGACATTAATTTTTTGGGCACTTGTATTATTTGTGCAAAATTAATTTTAAGGTCAATTTTTCAGAACGGGGGTGTAACTGCCCTCTTGTCCTCCCTGCCGACACTTAATTACTCACTGTCTATTGCAAGCTGTAGAATGAATAATATTTCAGAAATTCCTGTTAACAATTGGATATAATTATTGCGACTCGATCAATTTTTCACCCTTTATTCGCTTGACAATACCATAATGTTGCACAATAAAACCAATTATTGAAAATGAAGCTTTTAACTGTAATGGTTCTGACATTTCCTGATTGTTGTTACTGAGTTCTTACTAATTATTTGTTACAGTAATGTTAAGAAACGTAGGTTGTTGGGTTGTTTTACCTCTGGTGGGCACTTTTTTTTTGTACACCATGGGCTAAAGAGGGGACCCACTGGAACAGCTGTTGGAAGACCGATGGTAGCCTCCCGTCAAGGCCATCCAGTGTGTTCTTTAACGTGCACAGGGTATGGCTCTACCACACACGGGGCCACGGCTAAACGTCCAATCCAACGGATGGCGGTCTTTCCAAGGCCATCGGTGTTCCCTACTGACCGGGGGGCAGGGCGGGGAGTTTTGCGGAGATAAATCTCAACGCTGGCCCAACTGGGACTCGAACCTGGGAACTGCAGATTACGAGCCTGGCGCGCTACCGACTGAGCCACCCCCGCCCCAAGAAACGTAGGAAAATGTTGCAGAAGTAAACATTTTTGAATGAATCAAGGCTTTCCTCAGGATAAATGTAAACTAGGCTATGTGTGAGTTTCACTTATTCGAAACTTATTTAAATGACACTGAATTAACCAATGCGTTTCCCATTATTTTTTTGTACCAAAGCGATACAATTACCATTTTGAAATTCACTAGCCCATCAGTAAATGGAAAAGAATAACTTATATACAGGTTGTTAACCTCCAAGCTGGTAATTTGGCTTTCTCTTAGAAGTATGGTTTTTCACAGTTGTGATCAAGAGATTTGTTATGCATTTAATGCGAGAGTTATGGAGTAAAAATTCAAAATTTCACCATCCTTTACAGTTACGGTTAACATTTTTCTAACCTCGAATTTTGACAGTTAAATACTTATTTGTTAGAAAAAAATAGTTTTCCGAAGAGTTGCTGTTAAAAGTAGAAAACAATTGTAAAAAAATGGAATTTTAAAAAAATAAAATCTCCCTCAGGCAACTGCATACTATAGTGGATCTTTGAGGAGACCGTCAGTGTTGCTCCTATAAAAAAAAAACTGCGCGTGCGCCTTTACATATGGCTCCCACCAATCCTTGAGAGTGATACGGACAGCCATATATACAAACATTTTGTATTTGAGTACAAAAGTAATAAATTTAGCTCATAGAAGTTTCCTCGGATTGTGTCTATATATTAGATTAACTTTTTCATAGACTAAGGTAAACGTTATATTATAACTATAACAGTGGCTGATGGTGCAATTCTCACGTATATTTCCGAATGATCACTGGAAATGCATAACAAATATCTATCACAATAGTAAATCAAAATTCTACTTGAAAAGACCGTTTCAGCTTCGAGTCTAGAACAATGTATAATAAATGCAGTAGAGTTGTAGCCTATGTAGGTTAGCGCTCCAGGTTCGTAATCTGCAGTTCCCAGGTTCGAGTCCCAGCTGGGTCAGCGTTGAGATTTATCTCCGCAAAATTCCCCGCCCTGCCCACGGTCAATAGGGGACACCGACGGGCTTGGAAAGGCCGCCGTCCATCGGATGGGACGTTAAGCCGTTGCCCGTGTGCGGGAGAGTCTTACCCTGTGCACGTTAAAGAACACATCGGATGGCCTTGACGGGAAACTACCATATGTCTCCCAGCAGCTGTTCCAGTGGGTCCCCTCCCACAACCTTCTCTGAGCCTTCGGGGTCCTTGTGACCTGGCCATTTAGCCCATGGTGTGCAAACAAGTGCCGCTCAGAGTAAAACAACCGAACAACCCAACCCAGCTGGGTCAGCGTTGAGATTTATCTCCGCAAAATTCCCCGCCCTGCCCACGGTCAGTAGGGGACACCGATGGGCTTGGAAAGGTCGCCGTCCGTCGCATGGGACGTTAAGCCGTGCACCCGTATGCGGGAGAGACCCTGTGCACGTTAAAGAACACGCTGGATGGCCTTGACGGGAGGCTACCATCTGTCTCCCAACAGTTGTTCTAGTGGGTCCCCTCCCCCAACCTTCTCTGAGCCTTTGGGGTCCATGTGATCTGGCCATTTAGCCCATGGTGTGCAAAAAAGTGCCGCTTAGAGGTAAAACAACCCACCATATGTAGGTTAAGGAACATGCTGAATGACCTTGACGGGAGGTTTCCATCTGTCTCCTAACAGCTGTCCAGGGGATCCTTTTCTACAAACTTTTCTGAACCTTTGGGTATTTTTGCATTGTATTTTAGCCAATTGCATGTGAAAAATTGCAATTTATAGGTAAATAAAACCCAACCATGAGTTAATTAAGAGCTCTTCGTAACTTCTAAATTCCTAATTAACCCTTCTATCAAAATCTACCTATCAGTGGTAATCACATAAACTCGACGACTGTGTATTTTTAGCTATCATAATAGTGTGTTTGTATTGGGTTATTTGATTTCGGAGCGACATTTTTGTCTTAAACACAATGGGCTAAATTTCCAGATTGCATGGACCCCAAGGGATCAGAAAAGATTGTGGGAAGGGTACCCACTGAACAGTTGTTGGGAGACCTCCCACGAAAGCAATCCAGCGTGTTCTTTAACGTGCACAGGGTCCCATCAAAAAGCCATCCAGAGTGTGGCTGCCTTTCCAAACCCATCAGCATCTCATTTTCTTACGAGGACAAGGTGTGTGTTTGGGGTTTGGGGGGGGGGGGGGGAAGGATAAATCTCAACTCTGGCATAGATGGGAATCGAACCTGGGAATTGCAGATTACGAACCTGTTACGGTACCGAACCAAAATTCCATCTCCTGAAAACTGCGATTATTTCAAATATTTTACGAAATTTTTAAGTCGGAAGTTAGGATTACAGAAAATGAATCAAAGTTCCATTTTTTTTTCTTTCTGTTCATTATTAGTAGTTACGCGAGATACCAATAAAACGTTTTTTATCTCTTCAGAGCTCTAAGGGTTAAAATCTTTGCAATTATTTCATCTGTTTCCTAATACCAACAAGCATGCAAACATTCTACCGAATCCCATTAGCTCATTTTAATTCACCAAAATAAAGCTTTGTTTTTTAGGTAAAAAAGTGAAAAAAAATAAACATTTATTAAACTTAAACGATAACAAATTGAACAAAGAATAAAAAATTCATTAGAAAATTAGATTAATCTTATTAGCAATAATCCACAAAAATTGACAAAGTCATAATTTTCGCAAAACAATAAATGCCTGGTACTTTTTTTTGCAGTGATCTCGTAGCACCGACGATAACGTGATAGAGATTATCGGGTAATTCACAACATTTGCGCTTTCAAAGTCGTTAAAAGGCAAGGAGAGAAGGAGAAAATGTTTTTATTTTCTAAATAAAGGAAAGAGAATGAATGGTAAGTAAATGTAAAAAAAAATACTCGCTGTCACACGAACAAAGGAAGAGATTGCAAATGGAGACACTCTCATTAGCAGTCAACTAAAATGATGGAAGAACAAAACAATGGAGAGAAGTGGGGAGAGGGGGGTAGTAAAGTCAACACTAAGATCCCATCAAATAAAAAAAACACCAAACGAAATTGTTAAAAAATACATAATAGCCTGAAGTTTACGTATGATGGTGAAACTTGAAAAAAAAACATGTAACTTTTTTTATCCTCAGCACTTTTACAGTAGTTCATTACAAGCACTAGAATATAAGCGCGTGAAAAAGATATAAAAATGTTCTCAGATTAGGAAAAGGAACAGAAGTATCAGTTGGAGGCAGCAGAGACATGGAATTGAGAAAGAAATTGATTTCTTCTTCTTTCTCCTTGTGGCTTGGACGCGAGTGAGCATCATGGCTTCACTGCTGGCTGTTTGCCAGCAAAAATGCTAACGGCGGTAATATACATTCCGGTCCACCCTTAACGCTGTTCGTGTCTTGTATGCAATCTGTGGACACTGCGTATGGCTTTTGCTACTACAGTGGGAGTCGATTTTGTGTAAAAGTGATGGCTTGTTTGGACACTGCGATCTCATACTGTAAAGTTCGTTCTGTTTTCGAGCAGCTGATCTTCAATATGGTTTCCCTTTCATTCCCCATTTTTTTTTTAATTTATCAAATTTATCCTTCCGTTCCCGAATGCTAAACACATAGGCTGTTTGGCTCTGGTTAAGATCGATTTGAAGATATTTGGAACACGTTTATGCCAAATAAGTTATTTATATGCATATACGTGGTTTGAAACTTTCCAAGCATACATAACTGCTTCTGAAATTTGTATATAGCAGTAATTGTATAGCCATGTATGATTTACAACGAGGATGGAAGCTGACGGTAACAATGTGTGAGTGTTCCAGCGAGGTAGGGATGAAGATTAGCTCAATAGGTAGCGCTCCAGGCTCCTAACCTGACGTCACTGGTTTCGAGTCCTAACTTGTGCTGTCTCTGAGATTTATCACCACTAACCCCAACCCTGTCCTTGTTGAGAAGTGGGACAGCGATGGGTTGAAAAGACCGACGTATATTTGGATGGGACATTACGCTGCGGTTTGTGTGTAGGAGAGCTTTAACTATGCATACAAGAAAGCTCTGCGTGACCTTGACGGGTGTCTTCCACCTGTCTCCTAATTGCTGTCCACTGGACTACTCTCCCACTTTCTCTTGAGCCTTGGGGTCCTTGTGACCTGTCCATTTAGCCCATTGTGTGCAAAAAGTGCCCTCAATGGTAAAATGGACCTAAACCCAACAAGTGGCAATAACGAGAATAGGTAAATGGGAAGATCTTATGTTCCCAGGTTCGAGTCCCAACTTCGGAAACGTGAGTCCCGATGAGAAAATAGATATTAATGGACTTGGAAAAGTTACCATTTTTGGGATGGGACATTAAGTTGGAGAGCCGAAACATGTGCAAGTTAAAGAAAACCTGCTGGACACCTTTAACGGGAGGTTTCAACCTCTCTCACTCTTAATTGTTTAGTGGAACACCTAACCAACTGTGATTCCTTGGTATCCTTGTGACCTAACCAACTGTGATTCCTTGGTATCCTTGTGACCTAACCAACTGTGATCCCTTTGTAATCTTGTAACCTAATCAACTGTGATCACTTGGTATCCTTGTGACCTAACCAACTGTGATCCCTTGGTAACCTTGTGACCTAACCAACTGTGATCCCTTGGTATCCTTGTGACCTAACCAACTATAATCCCTTAGTATCCTTGTGACCTAACCAACAGTGATCCCTTGGCATCCTTGTGACCTAACCAACCATGATCCCTTAGTATCCTTGTGACCTAACCAACAGTGATCCCTTGGTATCCTTGTGACCTAACCAACTATGATCCCTTGGTATCCTTGTGACCTAACCAACCGTGATCCCTTGGTAACCTTGTGACCTAACCAACTGTGATCCCTTGGTAACCTTGTGACCAAACCAACTGTGATCCTTTGGTAACCTTGTGACCTACCCAACTGTGATCCCTTGGTATATTTGTGACCTGACCTATTGTGTGCACAAATCAGAGATACCACTCCGTTAAAATAAACACACAGAGCTTATAAGCACATCCAGTTGTCGATATATAGATTGATTTTACGTCGTTTATATTAGCACAAACATTTCACAGTTTTTACTGCGTCATTTTTAGAAGTATTTTGTTGCAGTGGATACCTTTCTGGACAATCCACCGAGAGATATCATCCAGAACCATTTACTTTAGGAGACGAAGGACAAAATAAAACACGCTGACGAGAGAATGTTATTTGCCGATAAAGGGAGGTTGACTGTTGCCAAGCGACGGAAACGCCTTTTTTCTTCGAGATGATCGTCACAGAAGAATATGATGTCACAGGAAGGAACCCTCAGGCCATTTCCTGAAATTTCATTCTTTATCAGAATGGAGGAACATGGATGTTGTTAAGTGTGCATTGACATTGAGATAGAGTCTCTGTCAATGAACAATAAAACTTCATCAAATTTAGTTTCAGAAGTATTCGTTTCTTAATGCGTTATACTATTAAAATCAATATTGGGCAAAATAAGCAAACTTTTATTGAGACTATATGTTTTCCTCGATACTTCCAAGAGATTTCGATTTGGTTGCCAAGCAACCAAAGAAAACGTGATGATCACAATTATTACAATGACATCAAATTTTATTGAGAAAAGACTAGCAGATCAAGAAGATTAGGTCGATGAAATTTTTAATATACCGACCTATCCCTCGATTTGTTTTTCTGCGTGATGGATCAGTCGTTGTCAGGCTAGGATCATCATTTGTTGGGGGGGGGGGGAGAACAAGAGACTATATTTCCAATATAGTATAAAATTTCCAACTCCGTTTCACAAGTCTTTGAAAAATTTCTTGAAAAATGCACGAAATGTACAGTCGCTCAAAAAAGTATCCGACAAAAAAGTGTTACGTCACGCGAATGTTACCAGATCATTAATTTCTAAAAAAATCGCTGCCAGATACATTTTCGAAATTCTGCAATCAACCATAGCTTCGGATACTTTTTTGAGCGACTGTACATCAGTTCAGAAAAGTTTTGTCTCTATTACCCTTACTAGTATTCTTAAAAGGGGGGCATTGTCCCCTCCCCCTCTAGATCCGGCCATGTTTACAAAATATGTTTTATTCCAACCCTCAAGTTGTTGAAAGCAATTCAAACCTAAAGTCATTGAAACAAACTAATTTCGAATCTGCAATTGTCCGATTGAGCAGTTTTGCGCCCGAACATAAATCGATACATAAAATTGAAAAATATTATTCTTTTTAAGTCCTTGTTGGTTGCAGGATACAACATCTCACTTTAGAAAAAAAATTATTTTGTCTCTGGGTTGGGTTGGGTTGTTTTACTTCTGAGCGGCACTTTTTTTACACACAATGGGCTAAATGGCCAGGTCATATGAACCCCAAAGGCTCAGAGAAGGTTGGGGGAGGAGATCCACTAGAACGGCTGTTGGGAGACGTGGTAGCCTCTCGTCAAGGCCATCCAGTGGATTCTTTAACGTGCACAGGGTATGGCTCTCCCGCACACGGAGCCACGGCCTGACGTCCCATCCGACGGACGGCGGCCTTTCCAAGCCCATCGGTGTCCCCTACTGACCGTAGGCAGGGTGGGGAATTTTGCGGAGATAAATCTCAACGCTGACCCAGCTGGGACTCGAACCTGGGAACTACAAATTACGAGCCTGGCGCGCTACCGACTGAGCCACCCCGCCCCATTTTGTCTCTGAATTACATTTTTTTTAAATGTTTAAAATATAGAACAAGTTGTTATTTGATTATTATTATTATTATTTCTTCAAGATTAGAAAAAATAATGCACCTTTGTAAATGTCTCACATGCGTGCTTGTATGATAGTTTAAGTGCATGCTATCTTTGGATAAATATTAATGATACAAAAATGTCGATAGCTCTAGCATTATATCAATGAAGGAAAGGTTGTTGGCTGATTGGATACACATTGTAAGCTTCTTACATCAGTAGTCAAACATAAACACAGAATAGGAGAACATTGGCAGAAATCAGGTCGGCCAACATAATGTCACCGGTACATTATTTGATCGATTTTGATTTATAACATCCCACACAACCACAATATCCGTAAAATAGCCATAAGACATCTAAGATGGCAAATAGATATCCATTTAGTATCTATGATCTATTATGGATATACTCTGGATGTTGTGGTTGTAGGTTGTACAGGCCATCTAATATAGGGACATGACCAGCTAAGACCGAAGTCACTGCTGGCCACTGCTTCAGAGCTAACGCAGCACCCAAAGTTTTCTTGCTGGAACAGTCGCTGGCTCCCTAATCACTAAGCAATCGAGGAAATCACTTACAGAAGATCGATAGATCCGGGAATCATTAATCAATTTACTTATGTTAACTATTAGATTTCTTTAAATGATGTGTGAATGATTTAAATGATGTGTGAGTAGAAAACAGATGAGCTGCCAAAGTTCATCTTGAAGGATCTTGAAATAAGCGTTGATCCTGAGAAATTCTGGATGATAAGGTAAATTACCAGTTTTCGATCAGAAAAATCCTTGTTTACTCGCCAAGACTTGACTATGAAAAATCCTTGATAATAAGGCAAGATTTATATTAAACGGATTCTTGATTGCAAGTCAAGATGTAATCCTGAAATATCACAAATTAAGCTTTTTGGGTTGGGTTGTCTTACACTTGAGAACACCTTTTTTGAACACAATGGGCTAGATGGCCAGGTCACAAGGACCCCGAGGTTTCAGAGAAGGTTGTGGGAAAGGGACCCACAGCACAGTTATTAGGAGGCAGATGGTAGCCTCCTGTCAAAACTATCCAGCGTGTGCTTTAATGTGCAGAGAGTGTTGTCCTCCTGCACACCGAACCATGGTTTAACGTATTCTATTACGGACGATGTCTTCCCCTAGCAAATCGGTGTCCCTTTACTGATTGAGGACAGCATGAGCGTTTAACGAAAAAAAATTTCAACTCTGGTACAGTTCGAACTCGACACTAACTTTTTGTGAAGTATGAAGATTGGAAGTGTAATCAAATGTAAAAGAGCTAATACTTTTATATCTGGTCCTGGAATTAATATTTTCATTTTGACTGTAGGATTACTTTTTAAATTGTACATCGAAGAGCCAAAACATTGTGGCCACCTACCTAATATGAAGTTGGTCCTCCACGTGCCGTCAAAACAGCTCTTACTCGGCGAGGCAAGGATGCTACAAGATTTCTAAAGGTGTCTTGTGGTATCTGGTACCAACACGTTACCAGCAGATCCTTTAACTCTTGTAAGTTACGTGGTTGAGCCACCGCAGATCGGATATGCTGTTCTAACACAAACCACAGGTGCTCGATTGGATTGATGTCTGGGGAATTTGGAGGCCAGGACAATACCTGGAAGTCTTCCTCATGTTCCACGAACCATTCTCGAACAATCCAAGCAGTGTAGTGTTTTAACCTCAAAAATGGATAATAATCAACTTATTACGGAGTTACTCTTACTAGAGCACCAATGTTATACTGGGGGAGGGGGGAATCTCATTAATTCTTGCTAATTACATATAATATTAATTAACAATTCTATTTAATAGTCATCATCAGTTATTCTCCCCCCAAACACAAACCAGTATTTGTTCTACCGTGATCGTATAGTTTTTTTTTTTATCACTTAAAGCAATCAGTAGCCCAGCACCCTGCTGTAAAACCAAATCATCCTCCCACACAAAAGGAGCAACTAGAGCAGGCATGGCTTTAAAACAAATAAAAAAAAAATAACATTTATTGGTAACATTAACACAGTTTCATCCTAATCTCACAATTTTATATCAACTTACATAATTACTGCAGACTGTCGACATTCAAACATTGAGCTAGCTACATTAATACTCTGCTGCTTGCTACTCTGTAGTGCTCTCATCACTACACTATCGTGTCTCCTGACCGAGAGTCAGACCTCAAAACTGCATCAAGTGTCCAGTCCCCATCGACTGGAATCCAAAACGAACCAAAGACGAATGCCAATCCCCACAAAGTCTCTGCTCTCTTGGACACACAAAAAACAAAAGAAAGACCAGTCCTGAGCGTCTGATTGTTTCTCTCAACTCTCTACTAGGGGGGGAGGGGATAAGGTGCCGGTCGAAAAATGGAAACTTCCAGAGTCCGCGTCCTTGGCCACAACCACGTGACTCTAGTTCATGGGACCGTTCTGCCGTGAGACGGTGGAATTCCTTTCAGGGTTGTCAGACAGGAGGGCAGCCCTGTCGCCAGACTCTTCAATACCAAAGGTGAACCACTGATGCGTGGGCGCTCCTGTCCGTCGGCGTTAGTCCGGGATTAAGCTGGCTTACCGACAGGTAACTGGTCGGCTCAGCTAGGCGGTGCATCAAACGGTCCTGTCTGCCTGAGATGCGGGCTTAACGGGCTTGTCTTTCACGATAATCCCTCGTACGGCGCCGCTCCGATGGAAAAGAAACTGCAGTCTGGAACTTGAATCAATGCCGTTCTGCGTGAGTTTGCATATTCACGCAGAACAGTAACATGGCGCATTATCCTGCTGAAAGGAGGCACTACCAATGGGATATACCGTTGCCATGAAACGTACCTGGTCTGCAATAATGTTTAGGTAGATGGCAGACGTCGTAGTTTTCTGCACATGAATGACTGCACCAGGATTTCCCAGCAGAACATTGCCCAATGCATTATACTTCCTCCACCGGCGTGTTTTCGTCCCATGGTGCATCCTGGTGCCAACACTTTCCCATGTATATGACACACACGTACCTGGCCGCCCACATGGTGCAACAGGAAACGAGATTCATCGAACCAGACGACCTTCTTCCAATCATTCAAGATTCAGTTTTGATGCTCGCGTGCCCATTGTAGGCGCTTTCAACGGTGAACCGAGGTTAGCATGGGCACTCGGAGCGGCCTGAGACTGCACAGCCCCATTTTCAGCAGGATTCGATGTACTGTGTGTTGTGACACATTACTCCCGTCACGAGCATTCAAATTACGGGCGAGTTGCGCCACAGTATCCCTTCTGTTGGCTCGTACCATACGGGATAGCCTTCGCTCACCTCTAGCATCGATGAATCGTGGTCGGCCCACACCTTGTCAGTGGTTCGTGGTTTTTCCCTCCTCGGACCACTTTTAGAAGTTACTAACCGCAGCTGACTTTGAGCACCCTACAAGCCTTGCCGCCGTCTCGGAAATGCTCTGACCCAGTCGTCTGGCCATTACAATTTGTCAAACTCACTTAATTCCATTGTCTTTCCCATCTGAAGAACAAGAATAACACTGATTAACAGATCTCAGTATCAGGTGTTATTTATTCAGTTTCATGACTTTCAGACGCGCTGTCGTTTACCTGCAGTTGCTTCGATTTGCATAAAGATGCGCTGGTCATAATGTTTTGGCTCTCCGGTGTATACTAGGATTAATTTTTAAATTTAGTTAAAGTAATAAATTATTTAACCGTTTTTATTTTTAGTACGCATTTTGAAAAGTTTCATTTAATTTCTTTTGATATATTGTGACTTTTTCCCTTCAAATTTTTAAAACAAATTTCCTAAGTGAAAAACTGTGCGGAAAATTTAATAACAAAAATTTCAAATCTGAATATGGCAGCACGACAAATATGTTGTGTGCTTCTTTTAGTCATTAAATTTCTAGATTTTTTTTTATTTGCGACATATAGGACAGAGAAGAATCCTGGAAGCTACTCCTAGTTTAATATAGGCCTTCTCATACAAGGATATGCCCTACTAAGACCGAAGTCACTGCTGACCACTTCGAATTTTCTTTCTTTCTAAAGAAATAAAAACTTGATTTTAAGGGCATTCGCGTCGAAAATGAATTATTTTAAATGAATAATTAAGTAACTCGATTTCATGAAATTTGAAAGTAGTCGATTTTTTTATGAATGCCAAAATCGATGTCATTTATATTTAATAGACCTAGTCACCCACTGTGAATACCTCGTTCAAATTAAATCAAATCATGTAACATAACAAATATACTATATTAAATAATATATATGACTATGAAAATCTTGCTTCACATTGAGTGTATCTACGTTGTTATTCTGATATTTCATACTCTAAGGGACTCGGGGGCGGGGGTGGCTCAGTAGGTAGCGCACCAGGCTCGTAATCTGTAGTTCCAGCTGGGTCAGCGTTGAGATTTATCTCCGCAAAATTCCCCGCCCTGCCCACTGTCAGTAGGGGACACCGATGGGCTTGGAAAGGCCGCCGTCCGTCGGATGGGACGTTAAGCCGTGGCCCCGTGTGCGGGAGAGCCATACCCTGTGCACGTTAAAGAACACATTGGATGGCCTTGACGGGAGGCTACCATCTGTTTCCCAACAGCTGTTCCAGTGGGTCCCCTCCCCCAACCTTCTCTGAGCCTTCGGGGTCCATGTGACCTAGCCATTTAGCCCATTGTGTGCAAAAAAAGTGCTGCTCAGAGGTAAAACAACCCAACCCAACCTAAGGGACTCGGAAAAAGCTTTTTTTTTGAGAGGTGATGAGGGGAACGCTAAGAAAAAATAGTTTGAAAACCCCTGCTTCAATTCATTAATTTTTTGACGAAAATGATATTTTGCATAACTAGAATCTGGCAGCACAAAATATTGAGGAGTTACCATGAATTCGTGTCGTACCGAAAAAATGACCGACCTTTAAAATCTGAAACGATGCTATTATAAAAATTGTTTATTCAGACTTTCCTCAAAGAAAGTAAAAAAAAAACTTCAGTACAATGTTCCGACGATAGTTGGTCGTAAAGGCTAAAAGAGTCATTGCAGTTGATTTAGCAAAGAGAGAGAATTACCTCCAGTGGGAGAAGTTAAACCCAAAGTGTTTCTAAAGCAGATACCATTTGTCTTCGAAGTTCTTTCCCTTTCAGAAGAGTAACGTTACTCCTGCAAAACCTACTAAAAAGCGAAGCAAGCAGTAAAAACGAGCACAAAGTTCAGAAGGAAAGGAACTCCCACTGCCGTTCTAACCTATCTCGTTTAATGTATCCGCTGCAGTCAATCCAGCAGACATCTATAATGAGTTTGGCTTCCAGCCAGAATCGAAGGTGACATTATAGTTCGAAAGCAAATCCAGCCTTTCTTCTTGGTTCACACGTTCTCACTCTGTGGATTGGGTAGGCTGAGGCATTGTGCTTGTAAATATGTAGAACAGAATAACTCCGAATTTAAAAAACAAGGTTTTTTTTTTCTTTTTAATCACACTACCTCTGTGCACACATAGATGAGTGTTTGTGTGCATATATAAATATTATTTGAAGTCATTCTTGAAGGATTTTGATAATGGAAATATCATTTTACATGGACAGGGTAATATTCATCTGATTGAGAAAATTTTCGAAAAGTCGATGCATTCTTTTTTGACATAAAAGAATGTGAGAGAAATTTAAATTAGAAGGAAAATGTAACAACGTCAAGTCAGACTCATCTCTATTAATCGATTGTTTCATCCCTATTTTGAACTCGATTGATTAAACATTTAACATACGAATTACTCAAATTCGATAATAAAAAGCGTATCCTTTGCTGTGTTTTTATTTTTGGAGCGAAAATTAGAGACACGAGGTTCAATAAAGAGTTTTATTTTTTTCCGAAACGAAGTTCAGGATCATCATCATCATCATCTTCAAGCAGCAATGGGCTACGGAGGTCCAACCAGACCGTGTAATTTAGTTCTCCAAGCAAGTCTGTCCTGAGCTATATCTACTGCATCCAGCCACTGCACACCAATTCTAACAAGGTCCTGTTTGACATTGTCTGTCCACCGCATCCTAGGTCTCCCCTTCTTTCTGAGGCCTTTAGGCACACTGTTCATAACCCTATTCGTCAATCTATCATTTTTCATACGGGCAACATGGCCAAACCAACAGAGTCTCTCTCTGCAAAATATGCTGCTTAAAGGAGGTTGCAAACTCCTTTGCCTAACCTCATCATTAGTTACAAAGTTCAACCACCTAATGCCCAAGATACTGCGTAAGCATCTGGAATCAAAAGCATCTAGTTTTCTGTTATCCTGTTTACACAGCGTCCAAGTTTCACTACCATAACTAACCCTAGAAAGAACCAAACTATTATACAGTCTAATTTTAGTCTTTAGGTGTATACGCCTATTTCTCCACAGGTCTAACAAATAATTTTTTTCTCCACCGGACAGCTAAAAAACGTTTAGCCACATTTGGTATCGATCGAATCGAAAACTTCCATCTTAGAAGCCGAGAAATATATGGGAATTTTAATTACTAAACCTAATGAAATGCTGATATAATAAAAAACATTTATGATTTATTTAATTTTTTTCGCAATAATACGAAACACTTATAATTTAAATTTTGAATTAGACCGAGCTGGAAGCTAGTTCTTCAGTTTCAAGTTAGTAGCTTAGATTTGTACCCTTTCAAGCTTTCGAGCTTGAAATATGTCAAATCTAAGCTACTAACTTGAAATAGTACAAATCTAAGCTCGAAAATCGAGCTATTCGAGCTTGAAATAATACAAATTGCTTTAGGTTCGAGCCTAAAGCTATTTGTACTATTTCAAGCTCGAACCCAAATATATCTATACTATTCCAGCTCCAGCCTAAAACTATTTGTACTCTTTCAAGCTCGAATCCGAAGATATCTGTACTATTCAAGCTCGAGCCCGGAGGTGTATTTACTATATCAAGCTTGTGCCCGCGCTACACGTGACTAAATTCATCCCTACTAGATACGTTAAAAAAATCAATAACAGTATCCCAAAGGCTTCGATATTAAGATAGTCACATAACTACTGTAATTTATTTTCACACACAGTATTTTTCGTCATTTGCCCTCGAGAAAAACTTGGTTCACCGCTTTATGAAAGAAGTTAAGGATTAGAAGGAATGTTTGCCTTGCTAGGAACCATTTCTGTCTTAGGTAAACAGCTGTGCTTCATCGGTGCTGCGTTAGCAAATCTTGCATATGCGAGCACGACTCAGTATGCTATAAACCTTCAGTAAGTCGATCAATAAACTCCTGAAAGAAATGCTTGGAATAAAAATATACTCTGCCTGAATGGATGAAGCATTCTTAGACTTCAACAGACGGAATCCCTTCAAAGTAATATTTTGAATCAGTTGCTGCCTGAATCATATTACTGTTCAACTTAATTTCAAGAGAGTTGATTGCTAAGAGTTTTAAGAAAGGCTGCGTATCTTACAGTTTAGATAGTCACTAATACGGAAAGAAAAAGAAAAGAGAGCTTTTCTAAATGAAGTAAAAAACATCGAAGAGGAAGCGCAGTGATGAAGAAGGAGCCTAATCAGTTTGCTGCTTTTCATAATGACTGCAAATTATATTGCGTCTACACTGGCTTTGTTTCTTTTTATTATCTGGTGCTTGCGTTTTATGTTTTTAACTCTGTTACAATATGTCATCGTTCAATATTTTTGTTTGTTTCACCTATGAGCGGAACGTTTTGGGCACACAATGGGCTAAATGTCAAGGTCATAAGGATTCCAACGGCTGAGAAAAGTTTCGAGGAAGGGGACCCATTAGACAACTGTAAGAAAAAAATATGAACCATTCAACGTGTTCTTTAATGTACAGTCGCTCAAAAAAATATCCGAACATTCTAGTGATTTTTTTAGAAATTAGTGATCTGGCAACCTTCGACACGAAGGTTGCCAGATCACTAATTTCTAAACAAATCGTTGCCAGATATTTCTTCTGAATTCTGTAATCACACGAACGTTGCCAGATCACTAATTTCTAAACAAATCGTTGCCAGATATTTCTTCTGAATTCTGTAATCAACCACAGTGTTCGGATATTTTTTTTGAGCGACTGTACGTAGGATATATTTCTCCTATACGTGGGACCACGATTTAACGTCCCATCCGACGGACAGCGTCCTTTTCAAGCCCATCGGTGCTCCCTTTTTGACAGAGGGCAGAATAGAGGGTTGTGGCCAACTATTGCGTTGAGATAAATCTCAACGCAATAATTGGGACTCGAGTCTGGGAACTGCAGATTACCAGCCTGGCTACCTACTGAGCCAACCCCGACCCAATTATTAGTTTTACGATGTTTCTAAAATTCTAACTTAAAATATCTCTGATATATATTATTAACATTTTTAAAGGAAGACCTGCCTTCAGTAAGGTGCATTATCAACACGTGGGTTCCTATACGACCCATCCGAAGAGATTGTTTCCTTGAATCTTAATCTAGTCTCATATCCATTAACAAGTTCGTTATAGTTCACTATTTACAAAGTTATACAGCATTTTTCACAAGTCCTTGGGGGGCGGGGGGGGGGCTCAGTCGGTAGCGCGCCAGGCTCGTAATCTGCAGTTCCCACGTTCGAGCCCCAGCAGCTGGGTCAACGTTGAGACTTATCTCCGCAAAACTTCCTGCCCACAGTCAGTAGGGGACACCGATGAGCTTGGAAAGGCCGCCGTCCGTCAGATGGGATGTTAAGCCGTGGCCCCGTATGCGAGAGAGCCATACCCTGTGCACGTTAAAGAACACGCTGGATGGCCTTGAAGGGAGGCTACCATCTGTCTCCCAACATCTGTTTCAGTGGGTTCCTTCCCCAACCTTCTCTGAGCCTTCGGGAGTCCTTGTGACATGGACATTTAGCCCATGGTGTGCAAAAAAGTGCCGCTCAGAGGTAAAACAACCCAAGTCCATGCGCGCGGTTTCGTAGCGTAAATACTCTGGAATATGTTTATCTATTGCTCACTGCGCTAAACATGTTGAATTGTT
Source organism: Ryuthela nishihirai (assembly GCA_038380435.1). NCBI lineage: Eukaryota > Metazoa > Arthropoda > Arachnida > Araneae > Heptathelidae > Ryuthela > Ryuthela nishihirai. Next base: position 51,448,526 of record JAWZYU010000020.1, read on the forward strand.
CATTAAATCCACACTTTCCTATTGCTCATAAGCAATTCGTTATAGCACAATCTCATAGGTGAACTACACGAACTCGAACATAAAAACTTAGATGTGAAGCAAATATGATTCACGCGGCGCAGTAATCTAGAACAAGTACAAATCATATACGATTCATATGATAGTCAAAGTGTTTACGATTCTCATAGTTTTTAGCTTTATTAAAAAGATATTGTCAACAGGTTTTGGCACAATTCATCTAAAAGCCACACTGCTCTTAGCAATACATATCATTGTGCATTTAATGTGCGAAATTAATCAGACAGAGGCAAAAGGTTTTTACTGTAGTCCTTTTCATTGATGAGTTTTTTTATATTTAATAGTACATCTCATATCCTTTCCATCCCTGAACGTCATCATACGTATGAATAAAGAATGATGCGACATATTTATGCATGCATAGTACACAACGAAATGAAAGTGATTGTCTTCATGTGATTATGAAGCCAACGAGATTATCTCATTCATTATTTAAAATCGTATCAGTACAACCTCGAACGGCATTTTCCCATTATTATATGATCTCTAATTCGTTTCTTTTTTTGCATTTATCTTCGAAAAGATCATCAAAATGCAATAATTGTAAGTGCACATCAGTCTAGATTTTTTAGTTTTGGGTTTTTCTTAAAGCTCTCAAATTTTTAGTAACTCGTTCCTCTCATGACTGTCACCAGAAATTTATTTATTCGAGAGGGACAAATCGTGGACGTCGGCGAGGGAAGGTATTTTTTCAGTGCGGTATCGCCCCCCCCTCCCTTGTTTTGAATTTGTACAAATTCACAAATAGTCTAATAAATTCCTTATATTTGCATATAGTAATCGGAAAAGTAATCTGGCAACCTTCGTGTCACGTGACACGAAGGTTGCCAGATAACTAATTTCTAAAAAAAAAATCGTTGCCAGATATTTTTTCTGAATTCTGTAATCAACCATAGTGTTCGGATACCTTTTTGAGCGACTGTACAGTGCAAAATATAGGCTCGATAGGTTGACTAGTTAGTTAGAAATCGATATTTTGGATATAACGCCTTTCTACTCCGTTCTCCATTCGTAGCTTCTGCCCTTTTGCAAATCGTAATCGAGAAAGCCACCAACCGTTGCCACATCTCTCACATTGCCAAAGATATTTCTGTATTAAAGGTCCCATTGCAAGTAGAAACCTGATTTTTACACCCAACATGGGAGCACAAAGAGGGAACCCTCGTGTGAAATTTGGGTTGGGTTGTTAAAATAACTCAGAGGTAACTCTGAGCGGCACTTTTTTTGCACACCATGGGCTAAATGGCCAGGTCACAAGGACCCGAAGGCTCAAAGGTTAGGGGAGGGGACCCACTGGAACAGCTGTTGGTAGCCTCCCGTCAAGGCTATCCAGCGTGTTCTTTAACGTGCACAGGTATGGCTCTCCCGCACACGGGACCACGACTTAACGTCGAATCCGACGGACGGAAGCCTTTACAAGCCCATCGGTGTCCCCTACTGACCTTGGTCAGGGCGGGGAATGTTGCGGAGATAAATCTCAACGTTGACCCAACTGGGACTCGAACCTGGAAACTGCAGATTACGATCCTGGCGCGCTACAGACTGAGCCACCCCCGCCCCATGAAATTTGGGACTATTCGATCAAATATTTAAGGAATTACAGGGGTCAAAATCTGATGAAGCAGAAATAATACTCTCGATAATATACGCGCAGATGAAGCCACGGACAATGAGAGCGCGCGCTGACGTCAGCAGAGACCTGAGCAAAACCTGGCAATTCCTACTCGCTAATATACCAGTATAAAAGAATTTATGCTTCATTATATACTTTACAATATTCATGAATTAAAAACAGCATTTTTAATTGATCACTTTCATAAAGTGTACATATTAATAATTACATCAGAAAGATTAATTATTTCTCGCATAAGGTGTGAAACTATTTCCTGTAGCGGGTTGGGTTGTTTTACCTCTGAGCGGGGGGCGGGGGTGGCTCAGTCGGTAGCGCGTCAGGCTCGTAATCTGTAGTTCCCAGGTTCGAGTCCCAGCTGGGTCAGCGTTGAAATTTATCTCCGCAAAAATTCCCCGACCTGCCCACGGTCAGTAGGGGACACCGATGGGCTTGAAAAGGCCGCCGTCCGTCGGATGGGACGTTAAGCTGTGGTCCGTGTGCGGGAGAGCCATACCTTGTGCACGTTAAAGAACCCGCTGGATGGCCTTGACGGGAGGCTACCATCTGTCTCCCAACAGCTGTTCCAGTGGGTCCCCTCCCCAACCTTCTCTGAGCCTTCGGGGTCCATGTGACATGGCCATTTAGCCCATGGTGTGCAAAAAAGTGCCGCTCAGAGGTAAAACAACCCAACAACCCAACCTCTGAGCGGCACTTTTTTGCACACCATGGGCTAAATGGCCAGGTCATATGGACCCCGAAGACTCAGAGAAGGTTGGGGGAGGGGACCCACTGGAACAGCTGTTGGGAGACAGATGGTAGCCTCCCGTCAAGGCCATCCAGCGTGTTCTTTAACGCGCACAGAGTATGGCTCTCCCGCACACGGGGCCACGGCTTAACGTCCCATCCGACGGACGGCGGCCTTTCCAAGCCCATCGGTGTCCCTTACTGACCGTGGGCAGGGCGGGGAATTTTGCGGAGATAAATCTCAACGCGGACCCAGCTGGGACTCGAACCTGGGAACTACAGATTACGAGCCTGGCGCGCTACCGACTGAGCCACTCCCGCCCCTGTCCTGTAGCGGAATTACACCTGCAAGTTGTTCTTCTTTGATCTTCAGTCTTTGGTGCTCCATTCTTTATCTGGAAAGCGGTCTAGTTTAATCTCATTTACTGCGACTTCTCTTACGATCCACATTATGCATCATGCCTCCCTTGTTTATAAAGGTTGCTTAAAGCCATCTCCATATGATATACATTAGCAACACCTCTTACTGATTCTATCAATCGTCCCTCACTTCACGTAGAAATGTCGCCGCTGTAGCTTGCTTCCTCTTGAGTGAGTATTGATCACTAATTCAGACAATATGCTGCAGCAGAAGTCAACAGATAATGAACTCATTCTCTGGAAGCGTTCAGCGCGAGACTACTGCAGATGAAGTCTGCAATTCCCTCGACGCCAAAAGTTATATCCAATACCACGACGACAATTTAATTGTCGCATAAACGAATAATTGCAGTAAATAATTATCACTCCGTAGAGAAAATTGAGATCCTTATTTGTCATTTTTAATAGCGAACTTGAAGAATGAGTAATAATATTATCTATCATCGAACAGGAAAGACGTAATTCCATCGACATTTGGAGCAAAGTTTGCATAGTACTATTCTAAAAATTCCTAAGGCAGAACGAAGTTATTAATACATGGAATGTCACTGCGGAACTCATGAACTGGCAACTTGCCAGCTAAACAAACCTTACATCTGCCTGAAGGTATTAAAAAGCATCAGATGACAGCTGATCATACAGACTCAAAATGAACTTCCTTATTTTATACTGAGTCATACACAGAAACATGCCGGGATCTAGAAATAAATGGGTCGTTTTACCTCTGAGCGGCATTTTTTTGCACACAATGGGCTAAATGGTCAGGTCATAAGGACCCTGAAGGCTTAGAGAACGTTGGGGGAGCGGTTGGGTTGGTTTGTTTTACTTCTGAGCGGCACTTTTTTGCACACCATGGGCTAAATGGCCAGGTCACAAGGACCCCGAAGGCTCTGAGAAGGTTGGGGGAGGGAACCCACTGGAACAGCTGTTAGGAGACAGATGGTAGCCTGCCGTCAAGGCCATCCAGCGTGTTCTTTTAAGGGCACAGGGTATGGCTTCCCGCAACGTACCCACGGCTTAACGTCCCATCCTACAGACGGCGGCCTTTTCAAGTCCATCGGTGTCCCCTACTGACCGTGGGCAGGGCTAGAAATTTTGGGGAAATAAATCTCAATGCTGACCCAGCTGGGACTTGAACCTGAGAACTACAGATTACAGCCTGGCACGCTACCGACTGAGACGAGCTCGAGACGTTGAGTTGACTATGTCCTCTGAGAGATACTATGTTGATTTGTATATTATTGGTTGGTTGGGTTGTTTTACTTCTCAGCTGCACTTTTTTTGCACACAATGGGCTAAATAGTTAGGTAACAAGGAACTCGAGAGGTCAGAGGAGGACCTGCCAAGGGTATGCTGGACTGCAGAACTCAGACCCGGGCGCCGCAGGATGTCAGGAATAGAAGGATCCCTAATGAGGTCTGCAGCTGTTTGTGCAGAAGGGGAGAGCGAAGAGGGGACACTTCTCCCTTGACGCCGAACGGGTCGGAAGGCGCATGCGTCGTTGACTCTGGGAGCCAGCATATTGAAGGACTTTTAGTAAAGTCTAGTGTCAGCATTAAGGGAGTGCTTGACTTCATTGTATCAGTGGGGCAGTCAACTAAGGTTGTGCAAGAGTATTTTATATGTTTATGTAAAGTAAAGTGTGTGATATTAAAGGTTATATCTAACCAAGAGATACCCAGTGACTGGTTTTCTTAATGAACACATTAGCTGTAGCGTGAGTCAGTTTAGTAGAGACATTAAAACAACAGATCTCTCATATAAATAAGAAAGATCTTGACAGGGGGAAGGGAAGGGGGTCAATAGGGTTGGGTTGTTTTACCTCTGAGCGGCACTTTTTTGCACACAATGGGCTAAATGGCCAGGTCACATGGAACATGAAGGCTCAGAGAAGGTTGGGGGAGGGGACCCACTGGAACAGCTGTTGGGAGACAGATGGTAGCCTCCCGTCAAGGCCATCCAGCGTGTTCTTTAACGTGCACAGGGTATGGCTCTCCCGCACACGGGGCCACGGCTTAACGTCCCATCCGACGGACGGCGGCCTTTCCAAGCCCATCGGTGTCCCCTACTGACCGTGGGCAGGGCGGGGAATTTTGCGGAGATAAATCTCAACGCTGACCCAGCTGGGACTCGAACCTGGGAACTACAGATTACGAGAATGGCGCGCTACCGACTGAGCCACCCCCGCCCCAGGGGGTCAATAGACTGATTTCCAATGCAGTACAACATTTCCCCTTTCGTCTTATTAGTACTTAAAACTTTCTCGAAAATTGCATGAAATACCCATAAGTTTAACAAATTTTGCCTCTATTTCTCTATTACCGTCCCCCTAGATTACTACCTGTATATAAATAAATAAAACGTTTTAATATCTATTTTATTTTCATTCCATAAGACTCTACTTAATATCCACCTAATTTAATTGGGGCGGGGGTGGCTCAGTCGGTAGCGCGACAGGCTCATAATCTGTAGTTCCCAGGTTCGCGTCCCAGCTGGGTCAGCGTTGAGATTTATCTCCGCAAAATTCCCCGCCCCGCTCACGGTCACTAGGGGACACCGATGGGCTTAGAAAGGCCGCCGTCCGTCGGATGGGACGTTAAGCCGTGGCTCCGTGTGCGGGAGAGCCATACCCTGGGCACGTTAAAGAACACGCTGGATGTCCTTGACGGGAGGCTACCATCTGTCTTCCAACAGTTGTTCCAGTGGGTCCCCTCCCCAAACCTTCTCTGAGCCTTCGGGGTCCATGTGGCCTGGCCATTTAGCCCATGGTGTGCAAAAAAGTGCCGCTCAGAGGTAAAACAATCCAACCTAATTTAATTTTTATTAATATTTGTTTTTAATACTTTTAATTTTAGCCCACCCTTAGTCAATGTAGCCTAAAGTCCCGAGATAGGTGAATCTAACCCTGGTACAAATAGGCTTTTCTTCCCCAAAAAGACTTATTTTTCTGGCTTTGATTGCTCCACGGGTTGTTCATCTCTATTACAAATGTTAGGAGCAGAGTTCCTCGAAAACAGTCTGTAATAAGTCCGGAGATGTCACTTGAGAGGTAACTAACCTTGGATGTAAAAGAACAATTACATCTAATACAATGTAAACCAAAGGGATGGAAAATAGTCAATCCCATTAAATACTGGGGAAGGAATTCCCACTATTATCTCCATCAACATTTCCTCGAACAGGTGTGTCCCCCGAGTAGGAAGAGAAGTGAACTTGTTATTTGCGGGATAGCGTGTCCTTAATGGCTTGACTGAGGAGTAATGCATCGGACACTCGGTCGATGGCTCCAGAGCGACCGAAGCGCATCATTTGTTACTTGCTTTTTCTCCTTGCCGCTGACCTGGGATTGTCACTGTCTCTATCCTCTCCCGCCGTATTCTCTCTGTCGGTACAAGAAGCGCAAATGTTTCTCGCGTTATCTCTTTCAAGACTGATTCTGATTTTGCTTTTTTTTGTTCATTTTTCTCCGTTTGATGATAGTGAGCTTCTTTATCGGTTCTGGTTATGAAGTAATGCCATGATTATTAATATTATGTACGCTATCCAGAAAAAATATTAAGGAATCTTTAACAACTGGTTATGACAATCGGTGCTTCGTTAATAATAGACATAAATGGGAGAATTATCCCCCCAACCTTTTAGAATACGTGTAAGGGTAATAGAGCCAAAAATTGTTAAACTTATTTATATTTGATGCATTTTTCAAGAAATTTTTTAAAGACCTATAAAAAAGGAGGGCGAAATGTTATACTGCATTGGAATTCCAGTCTCATTCCTTAAAGGGGGCGGGTGTCGCTCAGTCGGTAGCGCGCCAGGCTCGTAATCTGTAGCTCCCAGGTTCGAGTCCCAGCTGGGTCAGCTTTGAGATTTATCTCCGCAAAATTTCTCCGCCTTGCCCACGGTCAGTAAGGGACACCGATGGGCTTGAAAAGGCCGCGTCCGTCGGATGGGACGTTAAGCCGTGGCCCCGTGTGCGGGAGAGCCATACCTTGTGCACGTTAAAGAACACGCTGGATGGCCTTGACGGGAGGCTACCATCTGTCTCCCAACAGCTGTTCCAATGGGTCCCCTCCCCCAACCTTCTCTGAGCCTTCGGGGTCCTTGTGGCCTGGCCATTTAGCCCATGGTGTGCAAAAAAGTGCCGCTTAGAAGTAAAACAACCCAACCCATTCCTTAAAATATTTCGGTTCGATTCCTCCCTCTTTTTTCTAGATCCGAGCCTGGAACAAGAGGCTTCGAGCTCGAAATTTTCGAGCTCGAAGATTTCATGCTCGATTTCATGCTCGATTTCATGCTCGAAATCATTCATTATCGTTGTGAAATATTTTAGTTTTCATAAGCCTCTAATTTAACTCTCCAAAAATGATGAAATTTTCCATATTTCAAGCATTTTTCAATGGATATATTTAAAACCTCTAAACCGAAGGTGCAAAATATTACACTGCAATGGAAATCCAGTATCTTGCTCTGAAGATAATTTAAAAATCGCAATCTAATGCAGGCCTGGTTCTAAAAAATATAAAATAAAGTAAGGCGGGTGGGGTGAGGCCTTACCTTTTTCCGGCTCGATTACGTCGCTTTCCCGCCCCACTTTATTTTTTTTAGAACCGGGCCTCTATTAGATTATGATCTTTAAATTAACTTCAGTCCCGTTTTTCTATTAAATGCATATTTTAGAATTGAAATCTTAACTTAAGGTTTCAATTAACATAACATGTTAATTCTCTAATATTTTTGGTAGGGTAGTGTATATTTCAGAATATTCACTACCTTACCAAATATATCTCCGAATGGAGAGCAGAATTCAAGAATATATATATTCAAGTATGTTTCGGAAATCTGCTTTCCATTAACAAAACACAAAAGTGTCTCCAATAATTTTTCTAAAGTGCATGAGAATGTCGCGCACATATTTATATTGCTTTCGATTTTGGTATAGACATTATGCTACTTAAAGGAGTTTGAGTTGTGGGTTGGGTTGTTTTACCTCTGAGCGGCACTTTTTTGTACACCATGGGCTAAATGGCCAGGCCACATGGACCCCGAAGGCTCATAGAATGTTTGGGGAGGGGACCCACTGGAACAGCTGTTGGAAGACAGATGGTAGCCTCCCGTCAAGGCCATCCAGCGTGTTCTTTAACGTGCACAGGGTATGGCTCTCCCGCATACGGGGTCACGGCTTAACGTCCCATCCGATGGACGGCGACCTTTCCAAGCCCATCGGTGTCCCCTACTGACCGTGGGCAGGGCGGGGAATTTTGCGGAGATAAATCTCAACGCTGACCCAGCTGGGACTCGAACCTGGGAACTACAGATTACGAGAATGGCGCGCTACCGACTGAGCCACCCCCGCCCCATTTTGAGTTGTGAGTATAAACCAGAATTTATCTGTGATGTTTCCGACACTTTTGTTTCAAATTGAAATTTACATCAGTTGCCTCTGAATCTTCACGGGATCGCCATTTAATGTACTCTGCCTTCCTTATTATGTGCGAGACAAGGTGTAATATTCTAATAATGTCCACACCCGTTGCAGTCATTCATGTTTAAGCAGTACACAATTATTACATTCGCTTAATTGCTTTAGAGACCGCAGCGAGGCACTTAGCACTGGCGATGGCTCACAGGTAAAGCTGATTAGATTAAAGGAGATAGTGGTGAAAAAGTTGAAAGGCTTTAATCTGAGCTTTATTCTAATCTCATAGAATGGAAAGTAAAATAAATATTAAATTTATATGTTCAAAAACTTACTGATAACTTTTTTAATGTAGAATATTATATATAATAATTTTACATGGAACGTTTTGAGATTCAGTCATCGCCACTGGTGTTTTATTGCTATAATTAACTCTTTTATAGTCGACTTTGCCTAGCAATAGGAATGACCCTAATCCACAGTTAATAAAACTCTGTTTGCTTAGTAACGTGTTTCGTTAGTGTGTTTAGTTTCGTTAGTGTGTTTAGTAACGTGTTTCGTTACACCTTTCAGCAACATTGATTTCCACTCGTATTATTTTCAAAGAAGTGAAAATAAGGAGGTGTGTCAGAAGCAGGTTTATAAAACTACTAGTCTAGTGAAGTTGATTTTGAAAGCCTCCTGAACCTTTTATTTGAGTACATTATCTATCAGCTGAATATTATTAATAACTTACTGGTAATTAAATTATTATTGATTAATCTTTTTCACCGCTATCTCCAATATTTTTAATTGCATGCTGGCAGTAAATGTAATGGCAGTGTGGTATTTAGTCTTGTCTCGAAGTGCCACTCCCCATCCTACCGGGGGCGGGGGTGGCTCAGTCGGTAGCGCGCCAGGCTCGTAATCTGTAGTCCCCAGGTTCGGAGTTCCAGGTTCGAGTCCCAGCTGGGTCAGCGTTGAGATTTATCTCCGCATAATTCCCCGCCCTGCCCACGGTCAGTAGGGGACACCGAAGGGCTTGGAAAGGCCGCCGTCCGTCGGATGGGACGTTAAGCCGTGGCCCCGTGTGCGGGAGAGCCATACCCTGTGCACGTTAAAGAACACGCTGGATGGCCTTGATGGGAGGTTACCATCTGTCTCCCAACAGCTGTTCCAGTGGGTCCCCTCTCCCAACCTTCTCTGAGCCTTCGGAGTCCATGTGACCTGGCCATTTAGCCCATGGTGTGCAAAAAAGTGCCGCTCAGAGGTAAAACAACCCAACCCATCCTACCACGTGCACAGGGTATGGCTTTCTTGCCCCCGGGACTTAACATTCCCACCTGACGGTCGGTGGTCTTTCCAAGCCCATCGGTATCTCATACTGACCGAGATCGGATATAAATATCAACGCTGACATAGATGGGACTCGAACCTGGGAACTGCAGATTACGAGGCTGGTGAATTACCGACTGAGACAACTCCGTTCAAATTACTTAAGAAAGCATCAGGTGAATAATGAAGGACACGCATAGGCAGTTGTTTGTAATGATATTTTCAGGACACAATATCTCTATTAATAAGGGTTTTTGTCGGCTGGGTTGTTTTTTACCTCTTAGCGGCACTTTTTTTGTACACAGTGAGCTAAATGGCCAGATCACAAGGACTCCGAAAGCTCATAGAGGGTTGGGGGAGCAGATCCACTGGGCATCTATTGGGTGACATATGATAGCCTCCCGTCAAAGCTATCCAGCGTGTTCTTTATAAATGCAAAGAGTATGGATCTCTCGCACACGGTAACCAACGTAGCCATCCAGCTTTTCCTTTATAAGTGCACAGAGTATGGATCTCTCGCACACGGTAACCAATGTAGCCATCCAGCTTTTCCTTTATAAGTGCACAGAGTATGGATCTCTCGCACACGGTAACCAATGTAGCCATCCAGCGTGTTCTTTATAAGTGCACAGAGTATGGATCTCTCGCACACGGTAACCAATGTAGCCATCCAGTGTGTTCTTTATAAGTGCACAGAGTATGGATATCTCGCACACGGTAACCAATGTAGCCATCCAGCTTTTTCTTTATAAGTGCACAGAGTATGGATCTCTCGCACACGGTAACCAATGTAGCCATCCAGCGTGTTCTTTATAAGTGCACAGAGTATGGATCTCTCGCACACGGTAACCAATGTAGCCATCCAGCGTGTTCTTTATAAGTGCACAGGGTAAGGATCTCTCGCACACGGTAACCAATGTAGCCATCCAGCGTATTCTTTATAAGTGCACAGGGTAAGGATCTTTCGCACACGGTAACCAATGTAGCCATCCAGCGTGTTCTTTATAAATGCACAGGGTAAGGATCTCTTGCATACGGGGCTATATCTTAGGGTCCCATTCGACGGACGGCGGCCTTTTCAATCCCATCGGTGTCCTCTGCTGACCGAGGGCAGGGCGGGGAGTTTTGCAGAGATAAATCTCGACGCTGGCCCAGGCGAACCTGGGAATTGCAGATTAGGAGTCTGGAGCGCTACCGACTGAGCCACATTTTCTTTTCTGCTGGACCTGCATCGGTTAACACAACTGGTGCACCAGTAAATATCTTATATTTCGCACTCTAACCGATACTCTAACTTCAATTCTCTTTTCATTTTCTTCCCTCTGTTTAATAAGTATATAAAAAAATTTTTCCTTTAAAAAAAATCATTTTTATTAATAATAGTATTAGCATTTTATCCTACAAACCTGATGAGAAGAATTTGTACCGAATTATGGAAACGTTATCAGAAACTTGCTTTTAAGTTCGTGCATTTGAGTCTCTCCCAAAAATTATAATCCAGAAAATCAACAACAGCTAAATAAAAATTTTAATTTTTTATGTACGATTTCAACCGAGACCAATGTAGTTACCAATCAACTGCGACACGATAAAGACCATTTCATGTCTCAGCAAGCAGAGCATCTCAAAATAAATTTTAATCATTCAATTCACAAATTTTGAGTTTAATTTCTCTTGATCACGTCTTTCATCTTTTAATACGAAGAAAGGATTCACGATTGATGAAGTACATGGCACCAAAGAATCCAAATGCCCAGGTTTAAATTCTTATTTGAACTCTCTGCGAGTTTGCTAGACTCCTTTAACAGGTAACTGTTGATTAGGCTTGCGAAAAAAAATACGCCATCTTTCAGTTAATCTACTTGGAATTAAGGTTCAGAAGTTACTATTGTTGTTGAAGAGCTCAGTTGAAATAGAAAAGCTTCACTTGAAATCCATTATATTATCACTATGATCAAAATTTTAACTGAAGCGCTTCATCACCGAACAAAAGAAAGTCACCAAAACACTGGCGTCAAGAATTTGCGCCTCACGATGAAAAAATATTTAATTTCATAATTTGTTATTTACATTCTGAAAATTGTGTTGCACGAATCGCGAAGAGCTTAATGCGAAATTACTTTTGAAATCTGAATTTATCGAAAGACAGAAATTAAAAATCATTTTATAATATTCGCAGAGCAAAGGAATGTGCAATCGCTTTAGCTAAAGTTCAGTTTCTGGAGATCAACTTTAAAAACATTATCGTCGTACTCTTTTAATAATTGCTCAGAGGAGAAAAAATACTACGTAACGTAAAAAAAAGTAGTTTTACCTCCTTCAAATTGAACAAACCGAAAATTTTCAATTTTCGAAAAAGATTAATTTTTATTTCGGTCGTCTGTAGGATTACAGCCAAGAGGACGAGCAAAAGCTTATGTAAGATACGGAGAGCGTTCAAAATGTTCTTGACACGTGTCTGTAGATTTGCACTCGTTCCACCCAATTTAACAAGCTACTACTTGTTTAAAAGCTTGTCTACACTTGCCATTACGTGTTAAAAACAAGAGCCGTGTCATTCTTTTCTTCCTTCGCTCGCGACGCGTAAAGTTCGGTCTTTCAAATCTCTTGAAAGGTTTTCTGAAAAAATTTAGTTTCGTCTCGGAGGGATACGAATCCACGATCTCCTGATAGTCACAGTTTGCTTAAAAACACTTGCTCAGTGGTAACGGCATGTTATCAGGAGGTCGTTGGTTCGTATCCCATTAGGGGCTAAACTCAAAATTTTCAGCAAACCTTTCCTGAGTTCTATGTTTATAGTGTGATTTCTGTAAAATATTAGAGAGTCACCTATGATTTTCTCTACTATTGAAAACAGATAGATTTTTGCATGAGGAAAAACTAAAAGAGAGTAGATTTTGAATAGGAAGAGGAGTAAAGAAATAGAGTAAAAATAGATATTTCGTAGGATATGGAGGAACAAAGCCATTATTTAAAAAAAGTTACTCCCTACACAAAGTACGCAAATAGCCTAGAAGATCTATCAGGATTCTTTAACATAAACACATAGACAGGAACGGGCTCGCGGGTTGAGTAGTCACGCACTATGACCAATAGACGAGGAAGGGTTAGAATAGAATTGATTTTTCATAGAAAGTGGAGGAGGATGCAAAGTCAAAAGAGAAAACTTTTCATAAGGGAGGATGAGCAAAATCAAAAGAAAATAAAGTTTGCATGGGAAGAGGAGGAGCAAAAAAGAGAGAATGAAGTATGCATGTGAAGAGGAGGAGCAAAATAGATAGAATGAAGTATGCATGTGAAGAGGAGGAGCAAAATAGATAGAATGAAGTATGCATGTGAAGAGGAGGAGCAAAATAGATAGAATGAAGTATGCATGTGAAGAGGAGGAGCAAAATAGATAGAATGAAGTATGCATGTGAAGAGGAGGAGCAAAATAGATAGAATGAAGTATGCATGTGAAGAGGAGGAGCAAAAAAGAGAGAATGAAGCATGCATGTGAAGAGGAGGAGGAGCAAAAGAAAGATAACGAAGTTTGCAATGTGAAGAGAAGGAGCAAAATAAATTTGCCTGAAAAGAGAGGGAGCAAGTCGAAATGAGAAAACCTTGCATTTGGGGAAGTATGAGCAAAATCGAAAGATAAGAAAAGTTTGCTTGTGAAGAGGAGGAGCAAAGTCGAAAGGGAATATATTTTGCAAAAGGAAAGGATGAGGAATTTTGCATAGGAAGAGGAAGAGCAGAATCACAATAATACAGCATTTGCACAAAAAAGGAAAAGTCGAAAGGGAATATATTTTGCATATGAAGAGGAAGAGGAAGTTAAAGTAGATTTTGTATAGGAAAATAAAAGAGAAGAGATTTTGCATAGAAAGAGGAGGGACAAAGTCAAAAGAGGACATATTTCGCTCTGGAAGAGGAAGTGGGCAAAGTTGAAAAAAATCATTTTGCATAAGAAGAGAAACATCAAAGTCAAATGGTAATAGAATTTGCGTATGAGGAGCAAGGTTTTGAATTTCTCATCTTACACTTAATTGCTTAAGGGGGAAATGAAATACATTTTTTCAAATTACTTGTGGAAACTGAATGCCGCTTTTTGTCTTCCCTCCGACGAGATGTTTTATTTTCAGGAACTGAAATCCCCGTATAATCGCCACCACTATTTCTTGAGACTTTAAAATCAAACTTCTCTTAGTCAGAAAATCAATAATTTCCAACATCCATTAGTGTCCGTGCATCCGTGAAGATGTTGACAGCTCATTTCTCCCGCCTGTGATTCCGCGAATTACTGACAGGAATGACTCCAGTAATGAGCTCAAAGGATTACTAATTACCCAAGGAAGTATTTGTCTCTTTTATGAAAATATCAGTTGAGGGAAGTGGAAAAGCCTTTTAAGAATTATTCATGTTAAAGTTTCGACAGTCTCTCCTGAATGTAGTGTGCAGTGAAGTCTCATATAATAATGAATTATATTTCTTTTTAGGAATAAGCTTACTTTATAGTGGAAATATATACACTCAGCAGTCATTTTATTAGGTGCACGGGTAAGGCTGCTTTACCTTTGAGTCGACTTTTTTGCATATAATGGACTAATGCCAGGTCACAAGGACCTCAAGAGCTCAGAGAAGTTTAGGACAAGGACACCTACTGGACAGCTGTTTGGAGACAGGTGGTAGCCTCCCGTCACGGCCGTCCACCGTGTTCTTTAACGTGCACAGGGTATGGTACCAAAACCTGTCGAAATAAAAATCTTGATAGTTTGCGACGAAACCACTGGCTACGAGAGTACCTGCTGACGTCAGCAAAGAGCTGAGCAACGCCTGGTAAATCTTCACGTGGAATCTGTGCTCAAATGTCGAGGGGAGCTAGTAGAACTAGAAAAACCAACCTTTAGGACACTAATAAGCAGAATATACGGATTAAAGGTGGAACCTTGACAAGCGCCTGGTGTTGTTAACCTAGTTATACAATAATAAAAAATAAAATAAAAATTCATCTTATCATAGGAAATTTCATAAGAAGAGGCTTTTTTTCTTCACATGCTTATAACATAAAATATAATAAATATTCTCTCAAGGACACTTTATAATAATATTCTTTGTAAATTCATCTCATAATAGAAAATGTCATAGAAAGACATTTTTTGTTCCTCTTTACGGGGCGGAGGTGGCTCAGTCTGTAGCGCGCCAGGCTTGCAATTTACAGTTCCCAGGTTCGAGTTCCAGTTGGAGCAACGTTGAGATTTATCTCCGCAAAACTCCCTGCCCTGCCACGGTCAGTAGGGGACACCGAACTTTTTCTTGCCTCCCAACAGCTGTTCCAGTGGGTCTCTTCCCCCAACCCTTCTCTGTGTCTTCAGGGTCCTTGTGATCTGCCCATGGTGTGCAAAGAAGTGCCACTCAGAGGTAAAACAACTCAACCCAAATTCCTCTCTTCACATTCTCCTTCTCTTATATTATTATGAAGCTTCATATGCTAATATCGCTGCCTCATCTTCACATGCATACTTCATTATCACTTGATTTTTTTGCTCCTCCTCTTCACATGCATACTTCATTCTCTCTTGATTTTTTTTATCTTCCTCTTCACATGCATACTTCATGCTCTCTTGATTTTTTTTGCTCCTCCTCTTCACATGCATACTTCATTCTCTCTTGATTTTATTTGCTCCTCCTCTTCACTTGCATACTTCATTCTCACTTGATTTTTTTTGCCCCTCCTCTTCACATGCATACTTCATTCTCTCTTGATTTTTTGATCTTCCTCTTCACATGCATATTTCATTCTCTCTTGATTTTTTTTGCTCCTCCTCTTCACATGCATACTTCATTCTCTCTTTTTTTTTGCTCCTCCTCTTCACATACATACTTCATTCTCTCTTGTTTTTTTCTCCTCATCTTCACATGCATACTTTATGCTCTCTTGATGTTTTTGCTACTCCTCTTCACATGCATACTTCATTCTCTCTTGATTTTTTTGCTCCTCCTCCTCCTCACATGCATACTTCATTCTCTCTTGATTTCTTTTGCTCCTCCTCTTCACATGCATACTTCATTCACTCTTGATTTTTTTGTTCCTCCACTTCACATGCATACTTCATGCTCTCTTGATGTTTTTGCTACTCCTCTTCACATGTATACTTCATTCTCTCTTGATTTGTTTGCTCTTCCTCCTCCTCACATGCATACTTCATTCTCTCTTGATTTCTTTTGCTCCTCCTCCTCACATGCATACTTCATTCTCTCTTGATTTCTTTTGCTCCTCCTCTTCACATGCATACTTCATTCTCTCTTGATTTTTTTGTTCCTCCTCTTCACATGCATACTTCATGCTCTCTTGTTTTTTTGCTCCTCCTCTTCACACGCATACTTCATGCTCTCTTGATTTTTTTGCTACTTCTCTTCACATACATACTTCATCCTCTCTTGATTTTTTTTTCTCCTTCTCTTCACTTGCATACTTCATTCTCTCTTGTTTTTTTTTTGCTCCTCTTCCTCACATGCATACTTCATTCTCTTTTGGGTTTTTTCTTTTTGCTCATCCTCTTGCAAAATTTATTCCCTTTTGATTTTACTCATCCTCCCTCATACGAAGTTTTCTCTTTTTTGCCTTTGCACCCTCCTCCTCTTCCTATGAAAATTCCCATGATAAGATGTTTTTTCTCCTACTTCCCAGTTACTAGCATTCTCAAAGGGAGGAGGATGGCCCCTTATCTTTCCTAGATCTCGCTCTGCGTATATATTATTATTGTTTGTACTTAACTAAGAAAATTCCTAAATAGCATAAAAATTACGACTAATTACCATTCATTCTGTATGTAGTTAAAACAGCTTATCTTAGTTCATGATGATGTAGCGAGCGTTCCGGAAACACAACAAATTAGTACAGTTTCATTTTCTTGTTAAATTTTGATACGTTAATATAATAATCGCGCACCTCTTAATTAATGATTCGTTTATGTATGAAGAGCTCAAGCACAATAATACTCTTACAAGTTCTCAAAATTGCTAACAAAAAAAAAAAACTACATAAGAAAAATAAAGAATTAAAGATTAAAATTTAATCACTTATTATTTCAGATAAATCGCTCTCATTTAAATAAGTACAATTTGAAAACTTTTAAACAACGTTTATTTGAATAAGTTTGTAATTAATGAACTGCACACGTTGCTAACGAAATTCCAGACCTGCGAGCTCAGACTGTTACTGATTGCGCCGTACCTAACAAAATAAATGTAAGAAATAATCTGACTTAGAAGTGAAGCAGGAATTACTGGAAGCGAATTAAGCAATCTTGATGAGATTTAAACAGATATGAGAAATTAGTTCGCAATTAAATTTGATTAAATCCAAGCTGTAACTAAAGCAACCGCGATAGCAGAAATCAATGTAGACTTGAGTTATTCACAGCTGGAAAAATGCGTGTTATTTTACAAATTATTATACAAAATGCGTGTTATTTTACATATTATTATACAAAATGCGTGTTATTTTCCACCAGTCGCTCGTCGTGCATTCAGATCCATTTGCAAAAGACTTTATTTTTTTCCTTTTCACTTTTTCTTCTTCTCTAAGTCGCGTGCGCGTATTTCAAAACTTCCCCCATTTGTACACAAGTCCGTTTTTCCGTTGTTAGATTAAATGTGTGGGCACTGCATTGTGGAATTGGATATTTCTTCCTTTGTTCTTTATATAAAGAAAAGTGACGACTACCAAATGGAAATGTGCCCGGAATATAATGACAATGTATTGTAGCTAATTCGTTATACGCTGAGGAATTTTAGGCAAATGCTTTTAACTGCGTCGGCTTCTATGTATGGAGAGTTTTTTCTGAGTTTGGAAAATCTTCGACACGTGAGGCAAAAACGGACTGCATTGGAAAAGGTACGTTTTGTGGTGAATGGGATTATTTACTTTGTGTAAAAGACGAAAAAAAATATTTCTTTTTACCTAATCCTTCGAAAAAAAAAATGTTCTTTTTGCATATTGGTTTGCTAATGGAATGTAAGGAGTAAGCTGAAATATAATATTTTTTTTGCTGAAGAAAAGACTTTCGTATTTCTTCAGTAAATTCGAAGTTACATCTTGTTGAATAAAGAGAGGTAATTTTCTTGGTAAGTTTGATATTTTTGCTTCCCCCACACGATGCGTAGAGAACACAATGTGGTCGTGTTACAAAATCGACATCTACAGTTTCGATTAGGAGGAAGTTTTTAACTCTGAATTCTAAATAGTTTGTTTCTCGAACTCTAAAGATTGACATTTTTTACAATCTCTGCTTAGGCGAAATATTAATTTGTGAACGTCTCTGGAAGAAAGAGAAATTCGTTTGAAAGAATACGCCATACGTTTGAAGGGATGTTGAGCCATATTGGAAGGGATGCTGAGCCATATTGGAAGGGATGCTAAGCCATACGTTGGAAGGGATGCTAAGCCATATTGGAAGGGATGCTAAGCCATACGTTGGAAGGGATGCTGAGCCATATTGGAAGGGATGCTAAGCCATACGTTGGAAGGGATGCTAAGCCATACGTTGGAAGGGATGATAAGCCATATTGGAAGGGATGCTAAGCCATACGTTGAAAGGGATGCTAAGCCATATTGGAAGGGATGCTAAGACATACGTTGGAAGGGATGCTAAGCCATATTGGAAGGGATGCTAAGCCATATTGGAAGGGATGCTAAGCCATATTCCTGTGTGAAGCAGAGTCGTACCCCGAATGTTGAAGAACACTAGATTTTCATGATCGGAAACTTCCATTTGTCTTCTGACATCTTCTCAATTCATCGGTTTCCACAACATTCTTTGAGCCTTTAGGGTTCTTGTGACCTCGCTATTTATTCTATGTAAAAAAGTGGTTCTCAGTGGTAAACAACCCACTCCAATTTGTTGTATTATGGGGTAGGAGTTGGCTCAATGGGTAAAGCGGTAGGCTCCTAATCTGCAGTTCCGAGATTCAAGTTCTACTTGGGCCAGCGTTGAGAATTATCTCGTCAAAAATCCAATCCTCGGTGAGAAAGGGACACCAATGAGTTTGCAAAAGCCGCTGTCCGTCGGATGGGACGTCAGGCTATGGCCCCGTGTGCAGGAGAGCGTAACCCTGTGAGTATTAAAGAACACGTTGGATGGACTTGACGGTAGGATTCAATCTATATCCTAACAGCTGTCCAGTGGGTCTTCTTCCCCCGACCTATTCTCAGTCCATGAGGTCCTTGTGATCTGGCCATTTAGCCCATTGTATGCAAAAAAGAGCGGCTTTGAGTTGCAGAAATGAAATAATCAGGATTATCTAGATTACTCTTAATATTTTTTTAATCTATCGCCTTTAGTCTGTTAATATGCTAAACACTCTCCAATGGATCCCCTTCCTTCAGCATTCTCTGAGTCAGTGGGGTCCTTGTGACCTGGCCATTTAATCCATTGTGTGCAAAAAGGTGCCGTTCAGAGGTAAAACAAATTAGTATCTCGAATAACATTAAATGTTTATGGCCTTTGGATAGGGATGCTTTATCTCGGAGCGACAGTATCTGTAACTATACCTATTAATTTACTTCTGAAGCAATGCATTAGCCAAGAAGTTCTTACAGAAAGCTGTAAAATCGGAAAGCTATGTAGAAATTTTTTACTCAGGTTGGATTGTTTTACCTCTGAGCGGCACTTTTTTTGCACACCATGGGCTAAATGGCCAGGTCACATGGAACCCGAAGGCTCAGAGAAGGTTGGGGGAGGGGACCCTCTGACAGCTGTTGGGAGACAGCTGGTAGCCTCCCGTCAAGGCCATCCAGCTTTGCACACCATGGGCTAAATGGCCAGGTCACATGGAACCCGAAGGCTCAGAGAAGGTTGGGGGAGGGGACCCACTGGAACAGCTGTTGGGAGACAGATGGTAGCCTCCCGTCAAGGCCATTCAGCGTGTTCTTTAACGTGCACAGGGTATGGCTCTCCCGCACACGGGGCCACGGATTAACGTCCCATCCGACGGACGGCGGCCTTTCCAAGCCCATCGGTGTCCCCTACTGACCGTGGGCAGGGCGGGGAATTTTTGCGGAGATAAATCTCAATGCTGACCCAGCTGGGACCCGAACCTGGGAACTACAGATTACGAGCCTGGCGCGCTACCGACTGAGCCACCTCCGCCCCCAGAAGGTTAGGGAAAGGGGACCCACGTACAGTAGTAGACAGATGGTAGCCACCCATCAAGGTTATCCAGCGTGCACAGAGTACGGATCTTCAACACACGGTGCCACAGCTTAACGTCCCATCCGACGGACTGTGGTCTTTCCAAGCCCATCTTTGTCCCATATTAACTTAAGACAAAGCGGTGAGTTTTTTGGAGATAAATCTCAATGCTGGCCCAGCTGAGAATCGAACCTGGGAACTACGAGATTACGAAGTTGGCGCGGTAGCGACTGAGCCGCCCACTTCCCTTTACTCAGGTGAAAACAGTGCAAGATAACACATGCCAGAAAGAAAATAATCGGGCCTCATCTAGGACTCAATCCAGATCTTTTTCTTTCGCAGACAGACATGTACACTGACTTTAATGTATATAATGACTCTCTTTCTCAGAGATGTAAAAAATTTCATTCTTGCTAATCCTTTATTAACACCAATTCATATTCAACTAGAATAGTTACAAGACCCTTAATAGCAGAAAAAAAAAATCATTATTTTTTCAAACTTCTTATTTATTTTAACTTTAAATAATCTTTACAACAAATCATTGGTTTCCTCTGTAAGCATCAGGGGCGGGGGTGGCTCAGTCGGTAGCGCACCAGGCTCGTAATCTGTAGTTCCCAGGTTCGAGTCCCAGCTGGGTCAGCGTTGAGATTTATCTCCGCAAAAATTCCCCGCCCTGCCCACGGTCAGTAGGGGACACCGATGGGGTTGGAATGGCCGCCGTCCGTCGGATGGGACGTTAATCCGTGGCCCCGTGTGCGGGACAGCCATACCCTGTGCACGTTAAAGAACACGCTGAATGGCCTTGACGGGAGGCTACCATCTGTCTCCCAACAGCTGTTCCAGTGGGTCCCCTCCCCCAACCTTCTCTGAGCCTTCGGATTCCATGTGACCTGGCCATTTAGCCCATGGTGTGCAAAAAAGTGCCGCTCAGAGGTACAACAACCCAAATCCTCTGTAAGCATCAGACTACATAAGTCACAAGTACTCCGCGAAGATTGGGTTGATGAAACCTAACCTACAATTAAATGCAATTATCAGGATGCAAGACGAGATTCAAGTTATCCTCCTCCTGATTCGTCGGGATTTACCTCTCCTATCTTTAGTGATGCATCCCTCCATCTCTTCCTGCATCATTACGGATCCGGAGGAAGCTGCTGACTTATTGCAGCTGCAAATGAAGGGACGATAGAAGAGAGGGAGGAGTTTCCAGAAACCTGCTGAAATGATTCGATGTACAACTGAATTCTGGAATGACAATTCCTCTTGCATGTCACACCATTATTGGGCTATCTACCTGAATATGTACATATTTAGAAATGGGTTTGGACTGTGTGATTTGGAGAAGGAAGTTTCAGAGTATCACATTTGTGTAATGGTGTCTCTAACACGATATCTCGTAGATTCGAAATTCAGTAGAGGATGGGGCGGGGGGTATTGACACGATATCTCGTAGATTCGAAATTCAGTAGAGGATGGGGCGGGGGGAATTGACACGATATCTCGTAGATTCGAAATTCAGTAGAGGATGGGAGGGGGGAATTGAAACATCAAGGAAATGACATCCTTGATGTTTCCCAACTAAAATCAGCTTCCTTTCTGTAGCTAATTCTAATCTCCGTGTTAATTATTGATAAAGAGTCTGGCTATCAGTTGCATACCATGCGGAGTAACTGGAAAGGTGATGCTTCTATAGCCGGGTTCAGCGTCGGATCTAAGTGGGGGCAAGGTGGCCTTGTCCCCCACCCCTTTTATAATAGTAGTAAGGTAAAATAGGCAAAAAAAATATTAAATATATTTATATTTCTTGCGATTTTCAAGAAATGTTTTAAAGACCTGGTGGTGGAAATGTTACATTGCATTGACAATTCAGTCTCTTGGGTTGGCTCAGTCGGTAGTGCGCCAAGCTCGTAGTCTGCAGTTTCCAATTTCGAGCCTTACCTGGGCCAGCATTGAGATTTATATCCACAAAACCTCTCGCCCTGCCCTCGGGTAGTAGGGGAGCCGGTGGGCTTGGAAATGTCGCCCTCCATCGGATGAGTAGTTAAGCCGAGTCCCAGTGTGCAACGAGCGCTTAAAGAGCACTTCTGTGCACGTTAAAGAGCACGGTAGATGGCGTTGACGGGAGGCTACCCTCTGTCTCCTAACTGCTGTCCAGGGGTACACAATCCCCAATCTTCTCGTGGTCCTGGGGCGGGGATGGCTCAGTCGGTAGCGCGCCAGGCTCGTAATCTGTAGTTCCCAGGTTCGAGTCCCAGCTGGGTCAGCGTTGAGATTTATCTCCGCAAAATTTCCCCGCCCTGCCCCGGTCAGTAGGGGACACCGATGGGCTTGGAAAGGCCGCCGTCCGTCGGATGGGACGTTAAGCCGTGGCCCGTGTGCGGGAGAGCCATACCCTATGCACGTTAAAGAACACGCTGCATGGCCTTGACGGGAGGCTACCATCTGTCTCCCAACAGCTGTTCCATTGGGTGCCCTCCCCCAGCCTTCTCTGAGCCTTCGGGGTCCATGTGACCTGGCCATTTAACCCAAGGTGCAACAAAGTGCGGCTCAGAGGTAAAACAACCCAACCCATCTCGTGGTCCTTGTGACCTGACCATTTAGCCCGTTGTGTGCAAAAAAACGTGCCATTCAGAGGTAAAACAACCCAATCCCATTGAAACAAATTCTAATTGCGTTAACCAGCAAATATAATGAATAAAATATATAAACACCAAAATCTCTTTGCATATTTCTTATTTGCGGATTTTTCCGGCTAAAGGGCTTCGGAAAATACTATTTTTTTTTCTTTGGGTGGGATTGGGGGGTGGAGAGTGAATAAAATAGTTTGAAAATCCTACTCTAGAAGAAATTTGTTAATGTGTTAATTTTCTAGTTGAATTTGTGATCTTATTCAGAATTGATTTCTCTCTCGCTTATTACGGAACAAGACCCTGAATACATTTCACAGTAAACATTTATTCACAGCAAACATTTCACAGCATCAATTTATAATTATTAATGCTATATACCACATTTAATATTTATGTTTGAGTTTCTACATAATAACTAAGTAAGCACAAAATAAACTTAATTGCATTAGAATCACCATTTTTGGAGCATTAAGCTAGTTGATACAAAAGTGATTCAAAGAGAGCTTTTGATGTTTGGGTTTCAACATTTTCTCTCTGTAACCGACATTTTAAATAACTAAGGAGGTTTATAGATTGCTCTATGAAGAAACAAAATCATAAATCAACAAACCAGAAGAATTCATCTCTCTCTTTTACTTTCATAGACAGAAATTTTAATGAGATCCTTGATTGCATATATGAGGCACTCCACTATTATTAATTTCTACTCCTCTTTTCGTATAAGAGTAAAACTTTGTATTCAAATATGAAAAGGTATTTCACTTTAATGATTTCTAACCTCAATTCCTTTTACTAAAGCAGTTAATTGTTGAGTTTCTTTAATTAGTCTCTATAAAGCTTTTCTAAGCTGCATTCCAGAGCGCTCTAACCATTTAAAAAAGTTTAAAACTCTGACGAACTCTCAAGTTTTCTCTTTATTTATATCCTGCATTTTCAAATGTTGCGTTGTTTTACCTTTTAGCAGCGCGGAGAGATCATGTCATAAGGGTTGGATTGTTTTATCTCTGAGAGGAACCTTTTTGCGCAAAATGGGCTAAATGGCCAGATCACAAGGATTCAGAGAGCTCAGAGAAGGTTTAAGGAGGGGAGCCGCTGGACAGTGTCATGAGACAGATGGTAGCCTCCTGTCAAGATCCTCCATAATGTTCTTCAACTTGCACAAAGGCACTTTGTTCTTCCGCACAAAGGGGCCACGGCTTTACGTCCCATTCGACGACGTCGGCCTTTCCAACAAGTCATAAGGGCCCCAAGAAATTGGGGCGAAGGTGGCTCAGTCGGTAGCGCGCCAGGCACGTAATCTGTAGTTCCCAGGTTCGAGTCCCAGCTGGGTCAGCGTTGAGATTTATCTCCGCAAAATTCCCCGCCCTGCCCACGGTCAGTAGGGGACACCGATGGGCTTGGAAAGGCCGCCATCCGTCGGATGGGACGTTAAGCCGTGGCCCCGTGTGCGGAAGAGCCATACCCTGTGCACGTTAAAGAACACGCTGGATGGCCTTGACGAGAGACTATCATCTGTGTCCCAACAGCTGTTCCAGTGGGTCCCTCCCCCAACCTTCTCTGAGCCTTCGGGGTCCATGTGACCTGGCCATTTAGCCCATGGTGTGCAAAAAAGTGCCGCTTAGAGGTAAAACAACCCACAACAACCCCAAGAAATCAGAGGTGGCAAAGAGATCCATTGGAGTGCTTTTAGGAAACAGATGGACTCCTACCGTCAAGGCCATTCAGCATGCTCTTCTTCAACATACACATTCAACATACTCTCTGGCACACATGGGCTACATGCGTTGGCTCAGTTGGTAGTGTGTCAAACTCGTAATCTTCAGTTCCCAGGTTCGAGTCCCAACTGTGTCAGATTTGAGATTTATCTCCGCTAAACACCCACCCTGCCCTCAGTCAGAAAGGGAAGAACACCGATGGGTTTGGAAAGACCGCCGTCCGTGAAGCACTTTAAGTGGTGGTTCTGTGTGCGAGAGAACCATATCCTGTGCACGTTAAAGAACATGCTGGAGAGTCTTGACGGGAGGTTTCCATCTGTCTACTAATAGCTGTTCAATGGGTGTACTTTCATAATCAACTCTGAGCATTGGGGTCTTTGTGACCTGGGCATTTAGATCAATGTGTTCACAAACTGCAGCTCAATCCAATACAGTACAAGTAGCCATGGCTTAATTCGAGTTCGATGGACGACAGTCTTCCGAAGACCAACAATGTACCATTTCTCCTCGAGGATTTCTGCAAGGAAGGTCACCAGTCGAGCCTCGCGACTCAGAAAATATCCCCTTATTGATCGGCTAATGTCCCGCTATTGATCCAAATCCCGCCCTTTACAAACAGATCATTGTGACTCTTTTCCCCTTGAACTTGGGAAACAAGCAAAGGAAAACACAGAAGAAAACTTGGAAACTGACACCTTGCTCAACTAAATTTCCTACAAGTTCGTTACGTTGGGTTGTTTTACCTCTGAGCGGCACTTTTTTGCACACCATGGGCTAAATGGCCAGGTCACATGGACCCCAAAGTCTCAGAGAAGGTTGGTGGAGGGGACCCACTGGAACAGCTGTTGGGAGACAGATAGTAGCCTCCCGTCAAGGACATCCAGCGTGTTCTTTAACGTGCACAGGGTATGGCTCTCCCGCACACGGGGCCACGGCTTAACGTCCCATCCGACGGACGGCGGTTTTTCCAAGCCCATCGGTGTCCTTTACTGACCGTGGGCAGGGCGGGAAATTTTGCGGAGATAAATCTCAACTCTGACCCAGCTGGGACTCGAACCTGGGAACTACAGATTACGAACCTGGCGCGCTACCGACTGAGCCACTCCCGGCCCCACAAATTCGTTACATTCAGCCATAAAATTGTATATTATAGAGATTTTTAAATCTTAAAAAAATTGCCATTGTGTTATAACTATTTCACTTACTTTATCAACAGACATAAAACTTACACATTTTGCACCTGCAAAGAATCTGAGTCGTTAGATGACTGTTTGAACATTATATAACACTTATTTTTTACTGTGATCGCTGCAGGCAGAGTGTAGTTTCACAAGATTCTGATATTTTAAAAGATTTAAAAGTTTCATTGCAATTTTTCATCTGAAAAATATTATCGCAGACGCAGCGGGAATCTAACCCGCAACTCTCTATATGCAGTCGTTCAAAAAAAAAATATCCGAACTCTATGGTTGATTACAAAATTCAGAAAAAATATCTGGCAATGATTTTTTTAGAAATTAGTGATCTGGCAACTTTCGTACATAAACGTATACTAATGTTGCCAGATCACTAATTTCTAAAAACATCGTTGCCAGATATTTTTTCTGAATTCTTTAATCAACCATAGTGTTCGGATATTTTTTTGAACGAGTGTACATACCAGAACGCTCTAACCAATTAAACCACGTGTCAGACGACAAGGAGTTGCAGGATGAGATCTATAAATCTTTCGCTGAACGGGTTCGAGTCCCACCACGTCAGCGATAATTTTTTTCAGATGAATAATTATGGAATTCGCTATCTGCAGGTAATCTATGCATACTGCTCACAAAAATTAGGGGATAATTTTATCGCTTCATATTCATTTCGAAATATCCCCTAATTTTTGTGAGCAGTATATTTACTATGGATGGATTTTCATAATAACGCTTAAGAGTGTGTGATCTCCTCATTAACATCTAAATCATTAGTAACAATTGGAAACAAGTTGCATCTCTTGAAGAATAGGGGGTGGCTCAGTCGGTAGCGCGCCAGGCTCGTAATCTGTAGTTCTCAGGTTCGAATCCCAGCTGGGTCAGCGTTGAGATTTATCTCCTCAAAACTCTCCGCCCTGCCCACGGTCACCGATGGGCTTCGAAAGGCCGACGTCCGTGGGATAGGAAGTTAAGCCGTGGCCCCGTGTGTGGGAGAGTCGTACCCTGCGCACGTTAAAGAACACGCTGTATGGCCTTGACGGGAGGCTACCATCTGTCTCCCAACAGCTGTTCCAATGGGTCCCCTCCCCCAACCTCCTCTGAGCATTCGGGGTCCTTGTGACCTGGCCATTTAGCCCAATGTGTGAAAAAAAGTGCCGCTCAGAGGTAAAAGAACCCAACCTTCTGTGAGCCTTTGGGGTCCATGTGACCTGGCCATTTAGCCCATGGTGTGCAAAAGAGTGCCGCTCAGAGGTAAAACAACCCAACCCTGAAGAATAGATGGCGCTGGGTCCGCCACATCTCAGTCAAAGATTTATAGGTCATATCCTGGAATTTTTTGCGGTCTGATGTGTGGTTTAACGATAGAGCGCTCCGGTATGTATCTAGAGAGTTGCGGGTTCGATTCCCGTCAGCGATTATTTTTTTCAGATGAATAAATGTTGAAGTTTATTTCTACAGCTAATCTGTGTATTTACTATGCAAGCTTCATTGCAATTTATCCTTTTGGTCGAAGCCTCTTGAATGCAAAGATAGCGTCAACCTCAACTCGCAATTCTGAAAATTCCTTTGTTCAAAATAGATGAAATTATATAGGACCTTAAAGTCCACTAATTTTTTTGCACATAGCGTAGGAAGATACAAAATGCATCTTTTTTTAGACAAAATCAACTTTTATGCAATATTGGGACTTTTTTAAAATCCGTGATTAGGAGAAAATGGAATATTGTATTGTTTTACCTCTGAGCAGCACTTTTTGCACACAATGAAAAAAATGGCCAGTTCACAAGAACCCCAAAGGAAGAAGGTTGGGAACCCCCTGGACATCTGTTGGGAGACAGATGCCTCTCGTCAATGCCATCCAGCGTGTTCTTCAACGTGCACAGGCTATGGCTCTCCAGATGCGGCTTAACGTCCCGACGGACGGCGGCCTTTTCATGCCTATTGGTGTCTTCTACTGACCGTGGTAGGGCGGGGAGTTTTGCGGAGATAAATCTCGACGCTGGCCCAGACCGGACTCGAACCTGGGAACTGCAGATTACGAACCTGGCACGCTACAGGCTGAGCCATCCCCGCCCCGCTTGCCTCAAGGTCACCCAGTATGCTTATTAAGCATTTGATAGAAAAAAAAAAACAATGATGTGCTGTGGACCTCATTTGTATAATCATCCAGTATGTTTTTACGTGCACAGGGTTGAGTTGTCCTATCTCTGGGTCGCTCTATTGCGCATACAATGGGCTAAATGGCCAGGTCACAATGTACCCAATTTCTCAGATAAGATTGCGTAAGAAAATCACTGGACAGTTCTTAGCAGACAGATGGAAGTCTTCCGTCAAGGCTATCCAGGGTGATCTCTAACGTACCCACTGTATGGCTCCTTTGCATACGGTCACTTGGCTTAGAATTCCATCCAACGGAATCTATGAACATCAGATTTCGAGCCTGGCACGCTAACTGAGCTGACATTTACATCTCCTTCAGAGAAAAAACTAGTTCGTTTTGGGAAAACGAGTTTTCGCTTTGGTACAGCAATAATAGCACTTCAAAATCTCCCAAATTCGAATATCTCAAAAACATTAATCAATACGCCCTGCCTAAGTTGGGTTGTTTTACCTCTGAGCGGCATTTTTTTGCACACCATGGGCTAAATGGCCAGGTCACATGGACCCCGAAGGCTCAGAGAAGGTTGGGGGAGGGGACCCACTGGAACAGCTGTTGGAAGACAGATGGTAGCTCCCCGTCGAGGCCATCCAGCGTGTTCTTTAACGTGCACAGGGTATGGCTCTCCCGCACACGGGGCCACGGCTTAACGTCCCATCCGACGGACGGTGGCCTTTCCAAGACCCATCGGTGTCCTCTACTGACCGTGGGCAGGGCGGGGAATTTTGCGGAGATAAATCTCAACGCTGACCCAGGTGGGACTCGAACCTGGGAACTACAGATTACGAGCCTGGCGCGCTACCGACTGAGCCACCCCCGCCTCCCCTGCAAAAGTCTTGCTGATCTGTTAGTCATTATCAGTATATAGTTAATGCATGCTTACCTAATGATATTTCTAAGTAGAAGTTTCTAGAGATAACGCTTTGACATCCTTGAAGTCCTAAGGATAATCTTCTTTATTTCAGGGGTCTCAGCAGTCAGTTCTCAGAATTGTGATCAGACTGAAATGATGCAATGTCTACAGTACATGCACAATGCAGCTCAGAAAGAAGGTCTTTTCTTTCCAGAGACAAATGAAAAACTACAGCGATATTGTGAGTAAGTACACAGATTTTTTTTTCTCCCAATTTTCTTCGTTTAAATGTACCATTAAAAATTTTAAACTATCCAAATTTTAATTCAGTGAATGTCTGCGATTATCATTTAATCTTTCGAAAAATCACATTTGTTTGTAGATATATTCATCGATGCCTTCTGAGTTGAGGATTGTAATTTGAGAGTATGAGGATGTCTGATTTCGTGATTGTGCGTGTGGGTTTTTGTGTTTGTGGTTTTACGGATGTGTGAATTGGTGGATGTGCATATTTGTAGATCTGTTGGTTTTATGTAAACGTGTTTATGGATGGATGTTTTCGAGTTTCAGGATGTATGTGTGTGTTTAAGCGTTTGTGAATTATGCAAATGTGTGTGTGTGTTTAAGCCTTTGTGAATATGCAAATGTGTGTGTATTTAAGCGTTTGTAGATTTTCAGATGTGTTTTTCGAGTTTCAGGATGTATGTGTGTGTTTAAGCGTTTGTGAATTATGCAAATGTGTGTGTGTTTAAGCGTTTGTGAATTATGCAAATGTGTGTATGTTTAAGCCTTTGTGAATATGCAAATGTGTGTGTATTTAAGCGTTTGTAGATTTTCAGATGTGTTTTGCGAACGTGAATGGTTCTAGAAGTATTGAGTTGGGGAAGAATGATTATATGTTTATGAATGCGTTTTTGCGAGTTTGAAAATGTGGGTTTGCGAGTTTGAAAATGTGGGTTTGCGAGTTTGAAGATGTGGGTTTGCGCGAGTTTGAAGATGTGGGTTTGCGAGTTTGAAGATGTGGGTTTGCGAATTTGAAGATGTGGATTTGCGAGTTTGAAGATGTGGGTTTGCGAATTTGAAGATGTGGGTTTGCGAATTTGAAGATGTGGATTTGCGAGTTTGATGATGTGGGTTTGCGAGTTTGAAGATGTGGGTTTGCGAGTTTGAAGATGTGGGTTTGCGAGTTTGAAGATGTGGGTTTGCGAATTTGAAGATGTGGGTTTGCGAGTTTGATGATGTGGGTTTGCGAATTCGAGAATGTGAGTTTGGAAATTTGAGGGCGTGTGTTTGCGAGTTTCAACATGAGTGTGAGCTCATGGATTTCTCTTTGTGGAATTGTGAATGCGCGTGTTGAAGATCTATTGATTTATGGATCCATGCATTTGTTGCTTTGTGAATATTCTTGCGGATCTGTGATTATTGATTTGTGAATGTATATGCTTCTGAGTTTGTGAATGTAAGTGTACTTTTTTCTCTATAACTTCGGTATCCTTCCCCGTTTGTCTCTGGATGTAATCTGTGTTTGAATTCATGGATGTGTGTGTTTTACTGTTTGTGGATTTGTGATGTGTGTGTGTGTGCATGTGTGTGCTTGCAAATATGTTTGTGGTTGTATTATGTGTTGTAGGCAGGGCTGGCGTGAACTTTGCGGGATCGGGTTCCAAAATTGTGCGGGGCCAAAAAAAAACGCATTTATATGTACTTATAAATTTTACAATAGTAAATTATTTATTATAAGTACAAAGTGCGGTACATATCTACATACAACTTATAGGAACGCCGAGTATATTATAAATTTTACCTAATTTTTTTCGCCTTTTTCGCCGCAAAATCTTTAATAACGTCATCAAAATTGACCGATTTTGCTATTTCGCTTTCTGTTGAAAGAATAGTTAGTCATCGATTAGCGGATTCTGCAATAGGATTTACTATTGGGCTTGGAAAATAACTGACATGCGCTCTGGTGGTGGGACGTGGAACTAGAGGAACGAGGATACATTGTATCGGCTGCTGTGTTAAAGATAGGAAAATGGCGTCGTTTTTTACGATGAGCTTTTCGTGGACCGCGGGGCCTTTTAAAGCGCGGGGCCGGGTTCCGGGAAACGCGCTGAACCCTCCTAGCGCCGGCCCTGGTTCTAGGGTAAGTTACCACCCCCCCTCCTCCTCCTCCCCTACCACTCCAAGACCGTTGGGAACTTCAGACACCCTAATTTGCCCCTGCCTCTTTAATAAATGTATTTGGTCGCTCTAAGACTGTTTTTAAAGAAATGGTTAATAAATATGTTGCCCTGCCCATCGTCGTTTATTTTATTTCACTTTCATTTTTTTCTTGCCGCATTGTGTGAAAATTTTTTCTAATGTCGATTATTTACAGTTTTGGGCAGATATGAAGTGTAGAGTCCTCAGGCACCGTCTTTTATTTTTGTCCGCCGCGATGGAAAAGAAGTCCCAACCGTACATCTACCATGAGACATATTTAGAGTACATGTATCAAAAATTAGTAATGCTATACAGAGGAAAATCATGTTTCTGCACTTTAAAAAAAAAAACGCTGAAAATAAATAATCTCATCAAACAATATTTGATTAACAAAGTTTATCGATAAGGAATGAAATCTCGTTCCACACTTAAAAAAGCCGTAAAAGTAAATAATCTCTTTGAAGAAATTTTAAACAGCGCATAGCAATCATAATACCAGAACTAAAC
Organism: Ryuthela nishihirai; assembly: GCA_038380435.1. Taxonomy (NCBI): domain Eukaryota; kingdom Metazoa; phylum Arthropoda; class Arachnida; order Araneae; family Heptathelidae; genus Ryuthela; species Ryuthela nishihirai. Next base: position 51,479,549 of record JAWZYU010000020.1, read on the forward strand.
AATTACAAATGCATTTTAATAACAACGCTTATCGCTAATTATGGAACACTGATCCTTCGCCAAAAAAACAGGATCATATAATAAAACTTGCAACATAAATTGAACATTCAGATTGATATCATATGTCAGGGATTCTCAACGTGGGGTACGCGATAAATTTTTTTAAGATACGTCGTGAGAGCTCAAAAATCGCCAGATCTAATAACAAAGTCGCTAAGTTGGCATTATTATACTTTTATAGTTTTATCCATCTATATAAGGGGTACGCCAGTTACATACACATTTCCAGTGGGTAGCACGCCAGGCTCGTAATCTGTAGTTCCCAAGTTCGAGTCCCAGCTGGATCAGCGTTGAGATTTATCTCCGCAAAATTCCCCGCCCTGCCCACGGTCAGTAGGGGACACCGATGGGCTTGGAAAGGCCGCCGTCCGTCGGATGGGACGTTAAGACGTGACCCCGTGTGCGGGAGAGCCATACCCTGTGCACGTTAAAGAACACGCTGGATGGCCTTGACGGGAGGCTACCATCTGTCTCCCAACAGCTGTTCCAGTGGGTCCCCTCCCCCAACCTTCTCTGAGCCTTCGGGGTCCATGTGACCTGGTCATTTAGCCCATGGTGTGCAAAAAAGTGCCGCTTAGAGGTAAAACAACCCAACCCAACGTCATATGGCAAGTGAACGTTACAAGTTTTCCGGGTGAAAAATCCAAGATGGCGACTGAGGCCTCTATATTGCATTGTAGCCCAGTTTAGTTGTTGGGTTGGGTTGTTTTAACTCTGAGCGGCACTTTTTTGCACACCATGGGCTAAATGACCAGGTCACATGGACCCCGAAGGCTCAGAGAAGGTTGGGGGAGGGGACCCACTGGAACAGCTGTTGGGAGACAGATGGTAGCCTCCCGTCAAGGCCATCCAGCGTGTTCTTTAACGTGCACAGGATATGGCTCTCCCACACACGGGGCCACAGCTTAACGTCCCATACGGCGGCCTTTCCAAGCCCATTGGTGTCCCCTACTGACCGTGGGCAGGACGGGGAGTTTTGCGGAGATAAATCTCAACGCTGACGCAGCTGGGACTCGAACCTGGGAACTACAGAATACGAGCCTGGCACGCTACCGACTGAGCCACCCCCGCCCCACCCAGTTTAGTACATTAGAGAAAACTAAGCATATATTTTTATTCTCTTTGTTTCTAGGCATTTGAAAACGGGATTAGAATGTGCGACTCAGATTATTGACCGTTGTGTCACGGATGAAGAAAAGGAACTGATCAGAAACTTGACCAGCGACATGGTCCAAATGAATGAGGACATGTGCACGCAGGGATCAGATCTTAGCACACGTAAGTAATAAAAAGATTTGCAGTTTACAATAAAATAATAATGCGCTCTCTAAATAAATATTTTTCTTCGTGCATGAGACCGTCATTAAAGGCAACTGTGGTACGCGAAGCATCTGCCAGTAGTAGGCGATTTTAATGCCAGCATTCATTCACACATGGATTTGCACAACATTGTAGCTTGATAAATGCAAGGATATAATACATTACTATCTTTTTCATTCATTCACCTTATATAAAAATTCTTTTTTCGTTAGCAAAATGATTTTTGTAAGTTTACATTTACCTAGTACATTCGCTCAAAAAATATCCGAACACTATGGTCGATTACAGAATTCAGAAAAAATATCTGGCACCATTGAAAGATAGAAATTGCAAAGAAAGGAATCATCATATCATAATGTAACTAAAGATGCAAGAAAACAAAGTAAAAAAAGGAAACTTATTATTGAAAATACCTATTCTAAACTGATTTTTCTTGTTAATAAATAAAAATAAATAATATACTCCCGAAAACGAAAGAAAGCGTAAGAACAAAATGAATATTCATTGAGTCAGAGGAGAATTTGCCTTGAGTCGTGTAGGATACGAATCTATTAACTCCGCATAACATGTCAAGTGCTCTGCGTATCAAGCTCAGGGGCGGCAGTGGCTCAGTCGGTAGCGCGCCAGGCTCGTAATCAGTAGTTCCCAGGTTCGAGACCCAGCTGGGTCGGCCTTGGAAAGGCCGCCGTCCATCGTATGAGGCGTTAAGCCGTGGTCCCGTGTGCGGGAGAGACATACCCTGTGCACGTTAAAGAACACGCTGGATGGCCTTGACGGGAGGATACCATCTGTCTCCCAACAGCTGTTACAGTGGGTCCCCTCCCCAACCTCCTCTGAGCCTTCGGGATCCTTGTGACCTGGCCATTTAGCCCATTGTGTGCAAAAAAGTGCCGCTCAGAGGTAAAACAACCCAACCCAGGTTCGAGTCCCAGCTGGGCCAGGGTTGAGATTTATCTCCGCAAAATTCCCCGCCCTGCCCACGGTCATTAGGGGACACCGATGGGCTTGGAAATGTCGCCGTCCGTCGGATGGGATGTTAAGCCGTGGCTCTGTGTGCAGGAGAGCCATACCCTGTGCACGTTAAAGAACACGCTGGATGGCCTTGACGGGAGGATAACATCTGTCTCCCAACAGCTGTTACAGTGGGTCCCCTCCCCAACCTCCTCTGAGCCTTCGGGATCCTTGTGACCTGGCCATTTAGCCCATTGTGTGCAAAAAAGTGCCGCTCAGAGGTAAAACAATCCAATCGAAATGTATCTAGCTCGGCGATGAGAGCACCTGATATGTTATCAGGAGGTCGTAGATTCGTATCCCACCCAGCTCAAGAAAACTTTTCTTCAATCCTCAACGAACCTCCACCCTGCCCTCAGTTAGTAGGGGACACCGATGGACATTTGAAAGGCTGCCGTCCGTCGGATTGGACTGAAGCTGCGGCCCCGTATACGAGATGATGAAACAACTGTTTAGGGAGAGCCATACCTTGTGCATACTAAAGAACACGCTGGATTGACTAGACGGGAGGGTACCATCTGTCTCCTAACAGCTGTCCAATGGGTTCTTTCTCCCCAATTCTCTCTGAACCATTGGGGTCTTTATGATCTGGCCATTTAGACCATTGTGGGCAAAAACGTGCCACTCAGAACTAAAGCAACCCAAACTCGTTTCGCATGCATCATATAAAAATCGTTCATGAAGTAAAATAATTGGAAAAGTCTCATCAAGAGATATAAGCTCCTGAAACTGTTTCTTTCGCTGATCTTCATTTGTTATGAATATCTTCCCCGTACATTTTAATAAAAGCTTCATCCTCCTACGAATCCTAACAAAAATCATGTATAGCTATCTGCTTTGAGGGAGATTGAAAAAAAAGTTATTGCCTTCTGCTAAATTAATAAGTCTTTGTAACCAAAACTTCTCTTCGACTGCATCTGAACACCGCCGTAATCATTTGCGTTATACTTTCTTTATGGGTAAGGAAAAATGTTTAATCAATCCAATGGTGATTTGTATCGTCTAACAAGAGTTTCAGCAAGCACTGATTAATTCTCGAGGAATATTACATAGAAAACCCAAATGCAATGAATCCTATATCCATCGTTTTTTGCAGGAATCACAAAAGCTAAAGAAATGGAAGATACTGGAGAACAATAGTTAAGGGAAAGCATAAAATATAAAAGAAGTGTGAGAACACACCAAAACAAACAACCGATAGAAAAGTAATACAATTTGTAATAAACATTTCTCTTCCGCCATTGGTTAGCCAGTACGACCCAGGTAAATTTTTGATTTCATGTCTAGCTCCGTGACCACCACTAACATGACTGTTGAAATTTATTTACCCTCGTAATGTAGAGAGAAAAGACTGTTTTGTTTGTTTCTCAGGATACCATAAAAAAAAGCGCGCCAGTCTCGTATCTGCAGTTCCCAGGTTCGAGTCCTAGGTGGGTCAGCGTTGAGATTTATTTCCGCAAAATTCCCCGCCCTGCTCACGGTCAGTAGGGGACACCGATGGGCTTGGAAAGTCCGCCGTCCGTCGGATGGGACGTTAAGCCGTGGCCCCGTGTGCGGGAGAGCCATACCCTGTGCACGTTAAAGAACACACTGGATGGCCTTGACGGGAGGCTACCTTCTGTCTCCCAACAGCTGTTCCAGTGGGTTTCCATCCCCAACCTTCTCTGAAAAGCCAACCGAACCCAACTGTTTTTGCAACTACGCTCAATAATGAAACGGCTCGACAGAGTTTCCTCTGGCTCAACCTGAATATTATTATCTTGAAACATTTATTTGTTTTTTGACCTCCACCCCCGAACTGAAAAATGTCTGCTAACGCCCATAGAGGAATAAAATAAAATAGCTACTGAAGTCTCCATATATAATATTCAAATGTCTCTCAAAGGCGTGTAGATTTTTTTTTAAGAATAGAATATAATTTTTATTCATAAGAGTAAAGAATACAAATACATTTACAATTTAACCCGCAAAAATTTTATTTTATAATCATCTTCCATGTAAATAGTAGATTATTGTGAAGGTCGCTTTGCACGCTGAGGCTTGTTTGTGTTCTATCTACATTCGAAATGTAATTCATTTAAAATTTTGTTTGTTAGAAATATTAAGAGTATCCTGTTTATTTAATCCATTTCTTAATGCTACCTAATGTCACTCTCTCTAATTGACTAATTCATGAAGTTGTTTGCACAATAGCAAATCAAATTTATATCGACTTCAAGTAACACTTTGGGGCAGCTAGATGGAACACAAATTAGATTTTAAACTACTACTTAGTTTCCTTCTTCCTCGTAAAACTATTTCGGGGAACTAATCTTAGTTTTTCTTTTATTATTATTCCACTGAGATTTCTACTTTTAACAGTAAGATATAAATCCCTTAAATGTTATATCAACTTAGAAAATTCTCTAGCTAATCTAAAGAACAAAATAACAGGAATTAGATGTGAAAAAAAAAAAAACATTTTTAAGCCATTTTAATAATTCAGTAGACGGCGTAACGATTCCCCCCCCTCCCCCTCTGATGAAGAAAAACTGTATAGGCTTTATTTTGTTCCTTCCAAGAATCCATGAGAGCAAAACAAAAAAATCAGTTTAGTCATTAAATTCAATTAATGTCATATTAGCGATCCGTGGTATTTGAAATAAATAACATAATAAAATCTTATCCCAGGCAAGAAAAATTTTCTAGGAAATTAATCATTATTATTCGTGTATTGCAGCCTAAGACCTTAAATATCATGAATTTTTAAATTCTTCCGTTTAATTATTTCATTTTCTAATCGTCAAACTTTACTAACGTCTAAGAGGTTTCGGGTTCTTTTATAAATTTATATTTTCAAAGAGCTATTGCAACGTAATAGAGTATTTTCCTCTAACAAGCAAATTCCCGAATGAGGCAAGAAAATAAATAAAGAACAGTTTGTGTTGTGGCGGAAAGATTATTGTTATTTTGTAAATCGATGTTCTCAGTCATATTTCACTTTAGATTTTGCAATTAAATTAACTATTTTATTTTGTCATTTTTGAAAGGTGCCTGGATGCAGTGTTTAATTACTGGCTTTTGATTATTCTCACTGAAAAAAGTGAAAAAAATCTTGAAATTTTATGACTATACGAGGGTATAGCATTTAATTCATGGACATCAGTCGCCAACAATTAGCAGATTTTCTGAGGAATTAATAATACGTGATATGTAGCAACCAAAGCGAGTCTTTAAGAGCACGGAGCAGTGTGAGCGAGTTGAAACACGTTGTGATACTTAAGTAACAGCAGAACAGTATGCTGTCAGTCTATGTCGTTTCCTCGCTTTGGAAAGATTTTTTTTTTGTGTATGTGACTTTTTTGCAGGCTGTTGATGATCTGGAGACCGAGATGGCTCTGAGAAGGAAAGAAAGATGATCCACTAGATAGCGGTTGGGAACCTGCTGCTCCGCAGCTACATGCGGCTCTGAGCATTCTAAAACACGGCTCTTAACGCTTTTGGTTCAACATCCGACTTCGGAATTATTTTATTTTTGCTTAACGATTTCCGTTATAAACAAGCGCGAGCAGGTTCGCAAAAGAAGTTTTTTTTAAATACAGATGCAATTCAAATACTTTAAAAACACTCAAATTTGAGTCAGTTGGTCGAGAAGACTCAAGCTCAAAAGTCACTGATGAATGGCATTTTTTAACAGTTCTTTTTTTAATAGTTTTTTGTATACACTTGAATATACCAATTTTAAAGTTTGCGTTAGGGTTTTTTATTTTTACTAATAAAATAATTTGCGATTTTTCTCTCTTATGGCTTGAGCCAACAAAAATTAAAAAATTCTGCTCTCAAAATTTGTTGGTTTGCCTTTATTTTGCCGTTCTGACTCTTGACCCAAAAATATTTCCCAACCCCTCACTAGAGTTGTTACAATACAGATGGAAGTCTCCCATGTGTTCTTTAGCGTGCACAAGATATGGCTCTCTCTTGTATACGGACCACGGCTTAACGTCCCATCCGACGGACGGGAACATTGTCTCATTACTATGCAATCATCATTACATATCATTATCTGCCACATACAATATTTAAAATACTGAATTAGAAAGTCAAATGGCTTCTATCGAGTGTGGAATACTCGCATTCGAAGTCAAAATATTTTCCTTTTTTTTTTTCGAAATTTTGCGCTTTCTAACGGTGAAAGTTCAAACCAATGAAACGAATGAAAGATTCGAAATTGGCAATAGTAAAAATTTATTAGTACCTATCTAAATTATAATTTTATTTATCTCTTTAAACAAAAGAGCTGTGCTTTTCTCACCGTCGCAACCAGCAAGTCGCAGGTTTCAATGAAAATATTTTTTACTACAACACTCTTGCTCTAAAATTTTAAATTTCCAGCATGAATATAATGTTTAAAATATTTGTCAAAGCTTTTGTCATTTTCCAAATTTAGTATCCCCTAAAGGTGGAAATTCAATCGAAAGATTTAGAAAATTCAAATTTTACTATAGCAGACTCTTGACTATCCGGCGTCGGATTAACGCGGATGTTGCAAAAAAAAATTGTATGCCGGGAAATGATACGGAATCTCTGAGCGGCACTTTTTTAACAGAATGGGCTAAATGACCACTCGTAGAAGGATGGGGGAAGGGGACCCACTGGACAGCTGTTAGGAGACAGATAGTAGCCTCCCGTCGAGGCTATCCACCCTGTTCCTTAACGCACAGGCTATGACTCTTCCGCACACGGCTTTACGTCTCATTCGACGGACGCCAGTCTTTCCAACCCTATCGGTGTCCCCTATTGACTGAGGCAAGGGTGGATGGTTTTGTGGACTCGAACCTGAGAACTGCAGATTGTGAGCTTGGCGTGCGACCGACTCAGCGATCCCAATCCCACACGAGACAGTAAAAGGTTCTATGCAGCACAGCACTGGCGCCGGGTTTTTAAATTCTCTGTGTGGGGTGGGGGGCTCACATGCAATAACAGGATACCAGACAGATTTATTTTGTCTGTTAGATATATAATAGAAATGATTGCCCCCCCCCCCCCCCCCACGTACTCGACGTCAATAGAGACGGTACTTTCAGGACAGTTGGCTGAAAGGCTAATGAAGGCTTCTATTGCTATCCGCGGCGGGACTCAGTCGGTAGCGCGCCTGACCAACACCAGTCAGTAACTTATATTTTGTTTATGCTTGTTATCCAGGTAACAGGTTCACATATTGCTAATTCTTCACCCTTTTCCAATATTCTATTGGATTTGTTACAGTTCATCACTCTGATAGGAATCCGTTCTTTATCTACTTTGACTAAAGTTCTTGCAATCAGGATACCATGAGCCAAAGTTCCTTTACCAGGGGCATCAGACAGCCAATCGAAAGGCCTCAGGAGTTTTCACCCGATGTCCATGGACTATAACTTCACTTTGCGTGAGACTCTAGGGTGGTGTTAGCCTGACTCGTAATCTGTAGTTGCCAGGTTCGAGTCCCAGCTGGGTCAGTGTTGAGATTTATCTCCGCAAAATTTCCCGCCCTGCCAACGGTCAGTAGTGGACAGTCGATGGGTTTGGAAAGGCCACCGTCCGTCGGATGGAACGTTAAGCCGTGGTCCCGTGTGCGCGAGAGCCATAATCTGTGCACGTTAAAGAACACGCTGGATTCCCTTGACTGGAGGCTACCAATCTGTGTGGGTCTCCTCCCCCAATCTTCTCTGAGCCTTCGGGGTCCATATGACCTGGCCATTTAGCCCATGGTGTGCAAAAAAGTGCAGCTCAGAAGTAAAACAACACAACCCTGTTGCTATCCTATTTCGAATGAACAAAATAACTCCATTCTACGATATTTTCGAAAACGTTTGAAGTTTTTTGTATATTTGATACGGATGGCGGATTTACCGCGAATTCAATTATCCGTGATTTTTTTTTTAATGTTAATTATGGATTAGAGAGGGTCTACTGTAATTTAGTAGTAGTAGTCAACAAAATATTTTCCTTATTTATTAATGCAGTAGCGTTGAATGAATGCAAACGGACAAACAGGCAACAGAATGAAAATTTCGTTAAACTCTTGCTAAAGACCAAATGAGATAAATTTCATGTCTTTTTCCTTATCATGGCCATCTATATATCTTAAATATATAGACAGCCATGCCATTGCTATGAATGTCTGAGCTGTCAAGAATGGGACCAGCAATAACCAAGTTCTTACACTGAACGTTCGAAAAACATTCTTCATATAATATCTATGAAACAGAATGCTACATTATTCTGTCTTACGATTTGTATTTTGTGATACGTGTTTATATAGAACAAACTGTGAATCTAATTGATGCTCAACAATCTATTTGGATGTTTTCATTTTCTTCGTGATTCAAAAGGTAACGATAATATATTTTCTTATTTTATGTTTTCCAGGTTACTTAGCCCATGTAGGTTGTTTCAAACAGGAGTCTCACAAATTTACTAAGTGTTCGGATCGCTATGTAGAAAATATTTTAATTATTCAAGGACTGCGCCCTGACGAACAGGTCCTAGTGACATGCTGGTAAGAATATCTTTTTAGTCTTGAACAAGTTCTTCGATTTGTAAATGTATGAAATGAAACTAGCAGATTTACCTGGTATTGCTCATTATCCTTAATACAATTAAACTCTAAATTATATAGATACAGGACCGAATCCAGGAGGAGGGGGGGGGGGGTCCAGCAAGCCACTCCCACCTTCCTTTGAGAATGCTAGTAAGGGTAAGGGAGGACAAAAAATGTTAAACTTGTACATATTTCACTCAGTTTTAAAGCAATTTTTTTAAAGATTTCTAAAACGAAGATAAAAATGTTATACTGAGATACAGATCAAATCTCTTTTATTCTTTTCTGACCCGATTGCCTCTCTTGTTCTCCCCCCTTTTATCCTTTTCTAGCTCGATTGCGTCGCTTGTTCTCTCCCCGCCCCCTAATCCTTTTCTAGCTCGATTGCATCGCTTGTTCTCTGCCCGTCCCCTAATCGTTTTCTGGCTCGATTGCGTCGCTTGTTCTCTCCCCGCCCCCTAATCCTTTTCTAGCTCGATTGCATCGCTTGTTCTCTCCACGCCCCCTAATCATTTTCTGGCTCGATTGCGTCGCTTGTTCTCTCCCCGCCCCCTAATACTTTTCTATCTCGATTGCGTCGCTTTTTCTCTCCCAGCCCCCTAATCCTTTTCTGGCTCGCTTGCGTCGCTTGTTCTCTCCCCACCCCCTAATCATTTTCTGGCTCGATTGCGTCGCTTGTTCTCTCCCCGCCCCCTAATCATTTTCTGGCTCGATTGCGTCGCTTGTTCTCTCCCCCCCCCCAATCCTTTTCTAGCTCGATTGCGTCGCTTTTTCTTTCTCCGCCCCCTAATCATTTTCTGGCTCGATTGCGTCGCTTGTTCTCTCCCCGCCCCCTAATCCTTTTCTAGCTCTATTGCGTCGCTTGTTCTCTCCCTGTCCCCTAATATTTTTCTGGTTCGATTGCGTCGCTTGTTCTCTCCCCGCAACCTAATCCTTTTCTGGCTCGATTGTGTCGCTTGTTCTCTCCCTCCCCCTCGACTAATCGTTTTCTGGCTCGATTCTGTCATTGCCCATTGACAGCTCCCTCCCACACGAAGAAACCCTGAAGGCCCTGACGCCCTTAATGTTTTATATTTAAAATCATGGATGATCACGATACATCTCTATAAAATTAGTTTTTATATTTTAAGGTTTAAATTTCATTTTCATTAAATTCTATCCAACCGGAATTTTTAGTCTTATCGAATTATTCGTAACTAAGATAGTGGCGCGAAAAAATAGTTGTCCAGCAATCGGAATTGGCTCTCGTCATCCCTGCAGTACATTAAAATCCATGATTAAAATCAAATTCCGTGAAATTTCTTTCCACTCACTATATTTTTGTTGGGGGAAAGAAAGGAGGGGACATTATTTAAAGTAGTCCCCACGTTACACGCTTGAAATGTAACTGGTCACTCGCTTCGTAACGTTTTAGGCATTTCTTCTTTTGTTTCCGCATTAGGGGACACCGATGGGCTTTTAAAGGCCGCAATCCGTCGGTGGGACGCTAAACCGTGGTCCTTGTGCGGGAAAGCCATACCCTGTGTTAAAGAACACGCTTGATGGCCTTGACGGTAGGCTTTAATCTGTCTCCCAACAGCTGTTCCAGTTGGTCGCCACCCCCAACCTTCTCTGAGCCTTCCGGGTTCTTGTGACTTGTGGTCATTTAGCCCATTGTGTGCATAAAAGTGCCGCTCAAAGGTAACCCAACGCAAATCTTTTGGTTTGTATCAAAACAAAATCACGTAAATAAATAATAATTAAATAAAAAATCTATAAATATATATTAAAATTCAAATAAAAATGTAATATCTTCTTATATTTGCTAGAAGAGGATTAACAGGTTTTTATGCTGTGAACCAAGATATCTTCTAATTTTCAAATTATACTATCTTATCTCGTAAATTTTCTTTTGGTACTCCGATTAAATGCAATGCACTCTGATGTCCAAAGAAGTCTGATAAACCCTGACAATGAAATGTGATACGTAACCCGGGTTACGTGTACCCCAGAGATATGCGAACTTTCATTAGACGACGAGAGAGGTAATGGCGAATGTTGCATTTTGACTAAAACTAGGAACTGATTTCTGCTGGATTTTTGTACATCTGAGTGACATGTCTTTGTACACAATGAGCTAAATCAGTCGTTCCTAACGGTGTCGTTCGTTTTGTCAAACCGTCAAATCGATAATGGGATTATATAGACATCATATTTTCGACTAGTTTTATGCTGAAAAGTTATTCCGATTTCCATGAAGGTGCAGATAGAAAATAATTCTTGGTAAAAGGGGATGTTAGAATAAAATACTTGGTGAAATTGAGCGCTGAACTCAAAAGTCTTGGGAACTACTGGGCTAAATGATCGGTCACAAGCAGCTCAAGGGCTCAGATATGGGTAGGGAAAGCGGATTCAATGGGCAGCTCTTAGGGAACAGATGGAAGCCATGCAGCATTTTCAACGTGCACAGGACATGGCTTTTCCGCACATGGGTTGTTGTTGTTGAACGTCTCAGTGACACTTTTTGTACACAATGGGCAAAAATCGCCAAATCATAAGGATCTCAAGGGCTCAGAGAAGGCCGAGAGAAGGGAACCCACTGGAGAGCTGTTGGGAATCAGATGGTAGCCTCCCGTCAAGGCCATCCAGCATGTTCTTTATCTTGCACAGGGTATGGCTCTCCTGCATACGGAATCACGGCTTTAAGTCCCAACTGGCGGACGGCGGCCTTTTCAAGCCCATCGGTCTCCTTTATGACCGAAGGAGGGGAAGAGGGATTTAGCGGAAATAAATCTCAACGATGGCCCAGGTGGAATTCGATTCTGGGAATTGCAGATTAAGAGCCTGGCATCCCACCGACTAAACCAACTCGCGGCACATGGCGACACACCTTAAAGTGTGTTTTAAGAAGTGATTTTCAGAAGCCCATCGATGTCCCTGTTTTCCCGAGGGCAGAAAGAGTTTAGCGGAGAAAATACTCAATCAAGTACAGTAGGAACTAAAACCTGAGGACATCGGATTGGAATAGATATGGGACATCTTATTCGCCATGTGCAATGAAAAGCTTTCTTCAATTATTGCAATGTTGTGAAAAAACATCGAAGGCATTTGTTTTTCCCTTCCAAGTCATCGGAGGCTTCAATCTAGTTTTCTGTGAAAAAGTACTAGTCTTTTAGCAATTATCTGCAAAGCAGAGAAACCATGTAACGACTGATATCAAACCATCATTTTTCGAAAACGAGCATTCATGAGTTCCTCTTTCTCCGATCGATAATTCCTTTGAATAATGCTAATTACAAAGTAATGAAGTGTTTTCAATCAATTCTGAAACGATAAAAGTGCAGAATGATTGAAATTAAGCCATCTAGCTGGAGAATGCTTGTTCTCGAATCGTCCAATACTTCTACAGCATGAAGGGTTCTTCGTTCAATACTTTTTAACGATTCTAATTACTGAGCACAGAAGTGCTTTCGTCAGAGATGAATATTAAATTGCAAGAAGAATCCTTTAAAAGATTACGTACGTTAATATTTACCTATTCTCTGCTGAATTATTTTGCGACAGTTATTGTTCTCTGCGCAACCCACTCCCACCCACAATCTAACGTTTCAAAATTCTCTTAACAGAATTGCGTAGTGTTGAAATAGTTACTATGTAGTGTTTTCAATTTAGCATATCTCATTTCTCATTTTAAAAATTCGACATCCCCCTTCCTGTCTAGGGGCGGGGGTGGCTCGGTCGATAGCTCAATCGGTAGCGCGCCATGCTCGTAATCTACAGCTCCCAGGTTCGAGTCTCAGCTGGACCACCGTTGAGATTTCTCTCCGCAAAACTCCCTACCCTTGGGTCAGTAGGCGATATCTATGAGCTTGGAAAGGCCGCCGTTCTTCGGATGGAACGTTAAGTCGTGGCTCCGTGTGCGGGAGAGCCATACCCAGTGCATGTTAAAAGAAAAAGCTGGGAGGCTACCATCTGTCTCCTAACAGCTGTTCCAGTGGGCACCCTTCTCCAGCTTTCTCTGAGTTATTGGAGTCCTTGTAACTTTTCCATTTAGCCCATTGGGTGCAAAAATATTGCGGCTCAGAGGTAAAACAACGCAACATTCCCTGCCTTATTTGAAGTTCTTGGGAAAACATTGCTTTCTGATTTATTACAAATAAACAAAAAATTCTATACGTGAAATAAGTTATAATTTAACTGGTTAAATATTAATTTCCTTTTTATAGTAATTAACGACATTTAAAAGAAATGTTAACTTGTTTTTTATGCATATGTCGAAAAATGTATATATCAGATTAAGGACAAAGTATAGTAAATGAATGTACATATATTCGAACAACCCTGGGACACCTGGCCTACTATTAAAAGTACCAATAGCTGTTATATAGCATTCTCTGATAACGAACTGAGTTGTTGTTTTCTACACAAAGACCAGGTCACAAGGACCCCGAGGTCTCAGATAAGATTAGGGGGAGAGAACCTACTGGACGGCTGTTAGGAGACAGGTGGTAGCCTCTCATCAAGGCCATTCAGCGTGTTTTTTAACGTGCACAGGGTATGGACTGCCGCACACGGGATAGAAATTATATTTAGTTTTCCTTTTTACTTAACGCTATTGCTACAGTTCCAAGATTTATGCATTTCTATCTGGTACCTGAACGGGCTACGTGCTACTTAATTTCTGTTCTTGTTTATATTGTTTGTTCTATATGCATTTCTTTGAAACTGAAAATCTTCTGCATTGATCAGTATCGTACCTAAAAAGTTCCAGTGGAAGGGTTCTGATATGTTTAATGGGGAGTTCTGCTGGGCTTGAGACTCTGATTTTTCTGGAACTTCCATAGAAAATATGTTATTCAAGCTCTCAACTAGAAAACTGTTATAACTCCCAGCTCATCCCAAAAGGCTGGCCTTAGTTGTCCTTGCGCCATAAAATCCCAAACAAACACCCAACCAACCCAAAAGTCTAGTTTACAATGTTATGGATTACTGGAGCCAATAACCGACTTACTGGAGCCGTGAACTATGGCTCAATGTAAAAGTCGAACCGATGTATGCATGAATGAAAATTTAATGTTGTAAAATCCCAAATTATTTGGCGTCAGTTGAACTGGCACTAGTTATCCATGCCGATGTAAACTAGCCTAAATCTTGGATATCACACTGCTGTGCATAACTGCTATTATCTCAGATCGTTTCAAAACATTCTAATAACTATAAATACGTGGTGCATCCTTACTATTTTGAGGTACAGCTAGATATGCTTCATTTTTTGAAGATGAACCAAACTCATGCACCCCCCACCTACCCCTGCTTAATTGGGTGAAAAGACTCCCGTATTCATTGTGTCGATTATATGTACGTTACTGATTATCAACATATTTCTTTGCCCCCCCCCCTTCCATTTTAGTTTTCTAATGCCGCCATTCAGCTAAATCCCTGACGGATCGTTCGAGTCCCAGCTTGGTCAGCGTTGAGATTTATCTCCGCAAAATTCCCTGCCCTGCCCATGGTCAGTAGGGGAACCGATGGACTTGGAAAGGCCGCCGTCCGTCGGATGAGAGGTTAAGCCGTGACTCCGTATGTGGGAAAGCCATACCCTCTGAACGTTAAAGAACACGCTGGATAGCCTTGACGGTAGGCTACCGTCTGTCTCCCAAGAGCTGTTCCAATTGGTCTCCTCCCCCAACCTTCTTTGAGCCTTCGGGGTCCTTGTGACCTGGCCATTTAACCCATTGTGTGGAAAAAAGTGCCACTCAGAGGTAAAACAACCCAAATCAACCTTGACGGATCTGATATAATCTCGCAGAAAACTGCAAAGATTACTTTTGCATTTTTTTTTTAAATATATGTTCTTTATTTCGCATTTCTAAACAGTTATTTCATTGTTTCGAAAAAAAATTTTTTTTTTCTTTCAGCACGATATATGAGTACACCAGGTGTATGAAGAATGCAGTGGCAGGAAGCTGTTCAAAGGAAGCTGCTGACCTTGTAGAGGAAACTGTGGTAAAGACCCTCAATTCCAGCATAAAATTTTGCAATCAATACAAAGACGTCCCAACTTCAAACTGCCGAAAAAATCTTAGCCACGGACACACCAGGAGCAGTAGTAGCATCGAAAGCAGTGATGACGACAGCGAAAATGGAGAGTTTAGAATACACTTCTCAAAGTGGTTACTAATGGTTACTGTAGTTTTAAGCATGTTGTTCCACTGATTGGATCAACAATCGTGATAGCTTGCCAAAAAAAATAAATACAGCAGCAACTGTAATAGAAATACTCACTGGTAGGCCTTTTCCGTAGAGAGAAATATATTGACATGTTCGAAATTATGGAAGGATGAGAATGAATCATGTGATTATAGTGTCTCCTGGGGCAGTTTATATAATTTCTTTATCGAATTTTAATCTGTTTTTAGATAAGATGAACAAAATCAGCAGAAGATTTAAGACAGAAAATCAGACAGATTTTTTTTTTATTTACTTTTAAATCTTCTGTCATTAAATATTTACAATAGTTATACCTATCATGAAGTTAAAAAGATTGTTTGTCACTAACATTTTTTTTTCTTTTTTTTCATTTTTGGATTTATTCAATAATATATAGCTGGTTGTTCCCCAACCTGGGAATTAATTAATTTCTAGAGAAACAATGCAACTACTAGGGCAGGGATGGGCAACTACCCGATAGCTAATGATTATAAATAAATTAAATTTGTAAAGGATAACAGGAACGTGTAAAGAACAAAAAGTCCCGGACTTTTTATCTTCGATGCTATCTTATTTAATTTTAATTAAACTAATTAATTAATTTTAATTAAATTATTTATGTTTAACTTTAGATTTTATTTTTTTTTCCGTTTTTGTGTTGATTATACGTATAGTCGGTCAAAAAAGTATCCGAACACTAAGGTTGATTACAGAATTCAGAAAAAATACCTGGCAACGATTCTTTTAGAAATTAGTGATCTGGCAACCTTCGTGTCACGTGACACGAAGGTTGCCGTTATTGATTATATATTTCTGTGGCTGCCCTCCTTTTCATTTAAGTTTTCTATGCTGCCCTTCAGCTAAAACTTTTTCCCAGGTCTGTACTAAGGAATCGGGGAATCCTCCCTCCGCCTGGAAAAAAAGAGTAAAACAGGAACTCTATCTCACACAAACATTACACGCATAAACACAAAGCTTCCTCGTATGAAATTTGCATTTTAATATATGGTTGGTGTTTATACACAATATAATAACTGGAGTCACCTCTCAAAATCGGTTATGTGTCTCCATGGAATCCATAATCCCTCTTATGTTAGAGCTTAAGTACTGTGCAACTATCTGTGATTTCTATTAGCATCTTCAAGTTGGATCGAAATAAATTATACGCATACTTCAGTTGATGTTAAAGACAACGCAAAGATTTTCCTAACTCCCGAAATTGCTTTGTGATTAACCGGTACATGCAAAATTGTCATCTTCAATCAGTATTTTTGTCTTCTTAAAAAATTAAAGTTACCCA
Source organism: Ryuthela nishihirai (assembly GCA_038380435.1). Lineage (NCBI taxonomy): Eukaryota > Metazoa > Arthropoda > Arachnida > Araneae > Heptathelidae > Ryuthela > Ryuthela nishihirai. Next base: position 51,495,988 of record JAWZYU010000020.1, read on the forward strand.
TTTAAAAGACCACTCCTACTGCTTAAAATAACCATTTTTTCACCAGTATGTCACAATATTTTAATTAAAAAGCGTTTTAACCAATGTTCCGGCTGCATGACACTCGTGTATAAAAACAAGTTAAAAGGATTATGAACTCATTCATCACGATGTCTGGAAACACGGAGTCATCTTCGTCGTTCTCAAACATTAAATTCGTAAACACAAGCGAAATTCATCACTGAACGTCACACTGTGCCATTCATCGTTTCGGAAGGCTCTATCCCGGCACCATTGAGATCAGAGATCATAAATGGAGCACAGAGCTTTTTTTGCAAGTTCTCATCTCCTCTATCTAAAGTGTCCCTGTGGTAGGGCGGGGGTGGCTCAGTCGGTAGTTCGCCAAGCTCGTAATCTGTAGTTCCCAGGTTCGAGTCCCAGCTGGGTCACCGTTGAGATTTATTTCCGCAAAATTTCCCCGCCCTGCCCACGGTCAGTAGGGGACACCGATGGGCTTGGAAAGACCGTCGTCCGTCGGATGGGACGTTAAGCCGTGGCTCCGTGTGGGGGAGAGCCATACCCTGTGCACGTTAAAGAACACGCTGGATGGCCTTGACGGGAGGCTACCATCTGTCTCCCAACAGCTGTTCCAGTGGGTCCCCTCCCCCAACCTTCTCTGAGCCTTCGGGGTCCATGTGACCTGGCCATTTAGCCCATGGTGTGCAAAAAAGTGCCGCTCAGAGGTAAAACAATCCAATCCAAAGTCCCTGTGGCATTGAATTTAAAATGTAAAGTGATATTAAAACTGAAAAGAATCGGAGCAGTAAAGCTCTTTCCTGCATTTTTCAAAATCAACTAGCAAAAAAAAAACTAGAATTGATTTGATACCAGGATGGATCTTTGGCCTCTTAAACTTTTTCTGGCAGAGGTGATCGTACAGTCGCTCAAAAAAATGTCCGAACGCTATAGTTGATTACAGAATTCAGAAAAAATATCTGTCTATGATTTTTTTAGAAATTAGTAATCTGGCAACCTTCGTGTCAGGTGTCAGGCGACACGAAGGTTGCCAGATCACTAATTTCTAAAAAAATCGTGGCCAGATATTTTTTTCTGAATTCTGTAGTCAACCTTAGTGTTCGGATACTTTTTTGAGCGACTGTACTTGACCATGGAAGCATTAATACTGTTCATAGCTAGAAAAATAATAGTCTTTATACTGTGAATCTGATTTGCAGATTTTAGTATTTTTAATAAACTGAAATATTTTCAAAATTTTATGTTCTGCATATTTATATATCAGACATTTAATTTTCCGAATTTCAGAGCTTTTACTAACGCCTGCAATAATTGCAGCTTCCACATGATTTTAAAATTTATGAAAATTTGTTATGTAACAAAATTTAGTCTGAGTACATATTTCGGAATCGAAAGTTCGATCAAATCTGTAATTAAAATAATGAAAACTATCATAATAACTTTAGAAATGTATTTTAGATTTTATATGTGTTCCTTTCAATTAATTACCGTAATAAATAATTACAAAAAGGCTTTCTCGAAATAAATTTAAATTTGATAGCATAATAAATTAGTTGACAGTTTTTCAAATTATTGCATTTATTTTATTTTTATATCTAATTATTCAATAGAGTAAACAACATTTGGCAACGGTCCCTCTCCGATAGTAGTGGGGGGGGGGGGTGACTCAGTCGTTAGCGCGCAGGCTCGCAATCTGTAGTTTCCAGGTTCGAGTCCCAGTTGAGTCAGCGTTGAGATTTATCTCCGCAAAATTCCGCACCCTGCCCACGGTCAGTAGGGGACACCGATGAGCTTGGAAAGACTGCCGCCCGTCGGATGGGATATGAAGCCGTGGTCCCGTGTGTGGGAGAGAGCCATACTCTGTGCACGATAAAGAACACGCTGGATGGCCTTGACGGGATACTACCATCTGTCTCCCAACAGCTGTTCCAGTGGGTCCCCTCCCCCAACCTTATCTCAGCCTTTGGGGTCCATATGACCTGTCTATTTAGCTCATGGTGTGCAAAAAAGTGCCGCTAAGAGGATCTGGATTCTAGATGCTTACGCAGTATCCTGGTCATTAGATGGTTCAACTTTGCAGTAATGATGAGGTTAGGTAAAGGAGTCGGCAGCCTTCTTTCAGCAGCATATTGTGCAGAGAGACACTCCGTTGGTTTGGCCATGTTGCCCGTATGGATAATTATAGATTAGCAAATAGGGTTATGAAAAGTGTTCCTAAAGTCCTCAGAAAGAGGGGAGGGGGGGGGGCTAGTATGCAGTGGGCAGACAAACAGGATCTTGTTAGAATTAGTTTACAGTGGCCAGATGCAGTAGATGTAGCTCAGGACATATGTGTTTGGAGAACTAAATTGCACAATCTGGTTGGACCTCCGTAGCCCATGGCTGCTTGAATATAATGCTGATGTTGATGGTAACAACACCATATTATTACGCATTAAAATTTCTACATCCATTCCGAGTACATCATTTCTTTATGGTGTATATTAGACAATATTCTTATGTTTGCCTAAAGGAAATGTTTTAATTTTCTTAAAGAATGCGTAATATTTCAATACGTTTCCAGAACAATTAAAAAAAAACGGAAAAGAAGTTAACTACTGAATTATTAAACCTCCATCATCGAGTAAATACGTAAATTGCAACGAATTTAGAAATACACATCTTTAATATATGCAAATAACTTTAACTCTAAACCCTCCACTTGAACATAGCAATTACTAAACAATCACAATGCTTGTATTCAATCATCGTTAACCGGAGAATTAATTCATTTATTGGAAATTTTAATTGTGTAAAAGTCATTTACTAGTGCTCCTTTTGGGTAAATGTTTCTCTTCTATGATATCTGAGAAAGAAATAAAAGTTCTTTTTTTCTCACAGATAACATATCAATAAGACAATCCAACTCTCAGAGATATTCTCTTACAATCACATTTGTGTATGTTTTAATACATTTATACGTAGGTGCACTTAGTAGCACACATTGTTGACTAGGATTTTAACTTTTAAATTATTAACGCTTATTTATGGGCTATTAAGGGAGCAGTGACAATTCTAGAAGAGAACAAGGTATGACTAAATACGAATATGCATTCAGTGCACTGTAGATCATATTCAGATTTATTTTTAAGAAAACTGAATTTTTCATCAAAAAATATTTCTGGAACTGAAATTTTATTAGTTTCACACATGGTTTTGGTATTGATATGTACTTGTTGTCATTGTTTGCGACCATACAAACTAATCTATTTTAACTATAATAGGTTATATTTATTACAGAAAGGAGTTAGCGGAGAAAATCCCAGCGCAGGAACTCGCGCGCTGGGTTAGCGGCGAAATCCCAGCGCGCACTCGAACAGGAATACATCAGATTATGACCCAAACGGCTATCGACTAACCATCTGGAGAACTGATAGAAACGGATAATTATCGCAAAGGAAGTCTGCTCTTCCTCGACAAACAGGAGATCCAATTGGCTTCTATTTTAGCATTATGGCTTAAACTTATACAATGGGGGTGGGGACTGGGTGAATTGTTAACTCGCGAGGCTCGTAATCTGCTGTCCAGTGGGTCCACTTCCCTCAACCTTCTTTGAATCCTAGGGGTCCTTGTAACCTGTCCATTTAGCCATTGAGTGCAAAAAAAGTGCCTCTCAGAGGTAAAACAACCCAACTTTATGCCAAGAGAGCAATAACCCTTTCACGTTCAGGAACACGCTGGATGGACTCGACGGAGTATTTTCTTCTGTCTCCCAGCAGCAGTCCAGTAGGTTGCTTTGCCTGTTCGAGAGCTTACGGTCTTTGTCATCCGACCATTTAGCAGATTGTGTGCATAAGAGCGCATTTAACCGAACGTTAAAAAATTAATATCTCCTCTTCTTACAAATTAGTCCTCCCCAATTCTAATTCATCTGGGAACACTGAGAACAACTCAATCTGAAATTCAGGGACATCTGGTTTAGCTCTATGCAGCTACTTTGTTATTTGTTTAAAATATTGAGTTTAGATCAACACAAACAAGTTGGTGATCGGAAATGACTCGTAATCTAATGTTCTAAGGTTTGAGTCCCACCTGTGCCAGCATTGAGAGATAGATATCCGCTATACCGCTATCCCTATACTTGCCCTCGGTAAGAAAGGGGCACCGATGGGCTTAGAAAGGCTACTTTCCTTCGGATGGGACGCTGAACGGTGGCATCATGTGCAGGAGAGCCATACTCTGTACACATTGAAGAACACTCTGAGCATGCAAACTCTGACAAAGAGGCGGAGGTAGCTCAGTCGGTATCGTGCGAGGCTCATAATCTGCAGTACCTAGGTTCGAGTCCCAGTTGGGCAATCTCCGCAAAACTCCCCGCCTTGCTCTCGCTCAGTAGGGGACACCGATAGGCTTGGAAAGGCCGACGTTAAGTTGTGGCCCATACCCTGTGCACTTTAAAGAATACACTGGATGGCCTTGGCGGGAGACTACCATCTATCTCCCAACAGCTGTCCAGTGGGTCCTCTTCCCCCAAACTTCTCTGAGCTTTGAGGTCCTTGTGACCTGGCTGTTTAGCCCATTGTATGCAAAAAAAGTGTCGTTCAGAGGTAAAACAACCCAACCCAACTATGACAATACTTCCTCCACCCAACTCTGAACCCTTGGGATCCTTGTAACCTGGTCACTTTGCCCACTGGCTGCATAAAAGTGCCGCTCAGAGGTAAAACGATAAAACCAAGTTCGTTTCTTGAATGTTCCCGAAGACTTGTAAATGCTGTTTTAATAAAAGGTGATTAAACACTAAAATATATTCAAACTTCTTTTTCAGCATCGAAAACTTGATGCAAAAAGGTTTAAGAAAGAAACATAAACTACTCGTCTACTTCACAACTGCATAATAATCTCAAGAACCGAGTTAATAAGAGCATTATTTGCGACACAAACAAGACATCAATCATATAGTACGGTTGATAAATTATCACAGCTACTAAAGCTGACTCTAGGAAAGAACTTGCTTCATAGATTCACTGCAGTCAAAAAAAAAATCAGTCTTGCTGATAACATTGCCAAAGCCATTAATCTTCTGCATGATTTCTGAAGAATAAAATTGTATGAAGTGAAAAGACATTCTCTAAATTTGAATATTTTACCTCATTATTCGATCGTATTTTAAGCTAGATTGCTGATTTGGTAGATTAGTTCATAGTTGTGTTTTAATAGCCATGTGATAAACAATGCTTCTCAATCTTTAGTGTGCGTACCACAGAGGTACAGAATTAAAAACTTATAACTACGGCGAAATATTTTCATATGAATAGGAGCAATCATCACTTAGTAACAAAATATATACAACCATTATTCTCTTGTTATGTAAGTAATGGTATTATTCTCCATTATGTAAGTAACATAATGGGGTAGGCGGTAATTCTACATTATATCTAAAGGAAAATACCGTTATGAAGTTTCATTACAAAAGGAGTACAGTCGCTCAAAAAAATATCCGAACACTATGGTTGATTACAGAATTCAGAAAAAATATTTGGCAACGATCTTTTTAGAAATTAGCATTCTGGCAACCTTCGTGATTTCTAGATATTTTTTCTGAATTCTGTAATCAACCATAGTGTTCGGATATTTTTTGAGCAGGCCTAAAACTTTCGAAAACTATTTGTAAAATATATAGATATCCCAAACAAACTGAGTTATATGACCCCCTCCCAAGAAACAGGGTCGCCATGTTATGCCAATAGAAATCCAATTTCCAAGCTCCTAGATCTTCTAAAATAAGTATTTAATGGCAAAATGTGACTGCAGATAAAATAAAGATCATTATCGAATTTATTTAAAACTCGATTCCCAACAATATTCGTTCAGTATTTAAAGAGTTATGACAACTGGAATGTTTACCAATAAATATCTTAAACAGTATATATATCTTATTTAATCTATGACCATCACAAAGGGCAGATTTTGCTCCTTAACTAGTTATTTATTTATTTGCTTATGTATTAAGCGGTAGTTTTATGAAATATTAATTAATTGAAACTGTTAGTTACCCTTTCTAAGAAATTAGCATTGGAGAAAAATGCATTCATCAAATACACTGAAATTAAATATTTGCTGCCACTGGTGGGTATCTATTTTATGTGAACAAAAAGAAGAGAGGACAAAGGCTTGACTTCGTGGACTGAAAGTACACCACCTGGCCAAATTGTTATGAACATCTATCTACCTAATACTCTGTCGTATGTATCATGGTACATCTCGCAAATTTAAAAGTTTTCAATTCTATGCGCATAGCTCTCGTTGAAATGGGTTTTGAAGTACCGCTAGCACTCATCTCTCTCAGCTGATGAATTGTAGCAGCTCTATTTTGCCGTACATTGTGTGCCAACAAACGCCTGCCACTGTCTGTCAGCCCTTGTTTCCTCTCGCATTGGCCACAATTGATCGACTTTTTTGAGACCGTTGCCATTCTCCATACACTAGAGACATTATACCCCGTCAGCCGTCCCAAGGCCGAGTGGTTAGCGCGCTTGGCTGAGGAACATGGGTTCGAGCCCCGATAAGGCATGGATGTATGTGTCGTTTTTCTGCTGAGTTCCTGGCATCCTCTCAGACCTTCTACTATGTCATATAAACTACAGGCTCCTGTCAGACCTCTGTGGCAAGCAGATGCTTTAGAGGGTATTTATTTATTTATAAAATAGTGCTAAGTTCCGTCATCTCCGTTACGGATGCTCATGCCCGAATGAACTCCCTTTGAAAGTCAGTGAGATCAGTCTTTTTACCCATGTGGCATTTGACTTAGTTTTGCCCCATGTCTTTACGACTTTTAGAGAACTTTCTTGTGACGTAAAATATTTACGTCAGTAAGAAATTTTGTATACATTGGCATGTTTCATGGTATTTCGCAGAGAATGCAGTGTTCATAATAATTTGGCCAGGGAATGTATGTCAAAATATTCATTGTGTAATGGAGAAGAGCGGGAGAATCAAAATACCCAGAGTAAAAATGTAGAGAACATTTTGTCTGTTATTTCTTTTTTTTTTTTAGTAATTATATATATTTATTGCATTTAATATCTTAGATTAATAAGAAAATATCTATAGCTTCAGATATTGTATTGTATTCTTTATACTCTTTTCATGTCTGTTTTTAGGGGCGGGGGTGGTTTAGTCGGTAGGGCGCCGTCTCGTAATCTGCAGTTCCCAGGTTCGAGTCCCAGCTGGGTCAGCGTTGAGATTATCTCCGCAAATTTCCTGGCCACGGTCAGTAGGGGACACCGATGGGCTTGGAAAGACCGTCGTCCGTCGGATGGGACGTTTAGCCGTGGCTCCGTGTGCGGGAGAATCATACCCTGTGCATATGAAAGAACACGCTGGATGGACTTGACGGGAGGCACCATTTGTCTCCCAACAACAGTTCCAGTGGGTCTCTTCCCCCAACCTTCTCTGAGCCTTCGGGGTCCTTGTGACCTGGCCATTTAGCCCATGCTGTGCAAAAAAGTGCAGCTCAGAGGTAAAACTACCCACTCAACCCATGCCTTTTAATCCAAATTTGTCTGCTAGAGTGAGAAGCCACTACTTTTGCAAAAAAAAAAAGTTCGAAGTGAAGTCCATTTTCCCTTCGAACGAGTGGATTTAAGCGATTTTTTTTCCTTATTTTTTTCCTTATGTTTGATCTTCTAAGACCAGCTGAAGTATGCGGAAGATGAAAAGAAGCTTTTTGGCTTTCTTCTGTTGCTCAAATAACGTTTCCAGCGAGTTTCAATTCACTTAAGTGATTGTTTTTTTTTACCTTGTGTAAAAGTGCCTCTGCGGAAATTTCACTGCAATTAAGAAGATTGGGATCATTTTAGTTGCATTTAGGGGTGGTTCTAGAGGTGATGCTGGTGAGGCTGAACACGAAATTTTTATATATATTTATCTAATCCCTGAAATTAATTTCTCGCAGTTTAAAGAAATAAATATTGTTAAATGCCTACATATACAATACACTGTTCTACCAAAATGGGGACGGGGATGGCTCAGTGGGTAGTGCGCCAGGCTCGTAATCTGCAATTCCCAGGTTCGAGTCCCAGCTCGGTCAACGTTGAGATTTATCTCCGCAAAATTCCCCTCCCTCGGTCAGTAGGGGACACCGATGGGCTACGAAAGACCGCTGTCCATAGGATGAGACGTTAAGCCGTGGCCCCGTGTGCGAGAGTGCCATACCCTGTGCACGTTAAAGAACACACTGAATGGCATTGACGGGAGGCTACCATCTGTCTCCCAACAGCTGTTCCAGTGGGTCCCCTCCCCCAATCTTCTCTGAGCCTTCGGGGTCCATGTGACCTGGCCATTCAGCCCATGGTGTGCAAAAACAGTGTCGTTCAGAGGCAAAACAAATCAACCTACCAAAATATTAGAGAAATTTCCATGCTATGCCAATAGGAATCTAACTTCGAAACTCTATATCTTTTAAAATATGCATTTGATGACAAAATGTGACTGCAGATAAAATAAGGATTCTAAACAAATTTATTTAAATCTTGATTTTCTAAAATATCCGTTCAGTATTTAAAGAGATAAGGAAGCTGGAATATTTAAAAAAATATTATCCCCTAGCCGAGTAGTTAGCGTGCTTGGTTACTGATCAAGGCACCTAGGTTCGATCCCCGAGTAAGACATGGATGCTTGTGTTGTCTATCTGCTCAGGTCCCACCTTCCACTATGGCGTATAAATAAACAGAATTCTGTGGCAAGCAGCTGCTTGAGAGGGTACTTATTTATTGTTTCATAAAAATCATTCATAATTGTCTCATATTGAAATAATCATTATGCAAATTTTTAAAATGTGTATTTTATTAAATTGTTTGAAACAATACTTATTATTAAGTTTTAATTAAATGCTGAGGTACAATCGCTCAAAAAAATATCCGAACACTATGGTTGAATGTGTCGTCCCATGGCCGAGTGGTTAGCGCGCTTGGCCACTGATCTAAGGGACCTGGGTTCGAGCCCCGGGTAAGGCATGGTCGTAAGTGTCGTTTTTCTGCTGAGGTCCTGCCATCCTCACAGACCTTCTACTATGGCATATAAACTGACAGGCTCCTGTCAGACCTCTGTAGCAAGCAGCTGCTCGAGGGAGTATTTATTTTTTATGGTTGATTACAGAATTCAGAAAAACATATCTGGCAACGATTTTTTTAGAAATTAGTGATCTGGCAACCTTCGTGTCACGTGACACGAAGGTTGCCAGATCACTAATTTCCTAAAAAATCGTTGTCAGATATGTTTTTTTGAATTCTGTAATCAACCATATTGTTCGGATATTTTTTGAGCGACTGTACATTCCTATGACTCATTATTGTTGTAAAATTTTCCAGCCTGCATAACTCTTTAAATACTAGCCTAAAAATGTTGAAAATCGAGATCTAAATAGATTTGATCTTTACCTTCATTGATTATTTCCGTTAAATATACATTTTAGGAGTTGTCGAGCTTCGAAATTAGATTCTTATTGATATAACGTGGAAATTCTCAGCAATATTTGACAGGTAGTGTATGCTTAGAATTATTTAATTCAGTAGATGTTTAGCATATCTTTAACAGCAGGGAGTTACGTTTCAGAAGACTGGAATATCGTATCCCCGATTTGCTTGACTAAGGAAATAGAAGGATCACTAACCAATCACATTGCACACTTTCGGCAGTACACATCATATGAGAGTACATAACAGTTTTTCTACAAAGGAGCTTTTTTTCTGGGCGGAATGAAACATCGTGCCAGTGAGGGGTGGATCCAGACACCATCCAGGTCTAATCAAATTTGGAAAGGCAAAACAAAAAACAGGAGTCGTGCCAAAGGTCTGCGCGTTCCACAAGGGCACGTGTGTCTCAAATTGACCCGAGTATATAATGCTTTATTCACTCTCATTCAGCTTAGTCTACACTGCAGGAGCAGCCTGAAAAAAAGAGGATTTCAAATTCACTAGTGTTTGAAATTAAATAATGACAGATGTGATTAAAAAAAAGAAAAAGGAATAATAATTCATGATGGCTCTGGTGATTACGTTGGAAGAGATTGAGACGATAGAAGTAGTGTTCAGTGTCAACAAGAGGTGATTCAGAGATTCTGGACCTGCTGGAGAGATAGCAGATGAGAAATGAGAGAAAAATTGAGATCATTGAGCTGTAAAGAAGTTATACTAAGAGCTTTTCATTACTTATAACGTATATCTTTCAAGTTATTATATTTCGCGAGACTTGCAGCTTGCCCTGCTACACATTACACAGGTCTCATTTACTATTAGGTTATGGTTAAATTCAATTTGTTAAAGAAATCAAAAACAAGCTGAATCAGTCCTTAAGCAGACGCTTCCCACAGATGTTTCCAGAAGCTTCTCAGTGCTAGCCACAGAGAAGATCTATGAGGAAGGCGAGACCTCAACAGAAAAAAAACATTATTGCCTTACCTGAGGCTTGAACCCGGATCCATTTTCTCAGTAACCCAAGACGTTACACTCAGCCACTGACTGGTTAGCTCGCTTAGCTATCGTCCAAAGGGAAATAGTTTCCAGCTCCTCGTAAAGCGGGCGGGGGTGGCTCAGTCGGTAGCACGCCAGGCTCGTAATCTGTAGTTCCCAGATTCGAGTCCCAGCTGGGTCAGCGTTGAGATTTATCTCCGCAAAATTCCCCGCCCTTCCCACGGTCAGTAGGGGACACCGATGGGCTTGGAAAGGCCGCCGTCCGTCGGATGGGACGTTAAGCCGTGACCCCGTGTGCTGGAGAGCCATACCCTGTGCACGTTAAAGAACACGCTGGATGGCCTTGACGGGAGGCTACCATCTGTCTCCCAACAGCTGTTCCAGTGGGTCCCCTCCCCCAACCTTCTCTGAGCCTTCGGGGTCCATGTGACCTGGCCATTTAGCCCATGGTGTGCAAAAAAGTGCCGCTCAGAGGTAAAACAATCCAACCCTCGTAAACCATGGAATTTACTTCCTCGTATTGTCTTTTTCTAACGCCTAGCCTTACTTACAGAACTTCTCTATGGAGAATTATAACAGGCTCCTGTCAGGATGCTGTACGTTATTACTTAATGTAAATATGTACATCAGTGAATTAATAATAATTATTAATACATAATGAATTTGGCTATATTAATTCCACTATTAAAATATTTAAAAAAAATACTAGTTTCTTTATTAATTGTTTAATTAAGGTGTTTTGTTGACTATTAGCAGTGATATAAACAGAAATTTTGGGAAGGAAAGGATTTTTTTTTTCGTAATATTTTTGTGACGCAATGAAGTAATTTCTTACGAATACAATTCTTTAAAGTGTAGGATCTCCATTCAACCCTTTGATTTTGCTACTGACTATTAGTATGCGATTCTTGAACATCAAGATAAACCACATTTTTACCTGTCAACCTTAATACCTACGGTTTTTAATGTACTGATGTTATTTTTCTGTCCACGGTTCCTTTTGTCCATATTGTCGAAAACCTCTTACAATATGTCAAGCAACCATACGCATCATTCAATCTACACCGAATAATTTTAAAAAAAATAAACAAAATGTAAAAAAATCCTGTAATATTGCGCAATCATGTGCTAATCGTGTAACAGAATGAAATAAACAATCCCAATCTGTCTTCAACAACAGTTTTTTTTTGAAAAAGGCATTTAATTGCTGCATCACTCATTTGCGCCAAAAGATTTGCTTGTTATGTGGTTCACAATTTAGCATTATTCTGAATAAGTGTTGACTCATTAGTTGATTATGGTAAAATTATTTGCATCTAATTATTTAAAGCGATATAAACTGCCCCAGATGTTTGTGTTTTGTAGATATCTTTGAAAGCGAAGGACTTCTTGTTGGCAAAGTTCCATATAAATTAAAGATGTGCAACCTTTCAGATTAACGATTGCAACTTACTTTAAGGAATGGAGAAGTTACGATTATCACTCTTAAGTTTGCATTGCTTTCAGTGTAGTGTAGGTTTCCAAAGTTTCATTTTTATACTACTATACTGTCCTACAAAACTATTAGACCTTTCATGTTATGTCAATGGGAATATAATTTTAAAACTCTATAACTTCTAAATTATGCATTTTAATGGAAAAGGTTACTGAAGATAAAACAATTACCATAATACAATCTTTTTAAATCTCGATTTTCAACAAATTTTAATTCAATATTTAAAGAGTTCTGGAAGCTGGAATATTTAACAATTAATTTTTTTTTGTTATAAAAATCATTCACATTTTTCTACTATTGAAATAATCATTGCGCAAACTTCTAAAATGTTTCAGTCTGAATAAAATGTTTATTTTATTAAATGGTTTGAAATAAAACTTATTATTTCGGTTTTACCATATTTTAACGTGTAAGTTTCAGGAATTGAGTAATTTGTTAATATCTATAATACTATCTATGTATAAGAAACCCCCCTATTTATGGAACCCAATTTTTTACAGAAAGGGGTTCCTTACACACGTTAAAATACGGTAATTAATTTCTGAACTAGATTCTTAGGACTCATTAGTGTTGTGAAATATTCCAGCTTCCATAACTCTTTATTTATTAAACTGATAATATTGAAAATAGAGACTTAAATTGATTTAATGCGATTGATTTAATTGCGAATCGACACATTCTCCCATTAGATGCATATTTCAGAAGTTATAGAGCTTTGAAATTAGATTCTCTTCCACGTATCATGAACATTAATATTTTTGTAAGGAAGTGTATATGTTTAAAGCCACTTAAACATTTAAATTAATATCCAAAATTACTTATACCTTGGCTTTACTGTAACCCCTTGCATGGAATAAATTATTATTAATAATAGCAGACTACATCATCGAAATTAACTATCATTGACAGAATAAATTCATAGAGGGGTAATCCCAGAGAAGAGTCTTTAACTGTATCCACTTCGATTTATTAAACCCATCCGTTTTACTAGGATTTTAACCTATCGGTTACAAACATTCCGGGGTAAACGATGAAATAGGTTTCCCTGACACTTGGCGACCAATGGATAGATACTCAAAAATCTTGACTTGAATTCGGACAAAATCAAGCCTAGATTGCTATCATTTCCACAAAATATTTATCATTTAATGCGATTTGTTCACTTGTTACTAAGCTCTTTTGTTCGTTCATTGTCACCACTAAGGGATATTTGTTTCCTTTTTTCATCGAATTGGTTATTTGCTTTGAGCCTGAAATCTATTTTGTGATGTTAAGATTGAAATAACTAATTTAAAAGAATGCAACTGTTAAAGTGTGCTGCAGTAAAGGTAAAAAATGATTTTGACTTGACTAAGTGGTATAACTATAAACTACTAGTTTGCAGTAGTGAAAGCCAATCATGAATGTTTTCGTACTAAAACAAAAAATTTTGATAGAATACTGTTTCGTTCTGGTCCATTACGGACACTTAAAATGTTATTTGTGATTCTGAAGAACTTCCAGACAAATCAACAGTTAATGAACACCGTTCCCTGAAAATGCCTGTGATCAGTACTTAAATTTGTAGTTGAACATTTGAATGTCAAAACGCTTGTCCATGTTTGTTAATAAAATTTATTTCGTAAAAATATTGTGAATATGAAGAGGGTTTTTTTTTGTTTAGATTGAAAAGCGACAGAAATATTTGTTACTTTAAATGATTTTTCTTCTAAGTCTATTCTCATCAATCACACAAAGTTCCACTCAGAATTCAGGTTTTCATTAATGGGAGCAAATCACAATGATGAATCTTGATGTTTGCATCAGTCATAAATTTAAATAATCTCTTACAGATTAAATTAATAACAATTCGCAAACGAAATGCGAAATCTTTCAGTTCTTTTTCAGTTCTTATTTCGAAAAAGTGCCATAACACTTTCCAATTCCGTTATCATCTATGGTTTATTCTTTCTAGATTTGAACGTATAGTCGCTCAAATAAATATCCGAACACTATGGTTGATTACAGAATTAAGAAAAAATATCTGGCAACGATTTTTTTAGAAATTAGTGATCTGGCAACCTTCGTGTCACGAAAGGTTGCCAGATCACTCATAGTGTTCGGATATTTATTTGAGCGACTATACGCTATAAACAGAGCCGTACTCGAGGAAAGAATAATATATGAAACTAAATTAATGATTCACAAATTGAACTGTTTTTAGACTTCTTACATTTTAAGAATTTTATCGAATATGTCATTAATGATCGTGGGGAAATTAGCTAAGACGTCAGAATAAAGGTTGCACATGTCTAATATAAATTATATCCGTGCCTATGGAATTTCTCCAAACAGGAAGTTGCTTTTTTTGTACAGTACTGTTTATCATACTCTTACTATGTGGCTACGTGATAGTCATTAAATAAAACATTAAAGGCCACAAAAGTTACAACTTTATTCCACCGATCATACATAATAATTTATATTAATTACCAAAGATTTTCATATCAATCAAGTGTGAATCATAAACAATTCATGCAGCTTCCGAAGCTTAGCGAAGTTTATAAATATAAGTACGTTTAAAGATGTTGCTCAGAGTTTAATCATAATAAACTAAATCTGAATCCTTTGGTGAACTAAATTTGTAATATTTAACAAGAATCTGTAAATTTAACAGTTTTTGGTGCTTGATTAAAACACACTTTTTTTAAGTTTGTGATGTGTTTGTCATTTCTTATGCTGCTCGTATGTTATTAAAATATATATATATACTGAAAGGACAAAGATTTATTTCGTGTAAATTTTAATATTTAATTATTTTTCACGCGGAAAAACTTTATACCAAGGGTTCTTAACCTTTTCCTCTTGCCGTACTTCATTCAGCAATGTACGGAAGCCTGACACTCCTATCAATTATCCTCGTATCGTCATTTACAGGTTTCCTTAGTTCGTTTTTGGGAAAAAATAAAACGAAAAACTCCAGAAGTTCCTCTAGCTCCAATGCGTAAAGGGGCTGCTGTAATCCCTGTTCTCCCCCCCCCCCTGCCCCTGAGTGCACCACTTTGTTCATTTACATATTCCCCGTGGTGAAAACAGCACTAACTCGATGTGCTGCAAAGCTCCTGGAAAATAATTCGAGTCTTCTATAAATGATTATTAAAGATAAAATGTTAACAGCAGTAAATTTATTTTTTATTTAAGCGCAAATAAATGCTAAACAACTGTGAATATTATGATAGTAATAAAATAGGGAATACTCATCATTGTAATACATATCCGAAAGGGATGGAGGGATAACACGATAGAGAATGCATGTGCTTCTTATTCTATTTAAAACAATTTCACCTCTTTACTGAGTATCTCTCCACTATCAAGCTATTTTATGTAACAGGCTGAAGATGGCTGTAGCGGAAAAATTATTTTGACGTGGGATCTGAACATATGGCATCCTCATAGAACGATCATATTCTCATATATATTCTCATAGGTGATCAATTTCTCCTCTATTGCTGATGTTATGCTATACACCATCTGGCCAATCACTGTCTTTTTTTTGAGTGCATTTGAGAACTCTCTTTTTTTTTTCGGAGCTATCCCGGTCATGTGCCACAAGAACCTCCTCCTGGATGATATTTTTTTTTGTGAGCAAATTGTAATCTGCTTCACCTCTTGTATAATCAGTAGTACCTTGTATTTAAACAAATGAATTCACGGCTCATCATTGATTTTACTGAGTATCTATCCACTATCAAGCTGTTTTATGTAAGAGGTCGTGGGTTCAGATCCCACCCTGCTCAAGATAATTTTTTCTCTACACCCTCTTCAGATTGTTACATAAAATAGCTTGATAGTGGACTCAGTAGAAATCAATAATAAGCTGTGAATTCATTTGTTTAAATTTTACCTCTTTTATCGATAGATTTTGTACCCCCGTGATACCTGACCGAATGGTCTCAAATTTCGTACACTGTTCTTGTCCCACTCTGTGTTGGGTTAAAAAAATCAGACCACTATCTGTAAGGGACAGAAATTGCAACTTTGAATACCTTTGAGAATGTGGGGAACTGGCAATTGTGAGCGGGGCTAACATCAGAGCAATAGACTTCCTCCTTTTTGAGTTTAGGGCATTTTTTTTCGAAATTTATGGAGATATTTGATATACAGCTCTTTAAAGAAATAGGCCGGAATTTTTTGTATAATTATGAACGAATAAAAACGGATCATGAAAAATCACAGATAGACGGATAGTGAACAATCAGCTTAGTTTCCTTACTAGAAATTCCTCTCCTTGCTGCCTATGGGCCAGAATTCGTTTTATCAAAGCTTTTCTTTAGTCCTGTAAACGAATAAAATTTACACGATATGATTAACTTTGAATAAGTTTTTAAGTATTTAATATTGGTATAAAATTAAGATAATTCTTTGAATCAAAACGCATACATTTGTATTCTATGTAGAAAAGTGCAATCAATTTGGTTTTACGTAAAATATATGTAGGTTATAAAAAATTAAATTATTAAAAGTTACAGAAAATATGGAACGAAGATAATAATATGAAATCTGATTGAAAAATTTCATTAACTGAAACTAAAGGCATTTGACAAAAGCCCCCCCCCCCCCCACCACCACCACCACCACCGCCATACATATCTTGCTGCTGGAAAGCCCAGAAATTTTCCAGTGCGCTACTGGGTGACATCACCTCCACTACAAATTTTGAATGCGGAAGTTACGAATAAAGAACGAATGATAAATTCATTTCGTCACAAAGAATTAGCTGTAGCTAATCATCATGTTATATATAAGCCGTAATTCCTGGCCGAACGGGCGACGAACACATGTGACGTCATTGGTGGCAGATATTGGAAGTTCCCCCGTGGTTCCGCGACTATGACCGATTGTTCCCGAATTTGGTGGGGTGGTTCCGCTTAGTTCTGACACTCTTGGTGTGACCAATGGGGTTCCTAGCTGCCGTGGGTCGGGAGTGATCTCCTCGACAGGCGTCCGAAATTTCAGGGGCCCTGGCGTACTACCTTGTGAATGCATTATCTATCAACGTACGTTTAGTTGAATGAATTTATCAAAGAGTTTCGTGACAAATGTTTGGCGTCGGTATTACTCAGGGCGAATGAAGGAAGGGTGGTTCCACTAGGGGGGAAGCGTTTCTTGACGGTCATTGGCTAAGCATTTTGACGTCACAGCGGGGAGACGATGGTGAACAAAGCTCATAAGAAGCGTACGGTAAGATAGATTTATGTTGGCAGAAAAAGTGTAAAATTACAATTTCGGTATTTTCAAGTATTTGAGATCTGTCAAGTTATCAGGGAAATATTTATTGTTATAGATACACGCTCAGCAGCCACTTTATTAGGTACAGTTCAGTGTTATGTCAATAGTAACTGAGATCAGAACTTAAATAATAATTTTTTGGAAAAGTGTGGCTGAAGACACTCTAAAAATCTGAACTCTATTTCAATTTAAATAAAACTAATAAATAAACCTAAATAAAACAACTCTAAATAGAGAACGAATCTTTAACAATATTAGTTCTCTATTTAGAGTTAAGGAAACTGACAATTTAACAGCAATAATTCCAATTCAAGTAATTGTTATATATAATATAGATATTATATAGTTATTAATAACAGATATAAAAATTAATAAAAAAATCTATGGTAATTTATATCGAATTATTATAGAATTTCTATTAGATGATCTGAGAAATTATTATAATCTTGCTCTCAAAATTAAATTCGATCGAATTAAAACACCAAATCTTTATTTCAACTTATCTTTTTAATAACTATGTTAATAATCATAACGAAAATAATAAAATATAATTTTTGTCAGCGTAAGTAGCGTTTCAAATATTATCCCTTCCAAAAAAAGAGACACATCAAGAACTTCGGCAGCTAACAGTGATGGCCGGCCTGGGCTCTTTCGATCCTGTACAGACCCAGTGTCACGAAAATTATCAATCAAACGAGAATATTGTCGACTTATTGAAAACTACAGACTGAGGAAACTTTAATCAAACTCTTCTCTCACACGTTTGTAAGATTTGTACGCACAATAAGTTTCAACAATAAATACACGCTCGTTTTCGGCAAACGACATAGCTAACACAACACAAAGGAATGAATGCTTGAGTGAGACTAGCGCGTGACAAGGTCATTTCAACTGCTAAAGGTTGTTAACTTTGAGTACAGTAATGCCAACTGACTAATATTATGGCATAAGACGTACATGAGCGTAAGTTCTACTCTCTTATATTTAGAGCTGCGTTCTTTTCGAAACACCCTGTACTATGTACCTCCTATGCCTTTGTTCCGAATTTACAGTTATAACTCTACTTCCACATCGTCGAAGTACTTTCGTACTGTTGTCGTTTGAGCAGATTTTTTTCAACAGCAGTTCCTGCACAACATCTGACGCCCAATAACAACTTCCAGTTTGAATTTAAGATCCTTTAGGTTGTATATACTACACAGATTTTTAATAAACACTGTGGATTTTATCAATTTGATCACTTCGATATATGTATAAAAGGGAAAAACAGTATTTCAAATGATCATCCTGGGCATCTTTAGATTCCTTAGCTCCCAAACGGTTGGTCGGAAGAAAACAGTTTTTTTCCTTAATAATGAAAGCAGTTTTTTTCCTTAATTCACACAAGGCTGTTAGTGAACAAATTATGATGAAAATATAAAACGGAGCAGCGATGAAATCAGATAATCAGGGCTGTAACAGGGAGATGGGGACAAGAGGTAATGACCCCACCCCCAACTTTAAAAAGCTAATAATTGGAACGGAAGTGAAAAATATAAATAAACGCATATATTACATGTATTTTTGTAAGAAATGTTTCAAATACCACTAAAGCTTGGTTACTGATCTAAGGGACCTGGGTTCGAGCTCTGGGTAAGGTATGGATGTTTGTGCTATCTTTCTGCTGAAGTCCCGCCATCCTCACAGACCTTCTGCTGTGGTGTATATGCGGACAGGCTCCTGTCAGACCTCTGTGGCAAACAGCTGCTTGAGGAAATGTTTATTTTTATATTATTTAAAACGGAGGAAAAATTTTTACACAAGATCACCATTCCTGATCAATATTGCCCCCACCCCTTTATGTTTTCTAGCTCTGGGGCCTATATGGAAGGACCACATGACGAATGCTATTGAAATCTATTCTTTTTACTACATTTGGAAAAGAGCAAAATTAGAGCGAACAATCAACAAGAAATGTTCGATATTAATGTTATAGATACACAGTGGTATCAGAATAATATGACCACCTACCATACCTATACTGTGGTAGGTGGTCATATTATTCTGATACGACTGTGCATATATAATGATGTAACGATAAAAATATTTCTAAACAAAATGAAAAGACAAAATTCTGATGCAATTTGGGTTATTAATAGAGCAATAATTTTAATGACAACAAAGAAAAAAAAAAGACGACACTTACGAGCAGTGACCGTAGCTGAATTACGACATCTGATAAAGTTATAATAACAAGAAATCTAGCATTTCTGGAATCGAGAGCCAGATTTAGGAAAGGAAGGGATGGGGACAGAATGCTGGCAAAAATAAGAGAGTCAAAAATTATTAAACTTATTTATCCTCAAAACCGTTATTTTTATATTTCATGAATTTTAAAAAATTTTTGAAGTCCTGTAAAACAGAGGGAGAATTTATAGTGGATTGAAAATTCCGTCTCTTGTCCCCACTCCCTTCTATTTTTTTCTAGATCCCCGCCTACTGGAATCTGACTTTTTAAAATCATGTACAGAACATTTTCAGCTTTCCGTTTTTATTTTCGAAATTTGCATCCTAATCATTTCAATGGGACATTGACTATTTCCAAATAAAATATTTAATATCCTGATGTTTAATGTTATTAGTGGTATAAGTCTAAAATATCTTTGAGCAGGGGCGTAGCTATGGGGGAGATGGGGGTAGGTCCCCCCCCCCAAAAGTAACTCAGAGTTGGCGAAATTCGGAGTGACTTGGTAAAATCTTGGGGAGTTCACATAATTCGGAGTGACTTGGCAAAATCGTGAGGAGTTGGCAAAATTCAGGTGAGATGTAAAAATAGTTTTTTTTTCTGTAAAATTATGGCGAGTTGGCAAATCTTGGGGAGTTGGCAAAATTCTGAGTGACTTTGTAAAAATTAGGTAAACTACACACAATCAGGTAAGCCACTTGGTAAACTACAGGTGAGTTGTGAAAAATGGTTTTGTGAAATTAAGGAGAGTTGGAAAAATCGAAAACTCTTGGCAAAATCTAGGGGAGTTGGCAAAATTCGAAGCCACTTGGTAAAATATAGGGGAGTTGTGAAAACTGTGCCTTTCTTGTGCAATTAAGGAGAGTTGATGAAATTCGAAGTGACTTGGCAAATTCATGGAAGATGTCAAAATTGCGATTTTTCTATAAAATTACGGCGAGATGGCAAAATCTAGGAGAGTTGACAAAATCGAGACAACTTGGCAAAATCTGGGAGAGTTGGCAAAATCGAGGCAACTTGGCAAATTCTAGGGTAGTTGGAAAATTTTAATCCACTTGGTAAAATATAAGCCAGTTGTGAAAACTGGGATTAGTTTTGTGAAATTAAGGAGATTTGGACAAATCGAGGAAACTTAGCAAAATCTAGGACAGTTAGCAAAATTCGAATCCACTTGGTAAAATACGAGCGAGTTGTGATAATTGGGATTGGGTTTGTGAAATTAAGGAGAGTTGACAAAATCCAGAAAACTTGGCAAAATTTTGGCGAGTTTGAAAAATTTGCACTGACTTGGCAAATTCAAGAGAGATGTAAAAATTGCGATTGCTTTTGTGAAATTAAAGACAGGTGGGAAAATCGAGGTAACTTGGAAAAATCTAGGGGAGTTGTCAAAATTGGAAACTACTTGGTAAAATGCAGGTGAGTTGTGAAAATTGGGATTGGAGCAAAACTGAGCGTAAATCTAGGTACGAACCTGACTGAACCTGACAGAGACATTATTATCTCAGTTGGCAAAATTTGATTTTCGATTTCTACCCCCCCCCCCCCCCCAAACTATAGTCCTTCACTATCCCCTGTATTTGACTTTCTGATTCTAAGTAATTTTAATTGTTTTAATTTTCAATTTGATCTCTACGTAATGTTCATAGGCTGATTTAGGGGGTGGCATGCTCCCTCCCCCTTAGATCCAGCCCTCTGTACAGGTAAAGCAGTTTCAAGTAGAGTGAAATAATTAGGTATAATTTACTGTAAAATTCTTAAATTTAAAGTTATTCGCTACATGCATTTAGAAATATTAACTTTTCATATTTTTAAATGGGATAGGAATTTGCACAATATGAAAATTGGAGTGCCCAATGAGGTAGTAGTGCTTAAAAATTAGTTCCCAACTCGTATCTAACCCAATCTATCAAAGCCTATTTTCAGTTCTGTCATAAATATTCAGCAAGTAACCTGATTTGAAAGCACAAACCGAAATTTAAAAGAGTTCTAATTGGAAAACGAAAATGACTCGAATCATCAATCTCAGTTTGAATCGAATCTAGGCGCTTCGCTGGTCGTAATTTATTGATAATAACATAATGTTTTTGGTGTATTTGAAGGCTTGTCAGGATTTACGAACCTCTAACAAAAATTTTAATTTATTTTGTAAAATAATGTTGTAATTAAATTTGTTGTTGTAAAAAAAAATTGAGCTGAAACAAAAGAATGTGTATGACAACTCGATGCTTGGTTTTGAGAAAACTGCATTGTTGATAATAAAACCTTGACTTTGTTTAGTCTAGAGCAATAGTTCCCATTTGATGGTTCACGAAACACTTGGGGTTAGCGACGATGGTCCAAGGGGTTTGCACTAAAAATTCTGCAATGGCACCTTAAGCAGTAAAACAATGTCCAATTATGTCACAAAAGTATTTTTCCTTTGTGACTTCAAATTTTAGAGGTTTCATAATAATAGTTAGTAAAATTTTATGTTTTAAAATTTTAAGTAAATAATATAAATTTTAATTTGGAGCTATTTTTAGTCGTTATTACCCTAGGGGTTCTCAACACATTTTTTTTCATTTGGTTAAAAAGGATTTGCGGAACAAAAAACGTTGGAAACCACTGGTCTAGGCCAATGGTTCTCAAAGAATGTGTAGTAAAATTTCGCATCATATTGCAGATAAAAGGAAATTTAGAAACCATTTTGTTGCTATTCTACCACTCATTCTTCATTTAACCTTTTCTGATTAATTAAAAACTTATTCATGTTAAATCTTACACATATCATGCGAGGAATACGCACTAACCTCAATAAGCATCAGAATGCGAACAAAATAACTTTGCGTTTACAAATGATTCTACAGAAATGGCTATTATTGAAGGCAAACTACGCATGCACAAGTTTCCCATGGCGTTGCCAACTTAAATTTTTACTGTGTTGCGAGACTTCGCAACGAAAAATAATAGACCATGAGCAAAAGATTTTCAAAATCACTGGTGTAGAGTAGTAGCCAATGAGCCAAAATTCATCTTTGCTGAAAAATAAAATATAATACTTACTCCCTCTCAAAAAAAGTCAGCGAATGCAATACACATAAGGAAAGAGTGGATGATATTTGTGTCTTACTTTTCTAGAAAATGAAATAAATAAGATCTTAAACTAATCAAAAAGACTTAACTAGAACAGAGATTATTATCATAACGACTAGATGGCAGCACGGCTCAGAAGCCTTTGATCAAGGCGTCAACCTGATTGCAAGTCTCTAATCATAAAAAGCACAGGGCTAACGCAAAAACTTTATGGAAACAAGAAAAAAAAATAATTCAGAAGCTGCAAATAAATAAAAAATAACTATTGATGCAATGGAACAACTACGGATAAGATAACAAAAGGGGTACATTTCACATACGAGTATGAAAATGATGTATTAATATAAAGGAGATGACAAATTTTCGCAAGAGGTATGAACTAGAGGTCCTGTATAGTTAGAGTTTGGCCATCTCAGTGATTCACTGCCATTGGTTGATTGAGTCACGTGGTTTATTGGCGCCATGTTTTGTCGTACCGTGAGACGAAAGCCTATGAGTTAGTGAATGTACCAAGTTAAAACTTCTCAGTTGTTATAGTTTAATATATTTCTACCACTTTTTTTGTCTATAAAAGCTGTTATATTTTATGAATGCCTCACTGCACTGCATTTGGGTGTAAAAATTTCACTCAAAGAAATAAATTAATGAATATTATTTTCCGAGAAACTCCATCAGAAGACGGCAATCGGCTGCAAAAGTGAAACAAGCTAACTGAAAACCAACAAAATATTTCTTTTAAGGTTCGTTTGGAAAAACAGCTAATGTTTTCTCTTTGTCCTTTGCCTATGCCAGTATTTTTTCGTCTGTCTGTCCGTCTCTCTGTTAACTGTTGTCTGTCCATCTGTCTTACCACCTGTCTCTCCATCTCATCATCATCATCATCATCATCATCCTGAAGCAGCCATGGGCTACGGAGGTCCAACCAGACCGTGCAATTTAGTTCTCCAAGCAAGTCTGTCCTGAGCTACATCTACTGCATCTGTCCACTGCACACCAATTCTAATAAGATCCTGTTTCACATTGTCTGCCCACCGCATCCTAGGTCTCCCCCTCTTTCTGAGGCCTTTAGGCACACTGTTCATAACCCTATTCATCAATCTATAATTATTCATACGAGCAACATGGCCAAACCAACGGAGTCTCTCTCTGCACAATATGCTGCTTAAAGGAGGTTGCAAACTCCTTTGCCTAACCTCATCATTAGTTATAAAGTTGAACTACCTAATGCCCAAGACACTGCGTAAGCATCTGGAATCAAAAGCATCTAGTTTCCTGTTATCTTGTTTACAAAGTGTCCAAGTTTCACTACCTTAACTAACCCTAGAAAGAACCAAACTATTATACAGTCTAATTTTAGTCCTTAGATGTATGTGCCTATTTCTCCACATTCTCCATAAGTCCCGGCAGCAATCCCTATTCGTCTGTTAAACTCATGCCGTACATCACCATTATCTGTTACATAGCTCCCAAGATAATTAAACTGTGACACCGGCTCAAGACTGCAACCATTCAGATT
Organism: Ryuthela nishihirai; assembly: GCA_038380435.1. Taxonomy (NCBI): domain Eukaryota; kingdom Metazoa; phylum Arthropoda; class Arachnida; order Araneae; family Heptathelidae; genus Ryuthela; species Ryuthela nishihirai. Next base: position 51,520,029 of record JAWZYU010000020.1, read on the forward strand.
AACTGAATCACAACCTGCCTGACCAATTTTCATCACTTTAGTTTTCGCTCTAGAATCTACTCTACTACCAGTCTCATCAACAGCTCGAATGAAAGAGTTCATCTCATCAACATCATTTGCCAAAAGGGCTAAATTATCAGCATAATCTAAATCAAAAATTTTCGTACCTCCAGTCCATTTAAGGCCAAAATCTTTCCCTTGAAGTGAATTTCGCATAACATAATCAACAAACAAGCGAAAGAGAAAAGGAAACAAAAACCACCCTTGTCGAACACTAGAAGTAATGTTAAACCAATTGCTACAAGCCTTACCAACTCACACACACGACTCAGTGTTATTATAGAGAGCTTTCATTATGTTAACTAACTTATCTGGTATACCATATGATCTCAAAATCAACCATAAATTATGACGATCAACAGAGTCGAAAGCCTTTTTGAAATCAACAAAGCTAGCAACCAAATGTTTCTGAAACTCTAAACATTTCTCAAGAATCTGCTTAAGTGAAAATATCTGATCCACACATCCCCTACCACTTCTGAATCGACATTGCTCATCACGCAATTGACTGTCAACCAGATTCTTAATTCTATTAAACACAATCATGCAAAGAACTTTCCCTGGAACAGAGAATAGGTTGATACCCCTATAGTTATCACAAGAAACGCGATCACCTTTTTTGAAAATAGAGATAACAATAGCTCTGGTAAAATCCTTAGGGACCATACCTTTATCATAAAAGATATTGAAAATTCCAGTCATTCAAGTGGTAACCGAAACATTCCCTGCTCTGAGCATTTCTGTAGTAATTTCATCTACCCCTGGGGATTTATGAAGTTTAATTTAGAAATAGCTAAAATAACTCCAGATTGTGTTATAGAGCCAACATTAAAGCCCCCAATACATTTATCTTCATTACAAACAATGGGAGTAGAACTAACCACATTGTTTAGAACATCACTGAAATGCGCAACCCACCAAGCCATGACAGAATCCTCACCTTCTATAACCTTACCTTATTTATCCTTCAATCCCTGTATACCTGTCCGTTTTCTACCACATCTGGTACAGCTCTCTGCTGTTGTGCTGTCTAACTGCTTCCTCGGCTTTCTCAAGCCAAAGATTCTTATCAGCAGCTAACTGATCTTGTACACGTTTATTACGTTCTCTGTAATGCTTTCTATTAGAACTAGTAGGGTATTGATTAAGGACATTTCTGCAGTTCTTTCTTTCCGAAATAAGCTCAAGTGCCTTATCACTCAGAGAATTCTGTCTCTTCTGCTCCTTTTTTCCTAAAAGAGTACTGTTAGTATCCAAAAAAGCATGTTTAAAATGGTCCCATTCTTCCTCAACTTCAGTAGTAAGCATACCATGACTGTCATAATGACTAAGTAACCTATCATGGTAAGCTTTGGCTATAACTGGGTCTTTCAGAGCTTCAGTATTAAAAGTAAATTTTTTAACCCTAGCACAACACTTTTTAAGTTTAAGTTGCAAGACACTTTTAGCAAGGTAATGGTCAGATCCAATTTCAGCTCCCCTATATGACCTGGTATTCTTAACAGAACTAGCCCATTTGCTGTTAATTAATATATAATCAATCATATTCTTATGCAGCCCATCGGGTGAAACCCATGTGTACTTACGTATGTCGCGGTGTTTGTAATAAGTGTTAGTTATTCTGAATCCATTGAGTTTATTTACCTGTAGGAGACGTTGCTCATTGCCATTGCAGCTACCAATACCAAAAGGGACTATTACTCCTCCCCAAAGGTCAGAGTCAGTACCAACTTTGGCATTGAAGTCACCAGGAACAAGGGTAATATCTCCTTTCTTGACAGAATTCAAAATATCCTGAAGTTGTCCGTAAAACCTATCCTTCTCATCCTCATTCAATCCTCAGTGGGGGCATAACAGCAGATAACTTCAAGTCTTTAACGCTTGTCTGAAATTTTGCTATAAGAAACCTTTCATTAATGCACTCATATCCTAGAAGAGCATCACTAGCGTGTCTGCTGAGAAGCAGACCAGGCCTTGATGATGCTTATTATCGTTCCTCCCTGAAAAGAGAAATTTAAGATTATTTTTAAGAATCTGACCTTTATCTGTCCATCTGGTCTCTTGCAAGCCGAGAATATCTTAAATTATAATGGTGGAATTCTTGTGTGAGGACATCAAGAGAAAAAGCTCTGTGCAGAGTCCTCACATTCCAACTACCTATGGAGAGAAAATGGTTAGTGGGATGTTTGAAGAAACAATGTTTACAGACAATATTTTTTTTTACTTTTAGAGCTATTAGAAAATTTTTTTTGGTTGGATAGGTGTGGAACAAATATTGTGATTAGCAATTTTGAAAAATTTCAATAGCTTTAATAGCGCCCTGTAGCGGTGGGAAAATTTGGAAAATGCTAAAATTTCAAACGAATATTACAAGCAAACTATTTACACTGAAAATCTGATATTTTGGTAGTAGAGTATTATGAACAGAAAGTTTACAACGGCAAAAAGGTTTTGCCATTTTAGCGAAAATGGGTGGGGGGGGGGGGGGTGCGAAAATGAAACTTTTTTTTAAAGAGATAAAAGAAACAATGTTTTTTTTTTATTTTACAGACACTAAAAAAATTAATGATTTAAAAAATATTTGATAATTTCAGCATTACCTGTAGACGTTTAAACGTCTATAAATCAATAAATTTTTTGTGAAAAAAGCCGGCTTTAGTTCAAAAGGTTAGAATGTTCTGGCATATTTCTAGAGAGCTGCGGGTTCGAATCCTGTATGTCGGCGAATTTTTTTTCACTCATTTTATATTAATATTTACATTTTTCGAATCCCCATCAGTTGGAATTTCCAGTGTTAGAGAGTGGTAAAGGCAGTAAATAAAAATTACAAATAATACCTCTAGCGGGGGAAAAAACTGGAAAATACCAAATCTTTAAATAAATATTGCATACGATCTATTTTTGGTAGAAACTTAAATTTTTGGTCATAGAGTGTAATGATCAAGTGGTTTACCCTAATAGTAATGATTTGTCCTGTTGGTAAAATGCAACGTTTATGCCTTAAGAGATAAATGAAAATCTTTTTTTTACACATTACAGGTACTAATAAAATATTAATGTTTATTTTCTCAATTATACAGTAGTCCGAATTTCCACTGTCAGAGGGTACTGAAAGTGTAAAGTAACTAGAAGATCGCATATAGCCTCTGGCGCATATGGGAATTTCATTTTCAAAGAAAATGTTTGCCTACTTTTTCACTACTTAAAAGTTTTAATTATGGATGTTCATGTAGTTTTTGCGCTGAGGTCCTGCCATCGTCATGGACCTTCTACTGTGGCATATAAACTGACAGGTTCCTGTAAGACCTCTATACAAGCAGCTACTTGAGTAGTTATTTTTTTATTTTTTTAATGTATGATGGGGGAAATGCACATATTAGTATTTTATTAGTAATTATAAAACATAAAATGTATTATTCTTTTAGTTCTTAAATTTAGATAGTTGCTTTTCTCCCGCTCCTCTGAAAATAGTGGGCAGATCATTGCTGTCAGGGGAATTTCTACCATAACAGAACTCTATTGCCGAAATTTCTACCATAAAGAGATCGCTTGAAACATTCATTAAAAGTTTTGCAGTTTCAATATTTAGTGATCTCTAATGACATAAATTAAAACTACCTTTGAAAACGCGAATTACATTTCATTAGTAACCAACTAAAAAAGAGATTTCCAATTATCTCTTAAAACAAAACCGTTCCGTTTCTTCCCTACCTTGGGCTTAGGGTCAACTCAATGCTGTCAATGGAATTTTCAAGACTGTCACATTCCATGACCAAAATTTCAAAATTTCTGACATAACTACATCGTTTGCAATATTCGTTTTAAATTTTTGGTATTTTTCGATTTTTTTCCACCGTTAGAGAGCGGAGTTTTAGCTTTTGGGAAATTCTCAAAATGCAAATTGTAATATTTCATCAAATTGTAATGTTTCATAAGCTGACGAACCCAAAAAAATTTTTAATTTATTTCTAAAAACATACACTTTTCTGTTAAAACAAAAAAAGTTGCATTCACCTCCCCCTGGGTCTAAAGGGTCAAGTGATTGTTGCCAATGGTAACTTCGTAACCTTCACATTTCAACACCAAAATTTTAAACTTCTAATATAATTACATCGTTTGGAATATTCTTTTGATATTTTTGAATTTTCAAATTTTTCCTCCATTAGAGGGCGCAGTTGTAACTTTTGGGAGATTCAAAAAGTGCAAATCGTAATATATCATTAATTCCTATCTAACACAAAATTTTTTTCATTTATCTGTAAACAAAAAAGTTCGATGTTTGACAGACCGACAAGACAACAAAACGAAATTATATCTTTTTTTTAAAGAAAGAAAAAGCCGTAAAATTTACTTTTCCATTCTTTAGCCGTTTTCTAAAGTGCTTCCAATCATGAACATTGAAATCTGTATCAAATATTACCTTACCTTTTCATGAATCCATAAGTATTCGTGCAATATCATTCAGCTATGCAAGCTAAACAATCCGAGCGACGACAAAACATGGCGTCGAATTTTGAGATGGTCAACCTCTACCTATTAGGGCCTCTAGTATGAACCAGCTACTTTTTTTTGAACCAGCAGAATAAGAAGAAATAGCTGAAGGAAACATCGTTCAGTGTGTTACATGGGTAGTTTTACATTTAATCAACGTTCTTTTTGCGCACAGTGAACTAAATGGTCAGGTAGCAAAAGCCATAACGGGTCAGAGTTTAGTAGATGAAGGCAATATATTGTTCGGTAATTGGGAGATTAATTATAGTCACTGATTATGGCTTATGATATACTTCCGCCAAGATATCCAACGTATTCTTAAACGTTCATAGTGTATTACTCTCCGTGGTGGATTTAAGAGAAGGATAGAAGCGATTGTCTTCTTTCCCTCCCAGAAATACAGCATTTACATTTATTAATAAAGAATCAGGGCCGTGCCGTGCTATGATGCAGAGAGGCGGCCGCATCAGGCGGCACCGTAAGGGGGCGGCATAAGCAGCGAAATCAAAATACATTTTGAACCATTTAATAATTAAAAATCTTTACGCAACGCTTTTCTATATTGGTCTATGTTATTCCGATATTGATGTATACGATTTTTGATTTATCGTACGCCTCTGCCTCAGCGCTTTCGGCACCCTTTGATCTCGGTTTCTGGTGCAAGTGCATTGTTGGTGAGCGCTCGCCGAAAGACTTTTGATCTGACAGCGCGAAGTTATTATTTTTGTTTGTAATATACCGCGCGGCCGCTCCTAAAAGCTGAGGCGGCAATTATCACAAAAGACAATTGCACGTGTTGATAGTTCTGCTTTGAGCTTACAATTATTGACAATATTTGATTTTAATGTTAGTTTGTCATGAGAAGTGGCAAGTGGCTGTGCTGTATTTAAATCAGTAAATCAGATATATAATATATCTGTATCAGTATAATATTTGTGCATTTATACTAATTCAGTTTTTGTGTTTAAAAAGTAGATCAGATAAGAGAATTATTGTTTTTTACAGCAATGTAGTTACTTATTATCACTGAAAATGATTATGTTATGACAATAGGGACTTGAATTAAAAAGTAGCATTTGCATGGACTGGGTATATCTCAGGTGCGAAACGTGTGCCTCTGTGTGATAGATAGAAAGTTATTTAGGTACTATTGGGCTACTTTTGCCTTCTGTGTGTGATAGAGAGAGAGTTGCTTAGGAAATATTTGCATTTGCCTACTTTTGCGTTCGTTATTTATTGCTGTATTTTTACCAAATTCATATACTTTGAAGTGGAGACAATACGATAACAAGTTAAAGAAAGGCATTTGTCAAAACGGCTGGTAGCCGTCAATTTGACAGATATTCGTTATCTATTTATTATGTTCTGTTACTTACAAATCTTACTAGCTTTGCAACTCATTTCTATCGTTATTTTATCTACCCTATTTTAATAGCATGATAAGCATCATCATATTTAATCATTTTCAATGACCCCCCCCCCCCCCGGTTGCATTTTTGCGAAGGACTGTGAATTTTTATTTAATATTTTTATTACAGTATGGAACAGAAAAGGAAAAAATTGTCTGTAAGTCAATATAAAAAGAAACGCTTAAAGAAAGAGGAACAAGGAAGAAAGCTAAGCTACGTTATGAAGGAATTCTTAGTACAAAAGTCCTGTTTAGATGAGTCGTCCACATCCACATCAACAGCTACTGCTTTGGATTTGGCAAATAAAAACTCAGTGCCGCCCCAATCACTTCCAGAAGAAGTTGTTGAAGAGAGCCACAAAAATAACACCATCAGAAGTTCATCAAGAGCCAGGTAACAGTAGCAGTGGCAGCCAGCAGATATTAAACGAAATTCCTTCTGCTCCTGCATTATTGAATGCTTTCTGCATGTCATCTGAAACTCCTCAAATACTGGTTGAGAGGGGTCCACATCAAATTAAAGAATTCGAGTTTCCTATTAATAAAGGAAGGCGTAGATTTTTGCCCTCGCATTATTTGAAAGTGTTGAGCAATAGTGAAGTCGTTGAGAGAAGTTGGTTGATTTACTCTGTTACAAATGATGCCTTTTTTGCTTTTGTTGTATATTATTTGATAATTCGTCTGCTATTAATGACTGGCCCAAAAAAGGTTATTCTGACTGGGGAAATCTTATAAGAGCCCTCACAATGCACGAAAATTCTGTAAATCAGAGAAATGCTTTTAGAGCATGGAAAGAATTGGACATTCGATTAAAGCAGAAAATAACTATTGACGCTGAATATCAACGAATTATGGATATGGAAATTCAGCATTGGAGAGGAGTTCTAAAAAGAATTATGTGAATAATTAGACTATTGGCCTCACAATGCTTAGCTTTTCGTGGAACAACTGAACATTTGTTTCAGCCTAATAACGGAAATTTCCTAAAGTTGGTAGAATTGCTTTCTGAGTTTGATCCAGTTATGGAAGAACATATCAGGAGAGTTCAACGCGAGTCTGATAAATGGCCTCTGACTTATCTAAGCAATAATATACAAGATGAATTGATGAATTTGATAGGAAATGTAATTTTAAGCAAAATTGTTGAAATAGCAAAAATCGCTAAATATTTTGCGATAATCGCCGATTGTACCCCAGACGTAAGTCATATTGAACAGCTCTCATTAACAATAAGAGTTGTCGCTTTAAACTCCATTCAAAATAAATATGAAATTGAAGAATTCTTTATTGGTTTTTTTGAAGCTAGTGATTCAACCTGAGACGGTTTGGCAGAACTTATTCTGACACATTTGGAAAGTTAGGTTTTGAGTTAAAGTGGCTTAGAGGACAAGGTTATGACAACGGAGCTAATATGAAAGGAGTAAGAAAGGGTGTACAAAATAGAATATTTGAAAAATATCCAAGGGCGTTTTATGTGCCCTGCGCATGTCATTCTTTAAACGTAGTTGTTAATGATGCAGCGTCTTCTTCTACAGAAACAACAACTTTTTTTTTCCATTGTACAAGAACTTTACACTTTTTTTTTCTGGTTCTACAAAGCGTTGGGAAGTGCTAAAAAAAGTTTCACAATTAACTCTAAAACCATTGAGTGCTACTAGGTGGTCAAGCACAGTAGATGCGTTAAAACCTTTACGATTTCAACTTTGCGAAATCTATGATGCATTATTCCAAATAACAGAAGACATCAACAGAGATGCAGAAACTAAAGTTAAAGCACGATGATTAGCAAAAAATATTAAAAATTACAAGTTTATTAATTAATATCCCCTCAAGCAGCTGCTTGCCACAGAGGTCTGACAGGAGCCCTGTCAGTTTATATGCCATAGTAGAAGGTCTGAGAGGAAGGCAGGACCTCAGCAGAAAAACGACACGAACAGCCATGCCTTACCCGGGGCTCGAACCCAGATCCCTTAGATCAGTAGCCAAGCGCGCTAACCACTCGGCCATATGCGGTGTAATTCTTTGGTATGATATTTTATTTGAAGCTATTGCAATCTATAAGTATAAATTTGTCAGATTGTGTAAGGATGTTATCAGAAACCATAGAAAAAGTGAAAAGTTATAGACAATCTGGATATGATCAGATGAAAATTGCTGCTAATGAGATTGCAGAGAATCTTGAATGCAGTGCAGAATTTCCTGCCGAAACTGAAGTTAGAGCCAGAAGGAAAAAGCGTCAATTTGACTATGAAGAAGCTGTCGATCAACCCTTAACAGAGGAGAATAAATTAAAAAAAAACTTTTTCAATTATATTCTGGACATTACCCTTAATTCTCTGAATGAACGATTCACGCTTCTGGAAACCCATAGCAAAAATTTTCAGTTTTTATATGACATTTTAAAACTCAAGGATATAGATGACAAAACGCTAGAAAATTATAGTACCAGTCTCCAGTCAATACTTCCGGTCGAAAATGAATCAGATATAAATGCAAATGATCTTCAAGAAGAATTACGTGATGTATCCCGAATGCTACCATATTCTATGAAACCTTTGGATGTTTTAAATTATTTGTGCCAAAATAACTTAATTGCTTTGTATCCGAATACTGTTGTAGCTCTGAGAATTTTATTAACACTCCCTGTCTCTGTAGCTAGGGGGAAAGAAGTTTTTCCAAATTAAAATTAATAAAACACTACTTAAGAAGTTCAATAAGCCAAACAAAACTTAGAAATCTGTCATTAATTTCTATTGAATCTACATAGGTTGCCACTCTAGACTACACATCTCTAATTAACGAATTTGTTAAAGTTAGAAGGGTAAAACTGTAGTAGATTGTTGTAGTTGATATCATTCTTTTAAAGTAGTTTATATTTTCAAATTAAAAAGAGTATTCGTACATTTTGTGCAGTTTTTTTTTTAAATTACAATCGATGGTTATTTTAAAGAAAAAACATTTAAGGGGCGGCATTTCAAAGACTTGCATCATAATGAAAAAATCTACCGCACGGCCCTGTAAAGAATGATTTCTAAATTGGCTTTTCAGCAGCTTTTACTCATAGATCATTAACCCTATAGTCCCCTCTCTCAGAGTGAACTATTATATCCACCACTGGCTTCCCAATACAAAGAGCTACGTCTTAAAGCTCCATCCGACAGATGGCGGCATTCCAAACCCATCTATATCTCTTTTCTAACCAAATTAAATGTACTGAAATCCTTAATGAAGGATCACATATTTGTTACTCCAAAACGTAGATTCACATTAATCTGGTGATTCAAAGGCTTTATCATTTATAACTCGGTTGGTATATCATAGAAAGTAGCACTAATTTACCTTTGACAATATTTTATCGCACTTCTTACTCGTAATTTTTCGTTGAACATATCGTGGCTTCGGACTAGGCCATGCTAGAGGTCCTGTGTAGGACCTCTAGGCCATGCTTATCTATATGTTAATACAGTATCCGCAACCGTACTCTTCGTATTAAGACGTGTCTTTTAGATAGCGAAGAAGCGTGGATTTGTTTAATATTCTAGTTAGAAATCAGGTAAAATTAATATATACTTTTTGTCAAAAATTTCATAATTCGAAATTAATAAATATCTTGTTTGAGATCAACATAGAAATTTCTCTTCACTTAGCCATATTTTTTAACAGAGTTATATGTTGGAGACATATGAAAGTTTGGAGGTGTGTCTTTTTTTATGAAATAAGTCCATTTAGTAAACTATAAAGCCAAAGAATTTCGTCATATTTATTACTTTCACATTTGTGTACTTATTTTAAAAAATACCTTTACTAATTCTGATTTTTTGGAATTATAATAAGTGGCGTTGCCAGGATTTTTGTCAATGTAGATGATGTGAACTAAAGATTTCATAAAAGTACAATTTCTACACGATTATATATGATTTTACCCTTTTATAAATATACATACACTGAAAATTATTGAAAAAATAAATATAACATAATTTATGTTTATATGTAGATATATCACCAGAATGTTTGGTTGTTTTGTGTTGTTCTCTCATTGATTTTTCATCATTTTAATAATTAAAGTATTATTCAGTTGTTAATATAGTGATATGTCATTTGTCTACTTAATAAAATTATACCATTTTCCTTTTATAACTTCCTAAATTATATTAATAATCTGTAGCCTTTGATTGCTTTAAGAACTTGATGTTTGCCCCTTGAGCACAAAGGAGTTGGCCATCCCTGATTTACATATTTGTTACATTATTTGTGTAATGTCTGATGGATTGCTTCCCCCCATATAGATAAGATAATTGAAGTTATATATATGTGTATAAAATTGCCATTTTCGTCGACTATTCACTGGTGTTAATGTTAGTGTTTTGAAATTTTTCATTTTACATTTTCTATTTTTGTTTTATGTAGCATTCACAAAAGTATGAAGGCTTTGATTCTTGTTGGAGGCTATGGAACAAGACTAAGACCCTTAACTCTCAGTCGACCAAAACCTTTAGTTGAATTTTGCAACAAACCAATGATGATGCATCAAGTGGAAGCTCTAGTTGAGGTATAAAAATATATTGCATTGTTTAAAATCCTGAAGACCCAAAGGTTGTGGAGATTTAACCCTTTCACTACCATACTGGGTCAAAACAGCTGAGAATTTTAATGGACTTGCCCAATCAATAGGGTTCCTTACTCTTCACTACCTCCTACCTGCAGTTAGAGTTGTTTGGGACTGGTATGGTAGAGAAAACATTAACCATGCTGTGCAATTTTGTCCTACAAATGAGATTGATCTCAGCAACTACTGCCACATATGGCCAACTTTGATAATGCCCTATTTTACATATACATTTATCTTCCCATGCAATATTTGGTCAATATCACAATTCATTCTTTATAATGTGGGTAACTTTCACTCTCCCACACTATTAAGAACACCTTTCATAATTATATAACTTATAGTGTTTCTGAAACTGCTGATGTTGACAATTGAATTAACTTTAAAGTGCTTTTGCAAAGTAAAATAATTTTATATATCCAGAGAAGAAGCATTTAATTGCAAGTAATAAAATAGCAAAAATTTAAGGAAAACAGTAATTTATTTTTTCAAAATTCTTTTACTATTCAGGTATAAATAGTTCATACTTCTATTATTCGTAAATCAATCAATTCTTTAGGAATTTAGCAATAATCAATAGTTTTCATCATTTGAATGTGAGATCAGTTCCTTCGAGTAATTGTGACTTCATTTGTCCTGATTATTTTGTTCTTATCCATGGGTAATGATGTGGACAGGGCTGTTCATAATAATTTGGCACATCTAACAATAACAAACTAATATCTCTTTCAGAAAAAAGTCTTGACTACACCTGCATTGAAATTTATCTCTACTAACCCCACCTTGCCCTTAGTGAGAAAAAGGCTCGGAAAGTCTGCCATCCATTAGATGGGACATTAAGCTGTATCCCCTGTGCATAAGAGCCATACTCTTTGCAATTAAAGAACACGGATGGTGTTGTTGGTATGCTACCATCTATCTCATAACAGCTGCTCAGTGTATCTCTTGAACTTTCTCTGAGCACTTGGGGTCCTTATGATCTGGCTATTTAGTAAATTGTGTTCAAAAAATTGCCACTCAGAGATTAAAAAACCCAACCCTTTCGGAAATAAATTTTATTAGAAACTGATAATGATTTTTATTTATTGTTTCTTTGAACAAATTATGAAATTTGAATAATAATGATAAAAACAACAACAACAACATGAAAATGCTTGAAATATTTCAATTGCAATAGAAAAATCACCATTTTAATTTGGTGCTGTTGGCAGCTACCTGGTTCACTTCTCTTGGATCAATCCTGACTAGACTTCCATCATCCTGTTAAAAAAATAAAACATGGTGATTTCTACAAGCACTTATAATTATAGATACATTTGCCTCTCCTGAAAGATATCATGTTCATCCAAATGATGATTTATCTCGATATAGTTGCCATGCTCATACTTATTGATGGGATGGGTGGATCAGTCAGCAGCACACCAGGCTTGTAATCTACAGTACCCAGGTTTGAGCCCCCACCTAAGAGAGAGATTTTAAGACATTGAGATTTATCTCCACAAAACTCTCTGCCCTGCCCTCAGTAGGGGACACCAATGGGCTTGGAAAGGTTGCTATATATCGAATGGGATGTTAAGCTATGGCCTCATATGAGGGAGAGCCAAAGCATATGTCATTAAAGAACACACTGGATGGCCTTAACAGGAGGCTTCCATCTCTCTCCTAACAGCTGCCCAGTAGGTTCCCTCCCCCAACTTTTTGCGAGTCCTCTTGGTCGTTTTTCCCATTGTGTACAAAAATGTGCTGCTTAGAGGTAACACAACCCAACCCTATACTTACTGAGATACACCATTGTTTTCCTGGAATTAGTCATCTTTTAATTAACTTAATGCATTATTTTTAAGCACATCCTGAAACTTCATTTACAAGTGGTGCATTTATTATTGTAAAAATTTCTTAGAGCAAACTGTATTTAAACTATATTTATGAAGTTATAGCATAGCTATGTATTTATGGAAATGTTTTTAATAATATGCAATGATTTAAAAATTAAAATGTTATAGTAGATTTTCAATTTGAATATCTTTCACTTGGTATAAAATTTTAGCCTTAACCTATATAATCTATTTTTTTCTAAATAGTAATAATAATAATAAATATTCCCTCAAGCAGCTGCTTGCCACAGAAGTCTGACAAGAGCCTGTCAGCTTATATGCCATAGTAGAAGGTCTGTGAGGATGACTACACTTTACAAATTCCATAAATTTTTTGCCAGAAATTCTCTTATTTTTTAAAAGTGTAATATCCCTGATATCTTTTACAATCCATTGAGTGCAAAAATTAGATATAAAGGATAACCTCTCATCTAAGTCACACATATACATCATTAAGCATTACTTGATAGAGCTGCCAGATGAGTGCTGTAAAATGTATTTCTCATGATATTTAATCTATGAGGGAAGCCAAGAAAAATGTGTAGATATGGAGTCACAGAGGCAATGAGTAAAAGTAATTTAAGGGGAACAAATTGAAGAAATAGATTCCTCTGGAAAAATAGTTTAGACCAGGCGTATGCAACCCGCAGCCGGCGGGCGGCCCTGGACAGCTAGTAATGCGATCCACAAAATTGTAAAGTTTACTTTATGACATAAGCTTTCAACATGATTATGTGATGTTCAGCAAGTTTTTGATATCCCACTGGTTTCATGTTGCCCTTTTTTAATTTTATAATAAAAAACATAAGAAAATAAATGAAGTTTTATGATTCATATACATTAACTATATTATATATTTTATGTGCGGCCCAAAACAATTCATCTTCACTCAATGTGGCCCAGGGAAGTCAAAAGGTTGGACACACCTGGTTTAGACACAGTATCTGAAACTAACTGTGGAAATACTTGTTATAAATATATTAATGTAATTGAAATCACCAGTACTACTTTCTAATACTATTTTTTCCCTTTATCCTTTATAATTAAGGGATTATAGGTAAGGAAATCTAAGTAAATTTTATACAAATATAAATTACTTATACCATAGGCAAGTTAAAATTATTGTGATTTAAAAATACCATATTATATTTTATGTTATAGTAAGGTGACCTATCATATTCATTTAGAGAGTACAGTGCTCCTCTTTAAGGAATTGTACTCCTTGTACAATTTTTACATTCATTGTGTGCCTTTTTTTCCTCAAAATTCAATATATAAAATTTGAGAAAACAGAATTCCATATAACGAATTTTGAACTGTTATATATGACTGTCATCACTATAATTGAGTATGTTGATGTCAATTTTAGGATTTTTTCAGTCCATTGTGTATATATAAATGCATGAAATTTTTTTTAATATATATAGTATAGTATAGTGAGTGTAGCAGTAAGTCAATTTTTATAAGTGTAATCAATGTTTTTAAATTTTTAGTAATTATCTATACTTATTTAACATTTTGGAATTTTCTATGAATAATCTGGTACAAAAAATTATTTTTGTATCCTTTTGGAATAATAAGATTTTTCAGATGGATTTTAGTTATAATGAGTACAATAACCATGTAAATGTGTGTAAAACTTGGAAAACACTACCATACTGGGGAAGAAAACATTGTTTGGATTATAATCCAAACAATGAATTATAATCCAAACATTATATCAAAAAATGGTACTCTTATTTGTCTTCTGTACTTGCTCTGTTAAACTACTTTAGGTCATGATATCATTAGGATAGTTATATTGTCTCATGTATCTTTCCTCTATATCTCTATTTATAATGGGTTTTTCCAGAGTTAATCCAGGTCATGGCTTAATCTATTTTTCCACAGGGACCTACCTCTCTACTCTCCTATTAAATCTCTTTTACTCATTTTTCTTGACTCAGCTGTCCTGTGGCCGAGTGGTTAGCACTCTTGGCTACTGATCTAAGGGACCTGGGTTCGAGCTCTGGGTAAGGCATGGATGTATGTGTTGTTTTTCTGCTGAGGTCCTGCCATCCTCAGACCTTCTACTTTGGCATATAAACTGACAGGCTCCTATCAGATCTCTGTGGCAAGCAGCTGTTTGAGGGGGTATTTATTATTATTTTATTATTATCTTGTGACTCTATCTCCCCACATATGTATTTCTTTGCCTTCTTCCTCCTTCTAAACTTGGGGTGGGGGTGGCTCAGTCCATAGTTTGCCAGGCTCATAATCTGCAGTTCCCAGGCTCAAGTCCTACCTGGGCCAATGTTGAGCTTTATCTTTACTCTCGGTCACTAGGACACACTGATGGGCATGGAAAGACTACCATCTGTTGGATGGGATGCTGAGACCTGTGGCAGGAGAGCCATACTCTGTACACATGGTAGGATGGGGGATAGCATTTCAAGGATAGCTAAATACTACACATTGTCATTACATTTGCCACCAGTGTGAGAATTCAGTTGGTAATGTGCTCAAATAAATTAAACCTTCAGAAGGCTTTCAAAATCAATCTGCATCTTAATTCTATTAGATCACTGGTTCTTTAAAGCTATTGCTGACACTCCTACTTCCTAATAAATTATTTTCACATCTTTGAAAATAATACAAGAGGAAATCAATGTTGTTGAATGGTGTAATTTAACACTATTTAAAACTATTCAAATAGTTTTATTGCATGTGGATTAGGGAGATTCCTATTGATACGCAAAGTGGACTATAAAGAGATAATTATCATAATAAAATATCGGAGGCGATAACTGAATCTCAAAATGTTGCAAGCATAATTATTATATTTAATATTCTACATTAAAAATATTTACCAGTAATGATAAATAATTAAATGAATAAATATTAGTGGGTGTGATTTACCAGTAAGTTATTTGAACATATAAATTCTAATATTTATTCTACTTCATGTTCTATGAGATAGAATAAAGCTCAGATTAAAGACTTTCACCACTTTCTTCTCTAATTTAATCAGCATTACTTGGGAGTCATTGTTAATGTTGACTGCCTTGCAGTGGTCTCTGAAGCAATTAAAACGGATGTAATAGCTGTGTACTGCTTAAACATGAAAGATTTCAACAGGCATGATTATTATTACAATTTGAGTAATACACTTTGTCTCACACATACTATGGACAGCAGAGTATAGTAAATGGTGATGACATGGCTAGGTATGGCCAGACCAGAGTTGAAATTTATCTCCCCAAAACTACATACCAGTAAGATCAGTAAGGGACACTGATGGCCATCAGATGGGATGTAAAGCAGTAGCCCTAAGTGCAAGAGAGCCATACTATGTCCACATTAAAGAACATGCTGGATGACCTTGATGGAAAGCTACCATCTCCTAACAGCTCTCCAGTTGGCACCTTCCCCCAATCTTCTCTGAGCCCTCAGGGTTCTTGTAACCTGACCATTTATTCTATTGTGTGCCAAAAAGTGCTGCTGAGAGATAAAACAGCCCAACCTTCTAAACTTTCTAGGTCAGGATGAAATTCTCCTTGGCCATCTTCCTTTATCCAGTCTCTGGACATCTCCATAATACACCAACATTTTACTCAATTATTTTAACTATATCTTTTTCAATGCCAATTTCTTCCCTAATAATATCATTCCTCACTCATTTTAATATTGCATTCTACATTCATTTTCTCTAGAACTTCATCTCAAATATAGGGCAAGGATTGACACATTTAGTAGTGCACCAGAATTGTAATCTGTAGTTCATAGGTTCAAGTCTTCACTGTGTCTGAGTCCAGAATTTTCTCTGCTAACTCCTATTATGCCTTTGGTGAGAGACATGACACCATTGGGATTAGAAAAGCCACCATCCATCAGATGGTACATTAAGCCATGGCCCCATGTAGAAGAGAGTCACACCCTATGCATATTAAAGAACTAGGTGGGAGGCTTCTATCTTGATGGAAGGCTTCTGTCTTCTTAAAAAGCTCTTCAGTGGATCTCCTTCCCCAACCTTCCACATGCCCTTGGAGTTCTTGTTTAACCCATTGTGTGCAAAACAATACAGCTCAGAGGAATACTTTCAAAAATGATAATTGAGTAATCATCTCTTTGTATATTTTGTTGGGTTGGGTTGTTTTACCTCTGAGCGGCACTTTTTTGTGCACCATGAGCTAAATGGCCAGGTCACAAGGACCCCAAAAGCTCAGAGAAGGTTGGGGACCCACTGGAACAGCTATTGGGAGACAGATAGCCTCCCATCAAGGCTATCCAGTGTGTTCTTTGAAGTCCACAGGGTATGGCTCTTTTGCACATGGGGCCACAGCTTAATGTCCCATCCGAATGGACTGCGGCCTTTCCAAGCCCATCGGTGTCCCCTATTGACTGTGGGCAGGGTGGGGAGTTTTGCGGAGATAGTATATTTTGTTATCCTCTTCTTCCATGAAACTAAATTCATAATTCTGGTACTGATTCTCTTTGCTTTGTTTTCTTCTCATCAACTTAAATTTTAATTATTGTGCAAGGCGATAAGCGTGAAATATTCACTTACAATAATATAAATTCTGTATGGTTAAGGAAATGGATTTTCTCTCAGAGAGGTTAACAGCACTGATGTGTACAACAATTGTATTTCTTTGTTTTTGAAGGCTGGAGTAACACATGTTGTGCTAGCAGTCAGCTATCGTGCTGAGATGTTGGAGGAAGAAATAAAAAAAGAAGAAGAAAAGGTAGCTATTTTCTAGATTAGGCTGTTTAATCAATTGCTGAACTGTGATTTAATATTAATGTAACATTTACATTGGTTAGAAAATATTTTGGAATAATAATTTAATCCATTTTATTTTGACATTCTGTGTTTTTAATATAATCTGTATTATTACCTTATTTACAATAACTTTATATCAAAACATATTGTGAGGGCAAATTTCATAATTTCTCTTTGATTATAAATGATATTAAAAACAACACTTTTAAAGTTAAAATTTGGTATAAATATCCTGCTAATACAAGGTGATTTAAAAGTAAGTTGATGATTTCAATATTTAAATAATATTCTACATTGCATAGAGCATGAAGAGGTGAAGTTATATATGATTCTTAAAGAAAACTTGGGAATCCATGTCACAGTTATCACTTGTCATCAAAAAAGCCATTATATCATAATACCTGTAAGGATAATAATCCTGCCATTCACTAGGGACTTCAGTTCAAGAATATGAAACACATAAGTGAATGGGTAAGATTTTTACAGCAAATGATGCAATGCCAAAACTGTAAGAGAATACCAAAGACTGCATGACCTCTGCAACAGACTTTAAAACAAGCTGTGAACAAATTGGTAAAAAAAAGTGCTAAATCAACAGCATTTTAACAGCAGCCCAAAAACAAGTGCATGTGCCAGCATATATCCCAGTCTATTTGTGTGTAAGGCTCTTTGTTCAGCTCTGTTGATTTGTCCATAGCTATATCAGGTTAGTTGTAAAATATTGTGCATATCGTTTTTTGTCAGTTGTCAATTTTGAGTTGTAAAGGAGGGTATATGCTTTAATAAGTGGAATGCAAAGAGTTAAATGGGGGGAAAAATAACCACATTAGATTGCAATATAGTATTTAATCAGATTTTTAACCATTAAAACTCTGGATCTGAGAGTCAAATCAGTCTCTTTGTTTGAGGATTAGTTCTTTTTCATGTTGGAAACATTTTAGAATTAACCACCACACTGAGTTCAGTTTTGAAAACTTGCCACTTTAAGGGTTGAAAAGTATTAAGTTATAAAAGTTTTATAAGTTAGCAAAGTATTAAGGTTACATAAAAATGATTTTCAGAATTAAGCCAGCTGAGTAGTTGTATCCCATTTATCTAAATTCAGTTAATAATGTTTTAATTTAAGCATTTGAATTAGGTATGTGTTAAAGTACTATGCTGTAATTTTTTTTTCCTTGAAAGAAATGAACCTTTTTTTTTAAAAAAAAAATTGCCTCAAAAGTTTACATATTACTTTTGGTACATAACATGTGATATTTTTAGCTCATTTTCAAAAATGAGCTATTGTTTTTATTTTGTAATTTGTCTGCAGACATTCAACTTTTATGTTTATAAAGAAGAATGAAAAATTCCTTTTTTTTTTGTATTGGATAGGTATTAGTATAATATTATAGAGATATCAGTTTGCAGATGTCTCAGTAGTTTTAATTTTTACCATTACAGGATACTAAATGTGGAAAATGGCAAAACTTTAAATGACTATTTTAAATTATCTATTTATTCTAGAAATTTGGGTGTTAGAGTATGGTCAAGATGGGTAGTTAAGACGGCTGACTTTGGAAGTTATAAGTTATTTCATGTTGGAGGGTGCCACGTGTCCGGTGAAGAGCATTGAGTAAAGAAAGGGTTTTACCATTATGTGTAAAATTATGTGTGAAAGGGTTTTACCATTACTGTAATGGCGAAATATAGTATGGTGCCTAATATAAAAAGGTGATGGCCGTGTAGGATCCAGCAATGCCATTCCAAGTCTGTGTAAAAGAGAATCTACTGTCAAGAAGTACGTGGAAATCTGGTGTTTGCATATTCATCAATGCTGTTTTTATATTATAGCATAAGGACTGGTCGTAAAAGTTGGTAACCCTGACAGCTTGTATAGGACTAATTGGTCAATAACATCCAGTGCAGTTTTACCAGCCTGTTACAAGAATGTTGTAATTAAGTCCTTTTTGTCATATACTAAGCTACGACCCTTTAAGATAGGTTAAATGTTTTTCCGTAGTTAATAGTATTACTTGTTTAATATCTTGTTAAGAATGTATATTGATTTCTGAATTATGTGATAGTTTAAAGGTTGTCTTGGCCCCAAGGGGCAATAGACAAGTAATTGCTGCAATTATGAGGCTAAGATATAGTTCTTATGTAATACTCAATGTGCTCTACTAGTTTAAAGAGGCATAGTTAGGCATGAAAGAATTTAATGTACAGTATTTATTCATGAGGAATTAAAAGTTTTATCCTACTGTGCTTTTTAATATTTAAATGCAAAATTATTTTTTGAGTTGAATAAGTACTAAAGAAATATTACTATTTTTCTCAATCACACATTAATTCAATTTTACACCATTAGATGGTGCCAAAGACCAGAAAATGTCAAATTTCATGAAGATGAGCTTTTCATATTTCCTGGAAGTGGTATCTTATTCTTTAGTTGTTAGATACTTGCTTCAGGATGAAGTTCAATATTTCTTTTTGTTTTCAATACAAATATTTTAAAATCAACCATCAGATTGAGCTTGGTTTTGAAAACTTCCCATATTAAGGGTTAAAAAAGTATTAAGTTATAAAAGTTATAAGTTATTAAAATATTAAAGTTACTTAAAAATGATTTTCACAATTAAGTCGGCGAAGTATTTATATCCCATTTATGTAAATTAAGTAAATAATTTTTTATTTATCCCTGGCATTAAAATTAGTGTATTAGTTTTTTCAACTTATTTGGTCATTCTTGAATGTGATGATTTCATTGTCCTTTTAACAGATTTTTTTCTTTGTAATAATCTCAGATATGCAATTTGCAATATTTCATTTGTTTGTGCAAGCCTTGAAAATATATCATTTGTGGTGAAATATAGCTGAATTTAGCTTTTGATATGTATCAGATAATATGCTTGTATAGTGTTGCCTCATGATAAAATTAGTCCTTGCTACATTGTGTTTATTAAGTACAACAAGCATCATAATTTATGTAGTATCAGACTAACTTTTTTTGTTCTTTCAAATACCTTAGATATTTGGAAATATACAATAACATAAGAAGAATATATTGTAATAGAGTGCTTCAAAGTGTAAAAAAATGCAACAACACTATATACTATGGGCAATTACATTGCATGATGCTGATTTCACATGCAAAATATACCTTATAAATTTTGCATGTGAAAATTGAATCATTGTTTGCAGACATGCAACCAATGATGAATAAATTGTGTCGATGGTGTATGTGGCATAGTATTAGTTATTCGCTTACCAATTTGTGAGCATGAACCATACTATATGTCACTAGGGATTGACAAGTTTTGGGAAAGGTATATCATTGCCAATGTCCAGTCCCTCTTCCCAATGTCCAGTCACAAATTATAAAGATGCAAAGCCAGAGGATTTAGTATTTCTCGAAAAGGTGTCTATATGGTGAAGCAGTGCATAGTAGACAGACCCCAGAAGCAGTTGTAGATACATAAAAAAAAGTGTAGAGCACCCAGCTGCACACCAGATGTTATCAAGGTCTTCACAGTGGTCAAAATCAAACTTGGAGAACAATTGCCAAGCTGCAAAGGTATTCCAATCGACTGGTTCACAATATCATCTGAGACAGTCTTCTCTTGCAGTGCATATATAATTTCCATTCCACAAGTTGCTACCTTGCCACACAACAAGTGGAAAAATGTAGCTATGCTGGAGAAGGGATATTTTTACTTAGACAACTGCAGCAAGTCTTGATCAATTATGTTACCAGCCAGTTGACCCAACAGCCTCTCACAACTAGTTTGGAAAATGTGCTGAAAGTTTTCCCAAAGGTTTCATAGTAATTGCTGGATACAGCTATAATGGGAAGTGACAAATCCATAGAGTGGGAAAGAACAACCAAGCGAATTTTCTCTTCTATCAGACAAATATTCAGGAGCTGATATACTGGGATGAATTGCCTGCCTTGTATGGTATGGATACCAACATCATATGGTTGCATCAAGATAAAGCTTTGAATCAAAACTCAGTGTACATATCTTTAACAGATGGCAGAGGAAACTGGAATCCATACTATACCAATCAAGGGTATTCCCATGAAGTTACCAGACTCTTTGCCCATGGGCTTTTGCACATTTGGACTCTTGAAATGGGCTCTGGGTAAACATTGACTGCTCACTGTTGATGGATAGGGAAAGCTTGTAAAGAGGAATCAGACTGATTAGATATGACAGTGCTTCACATAAGCTGACTATAGTGGAATATATGATGTAGGGCAATTGTTGCATGTCAGGGACACCAGATCGAGTATTATCAAGGACACCTGATCGAGCATTATCAATGGTGGTGTAAAGGTATTTGATATTTGTGGCTTTCTGAAAATAGTGCCATGTAATCAACCTCAGTAGAACTAGTTTAGAATATAACAAGGAATCTAATGTGAAAAACTATGTTTTAACACATTCTTTATTAGCATTAACAGTTACATTATAAAACAGCAGTTTGACATTTGAATAATTGCTTTGATAAAAGTGTAACTGTGTATGAACATCTGTGAAATTGCTATTAAAATAAAACTTCAAATAACTTGTCAGTTTCTTTTATGACAAGTTGCATCATAGTGAAATCACAGGTTGATGACACCTATTGTCTTATTCTTGTTACATTAATTAGAAGTGCTCTTGAAAGATTGGGAAAGCAATTTATCTAATATGAAAAGCCAGTATTTTACACCAATTTTGATTTCAGCCTTTTTTTATTTAATATAACTGATCTGATTATTTGAATTCTTGTTATACTGCTTTCAGCTAGGCATAAAGATTAGCATTTCTCAAGAAGAAGAACCTTTGGGTACTGCTGGTCCTCTAGCTTTGGCACGTAATATTCTTGAAGGTGATGAACCCTTCTTTGTCCTCAACAGTGATATAATTTGTGAATTTCCATTTAAAGATATGGTTTTATTTCATCAGAACCATGGGAAGGAAGGTACTATTGTGGTTAGTATAATAAAATATGGCTGTATTTTTATTGTTTTGTAAGATTCATATTAGGTGTCAAAAATTGAAAAGTATGGTCACTTTATAAAAAATATAATATTAAAAACACAATGACAAGTTATTATAATTGTTTTTACCACATAATCACTGTATATATATATGTACATCATGACAACAAGTGAGCCACCTTAAACTGTTATCAACCATTATCTTACTAGCTACAAAATGCAAGACAGATGATAATCAGTCTGTCTTAGCTAATACACTATGTTACTTTAATGTGATAAGAGAGTAAAAACAGATTTTTTTACCACTATTTATCCAGGTTAATGTAAGTCCTTGGTGTTTGTTGGCTGATGCACTCAATTTCAAAGGATTGTAGATACACTGCTGTTGATATCCTCTTGTGATCTTTAATACACTCTCCTTATACCATTGAGATGACAGTCCATTACAAAGAGGATGCTTCTTAATTTTGTGAGAATGGCAGTGTTGCTGTTGATACAGTGTTAAATATCCTGTAGTACTCATTACTCTTCTTATAATGCAACTTTGTGGTTCATTTCCGTTGTGATTTACTGTTGACATTTCAACTTAAGACAAAAAAATCCCCAGTTAAAAAACACTGTTACATGCGTTTCGTTCAACTTCATCAGGCAGTGTGCATGAGCATTACCTAATGAAGTGGAACAAAGCATACATAGCATTGTTTTTTTTAACTGGGGATATTTTTTTTAATTTTATTATTACAGTACTGTGCAAATTAGTTGGGACAATAGGAAAATGCAGTAACAAAGACACAACTAAAATATTTATTTGTTTAATAGTGTAGTTAATAGTGAATGTGACCCCTCTTAGCTTTAATTACTTTTTCCACCCTCTCAACTATTGATGCCACTAGTTTTCCACATATCTCCTTCACTTCAGGGTCATGGTACCACACTTTCATGACACTTTCTATCATTTTGGTTTTCGTTGTGCAATCCATCTTAGATATGTGTGCTTTAATAATGGCCCACAAATTTCAATGGGGTTTAGATTGGGTGAATTTCCTTCTCACTCCAATACCTTCAAATGTTGCTGGGTAAAGAAGCTCTTAGCAAGCTTAGAATTAGAATAGAAGCCAGATCCTGTTGAAATGCCCCATCATCATTAGGAAACAGCTTCTGCAGTGTTGGGACCATTTTCGCCTCCAGAACGCCTATGTACTTTTTGCTATCCATAATTCCTTCAATGTAGTGAAGTGTCTGTGGCCTGGAAGCTGTGAATCATCCCCAAAACATGACCTTGGGTGGGTGCTTGGGGGATTACTGGATGTGGCCGGATCGAAGAGGTTCTCCAGGCAAGTGGCGGATGAAATTTGACCTGTTGCCATGCACCTCAAAGTGGGTTTCATCGGAAAATATCACTTTTTCCCAATTCTCCATAATCCAGTCTCGATGTTTCTTTGCCCAGGATAGCCTTTTTTGCTTCATAGTGGGTGTCAAAAGCTGTTTTTTGGAGGGGCGTCGAGCCTGGCGGCCACACTCCAGAAAGCAACGACATACGGTGGAAGCATCTATATTAACCCCATGAGATACAATCTCCCTTTTGATGTCTCTACTGGTCTTCTTCAGGTCTATGATACTAAATCTTTGAATTAGACTATCATCTCTAGGGGTGGTTTTTCTTTTTCTTCCACAATGCCCTTTACGGGACGTGTCCACAGACCCTGTCCCCTTATGCAGCTTCATGATCTGTGAAATCTTTGAATTAGACTATCATCTCTAGGGGTGTTTTTTCTTTTTCTTCCACAATGCCCTTTACGGGACGTGTCCACAGACCCTGTCTCCTTATGCAGCTTCATGATCTGTGAAACGCTGGATTTCCCGACACCAACTGCTCTTGCTATCTGCCTAGCAGTAAGTAAAGCGTTTTTGCCTAAAGCGATTATTTTAGCTCGTTTACAAGGTGTGATGTCCATGATGTATTTAATAAAAAAAGTTTCCAATGAAAATTGTGAACTACTTACATAATCACGTCCTCAGCCTATGAAATATCAATTCCAACTAAAGTCGAAGTGTAAATAATAGCAGAGTAACACAACAGACAATTCTGAATTTGCAGATATCACTCTGCTGCAAGTCTAAACTTGCATGTGTCCATTGCAAGGACATGCACAGTAAACTTGTTTAGACTTGCAGCAGTTTAGACTCTGCAGCGGAAGGGACTTAGCGTTCCTTCGCTTGTCCCAACTAATTCGCACAGTAATGTATATTACACATATTAAAGACCACAAGAGGATATCAACAGTAGTATCTATAACCCCTTGAAATTGAGTGCATCAGCCAACAAACACCAAGGACTTACATCAACTTGGATAAATAACAGTAAAAAAATCTGTTTTTACTCTCTTATCACTTTAAAGTAACTTAAAGGGTATCAGCTAAGACAGACTGATTATCACCTGTCTTGTGTTTTGTAGTAAGATAATAGCCGATAACAGTTTAAGGTGGCTCACTTGACTGTCATGATGTATATATATATATACAGTGATTATGTGGTAAAAACAATTATAATGGTCACTTCAACCAAAGGTTGAACTATAGAAGGCTTCAACTATTATGGACATAGATGTTAACAGTTTTGTGTAACATCGTCACTGGCAGATTTTAATCACCTGTCTTCTCTGCTTGATATTTTTTACAGGTTTATCTTCAATGAAGAATTCTATATGTTTTGATATGTATTGGATTGTATGAAGAGTGAAGTTCATTAAAATTGCATAGAACATATAGAGAAGTGTTGAAGATTGAATAGTAAAAATTTAAACTAAACATTTTTTGAGAGAACATAATGAGACCATTAAAATTTTTAGGCATGATAGTAAAGGGTTAAATGATGAAGGTTAGAAATGAAATAGATGGAAAAAATAAAAAGACAAATAAAAAAGTGAAACTGAATTATATTTTTCATGGCTTTAAATTAGGAGGAACCAACTAATAAGCTAAAAATATAACTGATAAAATTTAATAATATATCTCTTTTTCTGCCAAAACCATGAAATAGCAGTTCATCAAGCCTGCCTATTTGGCAAAAAATGCTTAACAAGGCAATACAACAAAACATTTAATTTTTTTTAATATAAAATTTTGAGCTAACTTTTATATTTATTTGTGTATTAAAAATAGGCATTTCAGAGCTTTCAAATAATGCTAATCATTTCATTTTCCCTCCAAACTGATATACCAAAAAAATTATAAATATTTGTGATCTTTCAAACTGCTTTAGCATGGGTGGCTCAATTGGTAGCACACCAAGCTTGTAATCTGCAGTTCATAGGTTCGAGTCCCACCGGGGCCAGCATTGAGATTTATCTCCACAAAACTTACTACCCTGCCCTCAGTCAGTAGGGGGACACCCAATGGGCTTAGAAAGGCCACCTCCAGTTGGATGGGACTTTAAGCAGTGACCTGTGTGTGGGAGAGCCTTACCATATGCACATTAAAAAACACACTGGATAGCTTTGACAAGAGGCTACCATCTGTCTCCCAACAGTTGTTCCAGTTGATCCCTCTCCCAATCATCTCTGAGTCTTCGGGGCCATTGTGACCTGGCCATTTAGCCTATTGTGTGCAAAAAGTGCTGTATAGAGGTAAAACACCCCAAACAACTGCCTTAGCACAGTTCAAATCATTTTTGCTATGGTTAATATCCTATTTTTAACCACTAACCCCAACCACCAGTTCCAGCTTGCAAAATGTTAATTAGCTTGTTTATATTAAATTCACCTGTACATGTTTTCAGTTAAAGAGGAAGCTCACCAAGAATACATTTTTTTATATATTTGTGGTTTTTCAGCCTTTAGTGTCGAAGTGCAGTCGTATATATATACATATTTCATTTTAATATATTTTGTAATTTAAAACTATTTCAGTGTTTTAAAATTTTTATCATTTATTAGATATATCTTATGATAGCAAAAATTACTGTTTTTTAACATGTGATCTTCATGTAATAGCAGTGAATATTTGGTTTTCATTTGAAACTTAGTGAGTGTGCAGTGCAGTCTGATAGATGCATGCAGTAATGGAGCAAATATTACCATTTTCTTGTGTTTTTTTATCAGCTTCTTTTTAATAACCGTATTTAAATTATGTGTGTGAGCCATCTTTCGATGGATGTTTTGGATAAAGTTGATCCAGAAAATGACTATTTTTTTTCTTTGCTCAGAAGCATTTTGTTGATTACATTTTGGGATTCAGCCTAATTTTTAGGCTTTCTTGATTCAGAAACAGGATATCGATTCCAAGTTGAACTAATATTAGTGAGATATATTTCATTTTTCTACTTATAGAATTATTTTTATTGCTTCTCAAATATTACTGTGATTAGAAAGAATAATTTTAACTGAAAATGAAACCATTATTATATGTGACCTCAAATGGGTGCTTCCTCAGGAGATGTTGGATTTCTGATTTAATCAAAAAACTCAATATTTAATAAGTTGGGCTTTTTTTAGTGTTATTTTAATTAAGAGAAATTTTTGTAACTAAAAATTAAGAAATTGTGTATTTTAAAATTTAATTTCTGCTGTTTTTGTGAAAAATCAACTGTTCCCTAGCAATCTAATGGAAATTAATCTCATATGGTTCAATCTCAATTCAGTGGTTAAATTAAACTTTGTATTCATCATCATCATCATCCTCAAGCAGCCATGGGCTACGGAGGTCCAACCAAACCGTGCAATTTAGTTCTCCAAGCAAGTCTATCCTGAGCTACATCTACTGCATCTGGCCACTGCACACCAATTCTAACAAGGTCTTGTTTGACATTGTCTGCCCACCGCATCCTAGGTCTCCCTTTCCTTCTGAGGCCTTTAGGCACACTGTTCATAACCCTATTCGCCAATCTATAATTATTCATACGGGCAACATGGCCAAACCAACGGAGTCTCTCTCTGCACAATATGCTACTTAAAGGAGGTTGCAAACTCCTTTGCCTAATCTCATCATTAGTTACAAAGTTGAACCACCTAATGCCCAAGATACTACGTAAGCATCTGGAATCAAAAGCATCTAGTTTCCTGTTATCTTGTTTACAAAGTGTCCAAGTTTCACTACCATAACTAACCCTAGAAAGAACCAAACTATTATACAGTCTAATTTTAGTCTTTAGGTGTATACGCCTATTTCTCCACACTCTCCATAGGTTCTTAAAAGTCCCAGCAGCAATCCCTATTCGTCTGTTAATCTCATGCCGCACATCACCATTATCTGTTACATAGCTCCCAAGATAATTAAACTGTGACACCTGCTCAAGACTGCAACCCTTCAGATTAACTGAATCACAGCCTGCCTGACCAATTTTCATCACTTTAGTTTTCTCTCTGTTTATAACCAAACCTACTCTACTACCAGTCTCATCAACAGCTCGAATGAAAGAGTTCATCTCATCAACATCATTTGCCAAAAGGGCTAAATCATCAGCATAATCTAAATCAGAAATTTTCGTATCTCCAGCCCATTTAAGGCCAAAATCTTTCCCTTGAAGTGAATTTCGCATAACATAATCAATAACCAAGCTAAAAAGAAAAGGAGACAAAATGCACCCTTGTCGAACACCAGAAGTAATGCTAAACCAATTGCTACAAGCCTTACCAACTCTCACACACGACTCAGTGTTATTATAGAGAGCTTTCATAATGTTAACTAACTTGTCTGGTATACCATATGATCTCACAATCAACCACAAATTATGACGATCAACAGAGTCAAAAGCCTTTTTGAAATCAACAAAGCTAGCAACCAAAGGTTTCTGAAACTCTAAACATTTATCAAGAATCTGCCTAAGTGAAAATATCTGATCCACACATCCCCTACCACTTCTGAATCCACATTGCTCATCACGCAATTGACTGTCAACCAGATTCTTAATTCTATTAAGCACAATCATGGAAAGAACTTTACCTGGAACAGAGAGTAGGCTGATACCCCTATAGTTATCACAAGAACTGCGATCACCTTTTTTGAAAATAGGGATAACAATAGCTCTGGTAAAATCCTTAGGAACCATGCCTTTATCATAAAAGATATTCAGAATTTCAGTCATCCAAGTGGTAACCGAAACATTCCCAGCTCTAAGCATTTCCGTAGTAATTTCATCTACCCCTGGGGATTTATGAAGTTTAAGTTTAGAAACAGCCAAAATAACTTCAGATTGTGTTATAGGACCAACATTAAAGCCACCAATGCATCTATCATCATTGCAAACAATGGGAGTAGAACTAACTACATTGTTTAGAACATCACTGAAATGCTCAGCCCACCTAGCCATGACAGAATCCTCCCCTTCTATAACCTTACCTTGTTTATCCTTCAATCCTTGTATGCCTGTCCGTTTAGTGTAATCAAATATATGAAGTGTGAACCTGGTAGGTTAGTTACTAAACAAAACACAATTTTTTTGTGTAGTTTTTATAGTATACATTTATTTCCTTTACTAGGTGACACGTGTAGAAGAACCATCAAAATATGGTGTTGTAGTTTATGATGAACAAGCAAGGATAGAGCAGTTTGTAGAAAAACCACAAGAATTTGTTTCTAACAAAATCAATGCTGGAATGTACATATTCAATCCTACAGTTTTAGATAGGATACAGGTAAATATCATTTCTTAGAGTAGAATTTCCCATACGTTTATATTTGAATGTGGTATAGAACCATTGAAAAAACTAGCCCTATTGATTTGTAAATAAAAAAAAAGTTAGTATTTGAATGTGTTCCTTTGCTTTAACTCATCCACTAGGTTTATGTTTTTAGAATACACAAAATCCTTGATATAACTTCACAAGAAGTCTAGTGGGGTTATATCCGAAGAATTAGAATGCCATGGGATTAGGCCCTAAAAAAACTTTTACGAAACAGAAGTCTGGTTTCTTACTGAAGCTTTGAGACAATTTTTCCTTGATGAACCAAACATCCCTAAAAACAACTACTTAAATGTGTTGCAGAATCATTGTCTCTCAAGTGACTAACCTCCAAGAAGTAATTTTCCAACAGGATAGTTCTCCTCTACACTGGGAATGGAAGGTTTAAAGGTTACTTTACTACATTTCCAACCTGGAAATATATTAAAGTAACCTTTAAACCTTCCATTCCCAGGTTGCTGCATTGGCTGTGTAGGTGGCGCAGTCTCATAATCTCTTTATTGATTTTTTTGCAGCTGTTGATGCAAGTACACCTATCCCTCGATTTACACGGTACTCAGTTCACACAATTTTGGCTTTGCATGGTAAAAAAATGCAACCCATTTCGATTTACACGGTACTGACTGAGACGTACATAGAAAGGAAATCTCAGTCAGTACCGTATAAATCGAAACTGGTTGCATTTTTTGACCGTACAAAGCCAAAATTGTGTGAACTGAGTACCGTGTAAATTGAGGGATAGGTGTATTAAATCTGTCACTTTAACAGTGATTATGCTGCTAAATGTAAGGCGCTGCAGGCCAACTCATACATACCTATGGAGTGTGAGAACAGTAGGCACTGCAGGTACATTTGAACAACCCAGGCAAGGGCTGTGATGCAAATATTCTTGAGGAAACATGGCACGAACTACTTTACTGATTTGGTATTCTTTAGATAGCAAGGGGTGTTCAAGTTGAAGTAGACTAAAGTGGAATGATGTGAATCAGCATTAATTTTTTGAAATGTTCTTTCCAGTAAAGCAAACTTTGTTAATAAGAGTTGTTTTATTCAGTTCATAGAGATTCAAAGTTATAAAGAATTCATGTTTGATTATGTTGTTTACTTATAGTGCCAAGTTTTATTGGAATGCAGTTGGTGGATGTGTTTATTACATACCAATTATTGAGATCATTGATATTTTAACAAAATCACTGATTGGATTTGAATGATAAACTTGCTAAAGGAAAGGATATTTTAAATATGGAAACATGTAAATTGTATGACCAATTCTAAATTCTACTCATAGCATTAACATAGTTGATATTTTATCAAGATTTATGAAAAAGAAGTTAATTATATTTCCAAAATAGTTGAAAATTTAATGTTTGACTCAGTATTTGTTGACTAGTTGACACAGCAGTAATATAAAACATTGATGCAAAGAATTTTAGAAATTCATCTCAAGCAATAATCATACAATAAACCATAAAGACATGGCTGTATGAGGGTGGATCTTAATTTGTGAACTGCCATTGCCAACTATTAGAAGTTTTTCTCCTGAGTTAATGCACAATATGTGGCAACACAGCTACTCTTCAAGGGCATGGAACAGAGTATAGAAGTTGAAACGTGTTGCAATATGTTCACAAGTAACAGCAGAACAGTATGTTGTCAGTCTCTGTCATTTTCTCACTTTTGAAAGGTGTTCTTTTTTGTGTATGGGATTTTTTGCAAGCTATGGCTTTTCTGGAAACTGAGCAGTGGTATATGATATGTTACTGTGCTTGACAAGGTTTAAGTGGTGCACAGACAATCACAGAAATAACTCGCGTGTATGGAGAATAGTGCTTGGTTGCCCAGGTCTTGGGTTGTCCTCCATGGAATGTGCCTGTCTGTGGAGCATATGTGCCACTTGAAAATTGCACTTTGTTTCAAGCACTATTCTCCATACACTTCAGTGATTTCTGCAACTGTCTGTGCACCACTTAAGCCTTATTGAACAGTGACATATCACTAATCAGTTTCCTGATCAGCTATTGTCTGCAACAAATCACACCCAAAAATTAACCTCTCCGAAGTAAGAAAGTGACAGAGACTGACTGTATAGTCTCCTGCTGTTTACTTGTGACTATATCACAATGTGTTTCAACTTGTACACATTGTTCTGTGTCCTTGAAATGTCACTGTGTTGATGCAGATCATGTATCAACTCATAGGAAAAGCTGTTAATTATAGGTAATTGCAGTTCACAAATTAAATGATACACCTATGTATATGCATCTTTGTAATGATTGCAAATTTAATGTTGTAATTAAATAATAATTAAAACAGACATTTAATGCTCCACTTTTAATCTTATAGTTGAGACCAACATCTGTTGAAAAGGAAGTATTCCCAGAAATGGCTACTAATAAGCAATTATATGCTTTTGAACTTCAAGGTTTTTGGATGGATGTTGGGCAGCCAAGAGATTTCCTTACTGGTATGTGTATGTACCTTAATTATCTAAAGCAGAAAGACCCATCAAAGCTAGATCAGTCCGTTGACATTGTGGGCAATGTTTTAGTGGTGAGTATATTTTCAGTTTAGCACTTATCTAAACATGTCCATTTGGCTTTTACATCTTTAGTATTTTGAAAATTTAATCATGCCATCGAAATAGACTTACTTTCTTCTGCCTGGAATGTGTTTATTGCTGCATGGATGGACACATCTATTAAATGTTTCACATGTGAGTGACATTGATTGTCATATCACTTTTTGTTGAAATAATGTGAATGAAGGAAAAAATAATGATGAACAAAAATATATCTGTAAATAGGGCTGATAATAAGTTTATGTAAATAAGTTTTTAAATGTCACATTAAGGTAAGTTTAATTTTTGATTGGTGCTTTAAAAAAGATTTGCTATCATTGTCCTAATGGTTCCAGAAAATTTTTATTTTGAGCAGTTTTACATTTAAACTTATTGACTGCCCTTCGCTATTCATCCTGAGAAACATCCTTCATGGCCTCAAACAGGCCATGTAAGCTTTAGGAATTTCCTCTAGAGCTCCAAAAAAAACTTGTCATTCATGAGATGGTTTTCAATCCCTGGGCCATCAGATGATACTGACTTCAATGATGCTGATTACTCCAGGTTTTAAAAAATTTCCCCTATGAAGGTAATTTTAAACAGAAAATCTTTGTCTGACCATGCCTCAAAGACTTGAGATAACTATACTCCTGCAATGAAATTGTTGTGAGTTTCACAGGAAGCTTAATATCAAGGTCCTCCAGGCACATCAGCCCATCTGTGTGTGCCTCCAGGAGACACTTGCAGGCAATTAGTGTTCCTAATCGATCACTTTTCTTTGATTTGCTAAGACCAAAATGGAGATGGTCCAGCTCATAGATAATGTTGCCATCCTCTAGAGCCACTGCTCTCTATTCCAAATTATTCCCTCACAATTAACTTGGAGCCAGTTGTGATTTTAAAACATCTGCTTCCTCAATTCTGGAATGGTAATTTTCCAGAATTGATTTTTCAGAATTTTGTAGACACTGACATGATTTGAATGACTGGTTTGTCAATTTTCCAGAATTATTCTGGAAAGGTAATTTTCCAGGCTGACCTTGACCTAATCTCACAGATGCCTCTCTTCTCAAAGCTGACTTCAATGGACACAGTCCTCTTTGGACAATACTGTTACCAGTAGAGGTCAGGTTCTCAAACACTAACTTGGGATCCATCTCCCTCCTTGAATACTAATGTCAGTACATATTTTCACTCTCCATCTCACACATCCACTGTGATTTTACTATCTTCTCATCCATGATCCTTTCACTTTTTACATGGGAAACTGAGAACAACGCATATGGAAGCTACCACCTTCAAGTGATATGTAACATCTGCCATGGTGTGTATGTGGGGGGGGAGGGTCTTTACAATCCTTCACATTGCTGAACTGAAAGCAATTGCCAACACTCTTGGAGAATCGTTTCTTTCAGCCTCTTGATCCTTATTCCCCTAAGTTTTTTGCTCTAAAGAACACTGTTCTCTGCCATCTTTTCATTTGAATAGGCTGAAGTTCTACAACAGGCTATTCACAGCAGGAGAAGCTGTGCCTTGCAGTTTATTTTCCCCATGCATCTGCTGTGAAACCAAACAGTGCCCATTATGCCATGCTCTGACATCTCTCACCATTAAGTAAGGAAGTAAATGCCAGACTCAACTAGCATTACCTCCTTATTTCAGATTTCCATTTTTTCACAGATTATCTTTAATATAGACTATCTGATACACCTTGAAATGGCTATTGGAAATGAATATTCATGTATATTTATTATTTTATTTATTGTATTTCGACATAAATATTCATTTCTTCAATACTGAAAAGCATACAATATGGCTTCTAGATTTGGCATTCTTCATGACCTCTTTGGCTTGAGAGGTCACATGCTGATCTTGATCTCAAACTACTTCACATTCTTTTCATGCCAATGTCTACAACACTATTACAACCTACCCTCAAAAAAGAAAGGATGTAGATAAATAAATTGCAAACACAGCTACGGTTTATCAAGTTTAATTGTCATGATTTCTAGCTGTTATTACACTTTAAAAACTAAAATATTCCTAGGGTGGTTGCCAATGTCAACCATTGCTTTCTTATCCGAGGTATATTGCCTCTAATGCAAAATCCCCGATTTGCACTTTATGCCTCTAATGCAAAATCCCCGATTTGCACTTTATGCCTCTTTTTTTGTATGCTAAATCTACCTTTACCAACAAAGGTGATGAATTACACAAAAGAGAAAAAAAATGCTATTACCAGTTCTGCATATAGTAGTCGGCTCGCACAGACTCTTGATGCCTTCAGATGTTGATCCTCATCAAGGTTGATGTTCTGTTTGACATCCTGGCATTAGATTTACCAGTTCTTGTACATTATATTTGTTAGTACGCCTAATGCTGGGACATCAAACAGAATATCTACCTCAGTAGGTGAAAAGTATCAATACATCAGGAGAATAAACATCAGAAGGCATTAAGTGTTTCCATCTACCATCTACCATATTCAGAACTGGCGTGAACAAAAGTCATCAAAGCTTAATCATTCTGAACAGGACTATCTATTAAGTGGGTGCACAATTTAACCATTTATGCCTATCAAATCCAGTAAACCATCAGCTGAATAACAAATATAACTTATAAGGACTGGTAAACCTAATGCTGGGACATCAAACAGAACGTCATCCTCAAGAGGATCAACATCTGAAGGCGTCAAGAGTCTGTGCCAGCCATCTATTATATGCAAAACTGGTAATAACATTTTTTTTTTTTGCTATTTTGTGTACTTCACCTTTGTTAGTAAAGGTAAATTTAGAGTAGAAAAAAGAGGCATAAAGTGTAAATCGGGGATATTGCACCGGAGGCAACATACCTCAGATAAGGAAGCAACGGTTGACATTGGCAACCACCCTAGGAATATTTTAGTTTTTAAAGTGTAATAATAACTAGAAATCATGAGAATTAAATTTAAGAAAGAATATTATCAAGTCTTGAGTGTTATGCTTTTTACTGTCAAGTTCAATTCTATCACTGTACAACTTCTCCTGACAATGCTCTCTTTGCTGAATTTTTGCTTCTTTTGTTCTTCTTTCACCATTAGGGTAATTGGATGGCAATTTCAAACTGCCCTGAATGATCTTTCTGTTTGGGTGAGAGTTAAATGGGTTTCAGTTCTCCCTAAAGGAAACTGCTTATGTCCACTTTTACCATAAGCATAATCTTCAAATTAGCTGTAAGCTGCAGCTTGAGGATTGTATCCTTCCTGTTATGACAGAGACTTAAGTTTCTTGGCCTCATCATCAACTGGAAATTGACCTTTTTACTATCTGTACATCATCTGAGATCAAAGAAGAGCATGTGGGCATTTAACATCTCCTCAATCTTATGGATAAGACTGATATTCTTTGCTCTGCTTGCACTTTGCATTTGGCCAGTTGAAACTGGACTATGGATCCCAAGTCTATGCTTCAGCTTAGGATTTGGTGGTGAGGGTGCTGCATCCACCTCACCATTGGGTCCTCCATGTGTGCATGGGGACCTTTTGCATCTCACTAGTCCAATGTTTTATATTGAGGCCGATGAACCATCATGATCTTTTCATGGTCACCAGTTGCCAAGTCAGGAGGACAAAGATCTTGGTCTGAACAGATTAACAACAAACTCTTTCAGATTAAGCCTGTCTTCAAATTATGGCAATCATCTTTTGCAGAAATCACAAGAAGAAAGCTGTAATCACTCAGCTCCACATAAGTCATTGATTTATTTTACAATCTTTTCTTTTATGGTCAGATGATCAACCTATCTACAAGTTTGTGACACTCTTTTATCGTTAAACACATTTTAATTGATTGTACTACTTTCAACCCTGAGTGTTTATTTATTTTAGCTTTCATGATATGTATAAGCCCTTTATGCTTGGGTATCTTCTATTTACATTCTCTCTTTACCACCTGTTTTTCACCTTCTAATATATGCTTGTTATTTTTATGTGCATTTAAAACTTGTTGACATTGCATTTTAACAGGTCCTGCACACTCATTGTTGAATTTTTGTATTATTCTATTGTAGCGTCTCTTTTATACATATTTTTTATACCCATTGTTGTTGTGCCATTTATTCTTCTTGTCTTTTGATTTTAAATTTGATTGTGGGTTTGAATTTTTTGCCTATTTTTTTGTACTGTATGGCTTTAGTTTTTGTACCATAAAACCCCAAACAGCCAACCAACTTATAGTAAGAGCATTGTGCTGGAAGAACTATTTTAAATGAAACATTAAAGGAGGCTGAAAAGTATTTTAGAATAAAACTGCTTTATCTTACTTTTGTCTGAACAGTTTGCTTATTGGCTGTGGAACAAAGGTTCAAATCTTGTAGAAGTCATAATTATCATATAGTTATCTTGCATTTCTGCATTCTCATATTCCTCACAGACCTGCATAGTATGTTATACTTACAAGCTCTTCTGTTAGAAGTCGTCTGTCTGAAATTTGAAATTTTTTTAAATGCTATTATATAAAACATTTTTTGGGGGAAAAAAATGTCCTACAACTCTTGCAGACATTATGTCATATATTTTAGAATTGATATATATATATTGTAATTTGTTAGGAAAATTAATGCATGCTAAAATATATTGAATCCTACTTTTTAAGTTGCATGTTGTTTTTTTATTTGAACTAATACTAATATTTGTTTGACTTTTGAATAAATAGACAGAGAAGTACAAAATAACTTTTGTAATAACTGATTATGTACTTTGAACAATAAATGCCTATGGTCAAATTCCTTGGTAGCATTTCTTTCAGAGTATGCAAACAGTAATCAGTACCCATGGTCTGCTGTCCCACACCTTCAGGGCTGCTTTTCTATCTTCTCTAATACTGATATATAAATACCAATTTTCTGTTTTTTTTTTTGGGGGGGGGGGATTTTTTTGGTCTGGCTACCTAATTCTCAGACACAAAATTACCTCATAACATTTGATGCAATTTTTGACTATGGATTGTTGTGGGGAGATTATCCACCATTAATTGCACACCCTGTATATCATCTGCTTCTTCATGTACTTAATTTTTTTTTGAAGTGGCAATAATTAGTTTTCTTTCCTTATTAGGATCCAAGTGCAAAGATTGGCAAACACTGTCGCATTGGTCCTAATGTTACCATAGGTCCAGATGTAGTAATTGAAGATGGTGTTTGTATAAAGAAATGTACCCTTTTAAAAGGAGCACACATAAGATCTCATTCATGGCTAGAATCTTGCATAATAGGCTGGAAATGTGTTGTAGGTCAGTGGGTAAGTAACTAAATTTAATCTTGATAATTGGAATTATATTAATGAATAATAAAATTATGCATTTCCTAAAATATCTTTTATGTAAAATAACATACATATGAGGACAAGCAGTTTTCGTTTTTCTATTGTCTTCAATAAAAAAAATTAACTGAAAACTTGAATAATTGGTAGTATTTTATTTATATGCATTTTGATTTACCTTTTATTATTATTTTTAATTTTTTAACATTGAAAAAAGTTTTGGGATTTTCAATATTAAAGAAACTTTATTGTCACAAATATATACAAACAGAAGTATATTATGTAATGATAGGGGGGCATGGGCATCCACAGAAAATTTTCCAGGGGTGGGGGGGGGCAAAGCTTGGAGACAAATAATTACATCAATAAATTTTTATTATTTAATTTTTTAGTTTTTTGTTTTCACAAGTAGATTATAGAATACAGTATTGCATCAATGCAAAAACACATACATAATGTATATAAATTAATTACGTTTAATTTGTTAAGATTGCAATTTGTGGAATTTTTTACTCAATCCCAGAGGGTAGGGCAAGTGTCCCCCCCTGCAGACGCCCATGTAGGGGGGAAATGTTATGCTGAAAATAATCAGTTTTCAGTGCTATTGGGTATGGTTTAATACCACTGAACAACAATTTTTTGATGCACATTAGCAAATGGTCAATTCCCTAGATTCTGTAGCATCCAAAGTTAGGAAAATAATGTAACTGCTTATGATGGCAAATGCAATTCTCCTGCCAATATTGAGCAAATTCTGTAATGTCAATAGGATAGGGTTTCACTCTCCTGCACACTACAGTTTATCTTAACCATCCCTGACTGGCAGTAGCACATCTGAGTCATAATTTTCTCCTTTCTCTCACAGAGTAGGACATTCATAAGTGGAGACAATTTTAACATCTGTGGTACACAGATTAAAATGGCAAAGGAAATATTATGTAGGATAATAGAGAGATGAACAATAGATATGTCTTTTTTCTTCGATCAACCATTAAAAAGTGTTTTCATGATAATAACATCATCAAAATTAATAATCAGTTATAATTTTAGTGCTTGATAGCAATGGTAATTGACAGTTGCATGTGCTTAACCATAAAGAGAGTAGGTAAAATTTAACCATTATTCCAAATTTCTTATAAGTTATGAAACTTCCTGTCAGCCTTATAAAGGAAATGCTTCTTCCATTTAGCTCTGGTGAATGACTGTATGTTGGTTGCTGTGAGTGAGCTTTGGTTTCACTTTACGACATTTTCTCAAAAGATTTCATTAATGAAATAAATATACCAAAGTTTATCACCATCTTTTTATACACTTTCAAGAAAAAAGGTTTAAAATCATGCATATATATATATACTAAGGGGCTACTTGATTAGGTACACCTTCCCTTTCCATGAAATAGACTGCTACTTCAGTGACAGCATCATGTCTTTGTATCATGCTATTTAAAACAGATAAGCAGGTACCTAGGGATTTTGTGTGTGTGTATAATTCAGTGTGAAAATGGGTAAGACAAAAGATTTAAGCAACTCTGAATGTGTCATGGTAATTGGTGCCAGATCCACCAGTATGAGCATCTCAGATAGCAACCTTGCTAGGGCTGCCTGACAGTTCTGGAGTATATCAAAAATAGTTGAACAACCCAAAAATTCA
Source organism: Ryuthela nishihirai (assembly GCA_038380435.1). Classification (NCBI taxonomy): domain Eukaryota; kingdom Metazoa; phylum Arthropoda; class Arachnida; order Araneae; family Heptathelidae; genus Ryuthela; species Ryuthela nishihirai. Next base: position 51,558,382 of record JAWZYU010000020.1, read on the forward strand.
GCCAATGGCTATCCTGTAGTTGGAAACAGCTTATTGGTGAAAGAGGCTGGCATGACTTGTGTAGAATCACAGACAGGCTACAGTCAGTTAAATAACAGCTGAATGCACTTGGTGGTGAAGGGGGCATATCAGAACAATTCTTCATACCATGTCACAGATAGGGTATAGCAACCTACAACCTAACAGGATACCTCTACTATTAGGAAAAAAACAAGAAACTGTGGTTGCAGTGGACTATGGAACTAAAACACTAGATGTTTGGAAAGCTTTGCCTTGTCCGATTCTCAGTTCTTGACAGTTTCATGCTGATGACAGGATCAGGATGTAGCAAAAACTGGATGAGTCCATTGATCCAGCCTGCCAGAAATCAGTATTACAGGCTCATGGTGGCAGTATAATGGTGTGAGAAGTATTTTCATGGGATTCATTGGGTTCTTTGATAAGTGCAGCAATGTTTGAATGCCACAGGATATCCGAACACCAACTGCAAATGGATTATTTCAGCAAGATAATGTTCCATGCCATATGGCTATGATCATCCAGGAAAGGTTCACTGAACATGATAATGATTTCAGTTTATTGCAGTGACCTCTCCTTTTGCCAGATATAATGCATTTGAGCACTTTTTAGATGAGATAGAAAATGCTGTTCGAAGTAGAGATCCATTACCAGCCAATTTGCAACATCTATGGGAAGCCATGGAGTAACTAGCATTCCTGTAACATGCTTTTGATACTTCAGTGAGCCCATGCCCCAACAAATTTAAGTTATTCTGATGGCTAAAAGGATGACTTCTTTGATATTAGGTATGAGGTCTTAAAGTGGTCACTCACTGTTTGTAAGCATACTTTGTACACTTATATGAACGCTTGTATTATATGAATTCAGACTCAGATCTAGAAAAGAATAAGTGATTGAGGAGTGGGGGAGGGGGAGTGGCAAGATACTCGATTAAGCCAGAAAAAGTAAAAGGGGAGCCAAGAGACTAGATTTATATTGTGATATAACATTTCCCCCCTCTGTTTTAGAGGTCTTTAAAAATTTCTTGAAAAAAGGTATGAACTATACTTAATTTTAACAATTTTTGCCTCCATTACCTATATTAGCATTATGAAAGTAATGTGTGTGTGGGAGAGAGGGGGCATGGCTCCTTGGCACCCCACTAGAGAGTGTATGAATATAACTATGAATTTGTATTTGCATAGAAGAGTTAAAAATGTAATTGGTTTAATGGAATTTAAGAAAGGGTATGCTGATGTAGTGTTTTATTTTTGTACGATCTTAATGCAAATGATATTAAATAACTGTTAGCTAATTTATTAGCATAATGAATTTAAACAGATTAATTATATGTATTACGATAATATTATGAGGTTTCTCATTATCAACTGATGGCTTCATTAGAAGAATTGTTAGAATTAGTAGATTTTGCTATGATAAATCTAAATTTGAATAGTGTAAGAAAACTTCTTGGATAGCATAAACGACATTAGAAATGGTTGGCATGACTGGAAAACAGATTTTAACAATAATTTGCTGTCAATTAGTTTAACAAGTTAACTGATTAATGGAAGAGACAAGTTTAAATCTCTTAGATCTTCGCATTATCATCTAGATAAAATATCTTCCTTGTTCTAATCCTACTTTGTGTTACAGTTTGTTTCAACACATCAGTATAGCTCAATGATAAGTGTGTTTCACAAGAAGTTTAATTTCTACTGCTTAATAGCATTAACATGAGTGCCTGAGTATTCATAGTCATGTATAGTTTCTAAGTAGAAGCAGGTAGTTAATATGCACATCATATTTTGTGCAGAAACTTAGAAATCTGAATTGTATAAAAATAAACTATTTTACAATTTGTTCCCGAAAAATAAGTGGTAAAATACCTCAGGACTTAATGTGAAGAGAAGAACAAGTAGAAAAATTAAGATTCATTTAATTTTGTAGAATGATTCATCAAAGTGCAGAATAGGTATACTTACCAAGTAAATATTTTTGGGTATATATCCAAAAATATATCTCTTGTTTAATTGTTCTGTATTTGCTTAACAGCTAAATTAACTGTCTCAAGAATTACACAACAGTTTACCAACAAGAGCGTACAGTATCCATACTTCAACATATTTTTTACACTTTAAGCCACATCAAAAAGTTTAGAGGTAGCTAATCTTAACAGTATCAATATGCTGGGGTGTACATTTGTTACTAAATAAAAATAAGATTTGGCCACATTCACTCACCAAAACTGGGGGGTTTGCAGCCAACTCCATGGTGCACTGTATTGTGTTAGTTCACAGTGACACTGCAATTGTTGGGTCTGGGTTTGAGTCCCGGGCTTGCATGGTTCTATGTTTGTGGTATTATCTCTAACTGAGGCAGTGTTCAGCTGTTTCTTTGATCTTACTATGGTATGCCCTTTTATCAGAAAGCCCATACAAATTAGGAGTATTTTTTATAGCCTTCTTCATCCTATATGTGCAAGTAAAAAGAAAATAGAGTTTAAGAAACACTGTCTTACAGGATCTTTTTGAGGTTAGCAAATTTTTTATGTACATTCTGCTTTTCTTCACCATCTAGTCTGGAGGTTTGTGCAGTTAATTCCTGGTAAATAGTGAAACAGTTTTTTGATTAGTAAGACATCCTTTAAAGCTGTTGTATGTAATTTACTATTTTTTCCTAGTTAATTTTCTAATATTAATTTTGTATCTTACATTTCCTAGGTAAGAATGGAAAATACTTCTGTGTTGGGAGAAGATGTCATAGTGAAGGATGAGATCTATGTTAATGGAGGCAAAGTATTACCTCACAAAGCTATATCTGAATCAGTTACAGAACCTCAAGTGATTATGTAGCTGATATTCATTTATAGGAAGTTGTAAAAATAACTATAAACTAATTACTGTAAATGGTCAGTGATTGCACATAGTGATATACTACAGCAGGAAGGGAGATATATATTTCGATGTAAGAAGTTTCGAATCACATGTGAAACTTAAATTTGTGACGTTAGAAATTCAACAAATGATGAGAATTGGATATTGTAGTAATCCAACAAGAATCTGATATGAAATATAACAGTGCTGTGAGATTTTTATCTTCCTATTTCAGTGCCATTCCACTTGTAATGCAATCATTAACTTTTAAGGAAGCCAGTTGTACAATTTTAATGGAAAATACAACAGAATCATTGTTTTGAAGTAGTATGTATAGTAATTTCAGCACGTTATTGTGCAATTCTGCATTTGTGATGTTTTCTTTGACACTTCCAGGACATTGTTTTTACAGACAACTTTTGTAAGATTTGATATGTCATTATTTTATTTGAAATAATTCTAATGTGAACAAATGCATTTAAAGTATATATGAATTTTATAAAGAAAACCAATTATTTCATTCTGTGTTCAGCATTGCATTAAATGCATGCAAATATTTCAATTGATAGTTTAGAATGCTTCGTAAAATATTAGTAAACTCTTTTTATGACTGCTTACTCTACAGACCCCAAATATATTTGAACTCTGGTCAGTGTTAATTGTAACAACAGAGTTTAATTATTTCTAAGAAGAAGCAAAACACAAACACCCAATCCTTTTGAGATTCACATCAAAGATCTAAAAGCACAAATAACTCTTCATTTCAAAACGGAAATTGCTTTTGAATCAAGAGTTTCAATCTTCTGCTTTATCTGTGTATTAGACAAACAAGTGTAATGTTTAACATTATTATACTGTAAATACACTATACTTCTATAAGTTTACTATTTTAGCTTATTTAATATTTAGTGCAAATGAGTGTACTATTGATTCTGTATAACTGATGTTTATTCATTGGAGATATTGAACAGCTCATGGTTATGCAGTGGAAATGTTGAACAGCTATGTAGTGGAACTATTAGGCAGCAGATGTTATGCAGAAGCAATAATATCGGCTGTTCTAACATTTCTGCATGAGCCAACAATCTGTAAACATCAAAATGGCTCCAGGCTCATAATCTGCAGTTCCCAGGTTCGAATCCCAGCTGGGTCAGCATTGAGATTTATCTCTGCAAAACTCCCTGCCCTGCCTACAGTCAGTAGGGGACACCGATGTGCTTGGAAAGACTGCCATCCATTGGATGGGATGTTAAACCATGGCCCCATGTGTGGGAGAGCCATACCCTGTGCATGTTAAAGAACATGCTGGATGGCCTTGACAGGAGGCTACCATCTGTCTCCCAACAGCTGTTCCAATGGATCCCCTCCACCAAACCTCTGAGCCTTCGGGGACCTTGTGACCTGGCCATTTAGCCCATGGTGTGCAAAAAAGTGCCACTCAGAGGTAAAACATCCCAACATCAAAATGGTAATATAAACTCTATTTTTAGAACTTTCCATCGTTAGCTAAGCTTGTAAGTCTTCATTGTGTAAAAATCCTACTAAGGTGAAAAATGTTAGTAGCAGTACCATAACACACTCATTTGTACCAAACATTAAATGTAATAAGTAAGCTTATAAAAATATAGTATATTTACAGTATAATCATATTAAACATTAAACTCATTAAACTTCTGTGTATTTTTAATCTAAGCATATCAGACTGCTTTTCTGTTTGATTAATAGATTCTGAAAAAAAATTCATCGCCGCCATGGCGGGAATCGAACCCGCATCTCTCCAGATTCATGCCAGAGTGCGCTAACCATTGCACCACGCGTCGGACAACGAATATTTTCAGAATATGACCTTATAAATTTTCTTCTTGAGACGTGACTGAGACAGCGCCATCTATACTCAAGGAGATGCAGCATGTTCAGTCGTTGCATTTGATTATCAGATGTTAATGAGAAGGTCGCTAATGCTAACGCGTTAAATATATAATTAAAATCAATGTTTCTTAACAGGGAATACTGTGCATTCACTTTGGATTGATTTTCTGTTTGATAAATTAATATTGCTTTCTCCCTAATTTTCACCTATATACAGAAGTAAAATATTTAAAGTAGGCCAAGGATATTATTAAGATCCATAAAAACAATTGCCAATTAAAAATATTTTTGTTAATATCAATATATTTACTACTTGCCATCAGAGATATTGCAGTTCTCATCAATGATGCTGAAGTTTTGAACAGGGTAACTGCCAGATTGCATATTTCTTTCATTCATTAGTTTCCCTAGTCTGGTGGGGTATAAAAATCCCAGTATTATATCTTTCACTATTTATTCCTTACAGATTCTCATAAGCAGCTGCATCACTTATCTGTTGTTTATCCTTGCTGCCAAAATTAAGGATAACAATAAACCTACCTAGAAACTGACTGCCATAAAAAACCTTTTTGGAGAATTTTTGCATAATTTTTATGAAAGTAAATCAAATATCTATTTAAAAATGTGTATGTTATATAATGGGTTTTATTGTATGAGAAATATAAGCAGTTTGACATTTGAATGAAATTTCATGACCTAACTGGACTTTACATAGCTTGTATTCACTTAAGAAACTTCCACCACAATAGTCAGACAAAAGTAACAAATAATTTTTTTGCTCCCATGTGGACCTAATCTACATGTATATTAAAAGTTCAACCATGAACTAAATAGCTTATTATTTAACTATTCACTGAAAGTTTCTTAAATTGTTCTCTGAATTAATGTAAGGATCATTATGGTAAAATTTCAGAAATTGCATGAAATGGCCATTTCGTTAAAATAGAAATATTTTGCAGTCCATTAAATATTTCATATGTAGTATTTTGTTCTACATTATCACTATATAGAATGTCAATGTATGATAGAAAATGATTCAGAAAATGCATAAGTACTGTATACTGCAGAAATTGCTGCATCATGTTTTGCACTTGGAAGATAAGCCTAATTTAATTAAGCCCAAAGAAAAAGTTTTAAACTAGCTATTTAAAATATTCATTTTTAGCAACTAAAAGTAATTTATCATAACCCGTCTATTTATTTTAAAATTTCTCTCCATTTTGCCAGTAAAATGTGATGGCAATGTTGTTAGACGGTTGTTTAAAATCTTAAGCACAGTGTTTCTTAATTTGCCAGCAGTTAAAATTTCCATAATAAAATTGAAGTTTTGCAATCTGAACAGCATAGACAATAGTTAAGTCATAATTGTATTTATTTTTTATTCCAAAAATTTTTCTTTTTGCTATTTTTTTAATTGCATATGGCATTTACAAACTGAAAATGAAAGGAATTAAAATTATTTGATTTGAAATATATTGGTTAATTTCTCTATCCTAAAATGTGATGATTCAGTTCAATAAATCAGTAAGAGAGTTAGTACTGGAGGACAGCCATTTCTAAGATAGTGATCTGTTTGCTTTTTGTTTCATTTAAAAAAAAAATAAGATAATGTGTTTGCTTTGTTGTCTCTAGACTTAAAAATTTTTTGTTTTTGGAGATAAATTTTTTTTGAGGGTTGGCTAGGTATTGATGTAAAATTGCAATTGACAAGTTCTGAATCTCCAAAAAGCTATATTTTCACCCTCTAATGGTGGAAAGAATTGAAAATTCCTAAATATTTATATTCCAAAGATGTACATAATGCTAGAAATTTCAAATTTTGGTGGTGGAATGTGAAGGTCGTGAAGTTGGAACAATGAGTTGACCCCTTCCAGGTGTGGGTAGGAAAATAAAAGTTTTTTGTTTTAAGAATAATTGTTTATTTTTAGAGATAAATGAAAAGTTTTTTTAGGGTTGGATGAAACATGATTCACACTTTCTTAATCTTCCGAAAGCAAAAATTGCACCCTCTAATGGTGAAAAAATTTGGAAGTTTTGAATGAATATTACAAACGATGTATTTATATTAGAAATTTGAAATTTTGATGGTGTAATATGAAGGTTGTGAAATATCTATTGACAACAGTTGACCCTCTACACCAAGGTGGGTGGAAAATTCAACTGTTTTAAGAGATAATTGGTCAAGTTTTTATTTGAATTGGTACTAATGAAATACAATTCACATTTTTTAAACTTTAGTTTTAATTTATATCGTTAGAGGTCGCTAAATATGGAAATTACAAACTTTTAACAAATGTTGCAAATTATCTGTTTATGGTAAATATTTGAAAATTCGGTGGGAAAGTGTCAAGAGATAGTCCACTAATAGCAACAATCTGCCTCGTTTCCTAAGAGGGGTGTGAGAAAAGCAACTTTTTAAATTGAATGAATAAAAGACACTTTTTATGTTGTATAAGTAATAATAAAATATTGCTATTTGCATTTCCTCATCATCCATTAGTTTAAATTAAAACTTTTAAGGAATGAAAAAGTAGATAAACGAATTTTTTTAACAAGATTGCCAGAAGTAATGTACATTCTTCTAGTTTTTTTAATACAGATGTTTTGAAATTAATTATTGTCTAATATTACTTTCTAAAATGTTGCAATTGCCATTTAGCAAGTATTTCTACAGTATTTTAAAAACATAGAAAAGCTTTAATGATTAGAAGGTAGATCATTCAGAAAGTATATATTTCTTTATTTACATTTTACACTTTTATAATTTTAAAATTGTTTAACTGTATAATACTTTCTATTATTTATATATTTTGATTTAAAACAGTTTGTCTAAACAAATCTATAGGTGAAATCAAAAGTTTGGCATGGTGAAAGATGTTCTAATAAGGGAACTGACAAATGTTTCTAATGCTTTGAAAATGGATTTATTTAATATGTTTATACTCATATAAATGGATCACTTTCTGAAGGCTGCTATTTTCACTATCATTTGACATTTTAGAGCATTGGTCCACAACTAATTAGCTAGGCACACTGATATGGTGTAAAATGGTGCTAAGTGTACCCTCAAATTTTGAAAGATTTCATTTAAAACAAATTTAAATTTTTTAATATACAACATATTTCTATATAAATATTTTCTATTATAGAAGCAAACATTCAACATCGGTAACCTCAGAACAGGTGCAAGTATCTCTTGGTTTGGTGCATATACTTTCTAGTTGCTATAGGGTTGTTTTTTTTTGTGAGTAAAAATAAAACCATGTTATAAATAGGCATTTGTTGTTATTTATTCTGTTTGACAGTTGAAAATAAGTGTTGAAAAATGTATAAATTGACACAATTATATATTTGAATCTGTGGATGTGCCATTAAACTGGAATGAGTGCTGCAATGTACCATGGGCTGATAAACGTTGTGGAGCATTTAGCATTAAGGCTTTACATGAGTATATCAGCAATCTGAATTTTCAGCATATCTCAAACTCATGGAACTCGATAATTTCTGTAAAGAAAGCTTTATAACGAAAGGGAGATCGTTGTTAATTACAGGATTTCAGTTGGATCTTGATGAAAGTCTGTAAAAATATATGAAATATTTGTATTTCAAAGTTACCAAATTTGTGTACCACTGTTTGTGTCACTTTACATGATAGAATATCATATATGCATGAGTTTGAAAGGCTCTCCAGTATGCAAGTATATGATATAAACTTGAATAGGAATTGACATACTCTTAACATTTGATAACAGATAAATTTCAGTGAGAAAAATATTTGGCTCACATTGATAATATATGTAGAGGAAGCTATATATCGAGTGGGGATCATTGTAAGGGATGTCACTACTGTTAGTGTCACTTTGCATGGCGCAAAGTTTCATCCATATAAAAATGTTTGTATTTGCAAGTACATATAATAAACATAGGAATAGATATTCTAACTGTTAATAACACAACATATTGTGTGAAAAAAATTCACACATATTAAAATAGGCCTAAATGTTTGAGAGAAAACTTGTGCTTTGGAGGAATTGACTAGCAGTGAAACATTCTGCATTCCTTATGAGCAGTTTGTACCGATATTTATTTTTAATTTCAGATTATATCAATTTAAGATGGGTTTGACTTTCTACAGGAAGTATCTATCACCTCTGTGCCTTTATCAAGTTATGCACCTGATGTACCTATGCACATTTAACAAAAACGTCTTCACTACGAAATTAGTTTGCAAAATCACAAATGAATGCAAATGACAACGGCTAATGTGTTAATTCTAACTTAGCACTCATGAATTTCTTTGTGTTAATACAATTATATTCATTCTAAAATGAGTTACTCAGTATTTAATGGTGCTAATAATCTAGCATGTTGAATATGTTCCATGATTTATGTACCAATAATAAAAATTTAAAGTTATTCTTTTTTGTTTAAGAACCTGGTTGTTTTTATTGCCTAATTTCAAAATTCGATGGATAATGAAGCCTAGAAAAATTTAACAGCTTAATGCTCATAAAGTTTTAGAAGCAGCTGTAATGTAGCTGATTTTTTACAAATGCTTTTAAAGATTCGTATATAGCATCATTGATATTTTTATTGTTGGATCATTAAATCTTGCAATTTTATTAGAATATGATTTGGGTTTACAGCATTTGATTTTTAACTATGCTAATGTGTCCACCAAATATATATTATAAAATATTGTATAAATCTATAATTTGTAATTTATTATTTGACTGTAGATGAATTAAAAACTAATTGTTAAAGATTTTGCTGCACAAGCACAATTTTTTACGATTTGTAATATTTTTATCTAGTACTTCATGCTTAAAAAGCTGGCATTTTTTCAAGCCTGAATATATAGTATACAAAAACGTAAAGAATGGTAGTTCTTCAACTAATGTTAAAGCATTTTTGTAATTTTTTTGCGAAGTAAACATTTTTTTGTCACGTTTGGTGGTCATCTGGTCTATTGCTAATGGATTCCATTCTCCCTCAACCATGGAACTCGATAATTTCCTTTAGAGAAATTATCTAGGTCCGTGACTTTGAGAAATGTTGTGCTGGACAATATTACATATGGGAGGTTATTTATGTAGAACCTATATTTTCACTCTTTCGAAAGATAAAAAGGCAATTTGACAAATATTTTGTGGAAAAAATTTCACCTACACACGGGACTTGAACCCGCATCTCTCCAGAAACCTGTCAGAGTATTCTATCATTGAATTACTGCTAGTTCATTTTTTTTTCTACTAATTTAAGACAACTCCTCACCGATGATTTCAGCGCTTACCATTGGCGCCATCTATGATCTCGGGTGGCAATTATTTTTGTATTGCACTGAGTAAGATGGAAATGAGTAATTTGTCTCTTCACACTATTTAGCATTATTAATGATTTCAACATAGATGACGATCACAGTGTTACCTGTTGACTTTTTAACGTCATTATATCAATAAATATTTTGTCGATAAAATTTCGCCGACATACGGGACTTGTACCCGCATCTCTCCAGGAACAGGTCAGAGTATTCTACCATTGAAGTAATTCCATATCATTTTTTTCCACTAATTTTAATACTTTAAATTCTTCACCGATGATTTCGGCCCCTACCATGGAAATAAATAATATCTTCACACTATTTAGCGTTATTAATGATTTAATCATAGATGACAATTACAGCGTTACCTGTTGACTTTTTGACGTCAATATATCAATAAATATTTTGTGGCAAAAAGACTTTATCAATCATTTCCATCTTAGCGCAATATAAAATAAAATAGTTCCCACCCGAGATCATGGTAAGCGCCGAAATCATCGATGAAGAGTTTAAAGTCTTAAAATTTGGTGAAAAAAGATGACCTGGCATTAGTTCAATGGTAGAATACTCTGGCATGTTTGTGGAGAGATGCGGGTTCAAGTCCCGTATGTCGGTGAAATATTTTCCACGAAATATTTATAAATTGACGATAAAAAAAGTCAACTTTAGGACAGTACTGTACTTGTTCATTGCTAGTAGCTCATTGGTCACCTCATTTTCTAGTACATATTCAATGGGAAAAGATATTTGGCTCACATTGATAATATATGTAGAGGAAGGTTTGATTACTTATATATACTTGATTATAACCACTATATGTTGAAGTTGCGTTATAGCTGAAGTTTCAAGTATTCTCCAGATGTGTGTACATTGGAATTCAAAGCTCAACATTTACCGTATATCAAAAAAAAAAAACTTGCCAGTACTCTCGTAAAGAATGGAGCTGCAAGTCACCCTCAAAGAGTTTTTTGTGCTATTGTAGATTACTACTTACCCTGCAGTAGTCGCGTGTTTTTCTTTTTCTAACAGGTTTGATCGCGTTGGGGATCAATGTCACCCATTTATTAAATCAAAAATTAAGGGAAAATTTTACTCTGAGGATAATTTGGAATTTATCAATAATTTTCATGCTAAATAAAGTGCACTTACACATTAAAAATACTTATATATCAAAATAAGCTGGGTGACACCTTTCCCCGGCGCGACTAACGAAAGCCAATGAAAAGCAGAATGCGATACTTGAGAATGTATCAATCCGCACTGATTGGGACTTTCTACGACGCGAACGTACCTGTGTAAAGAAATTATAATTTCAGTGTGTACCTGACAATATTTTGAAATTAAAAACAGCATTTTCAGTATCTCACTTTCATAAACTAACAATAATTTGTGTTGGAAAAAAGTATCTATTTCCTGCATAAGACTTGGAACTATTTGTTGTAGTGTGGAGTTTTCCTTTCTAGAACTCATTTGGGTATGACATCATTTCATTGGTTGTTCCTTTTTTTATTTTCATTGTATGACATTCCATTTTTTATCCGAAATAGAGTATAGTTTTTAACAGAAATATGTACTCAAGTGCTCTTGAAATACGAACATCTAATATGTTTGACCATTTCACACCTCTACCACCATTATATAAATTCCGCTAACTAGCAGAAGTGTAATAAGCCATGTTGCCTAATATATCTGCCAGGTTGCCTAAATATTGTACGGTAGCTGTGGTGCACTAGATGATGCTAGATCCTTCATGTTGTACACCCTTTTCTGCACAAGTTATTATGTTTCCTCTGAGCATATTTCTCTCATAATGAGCTAAATGGTAAGATTGCAAGATGGTTCTTGTTCACTTCTGTTCTCTTTAAGGAAGATGACACCAATGAGGTTGGAAAAGTTGCATCCATCGGATGGTATATTATTAAATAACATTTAATTCACAATGCTTCTGTATTTATATAAAGCACCCATGTTAGCAGATTTAAATGAGCATCCTAATGACTGGTGCCACAATGCACATTTCAAAAGTTGTTTTGTACAATATCAGCCTCACATTGAACCAAGTGGCTGCCAAACATCGTCGGTGTGTTCGCTACACTGACTCCCTTGCTACAGGCCTTGATCTCGGTTAAGCATAAGCCTCGACCTGTTGTCCAAGGTCAGCCAGCAGCTCCATCTGTTAGTTGCCCAGTCACGTCAGGATCAGGGGATATCACTTGGCAGATACTCCACTGTCGATTCCGTATCTGGACTTCTGGTGTATTTCTCCATCAAGCTCCAGGCACAGTGGCAGAAATCTTGGTCTGAACAGATTGGTAAACTTTTCGAGATCAAGCCTATTGCAAACCGTGGCAGTCATGTTTTCATAGGAATCGCAAAGTGGAAGTTGTGCTTGCTGAACTCCACTTGGGTTATTCATTTATAACACATTCTTCTACGGGCAGACCTTGAACCTAAGTACGAGTTTTGTGACACACCATCAAATATATTTAAATTGCATGCCCTAATTTTAACTGTGAAAGCCGTATTTATTTTGATTCTTATGTTTTAACATCCAAGCCCCTTGCACTCGACAATTTTTAGCTGATGATCCTTTTTTACCTCTTGTTTGTGACTCATTTTGCTGGCTATTTTAATCATGTATAATTTTTATGCTTTGATTTTTGGTATTTTCCCCTTGTTTAAGATTTTTTACATCGGTCCTATACACCCATTGTTACTTATTGTCCTTTTCTTGGTTCTTTTTAATGTGATTTTATACATATTGTATACCTTTTTGTAGTGTCCTTTACAATTTTGTTCCTTTGCTCTTCTTTATGTGTTGATATTAAATTTAGTTGTGTTTTTCATATATTTTATCGCTTTATTTCATCTTGTTTCGCGCAACATAGCGTTTTTGCTCTTGCGCCATAAAATTCCAAACAACCAATCAAAAGTTGCAAGATTTATTTAGCGTTATCGAATTAATGCACGTAGTTCACAGCTAATTCTAGGCGTTAACCTGACAAGGAGACTATATATTTCCTTTCTCTAGTAAAATAAATACAAATAACCATCCATAATGCCCAACTAGCTAAGCGAGATTCAGCAGAAGCATTGAATGTCATCTGTTGTTATGCACCTACAGAGGACTCTGATGAGAATGAAGAGGATACGTTTTACAGCCCCAGCTTCAGAATATTTTAAATTCTGTGTAGAAAGGAGATATTTCTCTTGTGTTAGGTGACTTCAGTGCTAAAGTTGGTACTGACACTGACCTTTGGGCATGAGTTTTAGATCCCTTTGGCATTGGTAGTTCCAATGGCAATGGGGAACGTCTCCTACAGGTAAGTAAACTTAATGGTTTACGAATAACAAACACATACTACAAACATCGGGACATTTATAAATATAAATGGGTTTCACCTGATGGGTTGCACAGGAATATAGTAGGTTATATTTTAATTAACAGGAAATGGGCTAGTTCGGTTAGGAATACCAGATCATACAGGGGAGCCGAAATTGGGTCTGACCATTACCTGGTCAAAAGTGTCTTTCAGCTGAAGCTTAAGAAATGTTGTGCTAAGGTTAAGAAAATTACCTTCAACACTGAAGGTCTGAAAGATCCAGATATAACCGAAGCATACCATGATAGGCTGCTTAGTCATTATGACAATTGTGGTTTGCTTACTGCTGAAGTTGAGAAAGAATGGGATCAGTTTAAACAGGCTTTTCTTGAAACCAACAGTACTCTTTTGGGTAAAAGGGAACAGAGGAAACAAAATTATTTGAGTGATAAGGCTATTGAACTTATTTCTGAAAGAAGGAAGTGCAGGATTAATATGAATCAACACCCTACTAGTCCTAACGAAGGCATTGCAACGAGCTTAATAAACGTGTAAAGGTTCAGTTAATAGTTGATAAGAATCTAGCTTCATAGCTTGGCTGACAATGCTGAGGAAGCGGTGAGGTATGGTAGCGAAACATAGACCCTTTGTAAGCAGGATAACAAGAAACTTGATGCCTTTGATTCTAGATGCTTACGCAGTATCTTGGGCGTTAGGTGGTTTGACTTTGTAAGTAATGATGAGGTTAGAAGAAGGAGTTATCAACCTCTTTAGCAGCATATTGTGCAGAGAGAGACCGTTGGTTTCGCCATATTGCCCGTATGCATAACTGTAGATTGGCAAAGAGAATTATGAACAGTGTACCTAAGGATATCAGAAAAAGGGAGACCTAAGATGCAATGGGCAGACAATGTCAAACAGGACCTTGCTAGAATTGGCCTAGAGTGGCCAAATGCTGTAGCTCAAAAGAGACACGTCTGGAGAGGAAAATTACACAGTCTGGTTGGACCTCCATATCCCATGGCTGCCTAAGGATTATGCATATAAGTATGTATGCAATAATTTGGTCCTTCCTGAAGTTAGCTATGGTGGCAAAATATGGACCCTTTGTAGACAAGATAATAGGAAACTTGATGCTTTTTATTCTAGATGTTTATGCAGTATCTTGGGTATTAGGTGGTTTCACCTTATAAGTAATGTTTAGATGAGGGAGTCGGTAACTTCCTTCATCTAAACATTCATCCTTCCAAATCGATTAACAGGGTGTCTGCAGAACTGGAACCCCTCCCATAGTGTAGTAGAGGGCTATCACGTGGATTGCTTTCACTAAGAGAATCGTTGAGGCTAAAATTTTTTGTAATGAAATTCGACAATTGTGAGCTGTTAAGACGAGATCACCTGCCCGATCGCCATTTCTATACGGGAAGACCTGTCTGCTTGACGCTAGAGGGTGGAAATAATCATACCCGAAGTTTAAAAAACTGCAATTTTTTACGCGTTAAACAGGATATCAAAGAAATGTTAGGGTTCCAAAACTAGTCTTAACTATTAGAACTATTCAACCGGAATTTCTTTTAAAAGAATTTCGGTCTCCCTGCTCTGACATCAAAACTCCTATCCAATGACAATCGAGAAACTCTCCCTCGCGTAGTGGCAACACCCTATCTTCATTCACCTTGTGTCTATTTAATGGTGACAGAAACGTTCATAGGACAACTGCACTACCTTGATGGGAGACCTCCAGCTGTTCAGTAGATCTCTGAGCCCTTGGCGTGACTTGGTCATTTAGCCCATTGTGTACACAAAAGTGACTCTCATAGGTAAAACAAGCAAAAAATAAAAATCCCTCTCCTCAATATATCCCAGCACTTCAAAGAGTTTAGAAGTTACGGAAAAGACTGCTGCCATTTTGTATAAAAGATTATGAGGTAAACCTATTTAACTCATAACTGTTATGTTAAAGACCTAAATGTGCGGAATAAGCTGTTCACGAATGTAATTCAATCTTTGAACAACAATGCAAACTTACATTGTTGTTCGAAGATAAAACTGAAACCTGAAAACGAACAAGAATACAACAGCAAAAAAAGCAAAGCCCATATACACAAAATTTTCATTGGCTTTTATATAATTTTTTTATCTACACCAATTAATAAACATTTTTTGATATGGACAAATCATTTATTTCTAATTGATTGGATAAACAAACCAATAATCGTGGCAATGTTAACATTCAACTGTTAGCAAAAAGCACAAAAAGAAAAATGAGTCACATAAAAATGGTACATGAAATTACATAAATCAATAATTTTCATGGCCTAAACTGGTGTTAACTAATTGTTTGATATTTCAGAAATGTAAAGCACCTGTGTCTTTGACACGGAAACCTAGTAGTTTACCACTAAATGGGTATCAATCTCTAACAATGCCTATATTTTGCTTTTTTTTTAATGTATTTAAATAGCAAAATTAGTTTTAAAATGCACCTAAAAAGAGCAACAACCCGTAGCAGAGGTGCCACTATACTAATGAAGTCAATGGTGTTTACGTATTTAAGTCAGGGCTGGAGTTCAGTACATTTCTAGAGAACGAATGCTTCAGTTTGATGAGTACCAGGATTTCTTGATTTCAGCAAGAATACATCGATGCATAAATACAAAAAAATTAGGAAATTCTTAGTTATTCGTTTTTAAGTCATTCTTTGAGCTTTCCGAATTTTCAAATTAAACACCTTATAACTCAATCGAAAGAATAGAAGGAGTGGAATTTCTTAAGTTACACCCATCGTTATGATTAAGGTAATTTTAATAAAAATGTTCATAATTGATTTTACCTCATTGACTTAACGTTGTAAGCAGAAGCCAGGTTTGGCTTAGTTTTCTTTAATTTGATATTTTATCTAGAGCAGTGGTTCTCACGCTTTTATGCTTCACGTACCCCCTGGAAATGTGTATGTAACTGATGTACCCCTTGTGTAGATAGATAAAACTATAATTATAGTATAACAATGGGAATAAAATAAAACACTGGCTTTGTTACTAGATCTAGCGACTTTTGAGCTCTTGCGGAGTATCCCCAAAAATTTTTCCGCGTACCCTACTTCGAGAACCCCTGATCCAGATTATAAAAATTTTTGACTCTATATGTGTTATATTATTTGGATATGAATGTCATTCCTTTGCAGCTTGGTATCTCGGAAACTATTAGTGTTAGAGCAATGTTTTTTGGATCAATAGTTGCAGCTTTGCGTAGATTGGACAACTGTTTTAAGATTTTCAATGAAGTTCATACGTTGGAGTCGAAGATTTTGTTTTTATCCAGAAACATTCAGCCTCAACAGTTTCTTCCTGGCAACGCTTTGAACAGTGCATATTGAGTAGTGTTTGAAAATTTCCAATAGAAGCACGTCACCTCATTGACTGTTCAAAGTTGGCCTGTAACGGATTTTGTATAAATATTTTTATTTTAACATTTTCCCAAATTTTAATCTCGCAAGTCCGAAAATTCAAACAGGTATTTGCTCTGTGTCACCCAGTGTTATGAAAAAAAGAGAAATATTCAAGTAATTTCCTATATATTATTTGATTTAGAAACTCAAAGTATTTCTCTTCTAATATTTATTGTTTATCATTTGGAATTTTAATGCTTTTCAACTTCCTACATAGTTGACCGCTCGGTCCGAAATTTCTCATACGGGAATATTCTCCTTTGTGATCCTGTTATATTAAAATTTCAAGTATCTACCTAGGATGAAACCGGAGTTCGAGTTAACCATCTTTTTTTTTTTATTTCATTAATAGGGGCGTGCGTGGCTCAGTCGGTAGCGCACCAGACTCGAGTCTGTAATTCCCAGATGGAGCAGCGTTGAGATTCATTTCCGTAAAACTTTCCTCCGTGCCCTCAGTCAGTAGGGGACAACGATGGGCTGGAAAATGCAGCCGTCCGTCGAATGGGACGTTAAGCCATGGCACCATGTGTGGGAGAGCTATACCCTTGCACGTTAAAGAACACACTGGATGGCCTTGACGGGAGACTGCCATATGTCCAGTAGGTCCCCTCCTCTAAACTTCTCGGAGTCCTTGTGACCTGGTCATTTAGCCCATTTTATGTGAAAAGAAAGTGCCGCTCAGAAGTAAAACGACCCAACTTCATTAATAGGGAGGTTGTGAGGGTGTTAGTTCTTATGGGAGGAAGAAGGGATTCAAGGATCATGAAATTTTAACAGTATATTTCATTACATTAAAAATTCAGTCCCGACCTACAACAGAATCTGATTTGGAAGCAGTAACCGCTTTTTCCAAAAAAAAATTTTTTTTTTCAATTCATCATTTCGAATGGCGAATTTCAATGGCTAATGATGCTTTATAGTTAGAAATAGTTCTAGTTCGCTATTTGTATAACCTAAAAAGTTTGCTTTAATTAAGAAAACTTTTAATTCTTCGTTGGTTGGAAGAGCATATGAAATAATTCAAGAGTAATATAATGTCCGAGTTCAAAGAAATAACGCTATGGTGAATAGCAATTGAATTGCCTGTGGAAATCTTGAGTTAGGACTGTGAGAAATTTTGTATGACACTTTGAATAACGCAAAAACTTCCTAAGATGACTTTTTTTTTACAAGAACAATGGTTATCATTGAAACTTTGAATTTCTTTAACTAGAATCCCGGCGATCAATGCTTTTAAATTATATTAGAATTTAGATGGGATATGAATTTTTTTAATGCATCAAAGTGATTAGGGATTTTACGATCAACGAACATGGCTGAAATTTTCAATTGTTATTTAATCACAAAATGATAAAGTTAAAAGACGTGTAAAGGTAACTGTATTTGAATTTCGATGATAGTTTGTATTTTTCGAGGCTTAGGTTAAGTACCATTCTATCTATTAAAATAACCTTAGAAATGTAGTAATGAATAATTTTCTAGGGGTGTATTTACAACTGCCTTCACAGATAAAAATGCTCCTCAATATTGTAAACCACAGCGGAATGACATAAAATACTGGGAATATTTTTTGTTCATGTGTGTGTCTTCAAATTTATTTGAAATATCTAAAAACTGGTCGAGATGTTTTACCAAATCTTCGTATAGTGGTTAGTTGATATGAGCTTTAGCATTAGAATTATTACAGTCGAATTACAGGTACACTTCAAAATACAAGCAGATATAATTACTATCCAAAACGAAATGTTTCACGTCCAATGAATATATGTTTATATACTGTATGTACATCATTGCCATAGGTCATCTTTCACCGGGTGCAAGAATTATGGAATATACTTCTATTACATTTAGCTGTGGGAAACAATATTGAATTCCAGATTACAATATTTTTCTTGTTTTACTTTACAGGAAATACTTTTTAAAAATTAAATTTGGCAATGCTTATGCACTGTAGCCCCAGCCCTGATTTCAGCAATTATGCTGAGTTTGCTGAAAGCGTTAAACTTGTTCTCATGTTCTCATTCAACCACATACAAATTATGGCCATTCGTGCATTTAAATACAGATGCATAAATTAATAGCTTAGTAAATATAGATTAAAAAAGAACAACAAAGTATCCATATCGACATTTTCAATAATATTAACTTTTCATTACGGGTTGCATTTACCTATGAATTCCAATCACTTTCGACTTCAAAGTCACAGCTGACGGTTAAGGTTTGAACTACATGATTAACTTAAACCGATTTAGTAGATATGTCCTTATGATATCGTTTTATCTGAAAATACTCACCATGATTGTATTTACCATTAAAGTACAAGACATTGTTAAATTGCGGTAACTATAATGTTCATATTGTAATATTTCGATATGTGATCGTTATTATAATGATATTTGAAAAATTTGCTAGCAGATATGTTCCTTTTTGCGATATGTGATCTCGTACTGATATTTTGAAACAACAAAATACTGTGAAATTGAATTGAGAGATATGTTCTTATACATATTCTGATATGTTACAGGACTACAATACATATTAATTAGCATAATATGTAAATAAATTGGCACACCATTAATTTTATCTTTACGACTCGAGTTAAATTGCATTTTTGAATACGATTTGTATATTCTAGTAATAAATTCAATTACCCATAAAATCGTGAACATTATTGGGATGGAAAGCCATATATTGAAAATATCTCTGTATTGCGTTTAGAGTAGACTCATCCACAAAAAATATTGCTTACATTTAAAACATTTACCTGTTTTTTTAAATCTTAGTTACATAAATGTTTTTTTTTTTAATTCTGATCTAGTGAAATTATAAAATCTTTAACACAGGTAATTTTGAAAACTTTTCATGTTTAATGCAACTTTTCATTTAAACGATATTAGAAAAAAATGGTGTAAAATCACTACAGCAGCTGACAAACCTTTTTAACTCCTTTATTCCAATGTCCTGTGCCTTAAAATATTTGACGGAAATTAACAGTAAAACTAGTGGGTCATGAGTCAGCAACATTTACTTTATGAATGCAAGTACTAAATTTTATCTAATATTTTGGGTCATGGTTGGAATAGAGGGGGAGTGGTATTTGGCCATATTAGACATATATATTATACATAAACAAATTTTTAGGAAAAAAGTTGTAAAGACCACTGAAACAAAGGTAAAATTTTTTACACTGAATGCCATTTCAATTCAGTTTTTCTCCCACCCCCCTTAATTTTTTTCTTCATACGGAACCGTTTTGAATCACTCTATTTGTAGTGCAGAGTACAACTGAAAATTACTTATAAATGTGTAAAGCAAAAATAAATATTGCAATAACTACAGTTTTTTAAAAAATATTCTTTAGTAAATCTGACTCGTTGTCGTCACTTTGGTTTTAAAATTTGGATCTAGTTCATCTTCAAATTTCTGACATATTTACTTAGAAAAACTATGTACAGGTTGTCCTCCATTATACACGAGGGAACATTCCTAGGTTTCCTTAAGCGAGAATGTCTGTAAGCTGAGACCATTAACTGATAGGAATACATGGACTAAGAGAGTTACATTTGGAAGATTCAGACATCGAGCGTACTATAATATCATAAATACACGCAAATTAGGTCTCTAATTGCCTTATTTTTAAAAACAAACGTTATATTTTAAAAGCTACTAATGTCATTTAAGTTGCAACTGCTGTGGTTTCTCTGCTGCTAGATTGTTATTTGATTACTACAAATTTATTACTTCGATGATATTCAAAAAGAAGCAAAGTGGTTGGGATAAAATGGGAATTCACTGCTTGTAATGCGAATACACTAACGTAAAAGATGGGGGCAAGAATAAAATGGAGTGCCACCTCCAAGATAAGCGAAAGTCAGTTTGCGCAGATCGTGTTAGGGTGCTGTTCTTAAAGTTGTTATTAGACAAGGATTCCAGGGTATGTAATAGCATAGCAGGGAAATCGAAAATTTGAGGAATGATAGATGCAATTGCATTTGTTCCCCTGTATACGGATCTAAGGGACCTGGGTTCGAGCCCCGGGTAAGGCATGGATGTATGTGTCGTTTTTCTGCTGAGGGCCTGCCATCCTCTCAGATCTTTTACTTTGGCATATAAACTGGCAGGCTCCTGTCAGACCTCTGTGGCAAGCAGCTGCTTGAGGGGGTATTTATTATAGCCGTCCCATGGCCGAGTGGTTAGCACGCTTGGCTACTGATCTAAGGGACCTGGGTTCGAGCCCCGGGTAAGGCATGGTTGTGTGTGTCGTTTTTCTGCTGAGGTCCTGCCATCCTCTCAGATCTTCTACTCTGGAATATAAACTGACAGACCTCTGTGGCAAGTAGCTGCTTGAGGGGGTATTTATTTATTTTATTATTAGTTTTACCCTTCTAGAAATGTACGATACTGTATACACGTTTTTAGCTTTGTTTTTTAAAAGAAAAATTAGGTAATATTTCAATTTCCTTTGTGTATCTGCTTTTAGACATCCAACTTTTTGTTGTTCAGAAATAATTAAAAATTCTATTTTGCTGGATAGGTATAGATGAAATATAATGATTCGATTAGCGTTATCCTAATCTTTCAGTAACTTTAACAGCGCCCTCTAACGGTGAAAAGTTTTAAAGAATACAGAAGTGAATTAAATCGCCTTTTTTGTGATAATTAAAGGTTTAGTTCTACTAGTTTTAGAAATTGTTATTTTTATTTATAATTGTATGGGATTTGAATAAAATATTTTTTTATTGCGCTATATATTTTTTGCATTAAGCGAACTACATCATAAGATTTACTGAAAGACAGATTTTAAAGTATTAAAAATTAATTGACTGATTAACTCAAATGCTTGAGCAGCTAGCATGTAATCAATGAGTTCCATCTGACTCAAAAACATAAAAAGAATTCTTTGAAACTTTGACATATCTTTTGCACACACACACAGAGAGAAAATAATAATAAAAATCTTATTGAATACCAATATTTTTCAATTTTGTAATATTGAATTCTAAGATATGTAATTCTGATATGCTCTATATAACGAAATTTTTAGCTTTTAGTAACTTGCAATGCAGGTGAAAAAAGGTATCTAAACTTTGTTTGAGAAAAAAGTAAAGCAAGATTATTCATTTTCCACGCTACACTATACTAGTACCCATCTGTTATAATTCAGAGGAGTAAAAGGTAGTTTATATGCCATATATTATCATTAGCAAAGGTCACAAAATAGTCAGACAAGAGTATAAACATTTCATTTTGAAGACAAAATTTGATAAATGGAAATATACATATATGACATTGTTGTGATATGCCTATTTTATTAATTCTATTTCAAGTGGAAGACATAGAAACTTCTTTCCAAGTAGAAGTTGTTATACAGATAAATATTTCAGCTATAATAATTGGTTACTCAATTTATTTTTGCTTAGCAGAAACGTACTGATATGTTTGTTGTTCTAATATTAAATATTTGCATCGAAATAATTAGCTTTTACATAAGGAAACATGGTTCACAACTGAGTTTTCCCAAAACAGATAAATAAAAAAAAATTAAAATATAAATTTGGTGCTTTTTTAGCTAACAACTTTTTTTACGGTAATAATATTTTTTTAAACTTTATGATGTAGAAATAAAATCAATTCAATTTAAAATTATTCTCTTAGTTATTTTAAGGCTTTCAGAAGATTTTTTAATAGATGTGTAAATTCAATCTATGGCTAAATGTGTCACTGTGGGCATCAAACTGTAACTAATGATGGCCCTGGTTCATATACTTTTAAAACCGTGTTTTATGTATACTAATAACAAAGATTCACTTACTTACAGAGCCAGCACTACGAGTATATTATTAACTTACATGTTCATTCCTAAATACGTATAACTATCAAAGGATTACTTTTTCAATTAGTTTAAAGTATTATTTCCAGTTTATTAAATGACTCGAATATTGAAATTATTTCTCTTAAGTTTTATATATAATGCGACACTTCAGACCTATATAAAAATTGAAACACTCTTAGACTTATTAAAACTTAAACATTGTTTATACTATAAAACACTTAAATACTATTTAGACTTATTAAAACTTAATCTCTTTAAAATTATTAACTCTTAAACACGTTTTAGATTTATTGAAACGTAAATACTTTTTGGACTTATTTAAATTTTAAAAGTAAATTAAAATACTTTTAGACTTATATACAAGGCCGGATCTAAAGGTGTGATGGAGGACCATGTCCTCACCCAAGAATATTAATAAGGTTACGGGGCGATTTTCTAGAAAAGTTTCTAAAGACCACTAAAACGGACAAAATATAACCGGAGCGGCATTTGTTTGGGTCTTTACAGCTCAAACTAGTCACGCCCCCCCCCCCCCCCCCCCCCTCTCTTCTTTAATTTTATTCTAGATCCGGGCCTGTAACTAAATAAAGCTGTTTATGGGATTTAGATATTCAATCGATAGTTAGTTTGCTAAATTAGTTTTGTGTGATCTCATTACTAGGAACCGGTGTCACCATTATGATTGATCAGATTTTGCTGTCGACATGATGGTAAACTCCGATCAAGCTTCTTGACAACAACAGTAACTAATTAATTTAACTAAGGCTAATATATTACTATTAAATTAACTAATTTAACTAAGGATAATATATTACTATCTATATTTTAGCGTGCTTGCAAGTTCTAAAAACTGGTTTTTTTTTTATCACTAGAAGGGTTACAACTGATATTGATTAAATACTTATGTTATCCTATCGAACACAACAGTTTTTTCTTAAATACGTTATGAAGAAGATTTAACATTTTTAAATAAGGGTTACTTACATTAGATTAAAAATTATTTCCTTTGGTAAATTTATTTCGTTACAGAATTTTTTTTTGCAAATTTGTATGCTTTTACTTGTAACTGAAAAGTACAGTTTCAGAAATTCTAAAAATTTAATCACTTCTTATGCCAATATTGTCTTTCAAGTTCGTTTTAGTTTATGATTCAGTTTTGAGCAAAGGTATTTAACAGGCACCTTAGAACAGTTTCTAATGAAGAAAATTATGACTTTCTATTAACTAAGTAACTAGCTGCTGTTGGTATACTAAAGTTCTAAAAAAGAGTATTAGAAACTCTTTACTATTAGTATCTATAATATTTCAGTACTAGCACCTTAAAAATCCACCATATATCCGACAGCTATCATTCAAGCAATAAAGTGCTGGATTTCCGATGTAAATTAACTGGGAAGAAATATAAAAAAAATACTCTCTGCAGTTTAGGAATCACAGGAAATTTTCTCTAAAAATGGAACTCATGAACGGTTAGCTGAAAAAACTAAGTTTTGTCGGGTACAAACAGGTAAACACATTTACTAAGAAGTGTAAAAGTGTGTTATGATGAAGTTGTAGATTTCGTATATTATTGGATTACTAAGCAACTTTGTGTGTTAATAGGGTATCACGAGTATATACTGCTTTATCCATAAGATTTATTGTCTATATTATATATATATCTAGATCCGGGTATATATGTATATCGATATGTATTATATTGTGCTATACAGAGATTTAGGGTGCAATGACTCTATTTTGGTAGATGTTTATGGTCCTTGAAAAAATATTGCTCAACCTATCTTTCAGTAACATTATTATTTAATTTTGCTTATGTTGTATATCAGTAATTAGATACAGTGGACCCCCGATATAACGCGCATGTCGGGCGGGAAACAACACCCGCGTTATAAGATGAACCGCGTTATACCGAGCGGCGCGGTGGCGACACAATAAATTTCACACTGTAAGCTTTTCTTTTACTCATCATGCATACAATAATTAAACACTATTCAAAATACATGCAGGAACTCAATACATACACAATTACTCAATACGCAGTAACAATAAAATGCGATACTCACTAACGCCGCACGGACCTGTATAAACATGTTTGAACTTATCGTGAACATCGCCCGCGCTATAACCGAGTGCGCGGTATAGCGAGCAGCGCTATAACGAAGGTCCACTGTACTTTGCTCAAAAGAGTGCGATTCATTTTTTCTGTGTGCTCTCAGAGGAATTGGTACCAGATTTGGAAATAAACTTTAATTATAATATCTGCTAAATGGGTAAAAAAATATATTTAGAACATCACTCAGGCAACATGTTGTGTTTAAATGCGTTATCTTTAATTTGTTACAGTAATTTTTTGTTCAAATGCATTAGAAAGGATAAGAAGAGCTGTCTCAGTTGATAATGAATGCACTGGGATCGTCATCTAATGTTTCTAAGTTCGAGTTCCGTTGCATCTGCATTGAAAACATGGACTTCGAAAGGAAAGAAAAAAAGAAGGACTACTTTATGAAAGTAGTGGCATTGTCAACTGAAAGCTATCCATGTGCAAGATAACCGCATTAAAATCTCTGACATTAAAGAACGTCCAGGGTGGTTTTGACTGGAGGCTTCTATTTGGCTCGTTTGACTATCCATTTAGTCCTCTTTACCAAATTCTGAACCTTAGAGGTCTTTGTGACCTGGTCTTTTAGCACAATATGTGAAAAGAAGTGCCATTCACAGGTAAAGCAATCCAAGTCAAGTTAAAAGCATATGGATAATACAAAACGTTTTTGTGTTATCCATATGTATTGTATGTCTTTGTAATCTTTAGTATAATACTGACTACTCAATTTTTATGCTTAATAATTCTAGATATCGGTTGTATTTTAAAACAGAACTTATCTGAATAAAATAAAGATCAAGGTCAATTAAAGATCAGTGTTGGGAATATGTTCTGTTACCTACAAACCTTACTAGCTTTGCAACTCATTTCTATCGTTATTTTATCTACCCTACTTTAATAGCATGATATGCATCATCATATTTAATCGGATAGATGCAACCGGGTTCTCCAGTATGTACGAAGCTGGAGTTCGTTTTTGGATCCTTTTTTATCATTTTGGGATATTTTTCTTTAGGCAAAAGTTTGAACAATTCTATTCCAGTTTCTCTATTAGATGCAATAATTGGGTCGGCCTGAAGATCACATAATTCCATTTGATATTTAGGATTCTTCGGTGCTAATATCAATATTTAATGGATTACTGAATAAATTTAAACTTTGCTTAAGATGATCATATTGAGAAAATCTTCTATTAAAATCTTCAGGATATCTAATTTTGGAACAAATTTTTCAGAATTAACTGTTTCACTAAGTTGCTTCATTTCTTCGTAGGACTCTTCACAAGTATCAAAATGAATTAAATTGTTTTCCTGCAAATTTGACTTCAACAATTGTAGTTTGTTTCCAAACCCAGTAACATGATTATAAAGACAGCACACGTTTGATCTTTTCCATGTAAGGATTTATTCAAGACATTTAAATAATCTGTAATGTCTGTTAGGAAAACAAGTGAACATCGAAAATTTTCATCAACAAAACTTGCTATTAAATCTTTATCGGTGTCAATTTCTGTGAGAAAAAGATTAATTTCTCTTCGAAGTGTAAAAAATCTCTTGAGGCATTTTCCGGCACTTAACCAGCGAATATTAATATGTAAAAGCAGATCGCCATAATCAGCATGAAGTTCGTCCAAAAATGCCTTAAATTTTCTGTGTGTAAGAGAACGATTTCCTCCACGAATTAAATTGGAAATTTTGACAACCTTTTCCATTACGTCGTTTAGTCTCAGCGAAATGCCACACAATGTCTCCTGGTGCAAAATACAATGCAGCATTCAACAATGCATGTCATAGGCATGCGCAGTGAAAGCGATTTGTGCTGTCATTAGATGCTTCTTAGTACTGCAGCTGCATAAAAACATTTGTTTATTTGACGCCGCACTTAAAAGGTTTCAGAAGTTTGCCGATCGGCTTAAGAATGTTTTGTAAACTTTATAGAATGAGTAAGTCGAAGATTGCATATCAAGTAAAGTAATATAAGTTGAGAAAAAATTATAAGGTGGATTACAGATGTTTATTTCAAATTTCAAGTAAAAACTTGATTTTGTTCGCGGGCCACAAAAATTCTTGTGCGGACCGTATGCGACCCGCGGGCCTCTAGTTGGACAGCGCTGATGTAGATGGAAGCATATTGTGAAATATATTATGACATTGCTGTATCTTGTAATATGTGTGGTTTACCTTTTCTATAAATAGAGTTTGCACCAATTATACCTTTAAGATTATGATTTTATTTTATGCACAGGTGTAATCATAAAGTAATGTCTGTTGTTCGTTTATGGATGTTATACGGAAAAGTGGTGGGAAGAAATGCCTGTTTTAAGAAAATGCTACGCATGGCGGTAATCACTAATCACTTTCAACTTGTAGTTCTATCTTAGTAGTCACTAGAAGTATTTTCATTAATAGTCATTAGAGTCATTTGCATGAGATTCATTATAACTCGAAAAAATTGTTGATTTCAGGAATGTGCCAACAGCATCTTCAAAGTGTGGTTTACAAAATGTTATTAAAAGTGGATGGTGCTGTACGCTTAGAGAAAGAAAGTTTTTCTATTTAACAGTATGGTTAGTATGTAAAATGTAAACTGAATCGAATATTTTGAAACAGTAACGGGTGTAATTTTAGGGCAGGATCAGTATTTTGTGACAAATGATTAGGCAGTAACATCAATACAGGACTGCAAAAATAAAACCTATGATTAATTAAGATGTTTGATTTCAAACAAGATACAGAAGTTTATAGCTCTTTGAAAAAATATTAATTTGCAACCTACTGCTGCTAACTTGTAGTTTTTTATTCAAATAAAAATTATAGAGACCTAATCTATCTACTGTAAGAATAGAAAATCTATAATTAAAAACATTTGTAATGAAAAGGTAACTTTCTTACTTTGCTGTTAAAATATCCTTATATTTAAATAATTTAATTTTTATAGATATCAACTAAGATATAGTCCTCATGACTTTTTTTTATATTGATGACATATTTTTTTATTTTTTTCCATTGTGTACAATTTTATCACTAGGTTTGGGTGATTTAGTTTACGGAAATATTTTACAAATTCATGAATTGGCACACTGATGTTCTTTTAATTCAAGAACTTGTCGATAAAGAAATAGCACATAGCGTCGATCATGAAAATTTGTTTGAAGACACATTTAAAAACTAACTTCATGTAATCTATGTATTGTTTGCCATCACTTAAAGTATTTATTATTGGCAATAAACAGACTGAGAAATATAATTTTAGAATGTAAAATTTTTGTTTATATTGTAAACGAAAAAAGAATAATCTGAAATTTTCCTGACTCATTGATTTTAAACCATGTTGAAGGATATTACAATAATTCAGTTTTTCCCGCTTTGAGATGCAACTCCAAATCTAAACATATCAGTTAAAAACTGCTTGAAAAATAAAACTGTTTAGCGAAATATCCATTTTTCTACATATATGTACATCAGTTCAATTGTAACATACTTTATATTACTAAACAGTGTAAAACCATTAAATTAAATTTCATGTAACAATAATATATAAACAATTTACTCTGCAAAACTTTAAAAAGGCGGCAGGTTATGCTACCAATTTGGAGTTTCACAATGCAAATAATATATGTATTAGTTAAAAGCCTGTAAGAGTTACATATATATATATTTGAAATAACAGTAAAGCTTTATTATATATCCTTAGAGTGCAATCTTAATAAGTAGGCTTGATATGTACAATAACTATAGAAGTATATACAGTACAGTAACTGATATAGTGTTAACGATAATTCTAACCAAAACTATTGTTGAACTGTAGCTGTGCTCATATTCATCTGGAATTTGGGTCCAAATTATCACTATTGCAAATATATGTTCTAATTTTTAACTTATGTATTTCTATAAATCACTGATATATTAGAAAGAGAAATACTTAATATTTTGGAAGGCAATGAAATTTCATTAATTTTCAGTTGCAGGGACATTTTTATTTCTAGTTCCCAGAGATTTTTTTAAACTAGGATTGCCTTAAATATTTAGCACATGTCAGAACATCAGATCAAAATTACAGCAGTTTCACAGGTCATTGCAAATATCAAGTTTACTTAAAAAACAAACTCTGTAGTTACCTTCATGATATGTCTATAAGGATAGAACTGTACCATGACAGTTGTGTAAAATAATAACTAACATTTCTCTAATTTTATTTCTGATCTTTCACACATAATCGAAAATCTAACATTAGATGCTCTTCATTTTTTTTCACCAGCTTCTGATCTGTTAAATCTCTTAAAATTCCATCTCAATGGACAAGTCTTATATGGCAACAGCTAACAATGGAAAGCATTATATTGACACCATTACTCAAAATGAGTAGAACCACAACATACTTCTGTATTAAAAACTCACAAATATCAACGGCTGTTTTTAAGCAATGCTATATCATACATACATCTTAGAAAAGTATGTTGCTACAAAAGTTGAGGGGATAATCTGAAACATTTATGCCACAATTCATGTCTTGTTGGTACCAAATATTTTGAAAACTTACCGAGGAAGAGTCATGGAGGGCAAAAGTAGTTGAGATGTTGTACAAACAGTTTCTTTCACACTCACACATACATACACACAACCAACAGAGCTGATGAGCATACAAATGTGGTGCACTGAGGTGCTTTGCACTTCCGTTAACAAGACCACTTAGAAGTCATACCCACGGCAGAAGTGTCCTGCTTCCTCAGTTTGCTGTATTCAGGCAGCTTGTCTTAACAATAGGGGGTCATTACAAGCAGAGGATGAAGGAGATCTATATAAAAAGTCATATTTGCACAGGTAATACACAAATTGCTGTTTCTTTTTGTACTTTGTAATTATCTGATATTTAATTCTACTATTCAGTAATGGTGGCCAGTTAGTGTTTTTTCTCCTGTATTAATGTGTATGTTATAGAAGCATTGCATTGTTTTATAAGTATGATGTCAGGACGATTACATATTTAATAATATGGCTGTCAGGATAAAGGAATAAATTGGTAAGTACGTAAAAAAAAACTATTATCTTACTAGAAAATCGTTTTTAAACGAGAAGACAATGAATTGTACAGAATTTTGTCTAATAATTATGACGAAATAAGTCATTTTATTTTAACTTTTTTTAAAATTCCACTTTTTACAAGCATATGCCGTCCCGTGGCCGAGTGGTTAGCACGCTTGGCTACTGATCTACGAGACCTGGGTTCGAGCCCCAGATAAGGCATGGACGTGTATGTTGTTTTTCTGCTGAGGTCCTGCCATCCTCTCAGATTTTCTACTATGGCATATAAACTGACAGGCTCCTGTCAGACCTCTGTGGCAAGCAGCTGTTTGAGGGGGTATTTATTTATTATCATTTTATTAGAATGATGCAATTTAAATTTTACAATTCAGTCATTTAAAATAGTCATCATACCTTTGGTAGTGTTTCTTTTAAAAGCAAATCAGTCTTATATCTTCTGTTTTGAGATGTAAATTGTATAGGTGAATGTTTTGAAATAAAATTGGAAAAGATTCTACTTTTCTGGTGATTGAAAATGCTAGAATAAATCAATTTAGCTGAATGAATAATTGTTTTTTCTGTGATTCTGTTATATAATTTTCTGTATTGATAGTTTGAACCAGTGGTTCTCAAGCGGGTCATATCCTCCCTCCCCAGGGGGGCCACTCCATACAGCTAAGGGACCACATGGTAAAAACGGAACATTGGGGGGGGGGGGGGCACTCCATACGGCTAAGGGACCACATGGTAAAAACGGAACATTGGGGGGGGGGCAACAGTAAATTTCTGAGGGAGCCAACCATACTTAACTGCTAGAATAAAGTATTACGAAAGAGATATAAAAGCCATATTTATTTTTCTTATGACAAACGTATAACTTTTTAAAAAGGCTCCCAGGAACCTTTTTAACCGTTTTTTTAGTACACATAGCAGCAAAGAAAAAAAAACTTCCAAGTTTGTAGCAGCCAAAAGGATTATACTAAATAAAGTATCAATTATCTGAATAATTTTTGTTAGCAGGTCTTATGCTGTTGACTACATTTTATATCTTTAAGAATTTTCTTTGATACTTAGAAATAAAGTACCGATTATTAGAAGATTTGTGCTATAAAATTTATATTATAAATAAACAGTGCAGATTTTAAAGTTCCTTTTCTTCCAACTAATAGCTGCTGTGAGAGGAGCAACAGTGGTAAACGAAAATCAGAAGGGGGTTCATGAAAAAAAAAAGGTTGAGAAACACTGGTTGAAATGACTTTTTACTGACCATGTAAAATAGAAGAGAAAGTTTTATTTAAAAGTGATCGCTTTAAACAGGGAATAATGTTTTATAGAGATATTTTGAAATTTAAATATTTTTTCCTTACATAAAAATACGATTCTAAGAGTAATAAGAATAATATTATAAATGCGAAGGTCATTGGATTACTGCAGAAATGTCGATAGCCCATGTTGTTTTTCCTAGAGTTAACAGTGCATTCAGCATTAAAATAAGTAATCTTTTACAGGGTAAAATTGATTAGTGCATATAATAAGCTAAAAGGCATTTTCAGCTCTTTGTAAGTGCAACTTTTTCCTGTATAAGGACTAAATCTTTTAATATTCATGTACACATTCGTCTCTAAAAAACAACCGGACTTACCAATTTATTTACAGTTACACGACGATATATTGATTGTTTTCTTGATTTTTTTCCTTTCAGAGAAAAACTACTAATTAAATAAAACATTGGCCACCACTACTTTACAGTATGAGACAAAAACTCAAATTACAAATAACACAATACTTAATTTTGACCCAAAAAGTTTCAGCAGATCAAAAAAACAGAACTTTTCAGCTGATAATTTAAAACACTTTATCTACATTGTAATATATTTATGTACACATGTGTACAAGCAGTAATTATTTTACAATTCAATTCACTGTATTGGCAATATCACAGACAAGATGTCAATGTGTTAGTGAAAGTAAACTCTGCAAAGCCTACTGAATTAAAAATACTAAAGGCAAACGACTAGAATTATGTTCAGGAACTTAGCCTTTGATGAACTAAAACAACCGAATTTCGATATAGCAAAAGTATCTGTATAATTTAGTTAAAAATGTATTTATGTATGACATCATTTAACAACACATTTTATCGTAGAAAACGTTTTGATGCACTCCGTTGGGCAAATATAAGCAATATACGAGCTTTGCTCCTTCCTTAGAAATCAGTCTTTACAGTATGAAAAACAGAGTAGGAAGGATAAAGTGCTTGACGTTTGCCACCTCTGCTTGGAATAACCCATGTGCTCTGCATGAGTGTGTTACTTCTCACTAGGCGGCCAAGCCTGTGAGCACACAGCAACTCTATAAACAACAGTTGTCCAGCAGTACCTGGCTGTACAACCAGGCTAGCCAACATAGCAGTAACAACAACAACAGTGTCCATGTTGGTGAGGCAGGCAGTACCAGTCAGTCCTGGAAAGCCTAGAACAAGGCAATGCAGAAATAACTCTGCTCAGACAAGGAAGCACCGATTAATGTAGGTGATGAGTAGAACAAACCCCAGCAAAGTGGAGTAGGTAGAAGCACTGAGATGAGCACATCCTCCACATTCGTGTTTCATCTCTGTTTCCTGTTTCAAATAAAAGGAAATTAGTTTTGTATTATGTTGATATATATTATATACTGCCCTACCGAAAAATTAGAGAATTTGCATGCTATTCCAATGGGAATCTAACTTTGATGATATATAACTTCTAAAACATATATATAGTGGACAGAAAAAGAAAAGATCCGTAAAAAAAGAAGATAATTAAGGATCGAAGATCCGTAATTTATAAAATAAGCTTTTTATAGCAAAATAGGACTAGATAATTAATCTTATTAAAATCTATCTAAATCTCAATTTTCAACAATACATGTTAGATATTTAAAGAACTTTGCAAGTTCGAATATTTAACAGTAGCAAAGTCAGGCCTTAGAAACTTAGAAACTTGCATTTTCAGAGTTAGACATCTGACATTGTATAAAAGCGACATTATTTATATAATATTCAGCATATGCACATATATAGTAGTTTATGCATAAAATATTATCAGTTTAACTGCACAATATTTGTAAAATATATTTTGTTATAAATATTAA
The DNA here is from genome assembly GCA_038380435.1 of Ryuthela nishihirai. Lineage (NCBI taxonomy): Eukaryota > Metazoa > Arthropoda > Arachnida > Araneae > Heptathelidae > Ryuthela > Ryuthela nishihirai. The sequence goes on from JAWZYU010000020.1 coordinate 51,591,305, forward strand.
ACAGTGAATTTAATGAAACTTACTTCTGGATGATAATTAAGACAGATATTTGGACGTCGTCTATATATATTTTGTTTCATTCGTAAACACCTCAGAGTTTCATTTTGTCTTAGTTCTCTTGGCTCAAGTGAAACAGATGTCGTTTCACAAGGGCATGTAGTATATACAACCAACATTACTAAGTTGGTGTATGGCACTGGCTGTACAATAAATTGTCTAGAATGGGGAGAAAAAAGGTATATATAATCATCGAAATATAATGTAAATTTAATTATTATGCTAACATGTTAAACGTGACTAGGAATTATGTAAATTTATTATCTCTTTTTTTAATTTTAAAGAGAGAAATTGGTACTCCTCTACACGAAAGAGGGAGATAACCTAGAAGCTCTATTGGGCTTGTCCTGGCTTCTCATACAACATACAAACAGATATGTAATTCAGTAAATACAAATGGGAAAGAGAGAAAAAATTATCAGAAATCATATATTTGTTAAACGATGTGTTAAGGGGATCAGAGAAAAAAATTAAATCTGTTTTTATATTTGTTCTTAATTTCGATAAAGGAATATTGAATTCATCTGAAAGTTGTGAATGATAAATTCTTCAATGAAGGAAACCAATGACCGTCTACTCAATGTCCTGAATATTGAATTCTATATAGAAATATATTCTATTTTCCCTTACCTTTTTTATTCAGTATTCAAGTTTGGTGCTAAAATGGTAAGTGAGATAAACAATGCACGGGGAAGCTAATAATCAAAGAGGACGAAAAGGTTTAAGGTCGTCTTCCCAATCATTAATTTGCATCACTATACTATGAAAATTAAGCTCACCGAACAAAAAATTAGTCATCTCCCACTGTAAGAGGATTACGCCCATTCGACAGCAAAAGAGGGCGCACCAGTAATAAACGCGTCCTACAAATAGCTGTGCCGTGTGCTATGGGGTTCATACAGTGACAAGAAGTGGTTGTGTGCTACATGTGTGTTCGTCGCTCAGTGAAACATGGGTCGGGACAAAGATGTGAATGAATGGCAAAAAGGTGTTGCATTTGGCCGAACCAAATGGCATGGTGTACAAGAAGTTGCTGCCTTTGCAAGTGTGTCGAAACGTACTGTCCAAAGGGTCTTCCAACAGTGGCGTACATCGCAGTCCACCGTTAATCGTCGCGAAAACTGCGGCAGAAAGATTGTGCTCACCAATAGGGACCACCGTAATGTGTCACGCACTGTTAGGGCAAACCGCTTTGCAACAATCAAGTTGCAATGCCTTTTTGCAGCTCTGCTTTTTAACGATTTTATTCACTTGGTTATAATTTAAATTTACTTAATTTTTGTGTCATTAGATAATATGCATCAAGGCTGTTCATTTGTACTGCAAATTACGGAAATGATAGTTTAATGATTGCCTCTGTTTCGATAGTTGCATTGCCTAACGTGCTTTCGTCCATCGGACATTGGGCAGCTCTATTTTTAGAAACTTTCTGACCTTGTCCAGTTCCGCTGCAAGCGTTACGAAGTTCCGAAGAAGAGTTGCTGCAGGTCAAAAATGGTTGCAATTTGCAAGTATGTGATGGAACAGCTCCTGGCATTTCTGATCTTGCGCTGTGTTATGGTGACTGTGGTGGATATTTAAACTTCGACTGTGCTGGAATAACGGAAGCTAATTATCGTAAGATGAATTACGAGAGAAAATCCAAGTGGAAGTGCTTCATATGTAGAAAAAACCATCTGAGTTCTACTTTATCGCCAATTGCTACTGAGCCGTGTCTGGATTTCAGTACTCCTGCCAGTGGTGCAGGAGATCACGTGTGTGTGCCCAAGACAAAGCTGAGAGCAGTGAAGTTCCTGCACAGATGAGTGGAGCCTTTTCCTAGGTAAGCAATGTGCACAGCATGCATAGTGACTTGAAAGCGACGTTACTAGATCTGAAAACTATTGCCGATTTTACCTGGAGTAAGATTGATGAATTTGTTACAACAATACGTATGTAGTGTGAAAAAGGAACTGAACGAGGTCAAAGCAAAAAAACATTACGCTGGAAAAAGCCAATTCAGATATCAGAAACGAATTTGAGGACGTCAGACAGGAACTCTCGGACTTGCAGCAGTATTCTAGAAATACTAATTTGGAAATAGTTGGAATCCCTGAGGATCCAGGGGAAAATGTGGGTACCATTCTTAACAAAATAGCTGATAATATTAGAGTTAAAATAACAGAAGCTGATATAGTTGTAGCGCATAGTGTTCCGGCTACAAACAGAAATAAAATGAAAATCATAATTGTAAAATTTAAAAGTAAAGTTATTAGGGACTGTTGGTTGGAAGGTAACAAAAAAGCAAAATATTGTCTAAATTGTAAATATATTAATCTAATATTTAGAGAAGGAAAAATTTTTCTGAATGAGCATCTAATACCTACCTAGAAATAAAGGACTTCTTTATGAAACTGAGCAATGCAAACAGAAATTGAAGTACAAGTATGCATGAGTTAAGGATGGGAAAATCTTCTTGAGGGAATCCGATGTATCTAAAATTTTACGCATAAATAATGAGGTAGACCTGGATAAACTCTCAAATGCATAATTTGGCTCACATTGAAGTAGACTTTGATAAATTCTCTGACAAATAATGGCAGACAATGATATAGTTCCTAATAAATCACTGGAGAATCTGATTTAACTGCATTTTTGGGAACAGTTGATTACAATAGTCTAAATGTTTTAAAAATAAATATTAGAAGTTTAAGATCCAATTTTGAACTTTTCGAATTGTTTATAAATTCTGTACATAATAAATTTGATTTCATGACATTGACAGAAATCTCTATTAAGGAAGATGAGGTTGATCTTTATCAGATTAAAGGCTATACAACTTATTATAACTGTAGACAATATAATAAAGCTGGTGGTGTAATGATATATGCTAAATCTCATATTAACGTTAAAACAATAGACCAAAGCCAAATACAAACAGCAAAGTTGCTTCATATAAGCTTTCATTATGAGAAATATCAGTAATTGCTACCTACCGTTCCAACGTTATTGAATCATTCTGATTTCAAAACTTGTACAATGAGTACAAAAATAAATTTAAACTATTAGAACTGTATTTTAAAATTAATAACCTTTGGTAGTAATGCATCTTTTATTTTTGTAAATAAATATATTCTTATTGTGCAGAATTGGCATCTAAAAATTATTTAAAACTGATTCACTTTATTTTTAGAATTGTTATTGGTGACCAAACTAATAGTAGCGGTTGCAAAACAATAGTCTCCACAGATCTGATTAATTTATCTCAAATACAAAAACTTTGTGGAGCACACTAATTACCTGGTCAGAATGGGCGTCCGCAGGGGGGGGGGTGCAAATGGGGCACTTGCCCCCCCTGGGATCGAGGAAAAATTCCACAAATTATAATCATAACAATTTAAACGTAATTAATTTATATACATTATGTATGTTTTTTTGTATTGATGCAATACTGTATTCTATAATCTACTTGTAAAAAAACCCCTAAAAATTAAATAATTAAATAAAAATTTATTGATGTAATTATTTGTTTCCAAGCTTTGCTCCCCGCTGGAAAATTTTCTGCGGACGCCCATGCTGGTCAGTTAAATTTGATATAATAAATGTGGATTCAGTGTTACAAGAATTTCAGCTGACTATTGTAATCATTAATATAAAACTAATAATATTCATATAAATGTAGCTTTAGGAATTGTTTTTATTTTCTGAAATTGAAATACAATAGTAAAGCAAATTATGTAGACTACACCATACTTATCACAGCCTGTAGAATGGCACATAGATAGTCTGCCTTTGACGGGCTCTACAAAATCACGAGGTAGCATTTCATATAAATCTAACTCTTTCTCACACGGATGTGGAATAGTTTTATTGGATCGAGGCGTATCATCTTCATAGTCAAAATCTGCGAAGAAAAAAATGTAAAGGGATTAGTAACTATATTTAGATATACGTCACGTCTTTGCTTTTTCACTGCCGCTGTAACAATCAAACAGTATAACTTAAACAGTATTAAACATTTCATAAATCACTCCTATACGAAAAACCTAATGATGGTGGTTCGTAAAAATAGAGCAAATCAATTTGCTCAAGGTTAGTTTTCAGTAAAAGTTGAAGAGTCAACAACTTGTATTAAACAATGAAGCTTTCTATAAAATGATTATATACCATATATATACAGGGTGAATCCGAAAAAGTGGGCAAAACTTTACGGGGTGGTAGAACGCAGCTATACGAGCAATATTCGCCATAGAATGTATGGTCGGAACGCAAGCGGTGAGAAGTTAAAAGGTAGTTTTCCACTGTCACATTTAAAGAATGAACACAAGAAGGAGAGGAGATACTCTGTGCCTCACTTGCATTCCCGTCCGCCACACCGTACACAAAGTGCATATCCGCCATTTCGTGGTTAGTATAACCAGCCATCCTCTCGGCAATCCACGGTAGAAATGCCGTTGGGTGCGAGGACAGACCCTGTTATACCATTTCCAACGCCACCTAGCGGCTCGCCGTTTGCGTTCCGCCCATACTTTCTATGACGAATATTGCTCGTATAGCTGCGTTGTACCACCCCGTAAAGTTTTGCCAACTTTTTCAGATTCACCCTGTATATAAGATTATACAACAAAATCGCAACCCATGGAAAATTATTAGATTTTTACGTCATTATTGTAATTAGATGACACATACAATAAAATAAAGATTACAATACAATAACTATGCACATCGTGTGACTGGATGTAATCTCACTTGGCTGACAGAGATATGAGACAGTTGAGGACATTATTTGTCATTTGTTATCATTAGAAGTTGAATTTAAGATTTTGTAATAAAGTGACGCATTCTAAAATCAGAGTTTTCGAGAAATGGATATTGTAGATCATCAAAGGTTTACTCATTGGTCAGTTGTGTTAATGGAAGATAACCTCGAAAAAATTAAACGAATGCTCCGGAGATCGAATGCTCGATCTCAATGAGAGTCGATTAATGAGTTTTGATAACAATGTAATTTGTCTTATGGAAGCACAATTCACACGAAAGTTGAAATTCCGTGCTTATAGGATTCGGTTTTGCATTAACTAAAAGTGATTAACAAGGAAATGTGAGTAGAATACTGCTATATTGGATTCGTCGCTTCATTTGTCCTGTAATTCACTTCCTTAATAATTTTATTGCTCTGTCTAAGCTTTTTTCTTGTCCTAGATGACTAAGTCAAGAGTCAGAAATCTTGAATATAGTCCATGCCAAATTCACAAAAACGTTTTAAAGACCATTACATTCGGGAAAAGTCGGTGTGTGGTGCTCAATTTCAAGAAAATGGATTATTGGAGCACTATACGTCAACCGAAAGAGTGATGGAGAAGACAGATGCTTTTGATCCCATTAAGATGAAGCATCAATTCACAGAACTATGTCTTTATTGAAAGAATTCTTTGAAGATTGCATTGTTTCTCTAGTATTGTGGCCTTCAAGATCACCGAATACATCACCTATAGATATCTTTCTTTGGAATACACTAAAGAATAAGGTCTACAAAAGAAATCTGCAAATTTGGGTGAAACGCATCCACTAAAGTATCGAACATGTTTTTCATGCAATTGATAAAATCACTCACCGAGTTGCCTGAAACATTCTAAAAGATCCACTGCATGTTTGCGAATATGAGAGGAATATTTACAGAATATTTTGTAATCTTTTTTTGCTATATGTATCATATAATTATATATAAAAACTTTAATTTTGTGTTGGTCGTGAATTCCCTGGATAGCGCTACATTTTAGAGAGTTTGACCAAGGGCTCCTAAACGGTAAGAGGTAGGAGTACCCAACTTCATTATACACCTTCCTCTTATCATAACCTAAACAAAAACAAAATTCAGAAATATAACAAAATACATTTTACATCCCTTTACTATATGGATACAGTGAAATAATTTACCTTGATCATTTGATCTTACTTCTTCATCTAACTTGTCCAACAGACTCGTATTGCCTCAAATCGGTTACTTCGAGGTTTGAAACAAGGGTTTTATATAGTTCAGAAAAATCGTCAAACATTTGCAGATCATCCAACTTGTAGTCAGTGACAGTTTCCTTTTGGGTGGAAGGCTCAACTATTTCAATGAGATCCGTTTCTTATCTAAACTTCTTATCTAAAACTTTCTTATCTAAACTTCTTATCCGACTTCTTATCTAAACCATAATATATTTAAAAAGATCTTATGGTTAAGAATTATTATTTTGAATAATCTACTAACCTGAAGAGGCTATGACCCACTCTTTAGACCACCAATCGTATAAGCTGAATTGGATAAATAATCTGAATATGGGAAACAAAAGTATTTTTTAGTATACATTTTCAGATGCTCAGCATAAAAATATTTACACTAAATACAACAAAAACTTCATCACATAGAAAATGATCACATAGTAATAAAATACTTTGAATATTTAAAACATGAGAACATTGATTGAAATGCATTTATTCTTTAAACTGACTTAAACAGGCACTTAAAATTATTGAAATTATGCTAACAACCTGCCAAATTGGATAGCACTTTATTCCCTAATAAAAATTGGGTTTTGTGTTGAAAAGACCGACTATATAAGCCCTGAGTTTGTAACGCCTATGAACACAATTAACAGTTTGGAGTTCGAAAAATTTGGGGACATTTTCGAATGACCTTTCTTTGCCCTGTTTCATGGTGTATCCCATATTTTAGATAACCATGAGTTTTGTTAAGTTTCATCCACTGTAAGAGAATCCCCCTAAAATGCCCTTAGCATTGCTGCACTTTATCCCCTTCCCAAACCCTCCAAGAACTCAGGACTCTTCTTATTCTTCAGTAGACTTTTTTTTGTCCTTCCCATTCTCTGAATCCTCCTAATTCTCAGGGCTCAATCTAGAGGGACCATAGGGGCCATGTGCCCCTTTCAGAATAATGATAATAATGGTAATAGATGCAAAAAATTATTAAACTTATTTCTATTTCATGTATTTTTCAAGAAGATTTTTAAAGACCTGTAAACAACAGAGGGAAATGTCATACTGCATTGGAAATCCAGTCTCTTTTTTTTTTTTTTTTTTTTTCGATATCTGGGCCTGCTCTGAATTATTTTATTTGAGGTAAGAATCGATATTGTCAGGCCTGCATTATTACTAGAGAGCTACATTTCCTCTATTAACTATACATCTTGATTTTTGTATTTAACCTATGCAAATATAAATAAATCATTTTGGCCAAACTTTCAAAACTTGTTACAAAATTATCTTTGTATCTTCCTATGAAATTTAATTGGGTTTGCCAAATATATTTCAAAAGATTCACATTTTATTGATTCCTGCTTAACTGGAGCTGGAGTAGCTCAGTCGGTAGCCACCAGGCTCTGCAGTTCCCAGGTTCAAGTCCCAGCTGGGCCAGCGTTGAGATTTATCTCCTCAAAATTATCTACCCTGCCTTCAGTCAGTAGGGGGTACCGATGGACTTGGACAGGCAGCAGTCCGTCAGATGGTATGTTAAACTGGAGTCTGGTGTGCATGAGAGCCATATCCTCCCACATTAAAGAACACGGTGGATGCTCAAATTACAACTTTTAAAGAGTGAAAAAGTAGGCAAAAGTAAAACTTCATTTTCTTTGAAAACGAGATTACCGTATGCGCCAGAGGCGATATTCGTTTTTCTAATTATATCTGAACGAAACATAAATCATATTAAAGGGTTCTGGATAAATGAGATTCTACTGTACTTGAAAGTCTTGCAACTTCTGGTAATATGAGTACTATGTGCGTCATGTTGCAGTGTGCTAGAATTTGTCACTGTTTTTGTGGAAAACTATGGATACTAGAAGCTAGAAACTACAGAAGATAAAAGGGTGTACAATTCATTAATGTGGATATTCAAAACTGTGGTTGGTAAGGGATGACTGTACTAAGTTTAAACTGTGCATTTAGCAAAATAATTAATCTAAATAATTGTTAACTTAATTATTAAAATGACTACTAAAATATTAAAAGCTACATATAATAAATATTAATTTTTACAAATTAATTAGTGCCGAATTCTGCTTTTTTTAAGTTCATAAGAGAAATAATTTTTATGTCATTTTTCACAATAAAATTTCATATCTTATAATTTAGTCCCAAGTTTCAAGGTGGGTTGTATTTTCTTTGTAGCATCTTTTAGTATTAAAATAGTTACAACACGTAAAGCTGCATGATTTGAAATAATGCACCACGAAATTATCAACAAATCAACTATTATTTACTCTTAGTCTCATAAAATGGTTAAGAAATATTGTTTGTATATTATTTATCTCACAATGATATGAAAATGAGCGAATGAGTTAACAAAAAAATGGAATAGTGTAAACAGTTGCACATTTTTAATAAGCTTTCTTATTTAAAAAGAATTTGCATTTTTTTGTGATAAGTAATGTCTGGACCCTATTTAAACAAGTTAAGAGACTGTATGATGCTTGGATTACAGATGGTTACACATCTGTAGTGTTAGGTGGCTCGGTTATGAAAATCACGGTGATAATAGAAGTGGGAATATTCAACCTCCATTTATCCCCATCTTGTGCAGCGAGAAATTTTGGTTTTGTCCATGTCGTCCTCATGGTGAACTTTGGTTATTGACTGGATAATACAATTTTTAACAATATTCCTAAAACTTGAGGAAAGGGGGTAGATATAGTATAAGGCGAATGGACAGTGTCCAATAGATTATCATTACAACTCCCCTGCAATAGCTAAGTACAGTAGCTATTATCAAGGATACATGTGCAAAATTAGTCTTACTGGATCTCCACAGCCTATGACTGCTTGAAGATTGTGTGTGTGTATGCATATGTGAGTTAGCATTTGTTTACATTTATACGTGGCTGATAGAGATTACTTAATTTAGTGACTGACAAAGATTTGAACCTACAATTTTGAGCCTGTCGGTATTTGAATTCCTTTTTTGTGTGAGTTGGGTTGTTTTACCTCTGAGCAGCACTTTTTTTTCACACAATGGGCTAAATGGCCAGGTCACAAAGACCCTAAAGGCTCAGAGACGGTTGAGGGAGGGGACCCGCTGGAACAGCTGTTGAGAGACAGATGGTAGTCTCCCGTCAAGGCCATCCAGTGTGTTCTTTAACGTGCACAGGGTATGGCTCTCCCACACACAGAGGCCACGTATTAATGTCCCATCCGATGGACGGCGGCCTTTCCAAGTCCATCAGTGTTCCCTACTGACCGTGAGCAGGGCGGGGAGTTTTGCGGAGATAAATCTCAAAGCTGACCCAGCTGGGACTCGAACCTGGGAACTGCAGATTACGAGCCTGGTGTGCTACCGACTGAGCCAACCCGCCCCTTTTTTGTGTGGAACACTGGGCTTGTGATATGGTATATCTAGCATTTATTAGCATCAAAACAGCGAGAATTAGTTTTGGGACAATTCAATGAAATTTCAAAAAGTTTTAGAAATAAATGTATATAAACTTACACAGCTATTTTGCTCCAAAACCAGTTAAAAATATTTCTCATGTGATGAAGAGGCTGTAAAAAAGAGGATTAAATAATTAAATGCACAAATATTCTTCACTGATTAAATCAATTTTAAAATTTATTGTATTTACTAAAAATATACTAAATATTCAAGAGTATATTTACTAAATATACTCTTGAATTTTCTAAAATAAAGCTATTATTTTCCGTAGAATATACTTTTTTTTTGGGGAATAATCTTTGGAGATAAAAAATATAATAACCAAAAGTTAAAATAATACAAAATATTTTTTGAAGAAAATTTTGAACTTATTTTTCATATTTTAAATCACTCTAAATATTATTTAAATGTATAGATTAATACACTACTCTATATCATAACGTTAGGAGATTGATGAAAAGATGATGATAATGATGATCAGTAAATTAGAAGCCTCATGGAATTATCGTTGCTAAGTTTGGCACATGTCTTTAGTGTCAATTGTCTGCATCAGTCGTTATGACAAGCATTTTCGGCGGTTCTGGGGTTGCACGAAGTTATTCTATTACAGAACTGGGATGATTCAGGATGATTTAATCAATCAAGTTCACAATGCTGCTGAAAAGAATCTTTTAATCCACACTGATTTAGATTCATGATTTTTTAATGCTTTTACCAAGAAAACATTTGCAGTAGATCTTGTGTTAAATCGTAGGGTCCGTGGCCTAAAAGAGGGAAAGATAGGGGAAAAAACTCTTATGACATCACAAGCGAGGCAGCTCGAAGAGGACGTAGATGTCAATAGAACTCGAATAGATGCTCGAAGAGGACGTTGATGTTAAACTTCCTCAGCTCCCTAAACCTGCCACAGTATTTTACTAAAAATAGTAAATTCATAAGAGCAATTCATAATAAGAAAATAAGAAAATTCAAAAGATACATGCCAGAGCACTGCTAAACTACACATCAGACGCTAAAATCTTCCAGAATAAGACCTATAAATCTTTCACTGAGATGTGGCGGACCTTGCGCCATCTATACTTCAGGAGAGGCAATTTTTCCAATTGTTGCTAATGATTTATATTTTAATGAGGAGGTCAATCAATCAAAGATTTTATAGGTCTTATTCTGAAAGGTTTTAGCGCATGATGCGTGGTTTAACAGGTAGAACGCTCTAGCATGATGTATCTAGAGAGTTGCGGGTTCGATTCCCGTCACGTCAGCGGTAATATTTTTTCAGATGTTTTTAATAATTGTTGAAGTCTATTTCTACAGATAATCTGTGTATTTACTATGGATAAATTCATAAGAGTTTCACTTCTACTCCAGCTGTTAAAATTTCGTTGCGGTCCATATTATCTTTGCCTCATCCTTCCTAGATCTGATCTCAAAGATTAACACATACTTCACAGAACTTAAACAAGTAAATAATTACAATTCGTGGCTGAACAAGAATTTTTAAAAGGAGAGGGAGTAAATAAAAGTTTTTTTATTGTAGACTAAGGAGCTAAAGATTTCTTGAAACATTGCAGCTTTTACAAGGATTTTTACCTTCCTTCCACTTGGCTGTGTTACTAGCTGAAAAAGGAAGTTTGGTCGGAATGGTACCTATACCTGATAATCGCCAAATGTGGTTTCCATCTGGTCTCTTCCGTCTTCTTCAGCTCCTAAACTAACAATGACTATGAAGAGATCACAACAATCGGATTGTTTCTATGTCGCTCCAGCCATTCTAACAAAAGTGGGTTGAGATGTGTGTATGAAGGGGATGACCTCGAAGGATAAACCTGTATCGATATGTATCAAAAGGTCATGGTCTCCAGTCTCACTCCCATTACTTCCTAAAATTTTCTATAACTTTTCATTTGTTCTAGATTAATTTTAGTGGTACTGTTTTCAGAGGTGAGTTCACGGAACCATTTTTTGGGGGGGGAGGGGGCAGCCAAGAACTCTCCAAAACGGAACTTAATGGAACTTCGCAATGGTTCTTTCTCTTAGCTATTGGGAGAGCAATCGACCCTACGTTCTCTCCCATTGGAATTGTCCCTGGTTGTTTATTCTCAAATGTAAACCATCTATGGACATGTTTATTTCATTACCACTAGCCCATACCTGGTCTAGTGGCCAGCATTCCTGACTACAAAACCAGTGGGCATGTCCCTGCGTATGTATTTGTATGCTCCTAAACCAGTGGGCATGTCCCTGTGTATGTATTTGTTTGCTGTATGAGAAACAAGGACAATTCCAAGACAGCCTCTAGGTTATTTCCATCCTATGTAAGATCTTCCTTTCGTTACATACACTGATTTATTTAGTTTATGAGGTAATTCTATTTCTATCGTTCTTTGTCTAAATAAATGTAACAAATCTGCAATTGAACATTATTTGACAAGTACAATTCTCATCCACTTCGTTTATATAAGCAAGTTTTTCTTTAAAAAGACATTAAACAAAATATTTGCTCAGTAAAACTAGAAATATTTTTTTATTTGATTAAAATGCATTTAAAGGAAATTATGCTTTATTTTAATATGAAAATAATTGTTATCGATAAATGTTTTCAGAGAGAAAAATTAGAATAATGCATACTTACAGTGAAGAGGAAAGGTGCAAAGCTGAAAGTTGGGTCTAGTTCTAAACAAATAGCTTGGTAATCATAAGCATGAACACTATATGTTAGAAATGGAAAAAATATTTAAAATCATTTTATTGACATGTAATAATGTTAGATCAGGTAAAGAATTTCATTCCTTTAATGTGTATAAACTTAAAATATATGAGGTAAGTTCAAAAGAAACATTGTATCATTCCCAGGTATTCCACCATCACATAGCATGCAACTTTAGCATTTATAGAGCAATAAGAGAGTGGTTTGAGTGATGTGCTGAAGAGCAGATGATCATTTGCATGAACTCTAGAAGTTCATTACATTAATACACATGGATTGCTAGCTTCAAAATCCTTTCATACAGGATCAGCATCTAGTGTTAAAGTTTTTAGGTGCAGAGCGCTTAGATTCTGAAGAAATTCATCACAGGATGCATGTTGTATATGGACATACATGTGTGCTGTAAACAACAAAGATTGTACACAGCATTGAGAAAAAGTGTCCAGGAAAGCTCACACAGGGCTTCATCCTCTTTCAAGATGATGGATATCAACATATTGGTTGGGTTAGGTTGTTTTATCTCTGAGTAGCACTTTTTTTTCACACAGTGAGCTAAATGGCCAGGTCACAAGGGCACCAAGAGTTCACAGAAGGATAGGGAAGGATCTCCATATGACAGCTGTTAGGAGATAGATGGTAGTTTCCCATTAAGGCTGTCCATTGGTGTTAGATGGTAACTTCCCATTAAGGCCAAGTCCATTGGTGTCCCTTTTTCACTGATGTCAGGTTGGGGCTAGTGGGATAATAGGCTGTCCATGGAGATAGATGGTAACTTCCCATTAACGCCAAGTCCATTGATGTCCCTTTTTCACTGATGGCAGAGTGGGGCTAGTGGGATAAATCTCAATACAGGCACAGTTGGGACTCAAAACTGGGACTTCAGATTACGAGCCTGGCATTCTACTCACTAAGCCAAATCCATTCTCATATAAGGAACACTGTTAAAGCTATGTTATATTAAATATGATGAGAGATATTGGAGCAACTTTTAATATTATATAATTATATGATAGAGATCTCTTTCCACATGATTGCCATATCTTTGGATCTCCGAATAATGCCCTCACGGAATGCTGATTCCAGTTGAAAATTAAAATACATCAAGTTGCGCACAGTTGCTTGACTCAAAGAGATGCATGCATAAATAAATACTTATGATGACGTTATGTTACTTAGACAAACAGATAATCTCGGATGGGTTTCTGTTGAAACTGCCATAAAATGTTTAAACAATAATTTATATGAAATGGTAACATAAAACTAGCTGTTCATACAATGACCTTGCTTAATTTCTTCACGTAAACATTACTAAATTTGGACCCTGAGAATACTGAGAATGATAAATTCTGCACAATTTACATGTAATTCTCACTAACACTGAATAATTTATGTACGAAACAGAGTATAAAAATACGCTAATGTAAATGAAATAATAAATATTTTATTAATTTTTTTACTTCATTGCTTTTTGCACTGCACTGTATTTCTCAGAACATTTTGCTGATTTTGATTTCAACAGAAGATTTTTTTATTTTCCAACGTGATACATACTTTTATAAAAAATCTTATCTTCTTATAAAAGACAGTCACAAAATCATCCTTCAAAACCCCAATAAAAATTTCAAAAAACACATTTTAGGTAATTATAATAATAACATATTACCTCGGGTCTCTTAATTGTTATATTTACTGAAAATATGAGTATATCTTTCTCTACGGCATTTATTTGCTTCGAAGAATAAGTGTATATTTCTTTTAGGTTTCAATATTCGATAAATAATAAATTAAATGATTGTTTTCAGATCTCGTGATATGTTGTTATCTAGCTTTAAAATATATATATTTCGCTAATTTACAACTGATAATCGAAATCAGGATCCCACAGTGAGTACCTCTGACATATATGAAATTTGTCCAGTTAACCAAACCTTACTATCGATTAAATGCCGCATTGCGGTCAACTGAACTGAGCGAAAAAAATATTAAATACATATATTATTTTTCAAAATTTTTTTAAGGTCATGAAAAAGGACTAAATTTTATACTGGTGAGTAGTTCGGGTGCGATGATGGGAGGTAAAATTTGCTTCACATCTTTATTGTTTTTCTAGATCCAGGACTGTTTAACACTCTGGTTTATTAACATAGCGTCCCGTGGCCGAATGATTGGCACACTTGGATACTGATCAAAGGGATTTAGTTAGAGACCTGGGTAAGGACACAGACCTTCTACTATGGTACATAAACTGACAGACAGGCTCCTGTAAGACCCTTGTGGCTTGCAGCTGCTTGAGGGAGATTTTAATTTATTTTTGTTATCATTATTAGCTCCTAATATACCAAAAAAAAAAAAAAAAATTCAAAGCCTTTGATCAGTTGAGCTACCTCATTATGGGTCTACAGCCGATCAAAACATAAACTTTGGGAAACCTTGATCTAAGTACATTAAATTTGAGAAGTCACGAATATATCATTCTGTGCTTTTGGCGAAAGAAAGGCATCGTTCAAACATATTTTCGTATTTTATGACATTCTTAATAAAACATGAATATTATTTTTAAAATTTCTTACCGTTTGTAAATTCCGATTTCTATCATTGAATCAAATAATGTGTAGTCTATTTCACCAAAAAATTTTCCTGTCTGCAAAAAATGAGGAAATTAGAAAAATATCACATTATTAAATATCTGAACTAATTTCATTTGAGATAATATCCAACCTAACACAACCAATACAAAGTTTAATTGTACATAAATGTAAGAGCTATTTTTATGGTGAGCAAAGCACATATACAAAGGTCAGTCAAAAAGTAAGTTTACAAAGCATGCTGTTGAACTTTTTTATTACAATACCTAATACGAATAATGCAAATTTATTCTACTGTCATCCCATTACATTTTGACTAGTCTCTGCAAAGATCGACTAACTCTCGTATCGTGGGACATTATTCTTATTCTTTGTCAGTAGAAGTCGATTATTTACGCTCAGACAAAATTTTATTGCTGTTTCCATTCACCATTACTTTGAAACCTGTGGACTACAAGATCACAGCAGCACTGGTAAAATATAAAAATGGCAGTGACATTTCAGGGTCACACACATGATTTGTATAATTTTCATCTTCTGCCACGAAATTCGGCACACCATTTCACTCTATTCTTAACATCTTTGCCATAAACTTCCATAAGGTGGTAATGAATTTCGGCTGATAACACATTCCTTAGCTTCAAAACGTTCAAGGCTAAACACAGGATTTGCATAGTTCTAATCTTCTTGTGTATAGTCCTTATTTATATTCTTGATGTTATTGGTCTGATGCCCCTTGTGCAATCATCCGTATTGACTCTTTTGCCACCAAATTCAGCACACCGGTTCACTCTACTCTTACATCTTTGCCATAAACTACCACAAGTTGTGAGGGCGGGGTGGCTCAGTCGGTAGCGCGCCAGGCTCGTAATCTGTAGTTCCCAGGTTCGAGTCCCAGCTGGGTCAGCGTTGAGATTTATCTCCGCAAAATTCCCCGCCCTGCCCACGGTCAGTAGGGGACACCGATGGGCTTGGAAAGGCCGCCGTCCGTCGGATGGGACGTTAAGCCGTGGCCCCGTGTGCGGGAGAGCCATACCCTGTGCACGTTAAAGAACACGCTGGATGGCCTTGACGGGAGGCTACCATCTGTCTCCCAACAGCTGTTCCAGTGGGTCCCCTCCCCCAACCTTCTCTGAGTCTTCGGGGTCCATGTGACCTGGCCATTTAGCCCATGGTGTGCAAAAAAGTGCCGCTCAGAGGTAAAGCAACCCAAACCACAAGTTGTGATGATTTTCGGCTGACAACACATTTCTTGCATTGAAAAACAGAATTAGATCACGGATTTCGCTCTTGGGCCACTATTTCAGTCGAGTAGTACACACACTTAGCAGTAGATGATGGACAAATCGACATGCAGTGTTATCAACAATGATTAGAAAAACCCTCTCACATAACCACAATTAATGTAGGTACTTTGGTTGCGAGATTATCTACTTTGTTAATGTCTTTCTGACTTCCCCTCGTATTTCACTTCCCTGAAAAACATTTTTATTTTGGGTTCAGTTATGCCCGAATGCCGAACGTACAATAGGAAGCGTAGAAGTTCTTAAAGAAAACAAATAGAGATGAGGTGGACAAACATTGCCAATGAGAGCTTTATTGTAAGAAGTTAGCATTTAATGGTCAATGGACAAATGTTGTTCAAAACTGGGGTGTTTGAAGAATCAAAATTCTCTCTAGTTGAGCTTTTGTAGCCATTGTTTTTGCATGATGACTTTATATGTACAGACAATTAAAGAGTGTTTAAAATATACTATAGCCTACAACTGCATCTAATATTTAAGTGATATAAAGGTTAATCAGCAGCGACAGTAGATATTTTAAGCTTTAAAGAACTTTGAGGATAATGGAAGCTTTTTAAAAACTGCTTTCATTATGAAATATTATCAGTCTTTTCTTATGTTCATAGCAACGTTTAGAATCGAAACATTTAAACAATTCAAGGTTTGGGCTATTTAATACGCGCTGTTTTATAACAGTGTACTGTTTTATAACAGTAACAGTGTTTGAACAACAAAATACGGATTATATTTCATTTGTTGATTGACAGAGTATAAAGTTTTATTGCATATCGAAATAAACAAATTATACTAAACTTACATGATCATGGTTTTCTGAGACCACGATGAAACCATTATTATCTAGCAGAAAGCAATCTAATTCCTAAAAAGTATAAAGAAGAAAATATATTTAAAGCACTTTTATTTGTTAAAAATGCAATTTTTGCTAGAACACTGAAAGTAAATTTCACTGATGTAATCTCTTAAGACATATATTATGTTACCAAAATATTTGAAGTCCTTCAATGTAATGACAACGAAAAGTCACACTCAAAACTTTGAAACTAAGCTTTTAATTGGAGATTGTTTAATTTCACTTAAATTGTTCATGTTTAAATCGCAGATTCACCAAAAAAACTAGAATTTGAAAACTGTTCTTTTCCTATATAAAGTGATTTTGTAGATGATGAAGATTACGCTCCTTCTAAATACTTTTCCATAAAACAGACGAAAATTGAAAGAATTATTTCGCAAACTTCTAAGATTTTATTTCTTTTAAGAATTTGATTTTTTTTTTACAAATACAATTATAGTTAGTCTGAAGGATTAAAATAATCAAGCCGAAAACACTTCGAACAAAATATATTTAGTGCCAAGCATGTATAATCGTAAGCAAAAATTAGCAATAAAACTTAGCTTAAAAAAATTATCCTTGAAATAACAAATGGTTCAGTTAAAGAATTTAAATCTCTTTAATTGAATCATTTGAAATGCATTATTTTAAAAGGAAATTGCAAATTTGTGAGAAAGCTAGTTTCTGTTACACATGCATTTCATTTTACTTATAAGAGTAAGAATAATAAAATTTATACCTCATCACTGCATTTATATCTACAAGACTGCATACACTGAAATAAAAAAAAAGGAATATATTAGTTTCTTAATTTTTTTTCCTACTGAAAATCAGAATATACTCTAATTTAATATCCAGTATATTTATACCACTATTTATGGATGATTTAATAGCATCACAAGAAATTGTTTAATATCAAAGTAAAATTATAATATCCATTTAAAATATGTATAGTCATTTCTTCATGTCAAATCACGTTTCATCACAGTTTCTAACGTATCCAACATTAAATAGCAGAGAATAGGTTCTTCAAAACGTCAGTTAACTAAAACAAATATCCTTATAATGTATAAAACTGGATTTTATAGCTAATCATTACAGGCCTTAAAATTTGAACAAAATCGACATTGTTATAATCAGAGCAAATAAGTAATATAAACCAAAAGAAATCTTTGAAATTTCGTGCTTTAAGTTACGTTTGCCCAACAATATCTCCTCACCTATTCCCACTCCCCATCTTTGCTCTTTGTCTCGATTATCAGCAATCCTTTTTTCCCCCTGTTCATTCATTTAGTATTATTCTCTGTTGTCTTAAACTTTCATTTCCTTCCCCCTAAGTTTAATACGTTTCTTATCATATTTCATATTATATGTTTGTTTTCGTCTGTGCAACATTTTGTTTATATGTATCAAATAATTATGCAGTCTCTGTAAACATGTTTATAGTTTTTACTATCCTCAATATTTCTTTTTAATCTCTGAAATATACTGGGGCATTAAGCCACTTGAACGTTTAAATTAATATCCGAAATTACCTGTACCTTGGCTTTATTGTAACCTTTTGCATTGAATAAATTATTTTTACTATTATTAAGTATCACAAATTTCGCTAATAATTACATACTGGAACTAATGCAAGTTTTACAGCGGTAAAATAATTGAAAAACAGGCTATATTTCATAATACCAGAAAAACAAGAGTACATGAAAAATTCAAATTTCAAAAAGTTTAACATTCAGATTGTTTTTGTAACTAGCAACATTTGTCTTTTTAACAACCATGTGATAAATTAAGAAAGTACCTAGACATATTTTCCAATAAATTATTGGTAAATATTTGAATTGCAGTTCAAATATGAAAAAAAAAATGTATAAAATAGTCTGAAAAAAATTAATCGCCGACGCGGCAGGAATCGAACCCGCATCTCTCCAGATTCATGCCAGAGCGTACTACCATTGTACCACGCCTCGGACAACGAAATATTTCAGAATAAGACCTTACAATTCTTCACTGAGACGTGGCTGACACAGTGCCATCTATATCTCAAAGAGATCAGAATAAGACCTTACAATTCTTCACTTTTTTCAGAATATTTTAACTAATGTTTGAAGTCTATCTTTACAGGTAATCTGTGTATTTACTATTGATCGAGTTTTAAAAAATTGTAGTTCGTTTCTTCTGTTTAAGGCAGAAAATCCGAATTATGAATGCTTCTGTCCGCTTACTAAAAATTCATTCTTAGTAATATTTGAGTTCTATTACCAGTAAGAGTCACTTTCTAAGCCTTAATATGAGACATTTTGTTTATAAACACAAATTAAAAATCTATGATTAACTCTCATTGAAACAATTCAAGAGAATATGAGAAATAATTTTGTCTTAAATAAAGGCTTTTGTGATCTATGGTATTCTTTTTTTTACCTCAATCATTCTTCACAGTATATTATCATTATAAAAACAGTAATCAAATTAGAAATTATAATCTCTCTAAATGACTAGATTTGTAAGATCATTAAACGTTTTCTTTTAACGTTAATTTTTTAACGTTTCTTTAATTGTTTATTAGACTGTCGCAGATTGTTTATTGCCACTATTACAAAGAGTATTCTTTCATGAAAAAGGTGTTCAAGATGTCAAGAGATACTAAATATCGTAAACCATTTTGTGAAAACAGGTTATTAAACGTGAACTTACTTTGGCGGTTAAATCAAAAAACTTCTCTGCAAATACTGAATGGTGGAATTGTAGACCAACAACTGCAGCTGGCGCCTTCTTTTTACCTGTTCCAAGAAATATCGCGTGACTTCCAGTTACCATGCTTGTTTTTCGGCTTCCTGTGAAGAATATAGGGTAACGATTGAATTAATACAGTGAAATGTACATGTATCATAATAATTACATCAATTGGTGATCGAAAATAAAATATGAAATATGATATACACGCAGTGCTGTCCAACTTCTCTAAGACAGCGGGCCATTTTTTCTTTCGCCAATATTTCGCGGGTCAAAAAAAAGAATAAGACAGGATACGTAATTAAAAAGTCAGTTCATGTCACCTCAAAAAATTATTTTATTTACACGAAAAATAATAAGTAATAATAAACCAATATAAATTTTCTAAACCTTATCAAATATTTAATAAATTTAATGGGAGCATTGTGACCGTAGTTGTTGGGCAATAAGAATAGAATGCGTATTTGAAATAATGCAATAATAATTGCAAATAGAATGAGTAAGTTTGAAGATTTGCCTATCAAGTAAAGTAATATAAGTTGACGAAAAATTATAAGGTGGATTACAGATATTTATTTAGAATTTCAAATAAAAACAGCGGCAATTATTAGAATTATTGAATTCTAATGATTTATTTAGAATTTCAAGTAAAAATAGCGGCCCGCTAGTTGGACAGCGCTGCAATGTATATAATGTTACCTTCAAACCAGTGAGAAAAGGAAACGGAATATGCATCATTAATTTCAAGTGAGAAAGTTGAGTGGTTCGGATCTATACGATAAGCCTCTCTCTGTCGAAAGTTGTGCAGCAGGGCCAGAACTAGGGGAGAGGGAAGCAAGGGGTCATGCCACCCTTTCGGAATGCTAGTAAGGGTAATAAAGGTAAAAAAATTACTTAGCTTATTTATATTTCATGCATTTTTGGACGATATTTTAAAGATCTGTGAAACGTAGAGTGAAATGTTTTACTGCATTGAAAATTCAGTTACTCTTCCCCCTCACCACCTTTGCATTTTTCAGTCTCGATTGCATTTTCTTACCCCCCCCCCCCGAACTTTTACATTTTTCTAGCTCGATTGTGTTTTTTGCACCCCCCCCCCCCCTGGAGTTTTTCTAGATCCGGGCCTTTCTTGAATAGATTTCAGCTTTACTACTTACATTACTACTACTTTCTGTTCCAGGCAAAGTTATTTGTATTATTTTGCTTAATAGAAAACATACTTCTGTTATTTTAATTTCTAGGTAAGAAAAAAATGGCTTTCCAGCAACAGGATGTCCAAGATTTTGAATTGGTGTAGAGTGATTAACAACTGGCGAGATTGCGTAATTGGTACGACGACAATTGGCGTAAATCACAGGCTGATCGACTGGTGATTGATAGTTCATTGATTTATCATCCATGGGAACAGTAGAATCATTGACTGCATTTTTTGAAACTTGATCACATACTCTATCATATAAATGCCAAGTTTCTAACATGAATAAACTATTTACATTAGCTTAAAGTTTTGCTATTTTTAAAATTTAAATCCTTTTGCAGAGTTATGGACAATGCCCATTCCCATAGTTTTTTTCCAGTTGAGTTCAGATTACGCCATTACTCTGAATGTAGGTTATTGGCAATTCCAAAATCTAATTAATATTCCGATTTTGTTCCATTTTTTATAGGATGGTTAATGAGATATTTATGCTCGTCCTTGTCATATATTGTGATCCTTTAATTGTGATTTTTTTTCCTTTCGTTGAGATATCCGTAGTGATTGTGATCCTTGGTAGAGTCTCTTTGTTATCTCTTGTCTCTTGGTCCACGATAAATATTTTCGTGTAGATGATTTTTCTTTCGTATAACGAGCAACGATAGGATCAAAATGAAAAAAAATAAGGGGGAAATAGGGAGAACAGAGGCATCGAAATCAAGAACATAAAAATCGATCTCTGATGTAATAACATTTATTTACCTGCGTCAAAAGGGACAGAGAAGACGAAAGCAGTACTATTAATGTGGTAGAAATCCACAGCTCGTTTATAGAACAGTTCTTCTGTTGCTTTAGTCTGCAGTTCAAAAAAAGGTCTAGGAAGAGATATAATTTCAGTAAAATTTATTATAATTACAAACTTAAAACAACTTTATGCATACTGTAAATGTGATGAATTCTGTTCTGAAAATTTATATTATTTGAAATCTTATATTATTTGGGTACATAATAACTGCAATATATTTTATCACCAAATTAACTGGGTTTACTACGTAAAATGGTTGGAATATTTTTATAAAATACGTCGGACTCCAAATGGTGATGAAATCTTGAATATTGAGTGATTTGGTTACATGGTTTGATTACAAGAATAATGACGAGGTTATAAGGTGTCTTATTAACCTTTAAAAAGTATCTTCTGTAGGGTGATACTGCATTGTTTTGGCAATGTTGACAACATGAAGAACTGTAGATTAATGCTCACACCCATGAACAGCTCCTAAAAGCTTGAGAAAGAGGAACAGACTTAAAAATTGTAGAAAGCATGAAATAGGGCTTTGTTAGAATTTGCTTGCAATGACCAAATGTAAGAACTGTTGTGCTGATAAACGAGTTTGGAGAATTAAATTATACAGTCTGGTCGGATACTCTGAAATGTTTATAGCTTGGGGATTTCGTAGTATATATGCGACAATAAAGAACATAAATGAAGAAGCAATATAAATTATAGGAACTGCGATTGCGAAAATGTGAAATACTTCCGTAGAAAAATGGTATAATGGTCCATTACATGGAATATTTAAAAAAAATCTGGAATATGATTAAATGATTTTAATGGGTTAAATATGATTAAATGATTTTAATGGGTTAAATATGAATAAAATGCCTTTATGAAATACAGGTCTAGAACACAAGAAGTATTACAACAGTTGGTTTTTGGATGGCGTAGGTATTTTGATCGAAGTTTCTCAAAGAAAATCATTTATATGACATTGAGCGTACATGAATTGCAGTATTCCGAATTCAAAATGAAGTTGCCACGAACTTAAAGTAATAATATTTTTAAAGGCCGCAAAGATAAACTTTTTTCAATCTAAAAAAATATATATATTTAGTAGATAAAACAATAAAATATTTTACTTAGAGTGGCAAAAACAAAATTAATTCGTAGTGGAAAATGTAATTTTACTCGCAGCGACAAAAAAGAGCATTCATTTTGGGACTGGGAAAAAAAAACTCACTTAAAGAGAAAAAAATCAATTTCTGGAGGCAAAAAAAAATTTGAAATTAAAAAAAAATTCATTGGGAGTAACGAAAAGAGCATTCATTTTTAGATAAGACTCATTTTGAATGATAAAATTTTATTTGGGAAGCAAAATAATTTATTTGGAATGAAAAACAATTCATTCTCCGGAAAAGTGAAATTTTATTTTGAGGTAAAAAAAGCCCCATTTGGATAGGTATAAAATTCGTTTGCGTAAAAATTAATGTTTCGGTGAAAAATGTAAATTTACTCGCAGTGACAAAAGGAAAATTCAGTTTGGGGGTAACAAAGATTCTTTTGAAGCAATAAAAATTCATTTGTGGAGGCAAAAAGAAAAAATTATTTGTAATGAAAAAGCGAATTCATTCGAAGCAGCAACTAGAAATTCATTTTGGAGTATACTCATTTGAGCGACAAAAAGAAAATTGTTTCGAGCGGCAAAAGGAAATTCGTTGAAGAGCCTGGGAAAAATTACTTTGGAGCAACAAAAAATTCCTCTTTGACTTCAGAAAAGAGAAAGAGTTCCTTGTGGAAAAGGAAAATTTCTTTGCAGCAAGAAAATGTTTGATTGACATGATCTGTCCAAAAGGTAATTCATTTTACATGGTTAAAAATATCTTGGGTTGGCGTGAAATTCATATGCCCTGCAAGGAATTCGTATCACATGTCATAATGATAGAGTAATTATGATTCATATATGTGAAACTGTAATGTACCTTTTGGAACATTAAATTTAAAGAAATCAACCATCTTATTTACACTTACTTTTCAGTTTTATTTGATTTATCACTATCAGGTCGATGATCTTCATATCTGAGCAATCCACTACGAGTAGCTACAAATGTGGTCGTGATACCATACATCTTGACAACTTTTTCCCTGTAAAAACCCCCACCTAATACAGTTAGCACTGTTCTATGAAGATCAAAACTAAAAATCTAAAATCTAAAATAAAAATCACATACACTTGGAGTGACCAAATTATTTTTAACAACAATATCTCTCTCGCAAATATATGTCATATATATTATATATATTCTATAATTTACTGAGAAACATTTTGCAACTTAATTACAATATTTAATTTTTCTTGGAATATTAAAAGCAATAACTTGGTTAAATGAATAAATTTAAAATTTCGCAAGACGATTTCAAATGTTTCACTTTGTTATAAAATTGAAACATCCAAACAGTGGCATACCCGAGGGGAGGGGTTGGGGTTATAACCTTCCCCCTCGAGGGTTGTACTATTTGTTGCCAGATGTTCAGCAACCACGGCAATCCCCGATTCCTTCTCACGACACTACAAAGTTAACGGAAAGCCGTGACTATCTAGAGTCGGGGGCAAGAATACACCATATAGATGCATCTCATCCCCAACCTCACATGGCAGCAGTCCTATAGAAGGAAAGCTAACCACCGGTAGAAACCTGAAATTTAATCTGTTCCCCGGTTAGCCATGAACAAGGGATATGTAAATCGAAGTTCGCTCGGCACCCGGGGTGGAGACTCTTAGTGGGGCCTAGATTTTTGAAAACGGCTCGTGCGTACTTTGGGACCAAATCCGTTCAGCCGTGCCCTTGAACTGCTCCACGGAGCGCCTGATGTTGAGGTCTTGACATCGTCCAACCGGGCCACTAAACCAGTCAGCGATGTCTTCGACCTCGGTTGGTCTTGGCTCTGTCCAATCGGAGACCCAATCCGGTTAGCAAAGTCTTCGACCGTTGCTGGGTCAGAAGCCCCCCTACCACGACAAGGTGGTCCCCTATCGGGGGGGGGGGGGGGGCTCGAGGGTTATACAACGCATATGTTCTCAGGAAATTTTCGAATCTGAGCCTCAAGCGCTTCAAATTCCTTCCCCCATCGGAAGATTCTGGTTACGCCACTGCATCCAAAGTCTTCTTTACATGTGAAATGAAATATGTATACTCTATATATTTTTAGGAAAGGTTGGGCTTTTGAAAATGTTTTATAATATTCAAACTTTCTATGAATTCGGGGTAATTTAGCCAGCTAAAAGATTGATTCTAAATGCATTTTATTTTTATTTGACATTAGAGTGCAGCTCCAGTTTTGACTATAGCAAAAAATAAGAGATTCTTTTTGTCATTGAAACTACTACACACAGAAAGAGTCAATGGATTTGTCTGAAACCTGACATGCAGGTACCCAAGTTAGTATGGAAATGATGACTTCACAATATCGCTATAGACAGGAGTTATTAGAACTGCTGCTAGGTGGGATGTGATTCAGTGATTGAAGCACCATATTGATTAAGAAGCTGTGACAACATCCATAACGCATGGTAGACGTAGTGTACAAAGCTCAGAACATATGCCAAACGTTGCTATATGCGACTCAGTATTTTAGAGAGGTCAGAGATTGTGCCTCTGAGAGGCTGGTTGTTCCAACTGTTAAATACCGAACGGGGAGAAGCGAAATATTGTTCAAATATGATTTTACTTTCCAGCAGGTGGTCATCATTGATTTCTGGTAACACAAAAGTTCTCAAGGATATCCAGATACACGACACCAGTGTCACCATATACGTAACTGACTTTTCTGAAAACTCAAAAGTTCCATAAACATTTGCAAATCGATGAAAAACAAACTTGGTCCATTTCTCTTCATTGCCATGCCATTTGCTTTCAGCAAACAATCAATAATATCCAACGATGGTCAGTTTGCCCTAATTGGTAGACGTTGGCAACAGTGGCGTGAAGACCACAGTATTTAGACAGAGTTACTTGTATCACAGCACTTAAGAGTTACTAGGACCACAGTACTTAAAAAAAAAGTATATATATACTCCTACTGTACAGAAATTGAATCATTCAAACGTCAGCAAGGACAGATCGATGCATCAAATAAATGCCACAAGGTAATAGAATAATCCTCCCATTACTGAATGCATACCTCCGTTGTGTGTCCAGAGACAAAATTCATCATAATAACGAGCATCCTCTTACAGATGCCTCGACCTGACAGGCCCTACGAGCAGTGCAGGTTCTGTGTGACCATTTGTGTTGTTTGATATCTCCCATGGAACACTTGAGGGACTTGATGGTCGCTCATAGTCATGCCCCAACCACCATGGTTGTTGATGAACTACAGGACCATTTGCAAACTGCATGATCTCATCTCCCTTTGACCGTTCAACTATTTAATAAATGCTGTGCTGTGTGACAGCCTGGACTTTTTTCCCGTTGCTGTCATACTTCATACTAATGTTGATATCATTTCTGCAATAAATGTCATGTGTTATCATCATAGTGTTATCATTCACTCCATATTTTCGCTACTACCACCACATACAGTGTAATATTTATTTGTAAATGAGATGTCACGCTAAAGAACGCTCTGGATGGCTTTGAGAGGAGACTATTCTCTGTCTTCTAACAGCTGTCCAGGTGTCGTTTCCCCTAACCAATTCTTAGCCTTGGGACCCTTGTGACCTAGCATTTAGCCCATTGTGTGAAAAAAGTACTGCTCAGAGGTAAAACTATCCTACAACCCAACTCCTTTAGGTCGAACAATTTCTGCGCTGTTGAATGTATTTTATTAACCAGTATATTTTTCATATTAATATTTTTATAATTATAATTAATATTATTAGTATATTAGTTTAAAAACTAAATTATTATTATTAATTATATTAATTTAACCAAAATGTTCAAAAATGTACTTTTTTTTTATCTTTGCACTAAACATGTGTTCGATTTTGATAGAATTTTATTGCGAATCATTTCATTGGCAGTGAGTTTACATACAGTTGAAGAAAAATTATGTAACGTGAAGTAAAACTACAATCCTTACTATATTATTTACATTCCTGTAACCAAAAATTCAAAGCAGAAAACCAAACATGCTCTTAACTAAAGTACAATAATACTAATAAACTGATTTGAACTGAATATTTTATTTGCTAAAATGCTAAAAGGGACATCAGACGGTCAACAAGGCCAGGCTCGTAATCAGGAAAGTGCACAGGTTGTTTCTTACTATGAGCATCATCCTGCCTCACTGTATGTATATCATTGCATCATACCCTTACAACGAGGGAAGGTATTAACGAGCTAACCGAGGGCGCCATCTGCCTCATGTAACTTGATATATCAAAGATTGTGGTTCATGTTTTGGAGAGAATTTCATTTGCATGATGGCTTTTAACCAAACATATCTATCTGCTCCTAAACACTAGCTGATGAATCCTTAACATCCTTTGCTTAAGCCTTATGAACCTGCCATTTGTGAATCATCTATGTGATGTTTATAATGATTCTTCGTCAATCTCAGTGGGATGCAGATGAAATTTTTGGCGAAAATGCCCTTTATTTCAAATGTAAAAAGGACACTTAAAAAGTCAAAAGCTTTCCCTTCAACAGTGCTATAATGATTTCATAATTTTAAGTTCCAAAATTTAGATGACGCATATTTAATTGCAAAACTAGAGTTGCTTCATTTTAACTTGTTTGGTAATACAATTGAACTGCTTAAAATATTTAATTATTATTACTTAATAAACTTTCAAATTTGAGAAAAATTCCTCTAAGCTAAATTTTAATTCGCCAAATGGGAATAATCGATGAAGTTTGCTCGTTTTCTGACGTCATTAATAATAGCTCCCCAAGCATAGTAGTACTCTAATAGTGACGTATAACTCTGTTACTATCAGCCAAATTAAACATTAACTCAGTTGCGTACTTTACAGATTACTGATAGTTTTACAGTAAAATTTGATTTAATCTAACTTGCATTATTATTTACAGTGAGTTTTTCTGCAAGAGTTTTTTTTTTTTGTTTTACCTAAAACACTTTCCATGCAAAGACATAACTTTTACAAATAAAATTTATGAACATGCAAAGACATAGCTTTTTACAAATAAAATTTATGAACATGCAAAAACATAACTTTTTACAAATAAAATTTATGAACATGCAAAAACATAACTTTTTACAAATAAAATTTATGAACATGCGAAGATATAACTTTTTACAAATAAAATTTATGAACATGCAAAAACATAACGTTTTACAAATAAAATTTATGAACATGCAAAAACAACGTTTTACAAATAAAATTTATGAACATGCAAAGCCATAAATTTTTACAAATAAAATTCGTGAAACATTAATGTTTATTTCAGTATTAATCTAAAGCTTAATTTTAGATCAAGCCATAAAAACCATTTGTCTAAGAATTCTGAAAAAACTTTTTTTGATACTGATAAGTAGCTAAAAAATAATTAAAGCACAATCTAAAATTTATATGAATTTAAATATTTTCAGCTAATGATAATGCATGACTGAAAACTAAGATGATAATACTAATAAAATCTGTATAATTCCTATCTCTATAATGCGATGTCTATCTGAGAACTTTGATTCACTTCTATCAGTATATTAAAACTTTCGAATACATTTGAAAATGTTTAGTATTGTTCATACATTTCCAAATTAAAGCAAGCATTTGACAGATGTATGACATTAATAATTGCCTTGTATAGAGAGATCTTTAGCTTGACATGAATATATTTATATTATTAGGAAATGTGAAATAAACATTAAATTAATGTACTAATCTCATTGAGGTAAGGAAGCTAGTTTCATTATTTTAAATACTTAACTTTTTTTTTAAGTTATTTTCTGAATTACAATAAGGGCATTGAAATTTCTTCCTAACTGGAGAATTATTTTTTATAGTTAATTTACTTATTAACTCTAGATCACGAGCTACATTTATTGATTGATTCATATTGTATGATAGTAATGCACACAACATATTGATATACGTAACAACAATATTATATATATATATACTTTAGGTTGATTGCTTGTTATAAATATCAGTTTGTAATATACAATCGTATCAGTATATAATACACCATTTCATAGAAGATATAAAAGAAGAAGGAAGGTTTAGTATGAAAATAGAATAATCCAAAATTTGCACTGTTTAGTGTTAATAACAAGTTGATATTGCACAGCCATATATTACAATATTTTACAATGATGTCATTGATATAACATGTGCTGTCAAATGATTTGAAATATATTTTTTGTTTAACATCCATACAAATATTATTATTTAAGAAATATTCTCTATCAACTAAATGCAAAGTATCTGGTACTGGAGAGGAGATTAGGAAGGCGATTGAACTTTACCTGGGCAGTAGTGCCAGTAGCAGACCTAGTGGGCTTTTGCATTAAATAACGAAGTACACATTAGTTGTCATAGAGAACAAGTACCTGGGCATGCCTTATGCCATAAATAAAAATACAAATAATGACTGGTTCATCTTTGCGATAGATTCTTCCTTTAGCTGACTTTTGTAAATAATGAAATTTTCTAAACTAATATCTGCCGATGTAAATACCTCGAACAACAAACAAAATGTAATATAAAAAAATAACAAAAATGCATAAATGTTACTTATTATATTAAATAAACTCAGTGAAAAACGCCAATTACTATTAATCTCTAATGGCTCTAATCTCTAATTAATGATATACGTGTATATATAGGTAGTTATATATACTGAAACCTATATTTAAACTAAATTTTCTACTATTATTTATATATTTGTGATATATATAATAGCACATGACATTAGAGCTCAATCGCGCTGTTGCTATGTTTAGATCTTTCTTTTGTTGCAAACAGAAATGATATAATTTTATTTAAAAACATTATTTGGTTAACATCTTCTGATAGCAACAAATCATACGAGCAGTTCAACATTTTAATTCGAATATTAACATTATGTTAAATGTCATAAGTTACGTTTATAAATGAATATTATACATTGAAACATAGAGCTAGATTTAGAATGAAGTTATACTTCGATTACTAAAAATATTTAACTTGCAGATGAATATCATATTTTAAACTTCAACCATTATTTCACTTGTAATTACTGTGTTTTCCTGTAATAAGAATATTAAATATCGCAAATATTCATATATAAAAAGCCATTGGTCATAATTGCATATCAAAACAATATGAAAACATTTTGATACAATGTGTATACAGATAGTATGTTTGTTCAAAGTAATAATATTTCATAAATTTAAAAGTCTGTAAGATACTGTATAGTTCGCACCTTTGCAAGACCCTACTGCAAGAGATGAACCAGTAATTTTTGGGAACACTCATTTTTATTTTCAGGAACAAACTCAGTTTGAACATGCATATCTTACCTCATTCCTGAAAGCTAGGCTGAAAGCATTTTATGAAAAAAATTAATTTACTTACCTTTCACAGCTTACTTATAAACTTTTTCCTGTTTCGTGAGCAATTTAAAGCATGTGAATTTAGTCAGTTTATGTTATTAGCTTTTTTTTAGTATGTGATAATATAATTTGAGAAAGTTGTAATTTGTTAAAAAAGGAAAATATTTGATATTCATTATTCGAGAGTTTAAATATTCATCTAGAATTAATTTTAAGATAAAAATTAAATTTTTTCTATGAATTACTTTTAATTTGTTTGCCATTTGAATGCACAAATGAAAAATACATAATAAAAACATTACAACAGGTTTTCATATCTAAATAAATAAATAAAATTCATATACGTGTTTTTGATGACGTTTCGCTTGACGTGTTTTCTAATGCAACTATTGTGGTAAAATTCACTTACTTGATTTCTTTACTTAGGCAGCTAATTAACTTTATAAACTGGAAACATAAAATATTCCATTAAAGATTATTTTAAATGGACTGCACTGACTGAAGCTTGTTCCTGATATGGCAAAGACAGCCCAAAATTAACACCAGAGGCATGATAGAAAACTTCAAAACTTATAACACAATTAAATATATTGCTATTCAAGTTACATCAGCTTTTTAGAACAAAAAGATACAGAAATTGCATTATTAAGAAATCTCATTATTTTATATCAGTTTTAGAGGAATAATTAACGGTTAGACAGGTGGTTGGTTATTAGATAGAGATTAAATGTTGTATTATGAATAAAATTAACAATGTAATGATTGAAAACAGTTTAAAAAAATTGCATTTTTCTGTAATAATATATAAAATGAATGCAAATACTTATAAGGTTCGGGAGATTTAATTAATTCAATCATTAATAATGATACACCTGAACCTTTCAAGATCGCATAAATAGCGTAAATTAAACATTTTTGCATTAGTTTTATGATTATACTCTATTAGAAAAATTTTAATGCATATAACACTTTTGGGAGTTTTCGAACACGAAAGAAGTGTTTGAATAATTATTATT
This sequence comes from Ryuthela nishihirai, assembly GCA_038380435.1. Taxonomy (NCBI): domain Eukaryota; kingdom Metazoa; phylum Arthropoda; class Arachnida; order Araneae; family Heptathelidae; genus Ryuthela; species Ryuthela nishihirai. The sequence continues at coordinate 51,622,417 of JAWZYU010000020.1, forward strand.
CAAAATTAAATTCAGCATTAGTTAATATTGTAAATATTGTACTAAATATTAAATTGCCAGTTTATAATTAGGTTTTAATTATAAACTGTTATAGAAATTAAATGAAATATTTTAGTTGTTGTACAAATTTAATAAAGTATTAAAATATTCGTAAATATCTATTAATTATTAAACTGATTGTACAAATTTAACTAAATATGTAATTGCTGTGCAAATATAATAAAGGATTAAACTGCTTATGAAATTTTAATTTAGTGTTAAATTGCTTCTATGTATTTAAAGTAACTCATATTCTGTGTATTCAAAGTTTAATAAAATTAAACTTTGAATATTTTTGAAATTTAACAAGTGTTAATTTTCTTGTGGAAATTTCATTAAAAAATTGCTTGTATAAATTTCAATTTGAAATTCTGTAGCTAAATTTTATTTAGAATTGTGTTACATAAGGCAATAATACAGCAACGTTAATTTCATTTTAGAATATTATAAAGTTATTAACAAAGTTTATGTTACACTAACTAAACTTTAATGATGTAATAATATTCAAATAAACATTCTTATAGAAGCTATAATACTGTTTCATGCAATCATATAATATATAATGTTTCAATTAATTCAATGTTTCGTTCATGCAGAAATAAATATTTAAATAATTAATTCGTTTCTGCATAATTAGCAATTTTTTTGAAGTACTACATGAAAGTGAAATAATGGTATAATAATTATCTCTGCAAACATTTTATCTTATAGCATAAATAATTAGAAATTATACAATGTAATATATAAAATAAAAGTATTTTATTAGCACTCTACAAAGAATATAAACGATTTAAAACGTTTTTAAATTCCACTGGCACTGGGATCAGAGGCATAGCAAGGTGATGAAGGTGGCCCTGGTGCGAGATTTATTTATTGATTTCCCCTCCATATCATTGAAAACTCTTCTGAAAAAATTAAAAGGATATTAAGGACGGGAGGCTCGCACCCTTTATGGTGGAGTGGCGATAAAAAAACACTACCAATAGCAAATAAAGGGACGCTTTTAAAACAAAGAAAAATAAATGAAGAAAAGTGTATCGAGTACAGGTCCTAGCGAGCACCGGGCTCTGGATCAATCGAACCATTGGAACCATGGTAACTACGACCCTCTGAAGTCTAATAGTAACCATAATGGGTTAAAAATATGCTAAGCAGAGACTACTTAGCACACTAGTTCTTCATCCTTGTATAAAGCTAATGTGTTAATATGAGAATGTTTAGCACAAGAACATTATCTAAGAAAATCTTGGTATAACAATGTAAACATTTTGCAGTTTTTTGCAGTACAGTTTTGGAGGTTTTTTTTACGCTATTTCGTAGAGGATATTTATTATCCGTGGATTATAAGGTTTCACCTTCTTAATCTTCTAGATTAGTATGAAGTGCAGCCGCCATGTCAAAAACAGATTTTATACATTTTAGACGAATTATTAACACTCAAATAAAATTCTTTTTTATGATATACAACATATAAAAGGCGAGAGTTGGATCATTTGGTAAATGCGTCAGGCTCGTAATTGCAGTTCCCAGGTTCGAGTCCCAATTATCAGGACCAGCCTTTAAACGATTGAACCGATTGGGCCCAATTGGACCCCCCATTTGGGTTATAACCTCCGCAACGGGAAGATTTTTCATTCTAAAGAGAAAACTGTTGTCTTATTTTTTGAGAACTAGAGATTTTAGAGTTAGCAACATTGTGTGCAGTGTAAATTTTTTAGCAGCTTAGTTTTTGTTTAAATGTTTTTTTTTTATGTATGGGCCCCGCATTTTCTAACGCCGGGGCTGCCAACTGTGCCTGTTTTTAAAATTTTCTGCGTTAAATTCCACCCTGCCCTCGGCGAGAAAGAGGACATCTTTAGGCTCAGAAAGTCCGCTGTCAGTTGGATATGACGTTAAACTTTGGTGGCATTGTGCAGGAGAACTATACCCTGTATACGTTACTAAACACATTGGATGACCTTAATGGGAGGCTTACATTTGTATCCTAACAACTGTCCATTGGATTTCCTTACCCAATCTTTTCTGAGTCATTGGGGTCCTTGTGACCTGTCCAGTTACCTCATTACGTGCAAAAAATGCTTCTCAGAGGTAAAACAACTCAACTATCCAAACACTCATTGGTTATTTTGGTTACCTCAGAAAAGGTGAAGATTCTTATGACATTAAAATATTAGGCATGGGGGGAAGAGGGCATTGCACAGTTAGGAAGGGGCTAAAATTCGAATATAACAGGTAATTTATGGACACCTGTTTAACATGAATTAAACATAATGATCGTTTATATTCACAAATAAAATAACAATTAGCCTTATTTATTTTTTACTTAATATAGTATAAAAATAACTCTTAATTCTATTTAAACAATTAATGCTATGTTTCATATTTTCAAGCAATTTTCTGAGTTATTAAACGCATAATTTCCAATTCAGAACATCTATCAAGACACTAAATTTTAAGATATGTGTGTCTGTTTCATAATTGTTTTGTTTTAAATATTATTATTATTATTTAAAATATTAATGTTAATAATATTAGACATACAAAATGTTTGTCATTTAAACTGCCTTATTGAAAAGGGATTAATGATATTATCACAAAAGAGGACTGATATGAAAATAGTTATGATGGTAAGATGTGTAAGATAAATGATGTCAGAATGTGCAAAAGAGAAACAGATTGGTTGCGTTGTTTCAGCTTTGGTAAAAATATGCAAATTTTAACAATTTCATATCTTTTAACTTTATGTGAAGGATATTGACCAGAATATGGCTCTTACCCATGGATGGCTAACTAGTCAAACCCAAAACTGTTTTAAGTCGATTTCTATACAAATAAAATTTAAAATTTTAAAATTTTGATTGAAATTAAATTTAGTATTCATTGTTTTGCATTTTTGTGTGTGTATACCGTGCACATTTGACTGATAATCATCTTGATAACTGTCTGCGTTTAGCTGATAGTAATTATGAATCTGATTATTTGAAAAGAGTTGATGATTTACAATGTCAGATTTCCGACTAATTTTAGTAAATATCTATTTTTATAATTAATTTTTTTTCTTTTTTTTACCTTTTCATTGAAAAGTAGGTAAATTTTCCAAAGAAAAAAAGAAAAATAATTATTTTCTTATGGGTGGAGACAAAATATTTTTGAGTGGATCGATTGCTCTACTAGTTACAAATAAAGGAAATATGAGGAATCTGAAATGTGAGACATTCATTTTCTCGCCTTTTGATCAGTCATCAGAAAGCACAATCCACACGAATCTTTTTCGTTCATATATGTATACATACTCATCATTCTCAAGCACAGAAGCAAGTGGTTTTCAAACTTTTTCATTTCAAAACGCCCTTAGTTATAAAGATTTTTACATGGCGCCCTTAGTATATAGATTTTTTTCACGGCGCCCTAAAAAATTTACCAATTAGTGGGATGGGTGAGCCTGTTGTTCACCACACAGTTTCTCAAATCTTGGAATTAAACTAAACACAGCTACTCTCATTTCCCGCTCCACATTGAATTTTGAGCGATATTTGGAGCGTGCGTAATGTCTGCGATAAGGGAAGAGCAGTATGTTGCGTTGAAATTTTGTTATCGCCTGAAGGAAACAGCCACCGAAGCATACGAATCTATCATTGTGACCGTGCATCAGCGTATTGAATCCAGATTGCCTGGAATTATTAAAATTTTCGAATATCTGCGGCGTCCACTTAATCAAACATTGCAACTTAATTTCCCAACCATATCTGTTCTTCATTTTCGTGTCTATATATATTTGAAATACCATATCATTTGTTCAAAGGTGAATTATCTAAGGTCCTAATTCACATTTCTCACCTCTTCTAGGTACATTTCCTTGAACCTTTAGACCGCACTATTTGTAACTTTGCTCGCAAACCAATGCTCTGCATGCAGCCAACATCACCAAACCAATGCAGCCACTCCCACATATTAGATGCTGCTTAAAGGAGTTGATGACTTCTCCATCTACCATCTCTTTAAATATCTAATCAAATCACCTAACATGCTGCATAACTATCTGGAATTAAAAGCATACAGAATCCTTCTTTCTTGCTTCAAAAGCGTCCATGTTTTGTTATTATGGTATACTACAAAGAAGAATAAACTGTTATGTAGTGAAAGTGAAGTGCAGGCTTTAGCTGTATATGCATACTTTTCTACACTCTCCACAGATCCTTAAATGCTTTAGCTCCATTTTCACAGATTTTCTTGTTTACCTCATGTCCTACATGATCTTGTTGTTCGCCACAAATGTAACTCAACTCCCAAGATAACGACATTGAAGAGATGAAGTCGCAATCGTTCAAAAGAACTGGGGGCATCAACGAAGTGACTAATTTCTATGACTTTAGCATTTTTGCTCTATTTATCTCTATCAACAATTATACCCATCCAAAATATCATTTTTCCTAGTATTTTCCGCGAAATACACTGAATTACTAAACTCGTCAATATAACAATTATTGCCATCCACTATTTTAAGTGGACGGCAATAATTGGATGGATAATGGATGGCAATAATTGGATGGATAGTGGATGGCAATAATTGGATGGATAGTGGATGGCAATAATTAGATGGATAGTGGATGGCAATAATTGGATGGATAGTGGATGGCAATAATTGGATGGATAGTGCATGGCAATAATTGGGTGGATAGTGGATGGCAAGATTAAATATACTTACGATGTTACAAAGAGATAGGGCACTTTTCTGTTAAAAATATTATTACCTTAAAGGCAAATTGTTGTTTATAGCTAACCTAAAACTCAGAGAACTTTAAAGCGTTCCGAAGTATTTTTACTCTGCAAAGGTAACCAGAGTAATATCAGTCCAGTTAATATATTCTTCCTGACTAATTGTCAGTCAACCACTGCAAGCATTTATTGCTTATCATCATATTTCTGATGTTTCAGAAAATTGCCAGTGATTTGTTAATACACTATCAAGGTTGCACATATCTATGTACAAAGAAACATGACAGAAACAAACATTGTACGAATCTCATAGTTTCACTATGATCAAATAGTTGCTGATTTTACAAAGCAAGTTCAAGCAGTTTCGAAAGCGAAACTTTAGGAGGACGCTTAAGTACTGTTTCATTCTTGACGCTGCGTCATTCTACAAATTTTCTCTTAAATACACGAAATGGATGTAAACCATTCATGTATTTAACGATTTCTCACTATTTTTGCTGCTTTTGCGTCTGCAGAGTTTTTACACTAGCCCCTAAATTATCACTAGCATTGTTGCATGTTTAAAGTGATTTTATTCCCTTTTTTCCGGATAAGCAGTTGACTGACAATCATTTTATATGCAATATTACTAAATGTATGTATTATGCAAAAACAATATATACAGGGTGATTCAGTTAAGCATGTACAAACTTCTGGGAGGGGTAGGTTGCACAAAGACGAATCGGAATCATATAGCAATGCAGGGTCGGTAACGGCATCAACATGTGCTATTGTACAGAGAGGACTTGAATGAAAGAGCAGCACGTAAGTGAACAAAATGCTTTTTATTAATCACAATAGGTACATTTGCGAAATGCACAGAGGTCACAGAAGGTGTTCGAAGTTGCGACCATGAGCTGTAACATAGGCCGGACATCGTCGGCGCATGGAATCACGTATATTCTGGAAGATTCCTGGCGTGTCTCTGACTTCCGAGGCAGCTACGGAGATGCGTGCGACAAGGTCCTCAGCACTTTCAACGGGGGTGTCGAACACCAGTCCTTTGATGTAACCCCAGAAGATGTAATCAAGGCGTGATAGGTCCGGCGATCTCGCAGGCCAATGAACGGGACCGCCACGTCCGATCCACTGTTGTCCAAATGTCACGTTTAAGCGTTGACGAACTTCATGGCTGAAATGGGCGGGGCCCCCATCGTGCTGGATACCACATTGCTCGGCGCAGTGACTGAGGAACCTGTTGTTCATCCAAAAGTTCTGGCAAGACATCCTCCAGAAAAATCCAGTAACTCCTTCTGTCCAGACGAACAAGCATGAGGTATAGCACTATTAAGTGGTCCCTGACAATGCCGGACCAAACATTTATAGCAAACCGATTTTGTGCTGCACGTTTTCGTGTAGCATGGGGGTTCTCCACCGCCCAAGCATGCGCGTTATGTGCATTGAAACTACCTTCCTGTGTAAAGCATGCCTCGTCTGTGAACAGCACAGAAGCAGGAAATTGGGGTTTTGCCGCACTCTTCTGCAGGTACCATTGTGCAAATGCAATGCGCTGTGGGTAATCTTCAGGCTTCAGTATTTCGATGTGCTGCACATGATATGGATGCAATTGGTTGTCGTGCATAATCCTCTATACGGTGGATTGGGAAAGACCGACCCAGTGGGCGATTGCTCGAGTACTGGCACTTGAAGTGTCTTCTGTATGACGTAGCACATTCTCCTCCATGTCAGGGGTCCGTGCCCATCGTTCCCGACTCCTGGCAGGTCTCTGGAAGGAACCAGTGTCACATAACCTCTGATGTAGCCGTGCAAGCATCTAGTGGTTGAGAGACACCTCATCGGGTTACCGTTCCTTCCTTGTACACGCGCACAGCTGCTCTCCCGTTGCAGTCCGCAGCCCCGTATGCGAGATGCATATCGGCCAACTCCGCGTTTGTGTAATCGTCCATCCTACTACCTCTGCGGGTAGTTCATGAATGACGGTTACCTGCGAGTACGTTGTGCAGTCCAGCGGCCATACAATGCCATCTACCACGTCGAACAACGCCATCTACTGTGTGAAGATGCCGTTACCGACCCTGCATTACTATATGATTCTGATTCGTCTTTGTGCAACCTACCCCTCCCAGAAGTTTGTATACGCTTAACTGAATCACCCTGTATATTTATAATCTATACCTATCTATATAGATAGTACACTAATCAATAAGAAGTTGCCATTGTAGGAAATAAATGGGATCTATAGTCAGGTAATCAGGGGCGTACTCAGAGGGGTGGGGGAGTGGGGTAAGGGTAGGGTCAGTGGAGTTCGGACCTCCCCCCCCGAAAATCCTGTCGTTTTATACTAAATCTCAAACTTGTCTACCTGCTTTAAAATACAAAACAGTTGTATTTATATAATTTTATTTTTGCCCCATATTTTATGCCCGACAGTTAAAATAGATGAAAAAAAAAAACTAAAATCTAATTCCATTATAGAATATCATTTTTTCCTTTCCCGTTCTATGTAATATTTTAGTAATCTGTAAACCCTACTGAAATGCTATTCTCAAGCCCCCCCCCCCCCTGAAACTCTTCTGGGTACGTGCCTGTCTAGAGCATTTTTTTTTTATCCTCTAAATGATTTTCAGTCTTAGAGAATAACACTTTCCATTTAGAAATGCTAATACATTGATTAATTAGATTACTAGGTATTCCAATTATAATACTATATAAGAATAAAATTAAGAAACAAATGCAGTTAAACAGATATCTGACAACAATAAAACAAATAAGGAATAAAATTAATTATTTCAAAGACAGAAATTCATATGATGCAAATAAAAAAAGGCTTAAAATATAGTGTATTTAAAATACCGTGTTTTATTGTCAGCTGATCTTTAACACGTTTTTTTTTAAGAAAAATTAGAGTTTTCAGACAGGCTTCAACGGAGTTTGTCGGAAACTAAATATTTAACGAGGACATACCTTGAGAGAGGTCTCTTAGCAAACTGTGGTTCATGTGAAATCGCGTTAACGAAAAATTCGGGTAAGTCGGGGGGATGTTTGTATATGTGGAATTCTGTATAGAATAATAATGTGGAATTCTGTATAGTTTTTAAAGTATTAAATAAATGTGGAATTCTGTATAGTTTTTAAAGTATTAAAGGTCTAAAATAATTAGTCGAAATTTTCCAAATTTCTTTTGGTCCGCCATCTTGTTATCGTCATGGTTTTCCTAGGCTGGGGAAAATTCTCTCGAATATGTGCTTCTTTGCATTGGGGTCCAATGAATTCTCCCAAACTAAGCCAGAATTGTTGACGATAGTCACAACACAGTGAAAAACGTTTAGAAAATGCCAAAAAGAAATGCCTTATCTTATATACTTTAAAGGCATACTAATGCATCCATGAACAGAATTGTTAATCAATGTAGAAATATCGGGGTGAGGAATGCAATTTTGCATTAAACTGATTGAAGTAATGGAAACTAATGAACAATGAAATCAGTAAAGTGGCGTAAAATTGTTCTTTGGAATTGTTGTGTTGATTCAATGTGCAACAAAATACCTTACCGTTATTTCACAGAGATTCGTGTCATTTGAGGATTCTAACAAATATTTGGGAGAACTATTTTGTTAGAGTTAAGAACTATTGTGTCAAGAATTGTGCAGTGTTTCAGAGGTTAGTTGCATATTTGTGCTTATAAAATCAGAGAGTCTGATTTTCCAAAACAATATATTTGAAGCTAATTTGAAATTATTATGGTTATTGAATATTATTACGCTTGAGCATTTGAAATTATGTAGCTATATCTTATTTTATTTACATGTTAAAGTACAATAAAAAATATTTTAATTTAGATGTAAGACTAATATTGTTAATTTTAGTTAATTTCAGCTAGTGCTATAAATTATGCTAGTTTTCGATACAGTATCTATATACGTGTAAAAACCAATTATAAAGTCATGCTTACTCATATTTGTCAGGAAGTTTAGGACTACATTTATCTTCTACTAAAGTGGCCTTAGCATCAAAAACAAGGCTTTGTACCAAATCTTTATCACCTGAAAAGAGAAAAACATAGTTATTTGTTTTATTCAATAATTAAACATTCATTTATATATATATATAGTTTTCTTAAAGAATTACAATGAATTCTAGATTAACCACGGCAATGAGGATCATGGATAACCTAAATCACGGTTAGAACAAAGCTGATAAACGTGGTATAAAATTATTTAATGTAAACTTATTTACTTAAAATTCTTGTAGTATGATCGATATCGTAACACAAGCAATTTAAAATTGTATTTACACATTGAAGTAGGGAAGAAATTGAACAGCATTAGTATGAAAAACATTGCACATAAAGTAATGCAACACATGTACCATAGTTTAAATGAAAAATTTTTTATGAAAAAATGTTGTGAAACATTCCAATTATGGTAGCAAACAAGAATGTACTCGGGGGGAGGCGGGACCAGGGGGTCTTGACTCCCCAGAAAATATGGCCGTCTTATACGAAAATCTTTGAAACTTATCTACCTGCTTTTAAATCCAATATAGTTATGCTTGTACAATTTTATTTTAGCATCAGAGAATACGTTCGACACTAAAAATATATTTAAATAACAAATGTAAATTTTCATTCCATGCAGAATATCATTTCGAACTTTCCTATCCGGCTTAATATTTTAGTAATCGGGGAACTCTGTTCCAGTCTTATTTTCAGAGCTTCCCCCTCCTCCCGAAACTAAATCCTAAATACATGTCTAGTAACAAATGATGGCAAATTATATGTACCGTATTTTAACGTGTATAAGGAACCCCCTGATTTTTCATTTGAGTTTCGAGGAATTGAGTAATTTGTTAATATCTAAAATACTATCCATGCATAAGAACCCCCCCCCCTATTTTTTGGCAAAAAGGGGTTCCTTATACACGTTAAAATACGGTATATATGTAAGAAGCTATCATTTTAGAAGGCAAATGAGATTGGAGCATTGTCACAGCTTTGATTAATTATCAGAACATTTGATCTGAACTTCGTCGTAGTTCTAGTGGATTATTTTGATAGTAGGAAACAATTCTTAGTTGGTCTTGTTGTTTTTTCACCATTGACAAATAATCTATGTATTAGAGATAAATAACGATTTTCTTAAAGAATTATTCTGAATCTTTGGCTGTGACCTGCATTAGATTCAGTAAAACATGGAATTTAAAGTTTGATTTTTACATCCTCCTCCTCCTCCAGAAGCCATAGGCTACGGAAGTCCAACCAGATTATGCAATTTAGCTCTCCAAACACATCTTTCCTGAGCTACATCTGCTGCATCTCGCCACTGTAGACCAATTCTAACAAGGTCCTGTTTGACATTGTCTGCTCACCGCATCCTACGTAGGTCTCCCCCTCTTTCTGAGACCTTTAGGCATACTGTTCATAAACCTATTCGCTAATTTATAGTAATGTATACGGGCAACATAACCAAAATATATTGTGCAGAGAGTCTCTCTCTGCACAATATATTGCTCAAAGAAGGCTGAAGACACCTTTGACATGCCTCATTACTTACACAGTTGAATAATTATCTCTTATGCAATCTAATGCTAATTTTTTAATAATAAGATACTGCGTAAGCATATAGAACATATTATTTATGCATAATTAACGAATAATTATATAACATTGGTTGGGTTGTGTTGTTTTACCTCTGAGCGGCACTTTTTTGCACACCATGGGCTAAATGGCCAGGTCACATGGACCCCGAAGGTTCAGAGAAGGTTGGGGGAGGGGACCCACTGGAACAGCTGTTGGGAGACAGATGGTAGCCTCCCGTCAAGGCCATCCAGCGTGTTCTTTAACGTGCACAGAGTATGGTTCTCCCGCACACGGGCCACGGCTTAACGTCCCATCCGACGGACGGCGGCCTTTTCAAGCCCATCAGTGTCCCCTACTGACCGTGGGCAGGGTGGGGAATTTTTACGGAGATAAATATCAACGCTGACCCAGCTGGGACTCGAACCTGGGAACTACAGATTACGAGCCTGGCGCGCTACCGACTGAGCCAGCCCCGCCCCAAATAACATTGGTAAGAATGTGATTATGCATAAATTAATTTTCGCTAAATCATTACTGTAATAAGTTTTCTCTTTCTTCACCTTCAGCCTATCACTTAAAATAAGACTCTACTACTTACATGGTAGGGCTTGGAAATTAAGTTTAAATATTCACACTTTCTTAGGGATTAAAATCCGAATCAACAGGATGAATAATATGAAATATTGTAGTCATATTGAATATAAAACTATACAATATTTTATGCATATAAAGATTGTGATAAAAGCGATCAACAGAAGACAGACTGGCAATTTCACTGACTTTTAAATTATTTCCATCTGTTTAATATACGCAAGTTTGCAAATTCTCACTACTTGAAAGTGAGCGATTTTCGAAACAAGTTTCTTTAAAAAAAACTTGATGATTTTTATTATTTATTTAACCCTTAAAGTGACAGATCATGTATAATTTCTGTTTAATATGAAAATTTAAAAAAGCGAAGAATTTTATCCTGAAGTAACTGTCACTGATTGATCAACATTTACGTAATTTATTAATTTTGATGTTTAATTTAAAAAAGAAACACGTTTCATAGGGAAATTTATTTAAGGTAATATGTAAAAACTTGCAACAATTCTTCTGGGAACAATTGTGCTTTCTGCGTTTTCTGGCACTTTAAGGGTTAATATTGCATAAGGATTATTACAATAGTCTTTGCATTATATTTCAAATATTTTTAAAGTTAATAAGTGGGATACTCACAGATTGGTTTGTCAAAAATAGGTGGGCGAGTACTACTTGTTCTCCACCTAAAGTTTTGTGTATTGAGAGAGTCAGACAGGAAAAACTTTATATTATCTTCAGGGCTCAAATAGGCATCATCATCCTTTTGGGGATTTTCACAGTAAACCCTATAATGAAGAGGTTAATATTTCATATCATTCAAAATGTATTGCCACAGAACCTCACACTTCAGTGATCCTTTCAATGAGAATGAGTCTGAAACTCTAAAATGAAAGAAAAAGATGTAGCACAGATTTGTAAAAACTATGTTCATATTAAAATCAGAATTATTTCCATACCATCTGGTAAAGCAGTTAAGGGTAGGTTGTGAAGACATAATAATGATGCTAAAAATACATGCATAAACATTTTGTGTAATAGTACAGGCAGGCCCAGATCTAGAAAAAAAAACATTAATGTTGCTACTCGTGTTAGAATGCACATGATTAAATAGCTAAACAATAGAGTGTTTTTATTAATTGGTTTCATGTTTTAATTTTTATCCATTGTCAGATAAAGTGTAATATTTTTGAAAGTAAGTTCAAATGAGACTACTTATATAAGTTGGAGACTCGTTTTTAAATATCTAGAAATGTTTTAATATTTTTATGGATATTCAAATATTTTTACCGAATTTACGGTCACATCCAATTTTAATTTTATTTTATGCACGGTAGCCCTACTAGCAGCTCCATCATGCCTGAATTTACTCCATATCACTCAACAACAATATAATAACGACTATATCATGTTCAGTACTGTATTATAAATAAAAATATAATATATTATATTATAATTATAAATACAGTACAGACATTTATGTTTGGCATTTGAACTTATCATTTATTTAAAGTTTTCTAACATTAAACGATTAAATAAAGATACAACTTAAGTGTGTTAAAAGTCTTAATATTATAGACTTTATTACGAAACAATTGAATACTTTACTCCACACTTGAAGTGAAACATATTCTATGGTGATAAACCAGCATATGCTTTCAACAAGTATCTGTCAAGTCTTATGAATGCTTAATTAAAGAATGTCTACTGTACCAACATTAGTATGGGTGCAATTCTCAAAATTTATTTTACTCTATAAAAGTTAGAAAGATCAAAAAGAACTAAAGCTATTGAAAGATTCTCAAATTTCAAAGCAGTTTTTATGTTTTTAAACGACACTGATTAACTTGGTTAAATTCTAATGTATAATCTAGAGTTGAAACGAAATTATACTCTCTAAATTATTGTATTAAGTACATTAAAATTTTATTGTATTCCATATCAGTTATTGAAATGAAATCTTCTCTGAACTTCTGTTCCTCTTTCTTCACATGCTGACGAGGTGGTGGCTCAGTTGGTAGTGTTCTAGGCTCATAATCTTCAGTTCCCAGGTTCGAGTACCAGCTGGGCCAGCGTTGAGATTTACCTTCACAAAACTCACTGCACTCTGTCAGTAGAGAACGTCAATGGGCTTGGAAAGACCACTACCATCGAATGGGACGTTAAGCCCTGGGTGAGCCATACCCTATGTATGAAGAACACGCTGGATGGCCTTTAAAGTAAACTACCATCTGTTTCCTAAACAGCTGTCGAGTGGTTCTCTTCTGCCCAACATTTTTTGGGTCCTTGTGACCTGGGCATTTAGCTCATTGTGTGCAAAAAATTGCGTCTCAGATGCAAAACAACCGAACTCAATTCTTCGCATGCTTGAAACATATTCTTCCAATTTTCTCTCTTATGAATGATAAAATCCTACTTGGCTGTTCCTTCATTTTTTGGTGTCTTTACAGGCATCAAGAAGTCACACTGCTCCTTATTCTTATTAAGATAAAATGTTTTTTTTTTCTTATTGATGTTTTTGTATCCTTTTTTTCCCGTATTGGACTGATTTCCATTTGTGAATCGTTTGTGATGATGAAACTTAAATTAGTTTTAGAGGATAGAGTATTTAAACTTCAGCATGCAATTTGTGGTCAAATGTGATCAAAACATTGCCACCTGCGGGATCACATGATCGACAGTCATATCTATATTTAATCACTCACGACTTAAAATTAAGTCTATTTTTTTTCGCGAAAGTAGCAATGAATTACAAAATCTCTTTATGGTTTTGGTTATATATGTATAATTATCGTTATTTAAATTAAATTTTAATAAAGCTCTCTTACCATTCAGGATGAACTCTCCAATTATTACCAGCAAAATACAGCATCCCTAAAAATAGAAAAAAAAATGTATTTATCATTCTTCCTTTAAATGAATATAGTACACAAAAATGAAAAACATTTTTTCTATGTTAAATAATCAGTTTCGAAATATCGCATTCAGAATACTAATAAATCTCTTAGCATTTCTAAATATTTTTTGCAATTGATTGGAGTTTAAATATTTTTAGACTTTAAAGAGTAGACGTACCAACAGGCTCTTTCTAAATTATAAAACTACGCTAAATATAAGAATGAAAAGCAGAAATGCTAGAACTTATTTTCAATGTTTGCAGGAGTAATGTGTATAAAACAGAAATGATATGTGAGAGAAAAAAGAAAATATTTATATGTACTTGTATATAATATTTATCTTATCATTTTCCTTTGAACGCTTCATTTTTATTGTTTATAATATTATATTAAACATAAAACTTTTGTATGTAATATTTGAATATAATACTAGTTTAATTAGAGTGTGAGTTAATATTTTAATATACAGTTATTTCTATTTTGAATTCGTATGCTAAAAACGGATAATTAGTATTAAATTTTCCAGGCAAAAATATTTAATGAAAAGTATTTTGCCAAAAATATTTTTATTTTACTAAATTTTTACAACTTTTTTTCCAATTGTAAATTAGCGTACACATTAAATATCGAAGATGATTAAATCTAAATTCCAACAAAAAATGTTCAAGATTGAGGGATATATTTTAACACCTGGTAAATTGTGAAAGAATAAATAATATTATATTCCTGGTAATATATGTCATTAATAAATAATTGTAAAAGTTTTGCATTACCAAAAGTTTTTTATATAAAATATATGTATTTTTTTACGTTTTTCATATGAAAAGTTTTTAATATGAAATATAATAGAAAAATATTTCGGATAATTACTCGTAAACAGCTACCACTGGTATATCAGTTTAATAAGCTTCATGCCATTTTAAAAACCCTTGTCTAATATTTTATGTGAAAAATTATAGAATCTTTGAATTTCATGATTATTGTCGTTTGTAGATCAAGTTCCATTTTCTTAAGAAATCCGACCTTCTTTAGATTTTGAAGGAACCTTAAGTAGCCTACATATATATATATAGTAAAATAAAAATAAATCTCCCTTTAAGCAACTGAGTTCTGCCAAAAGTTTATCGGTATAATATGCCGTATGGTCTGTGAGGAAGGAAAGACCTCAGCAGAAAGACAACACTGAACCCCCCCCCCCAAAAAAAAAAAAATCGATATCTTATCCTAGGCTTGAACCCAAGTTCCTTCTATGAGTAACAGATCATATTAAATCACTCAGACACTAAGATAGCAGTAGGCAATAATTATTCATGGTTTAGGCTTTTCATGGGTAATTGTTTATGACACATGTTTGCATTCAGATCTCCAGCACCAGTTCTTCACGGCCTGCAATGATAAACTCTCATCTTTCAATGGCGCAGTCTCCAAAAGCAGAGCCTTCAAACTTACATACAATTTAAAATAGTTGCTCGATCATCAATCACATCTGGGATATCTTACAGCAGCACTTCAGTATAATGCTGGTGAAAGATTTGTTAAATATGTCAATTTGTGTTCTGTTTTTTACATATCTGCACTACAGCTGGATTCATTTCAAATTGGGTCTCAAAGCTTTCCACGCAACTTTATTTCTCAAAAACCTCAGCCAGACTGTCTTCTGTTTCATTTATCATAGAGCTAACCAAAATAACACGAATTGCATGGTGATCCTTGAATGATGTACAATATATACTCTGAAGGGACAATCTTCAGATTCCAATTTTAGTGAGCATTATACATACCCACCAAATAACATGTGGGTCCACCTATCGCCCTAACAACATCAGCGAAACGTCGTGGCATGGACGTTTCGCAAGTGTCACAAATGTTCATGTGATATTGCAGCCCATGATTCCAGTTCAGTAGTCTGTAAAGTGCCGGGAGTTGCTGGTGGTGGGTTTCGGGCTCGAATGCATTACTACACGTCGTCCCACAGATGCTCAATAGCGTTGAAATCTAGAGAGTGAGAGAGCCATTTGAGGGTCCTGATCTCAGTGGAAGATTTCCCCAACCAGTCTATCGCTAAATAAGAGAGATGAGATGTGGCATTGTCTTGTTGAAAGAAGGCATCCTGTTGTAGGGAATAATCATGAATGGGTGTAGGTGATCGCTGAATACATCAACTTTTGGGGTGATGGTGGTCTCAATAAGTACAAGATCGCTCACGTAAACATGTCACAGAACATTAAATTATCTGCACCAGCTGTAACACCCCGACTTGACAATTGTGGTCCATGGCTTCACTTATGGTCTATGCCATACAAGCAACCTCCTATGGCATGTTGCAGTTGGAACCTCGATTCATTGGACAAAGCTATCTGTTTCCAGTCTTCCACAGTCCATTGGCGATGTTCTTTCACCCACTGCAACCTTAAAGCCCAGTGACATACTCTTAACAAGGGTATTCAATGTGGGCGTCAGTTGCCATAGCCCAGTTGTGTCATTGTACATCGAATGGTCTTTGCAGAAACCTTCATAAGCATCGAATGGTCTTTGCTTAAACCTTTCATTTCTGAAATGCTGATGTTATCATCTGCACTGTGGCCCTTCCTTCTGACAACCGAGAGGCAGTGCTCATCTCGACATCAATGGCCCTTCCTTCTGGCACTGGAGAGGCAGTGCTTATCTGGAACATCAATGGCCCATTCTTCTGACAATGGAGAGACAGTGCTCACCTCGAACATCAATGGCCCTTCATTCTGGCAATGGAGAGGCAGTGCTTATTTGGAACATCAATGGCCATTCCTTCTGACAATGGAGAGGCAGTGTTCACCTCGAACATCAATGGCCCTTCCTTCTGACAATGGAGAGGCAGTGTTCACCTCGTACATCAATGGCTCTTCCTTGGGACAATGGAGAGGCAGTGTTCACCTCGTACATCAATGGCTCTTCCTTGTGACAATGGAGAGGCAGTGCTCACCTCGAACATCAATGGCCCAGTTATGGCAACATTTTTCCCAACCTTTTCAGGTTGTGCTGATTTTTATGTAGACCTGGTAAACATGTGCAACAAAGAAACTTGACATTCTGCAGTCATGGAGTGGGGCACCCCTTATTGCTCATACCCACCATCTGCCCATGATTGAACTCACTCAGGTCGCGATGTTTCCCTATCATAGAAGTTACAGGTACACTATATAGCAGGTAGGCGTCTGAGCTATTTATAGCCCACAATGTGTTTTGACTGGCAGCACTATTGTGGCGGAGTAGGGCAGGTTTGTGGATAGGTGCTGTGTGTATAATAAATTGTGCATTCAGTGTATGTTCCAGTTGTCCATATGTGAGATATAAAGTGCCTCTTTGCATCTTGGCTTTGCTATTTTACCAAATGTTCTTCATCAAAAGACAAAGATTAAATATTTCTGAAGGCAAACTGATATTTCAATTTTTGTATATGTAAATGAGCACTGTGCCAGGTTTTTAAATTCTGAGAGGGAGGGCTCACGTACAATAACAGGATAGCAGACATATTTATTTTGTCTGTTAGATATATAATAGAAAATTTTCATGGGGAGCACCTCAGCCCCCCATATTCGGTACCAATGTAAATGAGCATATTTGGTTTCCATCCCCCCAAAAAAGTTTAAGGACTTATACATAGGTATGAATCATTTATTTCCCAGGTATCTACAATTTCAGTATTTTGTGGTGTTTTTCCAAGGACAAAATCCTTGTAAGTAGTAAAGACTTACTTATACGCATGTTATGCTGAATGAAAAACTGTAAGAACAGAAAAATTGTTGTGTTTAAGTTAATTATTCTTTTTTTAAATAATTGCCAAATTTATATGACTTTTAACATTTCAAACAAAAATTCTTTCAAATGATTTAATGTAGAGCCTTCAAACGTCTATGCAATAGTCAAAATTAATAGTCAAAATTGATGCATAGATTCGAACTCTTTCTTTAAAGCAACAGAACAGAGGCACTTTTTAATAGCATTAGTAATTAAACGTTTTAAGAAAGGTAATTAAAATGTCTATCTGGGTAACTTACAGTCTTCCTCTCTCCTTTTCACTTCTACCTGGCCTACCACACGATAGTGACCATAAGGCTCAGGTAGCGAAACAGCCAACCTGTTAAGAGAAAATTGTTTAATAGTCAATATCTTAAACCTATATAACTAGAAGCATCAGATGATTACAGTAGAAACACGCTTTTAAAAATGCATACATCGAAAACTATCAAGATTCAAATTATCCATTCTTTTTCCTTCCATGAAGACTTGAGTCCTAAATGTGTGTATTGAGATTTTCTAGTGTACACCACGCTATTGTTGAGTAAAAAATTGCTGAAATTCTAATGGGTTAAAAAAAAAAGGCTTCCATCCGCTGAATACGATGTTAAACAATGTTCTTTCTGTGCATAGAGGCGTAGTGGTGAAATCACAGGCACAGGAGATTTCCTAGCTTTATGTAGAGGATTCTGGCTGCTGATATCAGAAATTCATATCATACATTCATAAACTATGGTGAAAGAATTATTCGTTTAGTATAGTCAGTTGAATTATACATTGTTAACTACCTGGACACCAGATCGAAACTTTGGAGAAGAATTATCTTAAAAAAATAGTCATTTTCTGCATTCCTTCTACAAAGTTGCAACTGACATCATATTTGGATGAGCTATGACGTAAGGTACTCTAGCTAAAATTCCTTTCCGAAAGGACAAATAGATGAATTATTACAAGTGGTTGAGGATAGACTGGAAAATCATGAATATTATTATTGTCTTTTTTAGTCATGAAAAAAAAAAGATTATTAAAAAGTAATATATATTGTGCAGTGTTTCCTTGTATGATTGGTTAACAACATCTTGCATAAATGACTATAAAGTGATAATGTAGGAATAGCAGCTAACTTTGGAAACTGATAAAAGTTAAATTTCAGCATTTTTTGGAGAGCAATAAATAACAACTGTAAAATGCAGCAGCTAAATAAACCACAATTTATCTCATATACGAATAAATTAGAAAAAGAAACACCTATAAGATCATGTGAGTGGGAAGTCAAAGGAAATTTTCAGTGTTGGAAAAAAGCATTTAGGGGAAGATGCCACAAGTAATGAGTGAAATATCTTCAATCAAAGCTTTCTACTTCTTGGTTTTCAACAATATTCATTCAGTACTTTAGAAGTCTTACTATTAGGTCTCAACAGTTGATTGAAATATGAGAAATAACTGTTATATCAATACGGTTTAGTAAAATGAATGTTTTTAGAAGTTTCTGCAATGTTTCTTAAAACTTTTTTGTCAATATTTAAGAAACAATTTAGAACTTGAAAAGTTTCGTTTGAATAATCCAGCATTCATAACTCTGAATTTGGAGTGAATATGATTCAAAATCCAACTTTAGAAAGTTTCGATTGAAATCTTTAACTTGACTGATATTTTCCCGTAAAAATCGCATTTTAACAGCTAGGGATCTCTTATTTTCGCTTTCCATTGTCATGTGAATTTTCCAATTTTTTATATATATATTCTATTATGCATTTTATATTCGGTTCATAAAAATCTTTCTTTCGAATTTCATCTTCAAATTCGCTAGTATACATCTACATTAATGATGAGTATTTTTCGTGATCAAAAAGTAATGTCTGAGATTATCTGAATTACTGCAAATAAAATTAAAAACTGCGTTACATTATTGTTTATTATTACTGCTGAAATGAAATTTGGGACAAATATGTAAAAATAAAACTTTCAATTGCAGAATATTCAACAGTAGCAATAAGTGTTCGAAGCTTTTTGTTGTTTGGGTTGTTTTACCTCTGAGCGGCACTTTTTTGCACACCATGGGCTAAATGGCCAGGTCACATGGACCCCGAAGGCTCAGAGAAGGTTGGGGGAGGGGACCCACTGGAACAGCTGTTGGGGACAGATGGTAGCCTCCCGTCAAGGCCATCCAGCGTGTTCTTTAACGTGCACAGGGTATGGCTCTCCCGCACACGGGGCCACGGCTTAACGTCCCATCCGACGGACAGCGGCCTTTCCAAGCCCATCGGTGTCCCCTACTGACCGTGGGCAGGGCGGGGAATTTTGCGGAGATAAATCTCAACGCTGAGCCAGCTGGGACTCGAACCTGGGAACTACAGATTACGAGCCTGCGGGCAACCGACTGAGCCACCCCCGCCCGTGTTCGAAGTTACTTAGCAATTATATTATTTATATACTGGTTTCCAGAAATCACGGAAGAACCCTGTTTTACCTACGTTATACAAAGGGAAGCAATGTTGAAGCTGTATAGGTTCTAAAATAATATTTTTTCTTTCTGTTGAAAAATATGATAGCACATAAAGATCTTAATCAAATATATCAATATTTCGATTTTCAATAGTTTCGTTCAGTAATGTATTATGGAAGTTTGAATAATAAGCAATAACAATGCCAGTCACAAAAATTGGCTTCAGAAGTTAATTAAAATTTAATAATAAATATATGTGTCAAAGTGTTTAATTATAAGTAAGAGTGTAAAGAATTATTTCATTATTCATCCGTTTTGTGTGCTTTTCTAGAATGGAAATGATGTTAAACATTCAAATTCCCATAAGTTATTAAATAATAAACGAATATTGTTGAAAATCTATATATATATATTATTTAGATCATCAACTGTTATCATATTTTTTCAAAAAAAAGGAATAAACTTATTTTAGAAGTTGAAGAGCTTCGATGTTAACTTCTTATTGCTATAACATAGTTCCTTAATTTATTGAAACCAGTGTATATGTGATAAAATATATACTTTGATTGCAAACCGTCTCCCCATAACTAACTCTTGTCAGAAACTAAGTCTCACGCGTGATAGAAGATTATTATTGCACACTTGTGAGCAAAAGTTACAACCCCATTCTGTGTCAACAGGGAACTAATTTCGAAACTATGTAACTTCTAAAATAAGCATTTTATGGCAAAACGTGTGAAGATAAATCAACGATATTAATCAAACTATCTTAATCTCAAATTTCATCAATATTCGTTAGGTTATTTAAAGAGATATGGAAATTTGGATATATAACAACAGCAAAGGCAATCATAATATTTCATCTCAAAAGTTATAATTATTATTTTGTAATTATAAAGTAATAAGTATTATTTTGGGACGCTTAATAAAAAAGTTTGTTTTAAACGTTTGTGTCAGTAATTCTGTTAATATCCGTCGACATTGTATGAGTTTCATAGCAGTGCATTACTGTTGTTAAATATTCCACTTTCCATAACTCTTTAGGTACCAGTTATTACTACTGAAAATCGACTTATATAAATTTGATTAAAATCTTTAATTTATCTTCAGTCACATTTTACTCTAAAAAAGCGCATTTTAGAAATTGCAGAGTTTCGAAGTTGGTTTCCTATTGCCATAAAATAAGGTTGTAATTGAACTTTAGCGCACTAGTAAATAACATTTGGTGTTTCAATACCTCAGTCTAAACTATTTATGTACTAATTTTAAATTAAGTTTCTCATACTTACGAAAATGGTGTTTCTTCTACTGGACCATAGTAGTATGAATTGTTCCTCGTGACAACACGTTTCTAGAATCAATTTAGATAAAAATAAGTTTCTTAATCTAATAGTTTTGATCATTAATGAAATAAAGTAATAGCATTTCAAATCTTTATCTTTGGCTTTAATCAATAAACATACACAACGAAGAACAAAACACACACAAAAAAGACGCAATTTTTTGAAAGGTAAGGGAAAAGACAAATATTCAAAAACAATGAGTGTAAAATTTTTCAATTCGTTAGTTACGCTTTTAAAATTCCATACCCTCATTTCGTTTTTTTTTTTCAGAAAAAACAAACAAACCACAACTGATATTTGAAACTAAACTGAAAAAAAAACTGTAAAGGAGTTTTGCAATTCCTTTGTCCTAAATTAATTTGGTTAATCTGGAAATATTATGACAAAGACATTGCTGTTACTTTAATAAAATATCACTTGCAAATAATATTGACCATAGTTGAAAAATATATTTATACAAATAATGGAAACAAAATTCAAATAAAAGAAAAATTATTTTATTATTTTAAATATATTTAAGAATGGAAAACTTTATAAAAGGAAATTATTTCTCTAATGCTTATATATTAATTAAATGTATCCTACAATTAGATGTAATGTATATGCTCATAGTGACTAATACAGATGGATACCTTGTTCACATTAAAGAACCACTGACGGTTGTCACTGGAAGTTTCCATATATCTCCTAACAACTGTTCAATGAATCCCCATTCCCAAACTTTTCTGAGACTTTGGAATCCTTGTGACTTCGCCATTTAGCCCATTGTACACAAAAAATGTCTCTCACAAGTAAAACAAACCAACTTTCCTAAAAGTCTACTGAGCCAATGAGTTGATGCAATCACTAAATTACTCTATTCAAGAACTACAAGTTACTCATAGGGGTAGTTCGTATGTTCTGCTAAATAAATTAACTTTAGCCATTAGTGTGACTCGAATCCATGTCTCCTGATATATGTCAGATGTTCTAACCACTAATATTTTAATAATAAGCTCTGTTTCAGCAAACTATGACTATAAATATTCTTGATTTCGTCACTCTTGGCGCCATCGGGAATGGACATCGTTTCAATATTGCCACAAATGAAGTTGAATTGTTAGATAGTTAATGATGCTATCAGCGTTATTAATGCACGAATGAATGAATACAGGGACAGAATTAACTGTAAACGTAGAATTGAAGAAATATTTTTTAAGCAAAGACATATTTGCTGAACTCATTTAGTAAATAATGTGCCTCTACTATTGATATACTCTGTCGTTTCCAATGCCAGTCACAGTTCATTTGCAAGTCTCCCATCCTTTTTCAACACCAGTAGCTTTCAAATGGCCTGCCAGACTTGAAATCTGTAGTTACCAGGTTCAATTTCCACCTGGGCTAGCACTGAGATTTATATCTTTTAACTCCCCATCCAGCCTTCCGTCAGAAAGGGGATACCTACGGGCTTAAAAACACCCCCTGCAGTCTGATGTGACATTTAGCCATGACCAGTGTGCAGGAGAGCCATTCCCTGTGCACATTAAAGAACACGCTGGATGACTTTGACGGGAGGCTTCCACCTGTCTCCTAACAGCTGTCCACTTCCCCAATTTTTCTCTGAGCCCTTGGAGTCCCTGTGGTCTTCCCATTTAGTCCATTGTGTGCAATATTAGGGTAACACAAAGGTAAACCAATCTTGGGTCACGACCCCAGATCAGGGTGGCAATTTCATCAGGTGGTTCATTAGGATTTTGTTTACAAAATTTGTAAAAAATAATGTTTTCTTTTTAATGCTGGAAAACATCCTAAGATTTAAGGCAGCAGTGTCGACCAACAAAATTGACATGTGGCAGTCGGGAGGTCCTGCTACTGTCCGATTTAAATCAGCAACAATAAAAATATTTGTAAATAATCAGGAACTCAACCTTGAGGGTGTTCATATGCTAAATTGTGAAATTATTTTAGCATTAAAAACCTTAATAGAAAGCTACAATAATTAAATACTTTAAACAGACAAAAATTAAAATAGAAGTTTACAAAAGCAAAAATATTTACAAAATCATCTAGAGGAACTTTTACTGCCAATTTTCCCCAGCCTATTCTTCGATCAATCATATTTCGTCTTATCTAGAGGTGAAACAAACAAAATATACATTAGTAATCCATTGCTGAATTCAAGTTTATAGAGCATGATGCATTTATTGTGGAATCTGTTTTGTTCTTCAATCAATTCATGAAAGCAGTCAAGTACATATATTAAGATATTAAATCTAAGAATAGTTTGAATTACTTTTAAAGCTTTACGACTTCATAATCAAGTAAATAATAATCAAGTAAATGAAAGTATTTATTGTCATTTTATTATATTAATATATTAATATGGGCTTGTTAGAAGCGAAGACGACTACCACAAAAATATTTACAGAGTACATCTTTATAAAGACTTTCTGAATAAACTTTTCATTGAAAATATCTTTAAGAACAGAAGTTCTTATTGTGTGCAATACGATTTGTATTTCATAGATTCTATAGATATAAACCGGGGCATTTACAGAAATGTCCCGATTTCTATCTATGAATAATTGGTCTCTAATTAATATACAAGTAGTAATGGTAACATCAGGTAGATGCTAAAAGGTCAGAAAATGAATGATTAAGAATATACTCTACACAAAGTTAAAACAATAAATTATCAAATTGTACTTACAGTTAATAATGAATCTTCGTGTTCCTGAAAAATACAAAACATGTTTAAAATTCTGTCTCTCGTACTAAAATTTTAATCAATGCATGACTTAAGCTAACTTCTATTGTTAAAAGAAAACGAATTCTAATTATTTTCCAAATCGTATAAATAATAATGGAAAACACTGTTCTTAACTTTGTCGTTGAATAAATAAAAACATTTCTCATATTGTGAAAGAGAAAAAAAAAACATTCCAATAATAAAAAAAAAATGATTTAAAATTAGTATTGTTTTGGAAGAAGTTAAAAGGATAATTTAACACATAATGTGCATATTCTTTAAAAAAGTTAAAAATTTGCTACACTCTTCAAAAGTTGAACTTTAGTTGCATACAGAAACAACAATTATTGCCTAATTGTAGAACAGTATTTTCTTATCATGCACATCAAAAAGGTTACAAATATACATATTATATGAATAACTAAGATAATAATAGCCTGTGATGCCAATAGTAACTGAAAGGTCAATGGCAACTGAAGTATGATGCTTTCTCGAATTAGCAGAAAAAAAAAAAAATCCCTGTTTAAATTTTCGAGTTAATAGCACCAATATGCTCGTATATAACGTTACATGAATGGCCTATACGTTGGTGCTTATGTGCACAGAAAGATTGCTCAACTTATATGGCAAGTGTGAAACGACATCTCTAGGATCTCCGTTCTTGAAAATGAAAGTTTTTGAAATATAAGTTAACCTAGTTCAAATTTAAAGAAGTTGTATATATAACTCTCTTAGGGCTTGGATTTTAAACAGGTATACATTTAACTTTAATTACCCAGACTGACATACTTGCAAGAAAAGGACCAAGTTTTAAACTAAAAAGGCTATTCTGTACCCAACATCTTAGTTGGTATGGCGCCTAACGTTACTGGCTATGATATGGATTATGAAAACTCTATAAAAACTCTAACAAATAAAAACTCTGCAAAATAATGCTTACTCACATATAAGAGTGTATTTGTGTCCACCAATTCGACCTCTGTCAGATCAACATTTCGGTAGCCAGGTTTCAGAAGATCTTGAAACTGAAAAAAAACAACAAAAACATTGGAATGTAAACTGTATGCTTTTAAAATTGCTTCATCTACAAAAATGAACTTTATTTCTAACAGAGTATAAATTATAAGGCAAGTAGCACAGGTAAAGAGAAGGATTGGAGATTTAACACTCTCTACCATTGTAGTTTTCAAAAATCAATAGCGCATCAATTTACGTTAACAAGAATGCTAACACAAATTTTTCCAAACCTCTCTTGCAATGGTTCTGGCTAATTCTGTCTATCCCATTGATATAAGTTATATATTTTTTCATAAGATATGTAATTATTTCAAATCTGGAGCTAAGATTAGAAACTAATAGTAGAAACAGTGGATTGGTTCACATCTCAGTGCAGTTTT
This sequence comes from Ryuthela nishihirai, assembly GCA_038380435.1. NCBI lineage: Eukaryota > Metazoa > Arthropoda > Arachnida > Araneae > Heptathelidae > Ryuthela > Ryuthela nishihirai. The sequence goes on from JAWZYU010000020.1 coordinate 51,647,917, forward strand.
TTTGGAAACAGTGGGATAAATGGTGAGATGGCAAGAACCTCAAAATCTCAGAAGAAGGAGATCCATTGAACAGCTCTTAGTAGACAAATGGAAATCTCTCGTCAAAGATATATAGCGTGTTCTTTGAAGAATGATAGCTAAAATGATGTTCCTTTCAAAATATAGTAATTGTCAGCTTTCAAAATAAGTTCATTGCAAACAAAATTTTGTCTAATAAGACGTATGGCTCTCCTGTACGCGAAGCCTTTGTTTAACGTTCCATCTGAAGAACGGTGACCTTTCCAAGCCCATCGGTGTTACCTTTTTCAATAAGGACAGGGCAGGAGATGAAAAATAAAAATAATAAATTACCTGTTAAGCAGCTGTTTGCTACAGAGGTCTGACAGGAGCTGTCAGTTTAAAACGCCACAGAGATCTGTCAAGGAAGTGATTCTTCAGCAGAAAGGCAACACAAAAAAAGAAAACATCCATACCTTATCTGGGGCTCAACCCAGGTCCCTCTGATTAATAGCCCAGATCGGTAGAGTGGGAGATAGCGAAGACAAAACTCTGGCACAGTTGAAACTAGAACTTGATAATTAAAGATTACTATCTTGGCATCCTTTCAACTGAGATAATCCTCATACCTTGCTATATAAAATCTCAGGAAAACATACTGGAGACGAAACATTTAGAGGGCCAACAATGGTTGAAGGGAGAGAGTAGATGCAGACTATTGAAGACAATAATTTCCATGTAACAGTCCATTGTTAGCTGTTGTTTATCAAAAGGTAAAGTATGATGCATTTCATTAGTTTCAATACAGTTATATGCAATATAAAATGATATGAAAAATATTCACAATATCAAAACCATGGGCAAATAGGAGTAATACTCACCAGAGGCCTTAATTCAGGATGGTAGAGGATGTATCCATTGTTTGTGATGGCAAAAGAATAGGCATTCACCCCTATCTGGGAAACAGAAAGTAGTCAAATAGTATATAGGCGACTATAATATTCACCAGAAAATTTACTTTCATACTTTACAAACTAAAACACAAAATACTTCAATTTAAATATAACTGTTGAAATACTTTACATAAGGTAAAAATTTAAGGCTAGGGCTTTTGCTTTTCAATATATGTTTAATGTAAACATTAATTTGAAAACAGACATTTTATCATTATACAGTATTAAAAGTATTCATTAGACATTTAAAAGAACTCTTGTAAGTAAAGTTTTCTTTTATTTTGAAACATGTGAATGTTTTAAACAACTGAAAACATCATTTTAAAATGAGGCTTGGTTCAAAGCAGAACAGTTTTCAAAGAAAATTCTTAACAGTTGTTGTTACCTCTGAGAGGCATTTTTTGTACAAAATGAGTTAAACAGTCTGTCACGAGGACCTCGAGGGTTAAGAGAAAGTTGGACGAAGGGACCTATTGGACAGCTGTCAGAAGACAAATAGTAGCCTTTAGTCTAGGCCATCCAGTGTGTTCTTTAAAGTGCACAGGGTATGGCTCTACTGTACACGAAGCTTTATGTCACATCCAACTGACAGCAGCCGTTCCAAGCCAATGGGTGTCCCCTACTGACAGAGAGTTTTGCCCCTATAAATCTCAATGCTGACCCAGCTGGGACTCGAACCTGGAACTACAGATTACGAGACTGGCGTGCTACCGACTGAGCCCTCATTCCCCCTTCATTATAGACATAAAATCAAATTTCTAAAATATTCTGAAAAGAAAACGCCGAATTTTTTAAATGAAACTAGTTAACAAGCCTTTGATTAAAATCTTAGTCTCTCACCATCCAGATGGATAATAATAAAAGCTAGAGAAAGCTATAAAACTAAGAGTTACACTTTTTGATTATTTATAAAATTTTTGTTAATCTAAGACGTATTTTTAAAATGAGAGCGAATCGAGGCTTGTATAGAGAGATCATCTTAAATATATCAGACTTAACGAGAAATTTTTGTTTATGTTCAACCACAAAATTAAAGCTTAATGAAGATAATTATGACGTTTTAGTATAAGGTAGTTAAACATTCCTCAACCACAAAACAAAAAAATTGGCAATTGAAAATCGGGAATATTTCATGATAAAACAAAACCTAAATGTCAATATGATTTGAAACTTCAGTGAACCAAATACAAATTAAATCTTTTTCATTCAAAATCCATATATATATTAAATAAGCTCACCGGGCAAAAAATTAGTCATCTCCCGCCGTAAGAGGGTTACGTCCGTTCGACAGCAACAGAGGACACACCAGTAATAAATTCGTCCTAAAAATAATTGTGCCATGCCCTATGGGGTTCATACAGTGACAAGAAGTGGTTGGGTGTCACGTATGTGTTAGTCGCTCCATGAAACATGGGTCGCGTCAAAGATGTGAATGAGTGGCAAAAAGGTGTTATTGCGTTTGGCCTAACAAAGGGCATAGTGTACAAGAAGTTGCTGCCTTTGCAGGTGTGTCAAAACGTACTGTCCAAGGGGTCTTCCAGCAGTGGCGTACATCGCAGTCCACCGCTAGTCATCGCCAGAACTGCTGCAGAAAGACTATGCTCACCAATAGGGACCACCGCAGTGCGTTACGCACTGTTAGGGCAAACTGATTTGCAACAAGGCAGGAATTGCCCCAGTCAGTCAATGCAGGCCTACAAAAAGATGTTTCCGAATGAACACTCCAAAGGGAACTGCATGCCATGGATATCTGGAGCAGAGTACAGCGGAAGAAACCCATGTTAACAGCTCTGCACAAGGCTTCACGGCTACAGTGGGAGCAGCGCCACAAAGACTGGACTGTCGACTCTTGGAAGCGTGTGATCTGGTCGGATGAGTCACGTTTTTGCTTATACTTGAATAATGCGAAACGACGGGTACATCGTAAGCAACATGAAACCTTCCATGCGGAATGTGTGCAAGGTTTTGTTGAAGCTGGAGAAGGCTCTGTGATGTTCTGGGGTGTTTCATGTACGAGGAAATGGATCCTTTGGTTGTGGTGACGTCACACACAATCATAAGGGCTGTAGGAGTTCTGGACGACCACATGTTGCTTTTTGTGCAGCATCTCCACAGTGAACACCAGAAGGATGCCCCAGTCTTTCAAGTTGGTTGGTTGTTTGGTTGTTTTACCTCTGAGCGGAACTTTTTTGCACACCATGGGCTAAATGTCCAGGTCGCATGGACCCCGAAGGCTCAGAGAAGGTTGGGGGAGGGGACTCACTGGAACAGCTGTTGGGAGACAGATGGTAGCCTCCCGTCAAGGCCATCCAGCGTGTTCTTTAACGTGCACAGGGTATGGCTCTCCCGCACACGGGGCCACGGCTTAACGTCCCATCCGACGGACGACGGCCTTTTCAAGCCCATCGGTGTCCCCTACTGACCGTGGACAGGGCGGGAAATTTTTGCGGAGATAAATCTTAACGCTGATCCAGCTGGGACTCGAACCTGGGAACTACAGATTACGAGCCTGGCGCGCTACCGACTGAGCCACCCCCGCCCCCAGTCTTTCAAGAAGACAATTGTCGCGTGCACAGGGCTCGAAGTGTGTCGGATTGGCACGATGAGCATTCTGAAGCCTTTGAAAATCTCGACTGGCCTGCCAAATCCCCAGATTTGAATCCCATAGAACACTTGTGGGACTATTTGGAGCAACGAGTGAAACGCCGTCCCAGCCATCCGGCCAATCTGGCCGAACTGCAGTATTTACTCCTGGAAGAATGGATGAATATTGATGTGCACTACATCCGCACGCTGGTGGCATCCATGCCAGATAGGATTTCGGCTGTTCTTCGGTCGCATGGAGGCGTTATGCGCAGATGACATTGAGTCAGGGGTGTCTAATTTTTTGTCGGGTGAGCTTTTATCAATAGCGTAGGCCCTCGCCTATTGTTTTTCCATAATATATAACAAATATATACTCAATAAAAGTACTTTACCTTATGCACTCTAGTGAGCTTTGTTATTTCTTTTATAGGAACATCAGTACCAGCTACTCCCAGTAGGGTTGCTGATCGTGCTTGCTAAATCAACACAAAATATCTATTAAATATACCACATTTTCAATCATAGAGCTCTTTTAGTATAGTATATATGTTATTTTTAAAACGCTAAAAGTAATAAATCATTTAAATAAATTTACTCTTGGTTGTGACTCTTAATCCTAACAGTTAGTCATATTTTATTAGCTAATTAAAATAGGACATTCAAAATTTAATTTTGTGAAATATACAGAAAAATATTAATACACACATTCTCTTGTGTTTTCCTTCTTATACAGCATGCTATTTAGCCATGGAAGTTTTACATTAGGAATATTCTGCATCATCATATATTAGGGGCATTCAGAAAAATTCAGAATTGAAGGTCCAGTAAAAAACAATATTTGGGCCACTGAGGACTTTGTTCACAAACTGCAACAACCAATATACAGTGGCTGGTCAGAAGTAAATAAAACCCAGATTTTAATTTTAATCGAAAACAGATTACTATTCATATCGAGTTAAATGTCACTACTTAGTTGAATGAGTACATTCATGCCTTTTGGCACAAGCAGTAAAACGTATCGGGAGTTTTTCGGTTGATTTGGCAATATATTCTTGTAGTATTGCTTCCCATTCCATTTCAATCAGAGGAATTCTTACATACATAATTTTTGAATACACATTTGTTTACATACATATTTATTTGATCAAGGACGAGCATACTTTTTTAATGGAGTTGGAACATTCCATCAACACTATGTTTTGAGAAATGAAAGAATCGGCTCCTATTGATTGAAACAATGTTGTCGGAAAATGCAAATGCTTTCACCTCACTTGCGAACACTTCTCTACCACCTACTTTTTTGTATTAGTAAAAGTTAGGTTGTTTTATCTCTGAGCGCACAATGAGCACATATTTTTTGCACACAATGGTTTAAATGGCGGGGTCACAAGGAGCCCAAGGTCTCAGAGAAAGTGGCAGAAGGGGATCCACTGGCAGGTGGAGTCTCCCTTTAAGGCCATCCAGCATATTCTTTAACATACACAGAGCATTACTCTCCTGCACATGGGGCCATGGCTTAACGTTCCATCCGACGGAAGGTGACCATTTGAAGCCCTACGGTGTGGTCCTTCTCACTGAGTGCAGGGTGGAAGATTTGCGAAGATATATCTCAACGCTAGCACAGTTGAGACTCGAACCTGGGAGATTTACAAATTCAAGTCTGGTACACTACTAAATGAGCCCGCCACAATTGGTAAAATTTCTTCTCGAAAATTTTCTTACAGAACTTACATTGGTAACTAATGCGTCCATTAACATGCTTTTTTTTTCAAAGTTTTTTTTCTGATGCTTGTTCGTTCTTTCTTGGAACGTCCACTACAATTAGTTTGTACCAGTTGCAGCCAACAAAGAAGGTTGTGGAGTTACGTTGCTCCCCTGCAAGTGTCATCATTTACATCTTCTCCGTTTACAATTTATAGTTCAGAAAGTGAACACCGTGGCATAGTGAAGCCAAATCCTCCACAAACGGAATTTCTATATGACCATAAGAGTGTTTATTATTATCACCTTATTCTATTTACTTTTGTTCAAGCACCATGCAAATTTTGTTCATTATATAAAGGGAAATATGCTCCTTCAAAGACAAGGACTGCCGGGTGTAGGTCATGTGTAACTTTAATTCTTTTTATAAAAAACTTCTAAATATTCAGGAACACATTTATTAAAAGAAACTCTAGTTAGAAAATCAACATTATACTATACGTAAAGTATAAAGAATGTACAAATAGGAATCAGTATCAAATTTCCTTTTACATCCATTTATATGATTGGTGCTTTTACTAAACTTAATATGCATTATTTCAAACAGAAGTAGATGAAAATAAAATATATATACATACTGTTAAATTGTACAAGATTAGAAAAGCAAAAATCAGCAAAATTAAAGTCTACTTCCAGAAACTTCCCTGTTTTCCGTCATATGTATTAACTTAAGCAAAAATTATTATCATGTTCAGCAAAACGTTGTTTACATAAAATGTTATACGTTTTAGAATTAAAACATCGCTATACACTATCTACATAAACATTTCTAGCTATTGAAACAAGAAAATAGGCTTATTCAGATTATTAACATTTCTATATAAAGTTCCGAAGTGCATTCATATTCATTTTTAATCTGTTCAGGTGTTATTTGGGTATTAAACTTGAACGCATTGATTCAACAATTTCCATTTTTGTGTTAGTTCTGAATAACTCTTAAATGGTTTAGCCTCAGAACTAGGTATAAAGGTATCCCCCCAATTCAAAGTCCATTTAACCCCCTATATGTAAAATCCATTAAAGTATCCCAATTCAGAAAAATATTGAAGTGTCTGCATGTAAAATCCATGAAAGCACCCCATTTAGTCCATTGAAGCATTCCCACGCAAAACTGACTAGAAACGCCTCCATCAGAAATCAATTTTTTTGAAGCTTCCCAGGCAAAAATTTTTTTTAAGTGCCCTTATATGAAGTCTACCGAAAGAGCGCGCCCGATGCAAAATCAATTTGAAATTCACGCCTGCAAAGTGAAATCCATGTTAAACGTTCATTTAAGTCCATTGGAAGATTCCCTATGGAATATTAAAGGTCCTGTATAGTTAGAGGCTGGCCATCTCGGTGATTCACTGCCATTGGTTGATTGAGTTACGTGGTTTATGGGCGCCATGTTTTGTCGTACCGTGAGTCGAAAGCCTATGAGTTAGTGTATGTACCAAGCTAAAACTTCTCAGTTGTTAAAGTTTTATATATTTCTACCACTTTTTTTGTCTATAAAAGCTGTCGTATTTTATGAATGCCTCACTGCGCTGCATTAGGGTGCAAAAATTTCACTCAAAGAAATAAATTAATGAATATTTTTTTCCGAGAAACTCCATCAGAAGACGGCAATCGGCTGCAAAAATGAAACGAGCAAACTGAAAAACCAACAAAATATTTCTTTTAAGGTTCGTTTGAAAAACCAGCTAATGTTTTCACTTTGTCGTCTGTCTGTCCCTCTCTCTGTTAGTTATTTTCTGTCCATCTGTCATTCCACCTGTCTGTCCGCCTATAGTCAATCAATATTTTTACTTTTAGAGCTAAATGAAAAATTCTTTTTTGGTAGATAGGTGACGAACAAATATTACGATTCGCAATTTTGAAAAATTTCAATAGCTTTAATAGCGCCCTCTAGCAGTGAAAAAAAATGGAAAACGCTAAAATTTTAAACGAATATTGCAAACAAACTATTTACACTGGAAATCTGAAATTTTGGTAGTAGAGTGTTGTGGTCAGAAGGTTTAAAATGGCAACAAGGCTTTGAGTCTTAGCCAAAATGGGGTGCGAAAATGAAACTTTTTTTAAGGAGATAAACAAAACATATAATATGTATATTTGTTTTATAGGCACTAACAAAATATTAGTGACTTAAACAATATTTGATAATTTCAGCGTTACCTGTAGACGTTTAAACGTCTATAAATCAATAAATGTTTTTGTGGAAAAGAATTCGTTGATATGAGGTATTCGAACCCGCATCTCTCCAGAAACATGCCAGATTATTCTAACCTGTTGAACTAATACGTCTGTCTTTTTCCACTAATAATGACAATGACTGTTCCCGAGAATTTTGGGCGGCATCTATGATCTCGGGTGGCAACTATTTCTTTTTTAGTGCTCTGAATACGATTGAAATAAATAATGAAGTCACATCACGCTATTTAGGGTTATTAATGATTTAAACAACATTTGATAATCTCAGCGTTACCTGTAGATGTTTGAACGTCTATAAATTAATAAATGCTTTTTGTGAAAAAAGCAGGCGTTAGTTCAACAGGTTAAAATACTCTGGCATGTTTCTGGAGAGACGCGGGTTCGAATCCTGTATGTCGGCGAAATATCTTTCCACAAAAATATTAATATTTACATTTTTCGAATCTCCCATCAATTGGAATTTCCAGTGTTAGAGAGTGGTAAAGGCAGTAAATAAAAATTCCAAAGGCGACCTCTAGCGGGGAAAAAACAGGAAATTTTTTACCAGCTTTCTACCATAACAGACTCTACACGCCGAAATTTCTATCATAAACATGATCTCTAATGATATAAATTAAAACTATCTTTGAAAATGCGAATTACATTTCATTAGTAACCAACTAAAAAAGAGATTTCCAATTATCTCTTAAAACAAAACTGTTCCGTTTCTTACCTACTTTGGGTTTAGGGTCAACTCATTGATGTCAATGGAATTTTCAAGACTGTAACATTCGATGACCAAAATTTCAAATTTTTAGCATAACCACATCGTTTGCAATATTCGTTTAAAATTTTGGAATTTTTCGATATTTTTCCACCGTTAGAGAGCGCAGTTTTAGCTTTTGGGAAATTCTCAAAATGCAAATGGTAATATTCCATCAATATCTGTCCAACCCAAAATAATTCTTAATTTATCTCTAAAACATACACTTTTCTGTTAAAATAAAAAAAAAAGTTGCATTCACCTCCCCCCTGGGTCTAAAGGGTCAAGTGATTGTTGCCAATGGTAACTTCGTAACTTTCACACTTCAACAGCAAAATTTCAAACTTTTAACATAATTACATCGTTTGGAATTTTCAACTTTTTCCACCGTTAGAGGGCGCAGTTATAACTTTTGGGAGATTCGAAAAATTCAAACCGTAATATATCATTAATACCTATCTAACACAAAAAGAAATTTTTATTTATCTGTATAAATAAAAAAGTTCGATGTCTACAGACCGACAGACAACAAAGCGAAATTATGTCTTCTTAAAAAAAAAAGCCCTAAAATTTACTTTTCCTTTCTTAGCCGTTTTCTAAAGTGCTCCCAAACATGAACACTGAAATCTATATGAAATATTACCCTACCCTTTTCCGGAATCCATAAATACCGTGCAATACCATTCAGCTATGAACGCTAAACAATCAGAGCGACGACAAAACATGGCGTCCAATTTTGAGATGGCCAACCTCTACCTATATAGAGCCTCTATGAAATATCAATTTGAAGCGACATCATGCGATGCCCACTGGAAGCTTAATCTTATTTCTAACAACATAAGTACATTTATCTAATTTACACAAGACAAATATTCAAATGCGAAATTCCAAATCTATCAGATGCTTTCAAATATTTATAGACATAATTTTCAATAATAATTGTGGCAAAACTATGATAGGAAAAGAACACTTAAATTTGTGGTGATCCTTGATGACAGAGGTCATGCTTTACTTTAGCGCTTAACGTATAAAGGAGGCCCTAGGGTAAAAGGAACAAAGCTTTCTGATAAATTCTGCACGTAAAATTATATCTCAAATGTGTCGTTCAACTGGATCCTTCTCTTGGAATAAGAATGTTAATCATAATCATCTGAATAATATAAGTTCAATAAATAAAACTAGATAAGAAACTCATTTATTATATTGTCATCTGTACCTGGTGATTTTGTTTTTTATTTAGAATTAAAGTGTTTATAATAAATCAGTGATCAACAGAAAACGTGGCCGAAGGTCGAGTTTTTTTAATTCTTAAAATATTACTTGCAACTTTCTTACTTTGAACTGGAAAACATCTAAAAGTCATAATAGTTTTCTTTCAGTTGAATACGAAAATTTGCATTTTATGCTTAAAAACAAAATTGATTTAGCCGTGGTTTCAAATGTTATTTTTAGCGCTTTTGAAAACTTTCTTTTCTGACTGAAATCTTTTTTTTCTCCTGACCACAGAAACAAATCAAACTACAGGGCTATTGATTTTCAGACCCACTAATAAAGAGAAAAGTTATAATGAAAGTGAGCGTCATTTGAAGATAAAAATCACGCTGAAATAATTAAAATTCATGTGTTCAAAAATTAACATGTACTCCAAACGCCATTGGACCATATTTCTTGTACTTTAACTTAATTGCATATTAATTAAAACACTTTTAAATTTATTTACCTCATATCATTCAATTTTTAAAGGTACTTACATTTCGTTTATCAAACACAGGCGTGGCCACTGTTGTCATCAATTGAAGAGGCTGATAAATTAAAACGATAATGCATAAGAAATTTAAATAATATGATGCATACGAAATCTACATTTGTTTTTAACTGATATCTACCTAAAAAGTCCTAATACAATTTAAATATGAGTATATACATCTAAATACAGCATACTCTCCCATAACGAATGAAGTTTGTCTCCAGGAGAGTTGTCACACTCGTACAATGTTTTTACAATACGATAAGTTGATACCTACAGCGTCGATGACATTACAATTCTGGTGGTTTGAATTTCTCACGGGTAGGAGTAGAGCTGGCCGCTACTATACGGCGGCACACACACCAAGGTCCTTGATGTGCAAGTATTATTCGTTTGTATTGGCGTCTGACAAACAGATCTTACATTTCGTGGTTAGAGATGTGAGTGCTTAAATTTTGTACTATTGTGTTTCTGCGGAAAACAATTCGTTACTGAAAATACACTATTATATACACGGTGTTCCATTAATGTCTAATAATCTCTTGTATATCGATCCGTTATCAAAAACTGCATACCAAATGATCTGAGGTAATTTTACGTCTGAGGTTTAGGTAGCGAGCAAAAGTGTCAGAAAAGTGTAGGGCGAGGCAGGACGTGGATACCCATTACCGTGTATAAATAAAAAAAATTGTCTAGAGAAGTTCTCTGGATAATAAACATCGATTGTCTAAAGTCTCAGCAATGTTTATTTCACACAGTGGCTGTCTGAAGAGGGGGGTTGGGGGAGATAGGGCGGTGACTATGTCCTAAAGCCGAAGAGAAGGAATCAGAGAGACACATCCTGCAATTATAATTCATTCCGCTTTTGAGAGTTGCTTACTGCCCCCTCCCCTAACATAAATGCAGTTCCTGGAATCATAGCACGCAAACACAATAATTGGTGTATGGCGGCTATTTCAAAGTTGTAATAAATATACAACTTTATAAATTTTATTATTTTTTTTTAATTTACAAAATTGTAAAAAAAAGTATTAGGGTTGGAATTATGGGTATGGAAGCATTAGGGTTGGAATTGTGGGTATGGGAAGACGCGGGCGGACAACGTTCCCGTAGTTCCAGAACTTTTTTGAATTTTGATCCCGTATATTTAACGACAGGAAATAGCTCCACTATATGTAACATATGCCCATTCATTTGTAATATTTTTTGGTCATAATTCATGGACTTTTAATTCTTTGTGTATTGTTCAGTGTCGCCATCCCAATTACGGGGTCTCTTTCCAACTGATTCTGGAGCATCCGTCTAGTTACGGAAGCCCATTTCCATCCCTGTTCACCAGATGTCTGTTAGCAAATGGAAATGGAAAATAAACGAAAACCAAGGCCAGATTTGCGCATAGGTTACCTCGATTGTAACTCTCGTTGTACTGAATTACACGTATAGCGGAACAAAGTGCAACTTGAATAATGAATTGAAAATAACTTATTTTTTAAAGAAACACAAAGTATTTTAATGGATATAGGTAATGTAGTTAAAAAAGTAAAACTTCTTAGTGCTAGAAATATTATGAATTTTTCAAATTTGTAGGCTTACATAAAAATGAGAATACTTAGTTTATCTAAAATCAGATGTTTTACTAGTGACACATTCTGATTAAGCCATTTAAAATTTAAACATTAGTTCATAAAATATTAGTTACTCTTATAACTATATACTTAATGGCCTACTAGAACTATCTAAACGATCAACAATCTGAACACTTGATTTAAAGATTTAACCTCGTTTACACTTATAATTTCACTAGCCGTGATTTCACCAATTCACAGAATCAAAGCACTTATTTAACTTACAAGGAGTTAGAACTTTTTAAATAAACCTCACATCACGCATTTATACTTTTTGTGATTTCAATCTATCTAAACGATCAACAATCTGAACACTTGATTTAAAGATTTAACCTTGTTTACACTTATATTATACACCAGCCGTGATTTCACCAATTCACAGAATCAAAGCCCTTATTAAACTTACAAGGAGTTAGAACTTTTTAAATAAACCTCTCATCACGCATTTATACTTTTTGTGATTTCAATAGTACTGTTCTTTCTTTCTTTAGGTTCAGTCAAAATATTTCTAAAACTCGGTTTAAAGCTTCAGGATATAGTTTTAACCAGAGTCAACAGAGGGCGCTACAGCTGTTGTCTTGGCAGAAGATCGAGGAGGATGTACGAGACACCATTCATGAAAGATGCAATTTTTATGTTACTGACTGATATTGAACCTTTAAAATTTAGGATATTTAGTAGCTCCAGCGTTAAAATGCTGACACGTGACCAATATCTTTCAGTGGTGTATCGTTAGGTAGACTGAAATACTTATATCCGGAAAGAGTTGGGTTGTTTTACCCCTCAGCGGCACTTTTCTGCGCACAATGGATTCAATGTCCTTGTTGCAAAGACCCCAACCACTAACAGAATGTTGGGGAAGTAAACCCACTTGGAAGGTAATCCACTGGACATCTGTTAGGGGACAGATGGAAGCCTTTTGTCAAGCCATCTAAGGTGTTCTTTAACGTGCATACCGTATGGGTCTCTCAAGCACACGGGATCATGGCTTAACGTCTCATCCGGGGAGGCATCCATCGGTACAGAATCGAGGTTCGGAACGGGAGTTAGCGGAGAAACTTCTCAAAAAAAGACATAGTTGGGATTCAAACCTGAGAACTGCAGATTATAGGCCTGGCATGCTTCGGGCTGTGATAACCCCTTCCATATTTGGAAGAGGTTGCAATTTTTTACTTCTGAGCAGAGATTGTTTGTCACACAATGGACTAAATCGCCATATCACAAGGATCCCAAGGGTTCAGAAACGGGGGCCCACTTGACAGCTGCTAGGAAACAGAGGGAAGCGTACCGTCAACGATTCCATGTGCGTTCTGTAACTCGTCAGGGAGTGACTCTCCTGTACAAAGAGTCCACGGCTTAAACGCTACATTTGACGAGTGGCGATCTTTCAGAGCCCATCGGTGTCCCGTTTCTCATCGAGAAAAGAGTGAATGTTGGCAGAGAAAAATTCCTGGATGAGTAAAATGTGCTTTTGGAAAAAATTAACAAATGAAACTGGGACGAATAAAAACTTGTAACATAGAAAAATATAGCATATATTTCTCAGAACTGTTTTCGTGAAAAGACCATCTCAACTTAGAAAAGACATATAATTTTTATAAGACATAAATTGTTCGAAAAAAAAATTAGAATTGCGTTCTAGTCCTTTCCAGTAGAATCAAATGAACAGCGGATCTCCCACTGATATGAAATTTTGGCAATGTTAAAAGTTTTGTTTTACGTAAGACTATTAAGTTTCGAATTATTCACACATTGGTACAGTCTTAGGTTTAGGATGTTTCACTTTTAAGAGGTCATATTATGGCACACAATGGGCTAAATGGCGAGATCAGAAGGACCTCAAGAGCTCAGAGAAGATGGGGGAAGGGGACCCACTATATATCTGGAAGCTAAACAGCATGCTCTTTAGTATGCACAAAGTATGACTCTGCAGCAAAAGGGGGGGGGGGGTGGATAATGACTTCACATCCTATGCGACGGACAGCAGCCTTCCAAGCCCATATATTTCCCCTTTCTGACCGAGGTTAGGATTAGAGTTTAGCAGAGATAAATATTAACGGTGGTCCAGGTGGGACTCGAACCTGGGAACTGCAGATTACGAGTATGGTGTGTTACCACTGAGCTAATCCATGCCCCACAGTTGTAGGCAAACGAGCAGCTTCGAAAATTTGCTCTTTGATAAAGCTTTGATTAAGTGCATCATATTAAACTATTACACCATTTCTACCCTTTAACGAAACTCTTATGAAATTCATATTCAACCGAGATTCTTCTTGAGCTATTTAATAAATAGAACTTTCATTAAAAGTTGAAAAGGCACATTATTTGTACTCGAACTCTCTTTAAATATATATTCAATTGCTACACTAATTTTAACCTTGAATAAAGCTCTAATTAAGAACATGTAAAAAAATAGTGATGTAGTACTTACATCCTTTAAGGAAGAGCTCATTAAATGCTTGCAGAATTGTACTTTTCAACAAAACTGTCATTAAATTCATGTTCCAACTGCCACAGTTCTTATGTGTTTAATAAAACTCTGATTAAATTCATGCTCAACCTCCACACTACTTGTACTCTTTAAAAAAAAAACTCATTAAATTTATGTTCGGCTGCCTCATTACTTCTCTCCTTCAATGAAGCTTTCATTAAATGCATACTGCTTGCATTCTTCGATGATAAAAATCACGGATCTTGTTTTTTCCTTAAAGAAATATCAGCATTTTTAAATTATATATTGATGTGAAAGAACGTATACATCATCAAGAGGGACATCTCCACAAAATTAAGGTAAGAGTGCGCCCTTGGACGTTTGCGTCTTTGCATGACTGTTTGAACCCTTGAGTGTAAATGGGCTTAACTAAAATTTCATGACTGTTTGAACCCTTAAGTGTAAAAATAGAAACATGTTTTCTATGTAATTATGCTTAGCGCTTTCAAAATCGGGTGTGGCAGCTATTTTCCCCATCCTTTAGTTGGAAAAGAACAATCTACAAGTATATGATAAAGTTTATATTATAAGGTATTACCATTGATTATTTGTTAGGTTTTATATTTTATATATTACATAAGAAAATAATATTAGAAGCGTAATTTTACGATAATTCACTGCTTATTCTTTCACAATAATACTTTTATTTTTGACAACCACTAGTATACAATTAAAAAAAAAGTAAAATTTAATGCAATATTTAGAGATTTATTTAGAACTTTTAATTGCTTTCATGTTAAATGTGAGCCTCTAAATAACTCTTTTCAGCATTATGTTTTAAACCTTCAAGTGAAATTTGCCTCAAGAATGCTTCAATTACGGTTTTTCCGGTTGTCACTTCTGCAGGGGTTCTCAACGTGGGGTACGCGGTAAAATTTTTTTTGGGTACACCGTGAGAGCTCAAAGTTCGCTAGATCTAATAACAAAGTCGCTAAGTTGGCATTATTATACTATAACTATAGTTTGATCTATCTATATAAGTGGTATGCCACATCTATATAGTGGTACACATGCCATCTATCTATATAGTGGTACACATTTCCAGGGGCTACCTGAAGCATAAAAGGTTGAGAACCACTGTCCTATGGTATACCCGACCGATGCATTTGAAATTCTGTATCTCGCCAGTGAGTAATGCTCATGACTTATTAAATGACTTATTATGAAAACTATAAACGTAGATATGTATTTTTCCTAATACCATTTAAATTAGTTATTTTGTCGTTTACATATGGGAATCTGATACATGCGATGCATTTGGAACTAGCGTGGTTTGATAACAATTTGTTCTCAGGTACAGTCGCTCAAATAAATATCCGAACACTATGGTTGATTAAAGAATTCGGAAAAAATATCTGGCAACAATTTATTTTAGAAATTAATGATCTGGCAACTTTCGTGTACAGTAAACGAAGGTTGCCAGATCATTAATTTAAAAAAAAATCGTTGCCAGATATTTTTTCTGAATTCTGTAATCAACCATTGTGTTCGGATATTTTTTTGAGCGACTGTACACATAAAGAAATTTGTGTGCTTCACTCTTTATTTGGAAACTTTGTCTTAATGACCCGAATTTGGGCATCCTCTATAACGGAGAATATTCGTGACAGGCAACTCATGATCACGGTTTAAAGAAACAACATTTAAAATTTTCTAACCTGTGTTAATATCAAACATGATAAAAGCCATATGAATATTAGCAAAATACAACTCATAGTCACAAAAATATTATTTACCTTTCTTTTCTGGAACTTACTGCGAGACATCTTCAGGAAATAGAGTATATACAAATGAAAGGTATAAAATGATCAAGAAAAACATAAAAACGAAGTTCCATTTAGACAAGTTCAAAGAATTACCCATTTTTTGGTGGCCAAGGGGTGAAAGCAGCATGCAAGAAAAAGAGAAATGTTTTGTTAATATCGTTAATAAAATCGCTGTAATCTCATGGCATTTACTGAAGAAGTCTAAAACATCATGAAACAAAATCATCATTAGCCTGCTGGTTATATATCAGATGTTTTTACCAACTAGAGTATGATCATTTTTTAATTCTATGCATTGGTTATTAAAGAGTCCAGATCTAGGAAACAAATAAAAGGAAGGAAGAGAGGAGGTGTGTGTGTGTGTGTGTTGGAGGGGGGGAGGAACGACACAATCGATCCTGAGAAATATTAACTTGGTGGTAGTGGGGGGGCAAGAGACTGGATTTTCTTTGCAGTGTAACATTTCCGTCCTTCATTTTAGAGATTAAAAAAACATTCCTGAAAAATGATTGAAATATGCACAAGTTTAAAACTTTTTGGTCTCCATTACACTTACTAGCATTCTCAAGGGAAGGGATGGTCACTTGACACCCCCTCTTCTTAGATCCGGTAATAAATGATGATTAACAGTAATGAACAAAGATGTTTTGATCGATATGAGAGCTTTCTCAGGGTGCAATTGTTTTGAAAAGTAATCAAAATTAAAAGGCCTGCATTGTTTGCCACATAATTATGCTAATTAAATAAAATACTGAACATATTCGTAATGATGCAAAAATCTACACATGTTTCTCATATGATTACGCCAATTAAATAAAATGTGAAATATGTTCATAATGATGTAAAAATATAAACATGCTTTCTATATAATTTGCTAATTAAAGAAAATATTAAGTATATTCGTAATGATATAAAAATATAAACTTTTTTCTCATAGGATTATGCTAATTGAATGAAATACGAAAAAAAATTGTGATGATATAAAATATACACCTGTTCCCCATATAATTATGCTAATTAAATAAAATACATTAAATAGTTCCGTAATGATATAAAAATATAAACCTATTAGCATAAAATTCAAGTTATTATCTCAATTAATAGGTAATGGAATACCAATAAGTTTGATTTTCATTATTGTTTAAAAAAGTTGCTTTCTCCATTGATCAAGTCATCTTATATCATGTATTCTAGCTAAGATTATGCTCCTAAAACTAGTCCAAATGTGCTTTTAAATGTTTATGGGGAGTCTTTAGAGGAATTTTAGTATTTAAATTTTAGATAGAGTTAATACTTTTTAAACGATTGTAAACAAATTATTTCATTTTTATTGTCATATCTTAATTTGCATATAGGGAGAGAAAACACAAATTTAGCTACATTTTGCTTTGAATCATAGTGTATATATTACTGCAAAATTAAAAAAAATTCTGATGATTTAGTGTTACTCAAGAGCACAAAGTTTCCTTAGTATGCACCAACCAAATCAAGCTCATGCTGTTTTAAATGATAGTTGTTAGTAGTTGTTAGTAGCAGCTCATTGGGTGATTTTTTTAAAGTATCTTCTTAAAATACTGACTCTTATTTCTTTTGGTGTCAAAACGGGCTCTGCCGTAGCATCAGGATCTTGTAAACTATCAGGATCTTCCTTTGCGGCGAGCCAGGCTCTTCTTCTCATCATGTTCAGCCTTCTGCGCAGTCTCTCAAATTCTCTGTCTTCCCACTCAGTTTGAGTAAGTTCGGTAGCCTATATTTAATGTTGCAGAATTTTAAAATATCACACTTGAAAAATACTGATCAACTGTTTACCTAAATGTAAACTATTTTTTTAATGCGATTTAAAAAGATCTTATATTTTACTTTCCACTCAGTTTGAGTAAGTTCGGTAGCCTATGTTAAATGTTGCAGAATTTTAAAATACACACTTGAAAAATACTGATCAACTGTTTACCTAAGTATAAATTGTTTTTTAATGCAATTGAAAAAGATCTTATAGTTTACTCTCTGTATCGTATGTAAGCCGTCCCATGGCCGAGTGGTTAGCGCGCTTGGCTACTGATCTAAGGGACCTGGGTTCGAACCCCGGGTAAGGCATGGATGTATGAACGTTTTTCTGCTGAGGCCCGGCCATCCTCTCAGACCTTCTACTGTGGCATATAAACTGACAGGCTCCTGTCAGACCTCTGTGGCAAGCTGCTTGAAGGGGTATTTATTTTTATTATTTATTTATCGTATGTAAATTGATTATGAATAGAATATAATTAGAACGATAACTATTATTTGATTGCTAGATGAATTTTTAATTTCATCGAGGATGAAAATATGCAGTTTTAAATAGCAAATTTAACATGACCGTTTATGCTGTTCACTTAAAAATTACAGTTAATTTTTTTATAATTAAAGTAGCATTTTTTTTTGAATAGCTGGCCTTTAATATTATGGTGCAATAGTATGATTTTTTTCATACGTGTTCAGATATATAGCGTTCACAAACATACTTTAAGCAATTAAGATATGCACATATTATAGTTGTAAACAAAAATTTGCACAATTAACGTATTATTCAGTTATTTATACACCTAACAACCATGGTGATGTTAGGGCCAGGCCCTTCTACACCAGACAGTTAACGTATATAATATAAATTTCAAAGACAGTATAATTAAAGGCAAGTTTCACTTAATTATATATGCAGTCAGTTGGCATAGTAAAGAGTTAGTGAACGGTTCAAATACTCCTAGAAGGAATATTATTTAAATAAAATTTACAGTTGATCCACTTATATTAACAAAAATATTAACCAAAACTTGGATACCAGCCCCCAGCCACACTTAAAACAATTCTGTCTATGCCACTGTATGCAGCGTTGTCCGATAGGCAGGGAAACCAACTAAAGGTAGCACAGAAACGTTTCCTAATGAATGTTTAAAGGGAAACAGAAATATTAGGTTCAGAGAAGTGAAATGGACGATAATGAAAGAGTATCTTACATTTAAAGCGTTAATATTGCACAAAAAGTTCCATGTTTTAGCAAGAGAGAAAAAAATAATTATTTGTTATGTGCGGCAAAGCGTTTCATAGTTAGGTAGGAAAAAGGCTTTATGGAAAAAAGTAAAATGATTTAGCCTGAAAAAAGTAAAATGATTTAGCCTGAAAAAAGGAAGTGCAGGAGAGTTACAAAATTTGGAGGAAGATTTAAAAACTCAATGATTAAGAAATAGATTATATTGGCACGTATAAAAATTTTCAACTAAACCATCAAACTAAAGTCTCAAATATCCAAACGTGACGATCCAAATTTTTAAATATCCGAATTCTTTGTTAACGACACTCCTCAATAATAAGCCATACTCCTTTGCTAGTTATATTCATCTTAAAGATGATATTGGAAGTAGTAATAACTGTACTACTACTTCCAGCAAATGTATCATTCCGCCATTTTGAATGGAGAATGATGATAAGAATGATAAAAATTCATTACTGGTAATGCCTCAGAAGATTACAATAATTGCAAGTTCAAAAACGTAGCATTTTTTAGGCATACGGACACTATTAAATAATATTGAGGACTGTATTATTAAGTTTACATACTATGCATACATAAAAGAACATTAATTTCCTTAAAAATATTCCAATAAAGTCTACTTCCTAGAAACTATTTGATATTTTTTTATTTTATTACATTTAGTGGTATAATGTAATTAATTTTTTTTAGTTCTGCTCTCAAAAATCAACATTTTTTGAAAATCCCAAAAGCCTTGACCCCAAGACGTTCAGAATTTCGAGAGTTTACTGTAATTTCTTATCCCGACATGTTTATTTCCTGAATCGGTTACATTTTCGTCTATGGAAATAATTTTTAATTATACAGACAAATAATCGTCAAGCAGTTACAGGTTTACGAAGATCCACCCAGATTGTAAAGCATAGTTCTATAAATACATCTATCCTCAATCATAATGTAAAACAGTTCTCGAAACTTTTATCCTGAGCAATAGCTACTACATTTTGGCCGCTGAAGGACGCAAACAACGATAAGTTGCTGCATCAAAAGTGGGAAGTGAAAAAAACTATTTATTCTGGCAAAAGACCGAAAACTGAAAATATTGTGTACCAACAAGCTCTCTAAGTTAAGGTTAACTTAAGCTAAAACATTTTAATTTTTCTATGAATATGAACTTTTCTCTTAATTTTTGAAAAAATTAAATATTTGAATAATGCATGCATTTAATATTATATTCCTTAATTCCCGTCCAAAATAATCTGATTTAATTAAGGTCTCCATCAGCACCAGCTAAATATCTAGTACATACAAAGCATAGTTCTACAAATATAGTTCTACAAATATATTTTTTACAAATACGCTGCCACCTTTTATTTGCAGTTCTTGCAATGTTCAGAGATATAAGAACGTTGTGGTGTCCCTGCTCTAATTCAAAGATTTCATATTACTATCAGAGGAAAAAATAAACCTTTAATTTTAATTTTTTTAAATTCTTGTCTAACTCGCAAAATAAAAAAATCGTTATCTTTATTTGTACAAGTAATTTCGGTTTTTAAAGAAAGTGCCTCATTTCAACGTTTTTGAGTTATACTTTATATACTGTATTTAAAAAAACTTGTGAATTCTTAAAACTTATTTAAAAACGAAAACCTATACATATTCAGAGAAATAAATGAAAAATATAAAAGGAGTATTTTTACACACTAAGGTTTGCAAAGTTTGGTCTCAGTATTTATTTCTAAATGTTTTATATTTTATAAAACGAGTAATACAGAGTGCTATTGTGTACACTAAGGTTCTCAACGTTGGATACGTGGTAAAATTATTTGGGGTACGCCGTGAGAGCTCAAAAGTCGCTAGATCTGATTAACCCAGTAAAATGTTTATAATTTTATAAGATTTGTTAAAGTGTTTATGTCATTTTTTGTGTTATCGATATATGTAATTTATGAATACAAAATTTAATGTGTATATATAAATATATGTTTTATTTCATTCCGATTGTTATACTCTAACTAGAGTTTCATCTATCTATACAAGGGGTGTGCCAATTACATACACATTTCTAGGGAGAACGTAAAGCATAAAAGGTTGAGAACCACTGGTGTACGCCATGGTAACAGCTATTATTTCATGATTCCGTTCATAAATTCCAATGCCTATTTAAAACATTTCTATGCCGACAAATACTTACAGGAACATCGGCATAAACAGAAGTCCATACGAAAGGACGTGACCCAGAAAGAACTACAGGCCGACTCATCACAGGAATATATTTCTGCAAAATTAAAGGTAATATTTTCAGAATTTTGTGAAATAACTGATGTAAAACGTATTTAATAATTATAATGTATATTATATAACATATAGCATAATAATAATTTATATAATTCATATTAGATGAGTTTTCAGGGAGAGGGGGTATGGGTGCTAAAGCTAACCCCCCGACCCCTTAAGTATTTGAAAGCTCGAAATTAAAAATGATAAAACTCTTTACAGGCGTGATTAAAGGGTTCATATTATCCTAGATACAGTCGCTCAAAAAAATAGCTGAACACTATGGTTGATTACAGAATGCAGAAAAAATATCTGGCAACGTTTTTTAAAAAAAATTAGTGATCTGGCAACCTTTGTGTACAGTACACGAAGGTTGCCAGATCACTAATTTCTAAAAAAAATCGTTGCCATATATTTTTTCTGAATTCTGTAATCAACCATAGTATTCGGATATTTTTTTGAGTAACTTTACGTGCCTGATTCGTATATAAAGCCAAGTGGACTTTCACATGCAAAAATATATTTTTTAGCCTTAGAATCAAAGGTAGTTAAATTTGCTACAGATTTGTTGAGTTGTTGAAATAAAAATAAACTGTAGTTCTCTATATATTCATATAGTATATTTATATTGTATATTTACCTGCACCTGATCCCGAACTTCAGGTAATGTTGCCACATGCGTGTAATAACCTGTAATGTAAGAAACTAGCTGTGAGAAAAACAGGTAATAAAGCAGAAGGAAAAATAATACAATTTTCTAAGATTTTACAATTTTACTATTTTGCAGTGTGACAACGTTGATATATGTAAAAATCAGAATGCGACATTTTTTAACAGAAATTTTAAATGTATAGTATTTTATGTATGTATTATTTTCAATGGAAATAAAGATATTAATGTGCAAACTAGGTATAGATATACTTTATGACATACATATCGAAAAACGAATTTGATTCAAATTTAATCAAGTGAAACGAATTACGTTAACAAGTTAAACTGTTTATACAGCAAAAGTATTATACCAGACATGGTCAATCCAAAAATTTTATCCAGC
The DNA here is from genome assembly GCA_038380435.1 of Ryuthela nishihirai. Lineage (NCBI taxonomy): Eukaryota > Metazoa > Arthropoda > Arachnida > Araneae > Heptathelidae > Ryuthela > Ryuthela nishihirai. Next base: position 51,670,110 of record JAWZYU010000020.1, read on the forward strand.
CTACAGTCACATTTTACCCGCAGTTACATTGCAACTTAGACGAATACTAAATAGTTTAAGTGCATAATTTAGACTATGTATATTTAATATGAAGAAGAATAGTGTATATTTTAAAGCAGATACAATTGAAAATCATCCCTTTTGTTTGCGGATTGAACGTCTAATTATAAAGCATTAAAATATTTGTTTACGAAAGCAAATCTTTAAAAGTTCGCTTTTTTATGAATTTATTAAAACTCAGGTTAAAACGTGATTTTACGATATTTCATCAAATGCATTTACTTAAATATCTGCAGGCATAAAAATGAATTCAACTGTTCATGTTCTGGTGATGTGACCTAGGGATGACTTACAGCAAGTTGGCTGGAAAAAAGCTTTTAAATGCAGTTGATTATCATCTATGGGTATTTTGGAGAACTGTTTGCTAAATATTTTCTAATTTTCAGCTCCAAACTAGGAATTATAATAAATAACCCCAATAGTGTTGGTAACGTAAAAGTGAAAATGTATCTTCCGTCAATAATATTCATTTACTGAAAAAAAAAGGAGATTGACTTTTACTCTTGAAACATCGTGATTTTCTTCACTAAACTCCACTCTGTTCTTAGTTTAGAGGTCGAAATTGATGGGAATGGGAAGGCAGATATTAATAAAGTACGATATTAGGCACTGCCCTTCTCTGAGGAGATCCACCTCCTGAACACGTTAAAGAACAAGCTGTAGGTCTGGAAATTGATGGAAGTCTCTTGTCATGAAGCTTCTATCTTCCAATAACCCCAGGGAATATTATTCCTCTATCCAGCTCTGAGCCCTTGGGGTCTTTTTGACCTGGTCCACTGTGTGTGTAAAAAGTATCACTCAGAAATAAAATAGACCAACTCAAAACTTCAATGCTTTTAAAGAATGGCATGGACTTTAACCTCAATAAGAAATCAACAGTTGAGGGAATTTTAAATATTTTTATTGATAGAGAATAAACTGGGAATTCTATACTATTTCTAAACTTTAGTAATTAATTTCAGATGGAGAAAAGCTATTACTTTTTTGATCTGAAACAAAACCTAACAGAGATTTAATTTTGCTCACCTTTATTGGCACATGCCATCCAATTTACTCCACGAGATTCTGTCACTTCTTTTCCAATCAGATAAGTAAATACACGAACCTGAAAAACATTTTATAATTTTCACTGAGACCAATATACAAGATATAATTTTAAGAACTTAGAATTAATGCAATGAATAATGAGGTGATATCGAAATTCCTTTAGCAAAATTTTTGAGAAACTTCAAAAATAACTAGTAACAGAATATTAATTTTTATCTTCTTTCTTGATATACTTATACATAATATTTCAATTTTTCGGTTGTGAATTGTTTAGGATGATAGCAATGATGAAGAAGAAATCCTCAGCTTAATCAAGTCCAATGCTTTTAAATCTTCTAATATACGTAAACGATTGTGAGTTAGTGATTTCATCTCCAATATGTCCTTCAGAGTTAAATGGAGGTTGCGTAGAGGTCAAACCATTATCAACGGGCCCTAGAAACGTGAAAATTAGTGTTTTAGGGTGTTTTGTGCTGTAGATTTCATAAACGTGACGGGAATTTGGATGACAAGGGTCCTTCGAGTTCAAATTTAGATCTATCTGTCCTAGAGAGCTAAAATTTCATACTTGGATATTCTGAGTCGTAGATTTCTGAAATTTTGTCAAACTTTGGATGCGATGAATTCTTCGAGGTGATTGATAAAATTTCGACTGACTGAGAGGTTATCACTGGTAAACTAAATATGGTGAATAGGACTATTTCAGGTAGTAAAACTCAGAAATAAGACCAATTTTCTGATGCGCCACCGCATTTAAGGTCAAATAGGGGTCAGAATGGTGGACTACAAATCAAGAAGCGCAGAAGGCACTGGTTGATTTCTAAATATAATATAAATAATAGTATAATTCCCGTGGTCGAGTGGTTAACGCGCTTGGCTACTGATCTAAGGGACCTGGGTTCGAGCCCCGGGTAAGGCATGGATGTTCGTGTTGTTTTTCTGCTGAGGTCCTGCCATCCTCTCAGACCTTCTACTCTGACATATATATATAAACTGACAGGCTCCTGTCAGACCTCTGTGGCAAGCAGCTGCTTGAGGGGGTATTTATTTTTTTATTTTTATATAAATAATAGGAGTTCATTGTTTATTTTTCGTAACTGATAATTATGTTTTAATTCTTTTCGTTAGTAGTCTAGTCACTAGGACTAAACAAATATAGGGAATAGTCACTAGGACTAAGCATATATAGGGAATAGTCACTAGGACTAAGCATATATAGGGAATAGTTACTAGGACTCACTAATCAGTTGGGCGATGTATACATAGGCAATAGTCACTAGGACTCACTAATCAGTAGGTGATGCATACATAGGGAATAGTCATTAGGACTTACTAATCAGCATGGCGATACATACGTAGGGTGGCCACTAGAATTAAGCCCTATGTATGCACGGGGTGAGGAGTGTTGTAAAATACAAATATATGCGTTGTTGCTCTTAGTTTTAGTTTAAGATCTTCTAGGAAATGGATCTTCTAGGAAAGAGTAGTAGACCCTGGATTAGACTGTTAAATATATATGAGGTATTACAGACGTGTTTTTAGTAATGACTGAACTCACAAATATCCATTATGAAAATATTAAGAATATAAGCCAGTTCTATTCATACAACGTAGATTAATTGCCACGAAAGTGAAATGATGAGCATTGAATTATGTATCAAATTAACATTGCTCTGCTACTTACCGGTATATTTGGATAATTATATCTCCGAAATATATCTTCAAAAGTATTTGGAGCACCATCAGTAATAAGCATAATCGCCTGATTGCACTGTGTTCCAAGCCCTGTACGATTATACTGAAAAAAAAAAGGAAGAAATGAATTCGCATTCAAGATAAAACAGTGAATATTTATTTATATAAAAATTAAACGAATTTTGAATATTACTACATAAGATAAAAAAAAAGAGTATAATAAAGTAGAATATTTTACAACGAAACCACTCTAACGGGCTGAACGTAATTTGTGCTCTAAGTATTTCTTTGGAATGTAAAGTTTAATTAAAAAGAAATAATTTGCTGCTTGAGTTAATCTTTCGGATAAAGTATGTTAATTAGAATTGCACCTGTTACAAAATTTCGGATTTCATTACTCTTTTCACAGTAAACGAATACTGCTAGAAAACGAGTTTTATATAGATTTCATTAATGCGTTTACCTTTGGTTATATTTTGATATGAAATGCTATTTAAAAAGTTTCTTCTCTCTGAATCTTACCGTTGACGTAAGATGGGTTTTAAGAAATAAAAAAAGTGTGTTTTGTGACCGACAAGTTATGAAATTTTGCGCCGCTGAGCCAAAACCAAAACAACGCAATTTTTTTATTCCTAATTTTGAATCCGTTGACAACTGTTTCCCTTCGTACCACTTTAGCTATATCACTGAATCTGGACTCGTATTGATAGAACATGAGTTGGTTTATAATAAAATGGCCACATAGGGTATGTCATAATGATAAATAAACATGATTATAATGATAGTTTTTACTGTTATAATGATATATATATATATAATTTATATAGCAATCGTGTTGGCGAAATATATCTTCAAACCATCCGTTATAATATCAATTATTCATTAATTAGTGGCACCAATCATATTGACTAAAGAACTTTAAAACACCCGTAAATAAAATCTAGAATATGAATCAAAATTTTCTGCTTTCTGATTTATTCGACTTGATTATACTGAGGCCAGACGTTGTATTACATTGAAATACGCAATTACACTTAAACTATTGCTAATATAATAATATATATAATAAGTAAATTTTAAATAATATAGTGTTAAGTTTAAAATAATAAATAAGTTAAATTTAAATGTTCTGTTTATTGGTTCCATTAATAATCATTAATAAAATATAAGGAAGCAAAAAGTCTGTAAATGAAAATTAATATAAAGTTATTTTATTTTTATTAAACTGAATTATGCAAAATTCCTATGAAGTCTTTATCTGATGTTGTACTGGGTATTTTGAACAACAAATTATTTTATTCAATATAATTAAACTAAGAGATAAAATTTGTACTAAACTCGTCAATAAAATATTAAATTACGTTACCTCAAGCGTTAACAAAAATAATGTTTAATATAAAATTTATATTAGTTATCTTTACATTCATTATATCTTCATATTTCTTTAAAACCCATTTTTGAAACAAAAAAATAATACTGGATTTGGAAACACTTAAATTTACTGATTCCTGGCATAGAGCAGTGGTTGTACTATGTAATCAATTTATAATAAAATATCATCATGATATTTAAAACAATATGAAAGAGAGAGAGAGAGTTTATAAGAATATGCAGTTCCACATTTGTACAGAGCAAATTGTTATTATAAATTCCATTGAAAGCATTGAACTCTAAAAGAACTCAGCTTTTCAATTATTTGTAGCCCTCTATTAAAAGCAGCGAATTGTTTTAAAGAAAGCAAATCAATTTCAGAACCTTACCTTGAGGTAACTAATGATCAGAAATAGGTTAGGTTACATCCCAAGAGAGAAAGCATTTAATTCTGAACGGTTAAATATAGAAAATTAGAGCGAAACGGTAATCCAACATCGAAATCATATTGAAGACCCATTTGTAGGGTATTTTGAACAACAAACAATCTCATTGTGTTGCTTTAATGGCTAACACAGAAATTAACATGAAACAAAACATGTTTTTTTAAAAATCTTTCCTTAAGCTTTTCAGCGTGCCTAATATTACTTGTCAACAATTAAAGGGAAACAAATATTAGGGATAAAGTTATAACCTATGCAAATTAATTATCTGTCATTAAAAAATTAAAGAATCATATCCTACTTTTACCTGTAACCCTAAAATATACTTTTTTTGGAATAAAAATGTTGTTGAAGAAAATAGAAGGCATTTAGGATTAATAAAATTCAAATGTGTTAAAAGCAAACTTACCCTTTGCAATAGTTCAAACGCAGTTATAAGACCTAATGTAAAATTCGCAATATTCTGAGTTTCTATATCATCCATTTGTTTGATAAATTCCTATAAAATTAAAATTAAAAAAAACTGATTAAAGAGCATTTAGAACATTATGAAAATCAAGTCACTGAAACAAATTATTCTAAAAATGAAGTTGGGATAACATTACATTATACATAATAGGGCTTTGTAAATTCTATGGAACTTCATTGGGGGATATCAACATAAAAGTACACAATATGACTAAGTGGGCTTTCTATATATGTTTGTTACATTACGTATATTATATATATATTGCATTATATATATTTTTTATATACAACTTTTTGTATTTCATCAGCATCTTGGTTATCTATTTTCAATATTTTTCCTGTGAATGAAAACCTTTGGTGATATTCCATTCCTAAAGTTTTGAATAAGCCTTAACATTAAGATTTAAATAAATGGACTTCAATAATTCTAATAATCCTCAGTGCTTGTGTTTCATCAAAAGGCAGTTTTGGTTATAAATTTGTATCCAGCTGTAGAAGTGTATAATATAACAAATTAAAAGCTTTTGAGATTTACGAAAAGCAGATTTTTACTAATAAAAAAAAGTTTGTTTTACAAATTTTCGTTATGAGCCGAGAGAAAGGTTATAAGCAGAGCTTTCCCTATTCGTTAGCAATGTAGTTAAAAGATAAGGGTCAGTATGAACAAATGAGTTAATACCCTGATTGACGAGCCCATTGTCTGTAGTTATTGCTCTGCAATGAGCGAAAATATCCTGTCTGTTCTGTATTCTAAAAAGTCATGGGCTTTTCCTGGTCTTAAGAAAGCAATCGCCTTATTAACTTTACATTGCATGAACACAAATTATTAAAATCAAATTGAAATATTATGTGCTATTATTTTTGTACTGAAACGTGACTTTTTTCCACTGCAACTATATAGGTTTATTGCTGAAATTCAACGGGTCCTTGAATAACTGAAAAAATAAAAGTGATTGAAACTCGAACTCGAGTCTATTAGAGAGGAAGATTCGAATTGTCAGTTCAACATGGGCTGTATGATTCAACACGGCAGGACCTGGGTGCGAAATTTGGGATTGGATAGTAGGGTATCTGAAAAAACAAATATGGGGGACAAAGAGATCTAAATCTTTTAAAATAGAGAAAAAAATTTCAATCTGAGTGTGCGCATGTCCTATTCTTAAAACTGATAATCGCCTGCATTGACATGGAAGGTGACAACGGATCCTCAGAAAGACTCACAGTTATCACGTGTAAAATTGCATATATTATTTGTAAATTCTGTGCCGCAAAATTCACTCAATTAGCTCAGAGAATTTGATTTTTTTTTATCTTAGTACATGTCCTTGTGTGAAACAACCTGATTGATGTTTTGGCAACATGTTCCTCTCTGAGCTAAAATAGAACAAACTTGGAGTAGTTACGATGAGCACTCATAAATTACTTCTTTCAAATATTTTTAGCGATCAGTATTTATTTTGTAGCAGGGTGGGATATAAGAAGGGGGGAGGAAGCCAAAGAGAGAGGACATGCCTCCTTCCCCCTTTGAGAATGCTACTATGGGCAAAGAGGCAAAAATGTTTTTTAAAACCTGTGCATATTCCATGTATTTTTTAATAAATATTTTTTAGACCTCTGAAACAGAGGGAAAAATGTTATACTGCAATGGAAATCTAGTCTCTTGACCCCCGAACTTTTATTGGCTCGATTGCTCTTTAGTTTTCCTAGATCAGGGACTTTTCTACAGCATTGCTAATTGCACAATGTAAAGGTGCATCTGTACCACCTCTTTTTTATCATACGTACATCGTCTTCCCACAGGTGTTGCAGCTGTAGCATTAATCAAACATGGCAGTCCATGGACATCAGTCGAAGCAATGTGATGTTAATGAATTCTTGGTGTGGGAGAAGGAGACTGTTCTGAGCATCCACCAGGGACAGCAGAATGTGTATGGGGTCGACTGCAGCACGCTTGACCGGTGGGCCAAGCAGACATCTGCAAAAGACGGACACGCCAACCTTCAAAACTGGCCTCACAGTGAACGCAGACAGTCTCTTATTCTGAGGTGGCGTAAAACAGTTAAGGGTGATGGTGATCATGAGCGTCCGCAGAGGGGGGGAAAACGGGGCACTTGCCTCCCCTGGGATCGAGTAAAAATTCTTGCTTCCTTTATATTGTAAATTTATATGCATTATATATGTATTTTTGTATTGATGCAATACTGTTTTCTATAATACACTTGTGAAAAAAAAACAAAATAATTAAATAAAAATTTATTGATGTAATTATTTGTCTCCAAGCTTTGCCCCCCCCCCCTGGAAAATTTTCTGCGGACGCCCATAATGGTGATCATAAAAAAAAGATTATGTTGCGAGATGATCTATCTACATACTGTACAAGAAACAATGCTGTAGAATTAATATTGTTCTGTAAAAAAATTGTGGGGCATTACTTTCTGAGTCACCCTTAGCTCTGATTTCTGTGCCTTATGTGTTGTTTTGAGATACACCAAAATGTGTACAAATATATAGGCAACATATTTAAACACAATTCAAGATGATTAAATTAAGAAACAATCTAATTTTGAATTCGACCTATGTTCACTAGTATGTTTAGCTTCCAAGAATCTTCTGAATATTTTGATATAATACCGCTGACATTTGAATTCAGTTAATAGGATCCTTGTGTAATAAACATAAAAGTATATTTATAAAAACTTACTCTGATATTTTCTTCACTTGCTTGGACTAACGAATTTTCAAAACATGGAACGACTGGTTCGATTACATCAGAAAACTGAGAAAGAGTGAAAACATGTAGCAATGGTTTATGATGAAAATTAAGACAAAAATACAATTCACTACATTATTTCTTCTATTTAATACCTATAAACGAAGTACAAAGAATAAATCTAAACTATGTAACACACATCATTAGGTACAAAGTTAAACCACCTAATACTAATGATGAGGTTAGGGAAAGAAGTCTGCAACCTCCTTTAAGCAGCATATTGTGAAGAGAGAGACTCCGCTGGTTTGGCCATGTTGCCCGTATGGATAATTATAGATTGGCGAATAGGGTTATGAACAGTGTTCCTAGAGGCCTCAGAAGGAGGGGGAGACCTAGGATGCGGTGGGCAGACAATGTCAAACAGGACCTTGTTAGAATTGGTGTGCAGTGGCCTGATGCAGTAGATGTAGCTCAGGATAGACTTGCTTGGAGAACTAAATTGCACGGTCTGGTTGGACCTCCGTAGCCCATGGCTGCTTGAGGATGATGATGATGATGATGTAACACACGGATGGAGTTGTAATGGTGTTCAGAATAAAACAATAAAACAAATTGGAGAATTGCCAAAAAAATTGATGAAGTAAATGAAAATGGCTTTGCCGTGCTGAATCTATTGTGGCACTGTGAAGGCAATAAATTATTTTATAAAAATGAAACTTGAAAGAAATAAAATAGATTGCTTGAAATGTTATTGTAAGTTGTATATAACAGGTAGCAGAAGTTTAATTATACAGGTTGTTAGAACAAGGTAGGAATTACTGCTGGAAGCTTCTTTGTTATAAAACAGCTTAGAGTTTTCCCAGTACCGTGTAAATTTTAGACATCAACTGCGTCGTAATTCTTCATTTTGAATTATACTTGAACAGCTTGGCAACTCTACCTAGCAATTTACAGGGAAAAGTCCAGCCTTTTACAAGAATATATCTACAGCTTTTTATAGGAATATACCTCCTGCTTTCTGTAAGTATAGGTCCCAGTTTTTTAAAGAGCTATATCTCCAGTCTTCTTCCTACATTTGAATCATTCTGAATGTTTTGCATCCTTTAACTATGCGCAAATACATATGTGATTATGTGAATGTATGGACTAAGTGGAATAATAACTTAATAACAGTCTATAAATTTTTAATTATCATTAATGCAGAAAGTAAGATTTACATTAAATGAGAAATTATTGTTGTTTTAAATTTTCTTACACCATTGGCGTAAAAACAACATGCCATAATAAAAAAAAATGCAAACGAAATTAATCGGGGAGTTTAGAAATTAATAGTATTGGGACGCAATTGGGACATTTCTCAAATTTTGAACTTTAATAAGAGATAAAAAGTTTATAGAAGATGTGAGGAGAAAAATGAAAAGAACATATAAGAAATAAAATGCAGAAATCAAACGTAAATGTAAATAAAATCAATCTTGACTCATTACACAACAGGCTTTCAGTAAACCGAAATTATGTATGCAAATATTCTACGTAATGCAATAATAAAATAATGCTCAGAAATGCTTTCGAAATTTTTGTTTTTTGGTTTGTTTTACCTCTTAGCTTTTTTTCTGGCTAAAAGACTAGGTCACAAGGACTCCAAGGGGTCAGAGAAGATTGGGGGAAGTGGACTCACTGTACAGCTGGTAGGAGACAGATGAAAGTCTTCCGTTAAGGCCATCCATTCAATTCTTAAATGTGCACAGGGTATGGTTCTCTCCTGCACACAGGGCCCTGGCATTAAGTCCCATCCGCAGGATAGCGACTTTTCCAAGACCAGCAGTGTCTCAATGCTGTGCCAGCGTGGAGCTCGAACGTGGTATCTGCAGCTCACGAGCCGAATGTATTACCGACTTAGCCATATTCTCGGAGTTAGTAAACTGAAAGTTTTCATTTTTTAGTAAAAAAACTGAGAAATTGAATAAGAATATGTATTTTGATACAAACGGATGATCCAGCTATTCTCTAAAATTGTGGTGATTTCATTTTCTGTAGCAAATCACAGTTACGAAATAGCAGAAGAAATGAAGTTTTCACTCACCCTGAGAATTGTTACAAAATCGTTTTCACTAAGGGTTGCTAAGATGTCTATCACCACGTTCCTTGCTATTTCCTTTCTTATACCTGTCATAGATCCACTCCCATCTACAAGGATTACGATATCTTTGGCAGAAGCAGCTGCCTGGACATACCTGAAACAAACGAAAGTCTTAAAAACCTGAAAATACATCGTACTTTCAAATAAATTGCTACATCCGAAACTTTCTATTTATAGCTTTCATATGTTTTGTTATCTAATCTAGAAGAAGGAATTCAGATAAAAACGAGCATGACTGACTTAATGTTTCTGGGTTCAAATATAGATTCAAAAGAAGTCTACATATAATATCATTTAGTGTTTGGAGCTCTTTTGTGAAATATGAAATTTTTAAAATCACTGCCAAAATTTATTGAGTTCTATATTATAAATTCCATATTTAGTTTCTTTAATTTAAGTTTCGAAGGGTTTTATATCCCAATAAAATATCTTGCATCGTCCAATCTGATGGAAAATTTTAATTACTTCTCTCATGTAGCAATATAAGTGCAAGTATAGCATTCTTTAAAGGATTCAACAAGACCAGATGCGGATTAGTTCTGGAGCATGGGACCAGCGTAGGGTAAGACTGGATATTTCATAGTTAAATATTTGTCGTACACTTGTATATAGGTTTAATTTTTTTAACTTATGGATCACATTCGAAAACTGCTTAATACATTTGAGGATTGAGAGTCAAAGCTAGTTGTGAACATTTCCTTCGCATTTTTCATGGCTTGACATAGATATATTTTGTTTAGTGATAACTGAAAGTGAGAATATTTCAATGGTGGGGGATGCTATAAGCTCTTCTCTGCACCTCATCATAACAAGCCATCACATAATGTGACATATTAAAATTGGATTAGTAAATAAAACGTAAAAGAAGGTTTCTAGAGGTAAAGAGTAGGTGTTTGTGTTAATGACATACAAGGATGGAGGTAAAGGGTAGGTGTTAGTGTTAATGACATGCAGGGACGTAAGTAAAAGGTAGGTGTTGGTATTAATGATAAGCAGGGATGGAGATAAAGGGTAGGTGTTAGTATTAATGACAAGCAGGGATGACGATAAAGGGTAGGTGTTAGCATTAATAACATGCAGGGATGTAAGTAAAAGGTAGGTGTTGGTATTAATGATAAGCAAGGACGGAGATAAAGGGTAGGTGTTAGTATTAATGACAAGCAGGGATGACGATAAAGGGTAGGTGTTAGTATTAATAACATGCAGGGATGTAAGTAAAAGGTAGGTGTTGGTATTAATGATAAGCAAGGACAGAGATAAAGGGTAGGTGTTAGTATTAATGACAAGCAGGGATGACGATAAGGGAAGGTATTAATGATAAACAGGGACGGAAATAAAGGGTAGGTGTTGGTATTAATGACAAGCAGGGATGGCGATAAAGGGTAGGTGTTCGTGTGACAAGCAGGAATGGCGATAAAGGGTATGGTATTAATAACATGCAGGGATGTAAGTAAAAGGTAGGTGTTGGTATTAATGATAAGCAGGGACGGAAATAAAGGGTAGGTGTTAGTATTAATGACAAGCAGGGACGGCGATAAAGGGTAGGTGGTAGTCGCCTTCCCAGTTTAGAATACTTGTAAATTATTACATTTATGTATATTTGACGCATTAAAAGAAATTATTTCATTTATGCAATAATTATTAGAAGAAAAATATTACATTTATGTATATTTGACGCATTTTTAAAAACATTTTTAAAGACCTTTGAAACGAAGGGGAAAATGTTGTACTGAAATGGAAACCCAGTCTCTTGCCCACTCCCTCTCCCTTTTACACACATTTTAGTATATCACGATGATGAAATCAATTTTTGATTCTCACGTTAATTTAATTAGGTTGAGTTATTTTATTAAAAAGAGCGCTTGATATATTTCCAAGAGGTTGACGGTTCAGTTCCCATTTCGGTGGAACTCAATTTTTTTAGCTAACTTTACAATCCTAATTTGTTCTTACAAAACTGCATGGGATATTTTTAAACAGTTTATGAATTTCGTATCAACACAACTAAATCAAACGTCAAAATTAAAATTGAAAGTTTGTTTAATCCGTTACTTACCATGATCTTGTCCGGCAATCGTAAAAATCGGGTTTTATCTTTCCCTCTTGGTCCCACGTTGTAGCTTTAAATAGAAAAGAGAAATAAAGTTTACTTTTGAATTAATGTCACTTTTTTTTAAAGAGTAAATTACGAGTTATGTATGAACAGCGATTACTATCTATTACATAGGACAAGTAAAATAAGTTGACTTGTTTCTGATTTTTTCTGGTTTTTATGAATAGCTAAAAGAGAGTGTTTATTCTGAGCACCTGTTTACTCTCAAAATTATTGAAAGGAAATTTTTTTGTTTTAACAAAACAGCCGAACGCTCTTGTGTGTATCATATTTAATTAATACTTTTTAAATAAGTTTTTACACTGGGGGGAAAAAGTCCTTAAAATATACGCTAGCCACAACTGAAATTTTATTCTATATACGTAAAGTTTATATGGAAAATGTATAGATATTGGGCAGAAAAATGGAAACAATTCCATGGTATTTCAATAGAAAAATCACATTCAGAACTCAATAACTTCTTCAATATGATTTTTCATGAAACATGTGTCTAAAGATTAATCAAAGATCTCGATCAAATCTATCTAAATCTCGATTAAACAATATTTGTTCGGTTTTCAAATAGTTATGAAAGCCGGAATATTTAACAGGTTAAAAAAATTACCTCAAAATTTAATTAAAACATTCAAACAGGTTAAAAAATTGAGATCATAGTTGACTCTAGTATAGGGTTACGTCTCATAAAGTCCTCCAAACTACACGTCCTCCTTTCTTATCTCATGTAGTATCAGAATTTTGAAAAAACATGAATTGTCATTTATAAATTAACTGATAACATGTTTTAAACTGAAATTGAAGCACTCGTTTTAAGTACTTTTTTTTAAATTTCTTGAACCCATGATTTATGTTAACAGTGAAATAATTTGCTATAAATGCAAATCTTGAATGCCAAATTATTTCTGTTAATGTTGTAAAAGTTACTATTTCCTGTAATCTGAATAAGTGCAATTTACATACCAGATTAAAAAAGTAGGAGCTTTACAAAACTGCGAAAAATGTTGCTTCTGCCCACGGAAACATGGAGCTATGAATGTTGAGAGGATTTTTTTGGCAACCTAAAAGATAACGAAGAAATTAAGGAACTACTCCTAGTTTGTAGGAGCCTTCTCATATAAAAGCATGTCTTTTCAAGACCGAAATCACTGCTGACCACTACCTCAGCTAGAGTTCATAGAAACAGAAAGTTTGCCTTCTGCAACAGCAGATAGTTACTAACCATTATTCCAATTAAGGCTCTCTTGATTGCTTATCAAGTAGGAATAGAACCCAGCACATAACGTATTTTAAAGTATATTTAATAATTATTATGACTTTTTCTGATACAACTGTTAGTAGGTACTTGAAATAAAACTTAGTAGGAAGAAAATGTATTCCACAAATTGAAAGCATGTCCTCCGTTGTCCTCCATTTGTGCTTTATTGCCCTCTTTTGTCCTCCATTTCTAGTTTTTTTGTCCTCCTTTTAGAACATTGACATCTGCTAACCCTATTCTAGTACAGTGTTTGCTTTTAATGCTTTAATTAAATTTCAGGGTAAATTTTTTTGTAGCGTGTTAAACATTCCAGCGTTCAGCGCTTTCAATACTGAACAAATTGTTTAATTAGACATGCTTTCATTAAAAATCATCTTGAATAAGTTATTGAGTTCTGAATATGTTTTTTTATTGAGATAACATGGAACTCTTTCTATTTTTCTGTCCAGTACATGCATATGAAATGCTTAATTTGAGATGTTTACTGTTAAACAATTAAAGTAAGAGAGAACACTATTAGCACCACATTCTCATTTCGGGAAAAAATGGGTGTAATAAATCAACAGTAACTCTTCACTCAAAGATTTATGAACAAGTTATTATTGGAAAGATCTTTTGGTGCACTTGAAACTGAAACCGAGTGTAATTTATCGTTTTACATCAACAATACAGTTCGCTTCGGTGTATTAAACATAATTTTTTTCTGCTGGGGCAATGTAAGTGGGATGGAAAAAAAATAATCCGGTAAATGAAATAAGTACGGTTATTCGTGCCTATATATTTAGTTGTTTATTTCTGAGTGGCACTCTGGCTATTTAGCTCATTGTGTGGAAAAAGTGCCACTCAGAAGTACTCAACCCAAATGTATAAATACGCGAATGAGATAAATGGCCAGGTCACAAGAAGACCTCAGAGAAGATTAGTTTCACCGAGGTAGAACGGGAGTTAGAGGAGAAAATCCTCAGACTCAGTTGGTACTCGAACCTGAAACGTCAGATTACGAGCCTGGAGCTCAACCGGCTACACTAATCTCGTTCCTATATATTTATATATAGTAAGCACTATTATTTGAGCTTACAGTGTAGTTGCCGTTATGAAGCGTTCTCGACATTAAATCTCCTGTATCAGTTACTATGGAAGCCGAAATATTTATTTTCGCTATGAGTAAACATTGCTGCTCATAATGTTGCAAGTTGAGAGACGTCCATTTGAAACCATTAAATTTATCAAAATTTATTAAAATTATCTAAATCGAGTATCAGGAAAATTAAGGGATATGTGTCCTTCTAGTAGAATAGCAAACAAATTAAAAAATATATCAAAGTAAAAAGAATAATTTCTCGAATCTTATTCATCTTTCGATTTTTTTACCATTCTAAATCTGTCAGTTCATCTCCCTTCCCTAATCTAGAGCTAGTTGATTAAATGTCTATTTTATCTGAAATTTAAATGTAATGTTTATAGTGCTGTCTTTTTACTATAATAAAGTTTAATCATTATTTTCTTCCTCTTCTTCTCAGTTTGAATATAAAAATTAAGAGAAAACAAAGCTTTGCTCTTTGAAAAAGTATTGTAAAGAATTATTAGATAAATTGTACTGTCACTAGCAATTACCATATTCAAATCGGAATTTTATTCTCAAATAAAATAGTTTGGAAATTATGTTATATTTTAACATTATTACTGTCATAAATAACATTTATGCATAAAATTCAAATTGCTGCATGGAGAAAACATTTGCTTAATACAGTTTTTTTTGCTTTAGTTTTAAACACACACTTTATTCTGTTTTTTTAATCCATTATAATCTTTTTACAATATAATATTGTTGTGAGATGTTTAAATTAAAAGCAGATTTCATTGTATATAATACAATTAATAACTGTTTGATCAACAAAGTGTAACACTAAAATATTACAAAAAATTGAAAGAATTACTGGACTACATGCATCGGTAATATTCTCAATTCTAAAACTTTTGGCCAGTAAATTATTGCACATAACACGTGCAAAACTACTCACCTGGGAAAGTCCGAAGAAACCCTGTACTGCTGCCGAAATACTGCCAATTTAGAGAAGGATCTACAGCCAGATTGTTTCGAAAGGCAGGATTAAGATATTCAGACCATTTTATGGCATTTAATATTTTGGGGTCTGAAAATAAAACAAATCTTAGAAATAACAATATAATTCAAAACGAAAAATGAACAACACAAATTTCAATTCACAAAATTACCACAGAATGAACGAAGACCTGGGAAAAACTGATTGCACAGATTTGTATGTTATTTATACAATCGTAGTTCATTAATAAATTTGTAAATGGTGGTATAAAGTGAAGCAGAGCTGTGTACCATTCCCCTGTGATGATGCACAGAACCGTACAGATCTAAACCATGCAAATAGAAACCAACAACTTAAGAAAAAAATGGGGGATAATTTCTGAAAAAAAAAAATTCCTTGTTATGGATAAAACGTACATTCAAAGTGTTATTTATGTATATGTATCTCGCATTTAATTTCAAAAGTAACAGTAAGCCTTTATTTGCATTATTTCAGATAATCTTAATTTCTCATATATTTCTTTTTGATCACGAAAAATACTCATCGGTTATGCAAAGGTACACTATCGAATTTGAAGACGAAATTTGAAAGAAGGATATTTAAGAGCTGGATATAATCAGAAATTAAGCATTTGTAACAACACTTACTACTTTTATTTTGTAAAATTATAATTTATAAGATATTTTATGAAACAGTGTACTTACGAATCCAGCTCTATTTAGTCTTATAATAGTCTACACCTAATGTTAAACTTGTGGCTAAAAAATGTGATTAAAACATTGGTTTTTCCTAGTCTGAAAAATAAGAAAAAAAGTAAATACCCCCCCCCCCCCAAGCAAGCAGTTGTTTGTCACAGAGGTCTGATAGGAGCCTGTCAGTTTAAATGCCACAGTAGAAGGTCTCAGAGGATGGTGGCAGGACCTCAGCAGAAAAACGACACATACATCCATGCCTTACCCAGGGCTCGAACCCAGGTCCTTTAGATCAGTAACGAAGCGCGCAAACCACTCGGCCATGGGACTGCTACAAACGAAAAGCTCCCAAAAATTCCCCATGTAGCTCAAAAATCGTCCGCCATTTGCATTCTATAAAAGCAGATCCACCGGACACTAGAAAAGTGTACAAGAAAGATCCTACAAACCCCAGGAACCCAGACAACAAAGGAAAAACTCAACTACGCACTTTCAGCCTGGAAAAGTCAGATCTCGCTGCCGATTCAAAACAGTCTTCATTCAATAAGATGTCATGAGACAGACTGCATCACAATGGCAAGAATATAATTTTGGCGAAAGAATATAAATATAACTTGTTACAGATGACGATTTTATTAAGATAGGAATTTGCTGTTATCTATTTATTCTTCAGAATAATTATCAATTAAAACCATTTTTTGAAATGGTTTAATATCAATTAAAACCATTTCAGAATAAATATCAATTAAAACCATTTAATAAATTTCAATTCACAACCATTACTGGTTGTTTTACTCTGGGATAACAGTCTAATAATCTTCACTGATGCTATACCACTGCTACTTCATAATATGCATTACATCTATATGCATATAAAAATTCAATCTGTACCGTGTAAAACCGAGTCTGTAATCGTGTAAATCGAAACTGGTTTCATTTTTTTGAACGTGTAAAACCGAAACCGTGTAAATTGAGTACCATGTAAATCGAGGGATAGTGTAAATATATATATTCATATAACTATTTCAGTTAATAGTTTACTTGAGAAATGAATTGGTGTCCCGTTGATTAATTCATGTTTTCAACGATACCAAAATATTAACAGAGGATTTGTTTGAGGTTGAAAGTGTTTCCAACATTTCCAAGTTGTCGGTAACTATGATCAATAACAAACAAAAATTGTTAAAAATTTTAAAATAAATTATCTTACCTTTATCATATACATTTGTGGGAATATGGACTGAGCTATGGGCAAAATTTACAGGTGCATTTGCGAAATTCCTATGAGGTTTCATTTCTAATGTCCTAACACGTTTCCCAACTCGATGATCATCATCATTGTCACCTTCAGCATTATTAGCATCTTCCTCATCCTCGTCCTCTTCTTCCTCCGCCTTCACTACCTCTTCAGTAGTTTTAGGATCAACTTTTTTGTATTTCGTAAAGTCCTTAGCACTCAAATATTGAAACTACAAAGATAAGGGAACATTTTATAACTAGTTACATATCATACTGTATAGCGTCAAAATATTTCAAAATATTCTAAAAACTGTTCCTTGTGCTTAGTTACGGAAAATATTTCATACATTGCATTTAATTGTAATCAGTGTAATTCACATTCGGAAAACTCAATAATAATGTTATTAATAATTTTGATTTAAAATATACTGGGAAATCACCCACCTGAACTTGTTAAAATACTTCAGTGTTATACCTGGATCCAGAAAAAATTTAAAAAAACTAAAAAAAGGGGGAGGGGGAGAGGGAGGCAAGAGACTGGATTCCATTGCAGTGTAACATTTTTTCCTTCGTTTTAGAGGTTTTTAAATTTTTTATTGAAAAATAGGTTAAATAGTCAACCTTTAATAATTTTTGTCTTCCATAACCCTTACTTGTATTCTCAAAGGGGTGGGGGAATGGCCCATTGACGTCCTTTAGATCCGGCCCTCTTAGGACTATCGTCCTTTCTAAGAGGTAATTCTGTGTAATACTGATTCAGAAGTGCCCATTGTATATACTATATATTAAAACCAATTTGGTTAATGGTTTCTTTGAGGAGTTGCTAGGTCTTCCGGCGATTCATTCAACTTTTTATTTAATAATTCCAAAATTATAACAGATAGTGATTTTTTTTTAGGTTGGAAGGGAAACAAAACCAAGTAGCTGGTAACTACGATCGATAAACAACAAAATTTGTTGAAAAATAACCAAGGGTTGGGTTGTTTTACTTTTAAGTGGCATTTTTTTTATACAATGGACTAAATGGTCAAGTCACAAGGACGCCAAGGGCTCAGAGAAGGTTGGGAAAGAGGAACCAGTAAACAGTTGCTAGGAGACAGATGGAAGTCTCTCGTTAAGGCTGCCCAGCCTGTTATTTAACGTGCAGAGGGTATGACTTTTTTGCACATGGGTCCACTTCTTAACGGCCCATGCGACGGATGGCGACCTTTCCAAGCAGGTCGGTGTCCTCTTTTTCATCAAGGGAAAGGTGGGGATTGGCAGAGATAAATATCGACCTGGCATAGTTGGGACTCGAACCTGGTAACAACAGATTGCGAGCCTGACGAGCTATCGAGTCAGCCAACCACCTCCCATCAGCAATAGTAGATTTCTTTCTGACTCACGTGTTATATTATTACAAAATTTTTGCAGTCACCCGAAATTTTTAATATTGTCAAAACAATTATAGTTAAACGACAAATACCATTTACAGAGTTATGCAATTTATGTGAATTCCCCATATAATCATTCAGACACCTTCTGATGAGGCTTTTGTTGGAGTAAATTATTCAGAGTACGTTTGAAAATATCAAAATTTCAAATGATAATAATTATGCCCTTTTATAAAAAAGAAACAAGAACTAAAAAAATGTATTTTAAGCTTAGTTTATATTTTTTTTCGTTAGTAAAATTTAATTTTTCAACACATTGAAGAATTTATCGACGTTTTTGTTCAATTGTCAAAGAAGGTATCTCTCTTAGTTTAACGTCGATATCAAATCTATTTTCGGTGGGCTCGTATCCCACCAGGCTCAAGACAGTTTTTCCTCTAGATTTGATATCGACGTTAAACTAAGAATGATACCTTCCCCGACAGTTCATTTTTCAAATTGTGATGAAGGCTCTTGGTTGAAAACCACTGGTCTACATTAATCGATATGTGTATACAGGAGAGTAAGTCAGAAAGGAAGGTGCAAATACTATTTGATTTCTACGGAGGGCAGATAATATACAGAAAATATCCCACGTTAGTGTATTATTTTTTCACGTAGTCAATAGCCTTGTTGAGACACTTATAACTGTCCATCAGCTTATCAAAGCCCTGCCAACAAAAAAGACGTGTCCTGCTCCTGAAGTCACTTTGATGACGTCATCTGATAAAACTTGTCGCCCTCGAAAATGCTTCTTCGCCTTCCATAACAAGTGAAAATCCGAAGGTGCCAGGTCTTCACTGTGTTGTGATTAGTGGATATTTGTCCATTTCCAGGTGAGGAAGGGAAAGGGGGTAGCTCAGTCGTTAGCGAGCCAATCGTAATTTGCAGTTTCCAGATCCTAGTTCCACCTAGGCTAGTATTGAGATTTATCTCCACAAAAATTCCCCAGCTGGTCCCATAGCATATCACTATACATAAATAACTGCATAAATTGAAACAACATATATTTTTATGGAAAGTGAAGAACAACTTGCTGTTCGACTTACATTTATGTTTTTGTCATGTTGATGACCAGATGCAGCATGTTCAGCTACTTCTGCTATCCTCTGAAAAAAAAAAGAAACGAATTTTTTTTACATTTCTGACTACATGTACTTAAATATTTAATCTGTAAAACTAACGTTTAGCAATATTGCATTATCACATATTTTAGGACAGAGAAATCAGAGATATGATCTTTTGTAATTGAATAGAAAAATACAGCTGCAATTAATTAGTAAAGTATTACAGGAGATGTCCTATAGACATTGGACTCATGAATTGCTGAATCTTTTCAGAATCGGCATGAGTGAGACTCGAACCACGTCTCCCAGTAGCAGCATGCCAGAAGGTATGAATATCACTCATGGCGAAACTAAAAATTGTTGTCACCTAACAGTTTCATGAGCTGTAATTAATTTCTAACATCATTATACTTTTTAATAAACCTTATATACTTGACATTAAAGACACTTTGATGTTTAAGAAAGAAAAAAAAACACCCGTAATTTAAAAGGAAAAATTCTGTAATTTTCTAATCATCATTTATTGAAACACGAACAGAAGTATTACAGACAACATAAACTGTCTCAGGATCAGTTTCGTTTCGAAACTCTCACATTAAATACGCGAAGAATTCAGTAGTAAAGAATCACAGGATGTGTCCTGTAGACATGGAACTCATGAATTAATAAGCGGAAAAAACGAGAAAAATTTCCACCTTTGCTTGGAAGAATAATAACAAATATAAATGACTGACAACATCAATGATATTCTCCTCCAGAGGGAGTTCAGCTAGAAAATAATTCTATCTACTATCAGGCCAGATTTGTAATATGGTAACAAGTTCATATCCTTTGTCTCTGTACTGTACACAACATAGGAAACGTTCAAATTCAGTCATTAAGATGATATTCAAGAATAGTCAAGAGCTGTAAAAAAAAAGGTGTCAGACAGCGTTTCAAAACAATTAAAGAGTAGAAGAAATTTCCAACTTTTCAAACTAATAGATGATTAAAATGGCATATCCGTTTAATAGAGAATAATTCTCGGAAGATATTTTCTCGCGTTACTATCTACGAGAAAGTCGCTGTGGTCGTTTTAAAAAAATGAAAGTTTAAGCATGTATTTACAGACTTATAAAGTAAAGCGTATAGAAAATATTTTTGAGAATATAAAAGTTTTAATTTTGCTTATTTAACAAATAATAATCAGTCATCATAAAGATGTTCACAGACTGTATACGGCCAATATATTCTATTCAGTGGAACTGAAGTTGGCTCAGTCGGTAGCGCACCACGCTTGTAACCTGCAGTTCCAGGTTCTTGAGTCTCACCTGTGCCAGAGCCGAGATTTATCTCCGCTAAACCATTAACCTGCCCTCGGTCAAAAAGTGGACACCGATGGGTTTGAAAAGGTGGCCATCGGTCGGAAGAGACGTTAATCCGTGTTTACGTGTGCAGGAGAGCCATAACCTGTGCACTTTGAAGAACACGCTGGAAGGCTTCCATCTATTTTCTAACAACTGATCAATGGGTATCATTCCCCCAACTTTCTCTGAGCCCTTGGGGTTCTTGTGATCTGGCTACCTTGCCCATTGTATGCAAAAAAAGTACAGCTCAGAGGTTAAACAACCCAACCATTTATACAACTTTGGCTAAAAAAAGGCAGTTATGACAAAATAACGAATGCTCCAAGTTTGAACATATGCTGATGCATTTGTTTGAAAATGTTGATTTTGGCTGAGCATCTGTATGATAAATAAAAATTATCATCAATAATTTTCCTTTTAATTTATATTACTAGTATTTTCTGATGGCCTTTCTTAAGCTGTCTGGTGAGATCCGCTGCTCCTGTGGCCAAAAAATAACAAACACGATGGACATAAAATTTACAGTATTTTTTCCTAATATTAGAAAATTGGCATGTTTAATTACATTACGAAATTTTGAGATGGTATATTTGAATTGTCCTTTCGTAAATTTCTCAATTATTTGTTCTTTGCCAATAAACAACTAGGGAATTCATACTTCGTGAAATTTTTCATACTTCGTGAAATACAATAAAAATTTACTCATTCGGCTTCCCTCAAGAACATTGCTGTCGGATAACATACGACTTAAAAGTTGATTCTGATGAATCGAAGTTGTCAATAATTATTCGTTATGAGCTAAATCTGTTAACCAACTTTCATTTTTATGTATGTTACTCTCTTGCGCGTGGCAGGTATTTAATTCAGTCATCTGTATTAGTGCTTCAAAGTAAGGGTAATAGAGGCACAAAAATATTAAACTTATATTTTATGAATTTTTCAAGAAATATTTTAAAGAAATAAACGGAGGATGAAATGTTTTATTGTTTTGGAAATCCAGTTTCTTGCCTTTTACAATTTTCTGGCTGATTTCAAATAAACGTGTTACTAAGGAAATGACAACATTCCAAGGGATCTCATGATGTAGATGTTAAAATCATACTCACCTCAACAGCTAACCTTTTCCACGAAAGCACATTCTGTACATCAACTCTCATTTCTTCTATCATTTGAGTCGCATCGACCCATTCTACAGTTGCTCCTAAATCTTCAAAATTCTATAGACAAAACAATAAATATTAATATGATTAGAGACATTTTATTTAATTTGTTTCATTGCACGGCTGGTATCAATAGAAAAAGGAATAAATTATAGCAAAATCCTAGTGTATTAAATTAATCATTTGCAAATTATAAATTAATAAGTTTCTTTTAGAAACTTGATGCATTCTCTGCTATAATCACTGTAAGGTTTTTCAACACTGGTTATTAATATAAAACAGTTTTAAATGGTCTTCGGATAAAGAAAAGCGATACTTAATTATTTATTAAAATGTATCATTGTATAAAAAGTCACACTTTAAGAGTAATTTAGGAAACTCCACTACTTAACTGTATATGGTAACAATTTTAGAAACGGTTACATGCATCTTAGGTACAATGCAAATATTAAATAAACAATTAACAATGTAACAATCATTGCCCGATAGATTTTCGCAAAGTCAATCTGTAAGGGCTTAATTTTGAAAATGGCGATTCCTAAGAGATCAATTTTTAAAAATGGCGATCCGTAAGAGATCATTTTTAAAATGGCGATCCGTAAGAGATCATTCTTTTTTAAAATGGCGATCCGTAAGAGTTTTTTTTTAACTGGCGGATCCGTAAGAGCTTCATTTTTTACAAATGGCGATCCGCAAAGAGTGACATCTCATGTCTCACTTTTAATCTGCATATTCTGTTGTTTCCTGCACTAATGGTTAGTTATGTGAGTATTACCTCCCCCGACATTTTACACAGTTTGAACACGAATAATTTCCCGGTGTTGCAAAGGTCATTGCTGACTCGGCGCGCGCTCTCATAGCCCGTGGCAAACAATCGAGTATTTATTTCATCAGATTTTAGCATTCTGTTATTCCCGATGTACTTTAATGAAAGGTCCCAAATTTCGTAATCGGGTTCCCCGTGTCCGACCCCATGCTGGTTAGAAAATCAGGTCCCTAGCTGCAATGGAACGCTTCAATAATGCCTTTGGAAATCTGGGGAATCTGGCAACGGCAGCAAATTTAAATGCTATTTTAACTCTTTACTTTCAAGAAATTTAACAAAATTTAACAAATTAATAAAAGCAAAAATTTTAACAAATTTACTTTCATATAGAGACATTCTATTTTTCTACTGGGAGGCTATTTTTATATGTTGTTGAAGGTAATATGTGATATACAGTGCATTAATGCATAATTCGTTTTAGATGTAATATGCCAAATCATGAGAAACGCTTCTTGTAGCTACAAGTGAGGATTGAATTCAAGGACGTTCTTACAGTATATCTATAAGACTTAAGGTTAGTCAACTGAATGCATGTTCCCCACAATGATAGTCTCTCAAATTTTGAAATGAATTTGAGCAAGAATTTTTTGAATGCAAGTGTTCAAAATTTTAACTAAGAAATCTGCAAATCCGCCATTCTTCAAATCAAAATCGTTTAATGCAGAGATATTCTATTTTTTTCAGTGATGAATCTTTTGTCAATAACGGAGGTGATATACACTGCGAACATTACAGCATTATACTTTAAAACAGTAATGAATACAGTTAAATTTTTTTAAATATGTTATTGCGAATCATGGACAATGCTTCTGTAATCTGCAAGTCAGAATTCAATTCAGAAACGTTCTTAAAGTACAATGGTTTCCATAAATTAAGGAACAACCCTAGGTTGGGAAGCTAACGTCGAAGCTCTATAACTTCTGAAACAAGCATTTTTTAAAAAAAATATGATGGCAGGTAAAGATCTCAATAAAATAAATCAACATCTCGTTTTTCAAACAATATTCGTTCAGTATATAATGAGTTATGTAAGTTTGAATATTTAACAACAGTAATTCCAGTCTTAAAAAAAACGTGTACGGAATTGAAGAATAGTGAATGAATTCTTTACAGAAGTTTCTAAAATACACACTTATTTTATTAAACACTGTGATTCAACATTTATTACTAAGTTTTAATTAACTTCTGAAGTCATTTTTGTGGCTGGCGTTGTTATCGCTAAATATTCAAACTTCCATAACTCATTAAATACTGAACAAATATTGTTGAAAATCGAGATATTGATTTATATGATTGAGATCTTTATCTGCTATCACAGTTTTCAAATGAAAAACGTCTTTTAAAAGTTATAGAGCTTTGATGTTAGCTTCCCATTGACTTAACATACAGTAGTTCTTTAATTTATGGAAACCAATGTATCTTTGATAGAAATCATAATTAATCTAATATTTTTCAACGGAATGTATGTTCCCCCTGTATCAAAATATGAGTACCCTTTTTTACTCGAATAAGTAAGAGCTTTAATAAAGTCCTGAAGGATATACACTTTTCTTACATTCCTCATGATTCATGAAGCTGCTGCATATTCTTTGGGGACAGATGAATCTTATGGGTCACAGATTCCATGTCCCTGATTTTAGTGTTTTTATCTTTTCAGGGGTGCCACACAGACCAAACAGAAACTTAATTTTTTATCGTTTCTTTACAAAGAAACTTTACGAAATATATCATCTTAGTAAAACGTTTTGGTTCATTCCATAATTTAAAATGAATATCAATTTGTGGTGATTATGAGAACTTCTTCCACACAGAGCTAAATGACTTCTTTGGGAAAATGGGTTAATTACCTCAACATTCATTAGCTTCTGTTCCGAGGCATAATGAGCAATCAATGACTTAATGTCAAAGGCCTTCAGAAGTTATCCACTTAAGGTCTTTGAAGTAATACCACAATCTGCTACAGATAATAAATCTGAAAACAGGAGTCTAATTAAGGCTTTGGTTTGGCAACCATGAGAAAGCTGAAGCTCATTAAGAAGCTCTTACATTATTCCAGTAAAAAAAAAAAGCTACAAAATGCTTTGAAAAATGCTTTTACACAAGGTATGTTCTGGAAGTCATACATCTTCGAAAGAAAGTTTTTCCGAAAACTAAAACAGAGTTATGAGTCAGTACTTATAGTATTTAATAATCTGGGAAGATATTGAAACTAAATGAAAACCCAAACTACACTTTACATATTAAACAGATCTTTGAGTTATTGTATAATTGTTTCCTGAAAGTACTGAAGTTTCTATATTTCCTGTATTCTAAACAAACGGCTGAAGACTGACTCAGGCTAAATTATTTAAATTATGATTTGCTGAGATTAATGAAATCCCATGCCCTAAACAATGAAGACTTTTTTTTTACTTTGAGTACGGATTTTTCTCTTCATTTTGATGCGTTGGGTTGTTTTATCTCTGAGCAGCACTTTTTTTGCACACAATAGGCTAAATGGCCAGGTCATCAGAGAAGGGCTCCAAGGGCTCAGAGGAGGTTGAGGGAAGAGGACCCACTGGACAGCTGTTGGGAGACAGATGGTAGCCTCCTTCAAGGTCATTCAGCATGTTCTTTAACCTTCCCAGAGTATAGCTCTCCCGAACACGGACCACGGCTTAACGTCCCATCCAACGGACAGCAGCTTTTTCAAGCCCATCGGTGTCCCCTACTGACCGAGGGCAGGGCGGGGAGTTTTGAGGAGGTAAATCTCGACGCTGGACTAGCTGGGACTCGAACCTGGGAACTGCATATTACGAGTCTGGCGCGCTACCGACTGAGTCAACCCCGCCCCCCCCCCTTTTTGATGCAATATACGGTATAATACAAAACGTTTCCAAAAACATCAACGTTATGCAAATTAAAAGTGATATTCAAAGCTAAAAAGCTCTAACTTTGAAAATAAGCCTTTTACGGAAAAATGTCACAAGATATAAATTGAAGATGTCATTCAAATCTTTCTAATTTTCGATTTCCAACAACATTCGTGCGATATTTAAAGAGTTTTGGAGCCTGAAGCGTTTATAAACAGAGTCACTGATCATAACAATTTACTTTATAGTAGGACAATATGCTTTTAAGATACGAAAGCAACGGTAGCAGACACGATCTTTTGTTTGTTTCCCTGATGTATTAGTTACACGCCTAGGCAAAATCAAGTTCCTTTAAACCTTTTACGAATTGAATTGTTTTTACCTCTGATCGACACTTTTGTGCCCACAATGGGCTAAATGGCCAGGTTACAAGGTCCCCAAGGGCTTAGAGAAGGTTGGGGAATGAGACCCGCTGGAGAGCTATTAAGAGATAGATGGAAGCCTCCGTTAAGGAAATCATCCAGCGTGTTCTTTAACGTAAATGGATCCCTTGTCTTGTACTCTCAACCATCCAAAAAGTTATTCCTATGTCTATTTTGTTTACACAGGTTATGGTTCACATGCATACGGGGGGCGGGGGTGGCTCAGTCGGTAGCGCGCCAGGCTCGTAATCTGTAGTTCCCAGGTTCGAGTCCCAGCTGGGTCAGCGTTGAGATTTATCTCCGCAAAAATTCCCCGCCCTGCCCACGGTCAGTAGGGGACACCGATGGGCTTGGAAAGGCCGCCTTCCGTCGGATGGGACGTTAAGCCGTGGCCCCGTGTGCGGGAGAGCCATACCCTGTGCACGTTAAAGAACACGCTGGATGGCCTTGACAGGAGGCTACCATCTGTCTCCCAACAGCTGTTCCAGTGGGTCCCCTCCCCCAACTTTCTCTGAGCCTTCGGGGTCCATGTGACCTGGCCATTTAGCTCATTGTGTGCAAAAAAGTGCCGCTCAGAGGTAAAACAACCCAACCCAACCCAACATGCATACGGTGCCACGGATCAACGTCTCATCCTACGGACTGCAGTCATTCCAAGCCAATAGATGTCACCTTTCTTATCAAGGGCAGGTAGTGCATAGTAGAGATAAATTTCAACTTTAGCACGGTTGAGACTCGAACTTCGTAACATCAAATTAAGAGCGTCATGCGCTGTTGATTGAGCCAATCCTCACATCTTGGCTGATGTTGTGACTTACCTCTATATATAGTAGAGATAACCAATAAATAACAGATGTTGAGACTTGTCTGAGGATGATTATATATCTGTTTTTCTTTAGACAAACAATTAAGATCACAATTGAAACTCTGAACTTAAATCTGGATCTGTAAACGGAATCTCGCGACAAAGCGCTGGTTAAAAGAATAAAGCTTTATCCCCAAACGTATTTAGCAGGACTGACATAAATGTGATCCTACTCGACGCAATTGTGATTCAGATGAATATTTATGGAATGTCGCTTATGGCCCATATCTTCCTAAAATTTACATAGAATGCCACCGAAGCCTTTGACAAAGTTCTTCTTCTCTTGTTGATGTGCTTCCAAAATGAAAGATATTTAGACCTAAACCAAAAAAAAGTGGTGGTAACGCTCTGTGTCAAAATATAATCGCTTTCCTCATTAATTATAATCAATTCCTCATTAATTTGTGAATCCCCATTTTAATCTCCGTAATTAATCAACTTGCTTCTATTATGAATATCACAAAACTCTTCCAAATCATTAGAGATGGTGCATATTATACTAACAGAAAGCAGATTTTGAAACTCGATGTCTTGAAGGGTTAGGTTGTGTTGAGTTCGTTTTAACTCTAAGCGGTACTTTTTGCACACAATGGGCTAAATGGCCAGGTCACTAGGACTCCGAGGGATCGGAGAAGGTTGGGGGAGAGGAGACCTACTGGACAGCTGTAAAGGTTGGGTAACCTCTAAACGGCACTATTTTTGCGCGCAATGGGGAAAATGGTCAAGTCACCAAGGCCCCAAGGGCACAGATAACGTTGGCGAAGGGGATCCATTGGTCAGCTATTAGGAGATTGATGGGAGCCTCCTGTCAAAGCCATCCAGACCGTTCTTTAACTTGCACAAAGTATGATTCTCCTTCACACGGATTCGTGGCTTAACATCCCATCCGACGGACAGCGGCCCAGCTGTTCTCATTGACAGCAAAGTGGGAGTTAGCTGACATGAATATCAACTCTGGCACAGTAGATGTCGATTGTTTTACCTCTGAGCGACACTTTTTTTGCGCACAATGGGCGAAATGGCTATGTCACAAGGACCTCGATGCTCAGAGAATGCTGGGTTGAGGGGACCCACTGGAGCAGCTATTAGGAGACAGATGGCAGCTTCCCTTCAAGGACATCCAGCGTGTTCTTTGTCGTACACAGGGTATGGCTCTTTCGAACACGCTTAACGTCCACGGACTTTTTTGGCAACGGATTTGGCCACGGATTAACGTCCCACCCGACGGATGGTGGCCTTTCCAAGCCTATTGGGTGTCCGCTACTGACTGAGAGCAGGTCGGGGAGTTTTGCGGAGAAAAATCTCAACGCTTGCCCAGGCGGGACTCAAACCTAGGAATTACAGATTACAAGTCTGGCCCGCTACAGACTGAGCCACTTCCGTTCCTGGCACAGTTCAGACTCGAACCTAAGAACTTCAGATTACGATGCTGGCGCGTTACCGATACTAAATCCCGATTTGCACTCAATGAGAAATGGGACCTATCTGGACTTGAAAAAGGCGCCGTTCACCGGAATGGACGTTAAGTCGTATTTAGGAGAGCCATACCCTATGCACATCAAAGAATACACTAGCTGGTCTGGACGAGAGACTGCTATCTATCCTTTAAGAGCTGTCCAGTGAACTCCCTTTATTTATCTGCTTTGAGCCCTTGGAGTCCTTGTGACCTGCACCTATGGGTCCTTGAAGTCCTTGTGACCTGCACCTTTGAGCTCTTGGAGCCCTTATGATTTGTACCTTTGAGCTCTTTGAGTCCTTGTGACCTGCACCTATGAGCATAAAAGGAGAACGCCGCTTGGAGGAAAAACAACCCAATTCATCTCATTTCTGTCTTCTACTACAATAGATTAAAAAAAACGCATGATAAAGAGTGTTTTTCTGAAAATACAGTAGCATGCACCAGGACAGGAATAGAATGAAGGAAAGAAAAACATTTGTTAGCAGTCTCATATGGTCGCAAATACTTTCATGCCCTGAGCGAGATCATTAAAGTACCGACTCCATCAGCGTATGGTGCAATGTGCCATGCAAGCTACTATGGCCACTGCGACAACGCATAAGCCATAAAAACAGTGAACAGGATGCCGAGCTATCTGCAGATGCTCAACCGTGAATGCCCCCATTAGCACTGCCTCATTTACTGGAAAAGAAACACTCCCATATACACGCGCGCTGCCTCTAAGCTTGGCAACGTTATGATATTGAACTTCCGTAGTTCTGATGGCGGCATGATTACGACAGCAGATTTTGCAAGCCAAGAAAGGTTTGCTTGTTTTCGCCACATACGCAAATGGAAAATAATGACGTTAAATATTGTTCTTGAACACTGTTCCATTTCTTTCCGCGGTGCAGGAATCGAAAGGCACTACTTTTTTAAAGATTTAGCTTGAGAGAAGGCATTGGGCTTTAATGTTTTCTCGTTAAATCCTGTGATGAGATGCAGAGAATAACCTTTTCTATAATATACAAAATAAAAAATAGTTTGGTGCCCAAAGGATTTGTAAAGACGACTTTCAGTTATTTCTAACTGTGTTGGAGCGGGGGTTTGACACAATTGGTAGAGCGCCAAGCTTGTAATCTGATTGGGTTCGAATCCAGATTGAGTGTGAGTTGAGATTTATCTCCGCTAAAAACACCCTGCCTTTAGTGACAAAGGAAATTCTGATGGGCTTGGAAAGAGCGCCGTCCGACGGATGGGGGTGTCCGCGTGTGTAGGAGAGCTATATTCTGTGCACGTTAAAGAACACTCTAGATAGCCTTGACAGGAACCTACCATCTGGCTTGTAACAGCTGTACTGTGGATACTTTTCCTCAAGTTCTTCTGATCTCATTATATAACACATTGCGTGCCGAAAAGTGCTGCTTAAAAGTAAAACAACCTAACAACTAAATGTATTAGAATAACATCCAGGGTATTGCATTGACATATCACTGTATAATAGCCAGAATAACGTAGCTCCAAAGCGAATTATGGTACGAGTACTCTAATCATGATTCTGACACATACACACACAAAAATCAGTTTAGAATATTTAAGTCGAAGTACGTATTAAATGCCCCTTACTGGAAAAATGGCTTTCGATATTCCATCGTTATATGATGCCTTTTGCATTGACATTTACGTAAAGCTACTGAGTTGAAATTGTGTATTTAGACATGTATTGAATTCTATTAACCGACTTATCAGTGAAGAAGGGTGGATCGAATATGCTAAAAAATCCAGTAGTTGAGGAGAAAAAGCACACGGGAAAGACTAGAGGAAAATATTGGAAAAACAGACTAATTATAAACAATAAACGAAATGCAAGAGCAAACATGCTAATAAATCTTAGTTTCAAAGAATTAACAGCAGATTTACCTTGTGGTGTTGGATCAGGCACTCAAATTCCCTAAATTATATTATATTGCCTACGGTATCGTCACTACTGCTGCTTTGTAAGCCAAGTATATTTTCAAAAATGTGTTCATTTATTGCATCGATTGCCACATTTCAAAACCTGCGTGGCCTGAATTTGCCCAAGTTTCATCTAAGTAGTAAAATTTCTTTTACTTCCAAAATACGCTATATGAAAATACGCTATGTGAATATTCCAAAATACGAAAATTGAAGTAAATAATTTCCTGTCATTACATCGTATTTCTCAGTTAAAGCAGCTTCGTGTTTGCGAGTGGGAAATCTAAAGCCGTATATGTATAACGTTAACCAGAAATTAACCAAATTTGGCTACGGCTTTATCGATATTAATGTTTTGTTTAATTATAGCAATTTATTTCTGATGTAGACTTCTTGAACCTTTTTCCTCATAGATGTCAGGGTAAATTGATCACAATTTTGTAACCGTTAATTACTTGCCGTTACTTACCTGTGCGAAATATTAGACTTGAATCCTACACTTGGAGAGACACATATATTTTCAAACATTCCACTTGCTGTTCCATTTATTGCGTTTACACACATTTCATCATTAGATTTGAAACTTTACATATAAGTAATTGTAAGCAGCTTCCTTTGGCTATTCCACTTTCACTGTACAAAAATATGCTATTGATGCCATCTTATCTTCTTCGAGAGTTGCTGATGTTTTTTTTTCGTATTCCGTATTTAAATTTATAAATCTACTTATTCTTAGTACATTAAGTGCTACTAACGTTTAAGTGCATTTCTATTATGCATCTATACATTATTTTTTATATATATTATATAAATCAACACATTTTTTTATGCAGACAAATATATCATATATTGGCTATTATTGACTAAGACCTCACAATGGGCTAAATGGCAAGGTCACAAGGACCCAGAGGGCTTAGAGAAGGTTAGGGACCCACTGGAACAGCTATTAGAAGACAGATGATAGCTTCCCGTAAATATCATCCAGCGTGTTCTTTAACGTGCACAGGGTATGGCTCTCCCGCACATGGGGCCACGACTTAACGTCCCATCCGACGAACGGCGGCATTTCTAAACCCACCGGTGCCCCCCTACTGACCGTGAGCAGGTAGTTCTGAAGAGATAAATCTCAACGCTGGCCCAACTGGGACTCGAATCTGGGAACTGCAGATTTCGAGCCTGGAGCTCTACCGTCTGAACCCCCCCTCGCTCCCCTCAACTTAAGTGAAGCGGAGTATAGATAGATTCACAGTCTGCTCATTAGCTCACTCCAACAAATCAATGAATGTATCTTTAGAATAGTGATTTCCAAGAGGGGTTTCACGAATATAATCAAAAAAATTCCACATAATTTGTGGTTCATGTAGAAAGTTTAATTTCGAAAGATCGAGCTCCCCCTCCCCCATTAAAAAAAAATATTGCGGAGAGAAATTTCAGGGGATCGATCGCAAAGCGTTATATGCAAATGAAAACTCGCGACGTGAGAAGTCTCATATACTACATATATACTTAAATATACAATATATCGAAAGATTTAGAATGCATTTTGGAATGTAATAAATAAAGCTATTATAATATGTCTAAATTCAAATTACATTAAGTTCGATATACCTGTAGCCGAGCAGTTAAAATGCTGGTCGCGAATCAAATGGGACCTAGGTTCGAATTTCGTACAAGGCTTAGGTTTTTTTATTTAGGTCGTTCTCAAACGACCTAAAGTTTTCACATTGTCATCTGTCGGTCTGTCTCTCCATCGTAAGTTTTAGACATGTGCAGCGCAGGATCTGGGGGGGGGGGGGGGGGGGGTTTGAGAAGTTAGGGGGCATGCCTCTATCCTTTCAAAATACTAATAAGGGTAATAGAGGGAAAAATTATTAAACTTGTTTATTTTTCATGCATTTTTTTTTCAATAAATTTTTTAAAGACCTGTAAAATGGAGGATCTTTTCTTTCCTTTCTTTTATTACCCTCGTCCGATTTTTTTTATAGATTAGGACCTGGACATGTGTATGGCTTTCCTGTACATGGGACCACGTCTTAATGTTCTATCCTACGGACGGCGGCTTTCCAACCCATCAGTATCCCCTTTTTGACATAGGGCGGACTACAAGGGTTCAAGTTTATTACCATGTAAGAGAGCGTGCCTAATAAGAGTAATTAACTTATATTTCACAAAATTTGCAACTATCTAGCATGTTGTTTGAAATCCATATGGCTAAAGTATGCAGTTTGTTCAAAGAAATCTCTTTTGGAATCTTGCATAATAATCTGTATTTAAAAATTCCCCCGTTTGAAATGTATTCTTATTTAAATGAAACATTCGGAGCAAATCTTTTCCTTCTTCGATGGAAAAGTTAGTTGAACACATCAGTGACCTCCATATACATTTTTCTGAAACGTTCGCACATATTCACAAAAGAGCTACAATGTATAATTTAAGTTTTAGATGGTTATGAGCTTTAAAGCAAAGATCTTGCTTTTGATACTTTCATCTTAGACGCTTCACAATATCTTCCACCATCCGAATGCTAGCAGAAAATGTAAGAAGAGTAAGGACAGTAACTGGGCCTCGGCGCTTTCCAGATAATAGGTCCGCAGCGAATCTCACACTAAAGCTCTGGAGACTGGTTCTCCGTGATACGGTCGCTATGGTAACGATTGTATCCGCTGCTTGAGCATCCGCTGAGACGTCATTTCGACAGAACTTTCTTGCAAAAGCAACGCGGAGCACCTGAGTACAGCGTGTCCAGCGGAACTGACGCGGGCTACAGAGATAGACGGGCCAAAAAAAATTGCAGGTTGGTGGGAGGGAGTAAGGGGGTTTAGCGGAGAAGAAGAGATTCGTGATATTCGTTGGGTTATCCCATTACTATGGTAACGAGAGTGCACTCGTTTCGTAAATCTCCCGTAATCTTTGGAACATGGGTCAATGTAGAAGGAGACTAGTAACAATGCGCTAAGATACATTGGCTTAGGATAAGCACTATGTTTCTATTGTTTTTGTTAGTGATGCACAAACGTGGTAGCAACTGGTGAATTGTTTTAGATTTTGATAATTATCTTCAGTTTACTTTATTAAGAAGCGTAAACAAATTGAAAAAAAAAAAGAATTTGAATATAAGCATAGAAATTTCCAAAAAAAAAATATACAGTTTATTTACCATGTTAATAATTTTGAACAATGAGCATAAGCAAGTGTCACTATGGTATGTAATAGAAATAAAATTAAATAATAAAAAGTTATATCAGATGGTCATTTAAAAAAAGCAGTGATTTTTATGTACCAGTGGAAACAATTTAGATCACAAAAAATAATTTCATCACAGGGATTATAATAAAGACAATACAAAAGCAAAAGAAAAAGAATGAATTAAAATATGGTTTTTTATTCGTTTCGAGTAAACAGCAAAAACGTCCTTGATTAGCTCATATCACCTTGATATTGTTCATTCACATTTTGAGTAAATTAGTAAAAGTTTCACCTTCTGCTACATTGTTTCAGAACCTTATAATAGTGGCGGAAACCCTGAACGATATTGTGAAATCCTATGGAACCCTTGAACGATATTGTTTAATCTACGGAAACCTTGAATGATATTTTGAAATCCTATGGAAACCCTGAACGATATTGTGAAATCCTACTAAAACCCTGGATGACATTGTGAAATCTTACGAAAACCCTGAACGATATTGTGAAATAAAAATCAAAAAGCTGGATTCAAAAAGGGCGGCTTGATTGAGAATGTAGCGAAAACTCTTAAAACTGTAGTAATTGGGCGCTGCTCATCAGTATCGCTTTTCATCACTTTTGGGCGCTGCTCATCAGTATCACTTTTCATCACTTTTGGGCGCTGCTCATCAGTATCACTTTTCATCACTTTTGGGCGCTGCTCATCAGTATCACTTTTCATCACTTTTGGGCGCTGCTCATCAGTATCACTTTTCATCACTTTTGGGCTACAATGGACCTATATCGAAGACGCCTGTCTGGGCTGGGGAAACTCTACTGACTAATTTTTTACCCTTTTTTTGTCGAAGAAAAGATGATGCTTGATCATTCAATTGGTCATATATATAGCCAGAATTTCATAAAAGTTGGAGAACATGGGAACAATTTCCCACAGTCAAATATTTGATTTAGTTTGAGGGTTAATCATTTCCTCAATTAAATCAAAACTTAAAACCGAACCTATAAATAATGTTTTTAAAAATTATTTTTATCATTCAACATTTATTGAGACGCTTTCCGATTATGCCAATGAAATGCCACATTGAAACATACTTTGAAAATTAACTATTCGCAGAAAAAATATCGGTGCAATTAAATTCATGATCTCAATTAAATTTTTCCAAATCTCAATTATATCAAAAATTTTTTATTTAATTTTTAAATTATTATGGTAGTTGAATATTTATGTCGTTGCTAATCATAAGAGTGTATCTCAAAAATTAATAAATAATAAAAGAATAAAGAAATATTCCCTTAAGCAGCTGCTTGTCACAGAGGTCTGACAGGAGTCTGTCATTTATACGACATAGTAGAAGGTCTGTGAGGATGGCGGGACCTCAGCAGAAATAAATAATAATAGTAATTTATTTTCTTTACATACTATAAAAATATGCACAAGAAACCTTTGAATGCACATACTCACAAAGCGGACTCATATGTTAGTAGCAGAAAAAGTAAAAAAAAATCCGAAAAAGTAGACACAAAAACGATCTCACACACTTGAACACATTTAAACTTATATACCACCAATGCAAAGGCAATGCAATGTTGGCTGTCCCCTTCCCCTTTGAATATACTAGTAAGGGGGGAAAGGGGCCTTGGCTCCACCCTATGAGAATGCTAATAAGGGTGACGGAGGCAAAAATTATTAAATTTATGCATATTTCGTGCATTTTTGAAAACATTTCTTAAGGACCTCTAAACTAGAGAGGAAAATGTTAGGCTGTAATAGAATTCCCTTCTTTGGCCCTACCCCCATATATTTTTCTACATTAGGGCCTCTATACAACCATTATTCACTTTAAAATTTAAATTATACATCTTAATAGGTCTTGAATATTTGAAGTATCCAATAAACAGATAATTAATTATGAAGACTTGTTACGATTACTAGCCATTTTCATACAAATGGTAAATAAAAAATAATAATAAATACCCCCTCAAGCAGCTGCTTGCCACAGAGGTCTGACAGGAGACTGCCAGTTTATATGCCATAGCAGAAGGTCTGAGATGATGGCAGGACCTCAGCAGAAAAACGACACGTACATCCATGCCTTACCCGGGGCTCGAACCCAGGTACCGTAGATCAGTAGCCAAGCGTGCTAACCACTCGGCCACGGGACGGCGCTTGGTAATTGAAAATCTCAAAGCATGAAAAATAAGTGTAATAAAAAAGTCGTTTACGTAAATAAATTCCGTTCTTGGAGGTCTTTGTAATGAATTCATATCTAGTGATAATTTTGTCTGAAACGGTTATTTTCAAAGAGAACTTTGAATATAGTTTGCCATTCACTAACTTTGAAGTGTTTCAATACATGTTGGAAAGTAATGCATGTTTAAAAACGTGAAGAAAGTTTTTTAAATTTGATATGAGCTTTATATCATTACTAATTTATAAGGACAAAATATGCATCCGTTGGTACTGCGTCAGGCTCGTAATCTGACGTTCCCACGCTCGAGTCCCATCTGAGAAAAATCTCCGCTAGCCCCTTCTCTACCGTGGGTGAGAAAGAGTCCTTTGATAAGATTGGAAAGGACACCGTCCATCGGATGGAGTATTAAGCCGTGTCTTCCTGGGTAGAAAAGCCGTATCTTGTGTACGTTAAAGAACATTCTGGATGGATTTGATAGGAAACTTCAAAATGTCAATAAACAGCTATCCAATAAGTCCCTTTCCTGAAGTTAAAGTCCCAACTATGCCAGCGTTAAGATTTATCTCCGCAAAACTCCCACTCTGCTTTCAGTGAATAAGGGACACCCGATGAGTTTGGGAAGATCGCCGTCCGCTGAAGGGGATGTAAACCCGTGGTCCCGTGTACGTGAGAGCCATACCCTTTGCACATTAAAGAACACTTAGATGGGCTTCTTCTAATAGCTGCCCTTCCACCAACCTTCTCGAATCCTTGTAATCTGGTGTATTAGCCCATTGTGTGAAAAAAGGCGAGTTCAGAGGCAAAATAACCCAACTCTTTCCTCAATCTACTCTTGAGTGTTTGGGAGGTCCTGTGACTTATCCTTTGGTCTATTATGTGCACAAAAGTACTTCATAGATGTAAAAATCCACAGCACTCTTGTTTGTACGTACTAGCAGTTACACCATCATTTCTCTATTTGAGGATTTCTTTCGCTTCTTTGAAAATCATCGACAAACAGAAAAAGACTGGCGAGGGAACAGAGAAAAACAATAGCAGGTAAAGGAAGAGCTGCAGTTTTAAAGAGATTGCTCTTACAACAATAAATAAAACATATTTTAGAGAAGGGAATTCGACTCGAAAGGAGGCTACAAGAAGTCAGCGGAATAGCTCGCTTTGGACGTGTGATTCGGAACGTCGCGTTACGTCTATTTTGTTCATCACGCGCCGGTCTCATGAGGACGGTAGCCTACTCGTCCACAAAGTGCCGCAGGTGCTAAAAACATCGCGCTACGATACAGTAGACTACGTAGTTGTTGCTCTTCCAACGGTTCTCTGGGGATGTGTAAAGAGGGAATGGACTGGCTCGACATTTGACAATGCTTTGGTTGCGATTTTCTCGACTTTTTTTTTTATTTTTTCGACTTCCTCCGGTACGTGAGGAAATTCAACAAAATTTTCCCCTTTTGACTCAAGGAAAAGTGTAAAGAAAACCGTAAAATCTCTTTCTGACGCTTGGTAAAATTAGGTAAACGATGATAGTGTAATCACAGCGCTTCTCGACAACGTAATTTGTTCTGGCTGAACGAATCTATCGTCCCCAAATCCCTCTCCATTTTTTTCTTATTCAGGACTTGCTTTAGAGACGGCTTTGCTTTTTCCGTTCGAAATAAACTCGAGGTTGTAGAAAAAGGAAAAGTAGCAAGGCTTTTTAAAGTTGTTCTGTTGCTGTCGAGAGACGAGGATTGCCTTTTTGAAACAAGCCGATTTGAAGCATCTCCTATTTTTTTCTTCTTCATATTTTTTTTACTTAGTTGTTTTTGTCTTTATTCTGTCACGCTTTATTTAAGACAGACATTCCTCTATTCTATTTGTTGGTAGCACAATTTGTGTTTGTTTCAAATATGTAACTTTGAAAACTAAATGAAATAATCACCGTTAGAGATGTATCCTGGAGTTTAACCAGGAGAGTGAAAAAAGAGGGAAATAAATGAATAAATTTTGTTCAGTGCATCATTTCTCCGACTCTTCTATTTATTCGTAAAATTTTATCAAATGTATTTCAATTCAGGGATGTACTCAGAGGAAAGTTAGAACACTCAAATATTCTGAGAGGTCCGGAACCTCCCAAAAACGCGGTCGTTTTTTACGAAATCTCAAACCTTACCTGTTTTGAAATCCAAGACTATTGTCTTTGTATAATTTTATTTTATGCCGAATATTTTATGTCCGACACCAAAAACAGATAAAAAAATACTATAAAATTATTTAATCTTTCCTGTCCGATGGAATATTTTAGGAATTGGGAAACCGTGCTGAAGTCTTATTCTCAGACTCCCCTCCACTTCCAAAGCTAAATTCTCGGAGCCTTCCTGAAACGAATTCCCATGACCCTCCGAAACAAAATTCTCGGTGCCTTCCTAAAACGAATTCCCATGACCCTACGAAACAAAATTTTCGGTGCCTTTCTGAGACGAATTCACATGACCCTCCGAAACAAAATTCTTGGAGCCTTATTGAAACTGAATTCTCGCACCCTCAAAACAAAATTCTCGAAGCCTCCCCGAAAACAAAATTCTTGAACCCCAAAAACAAAATTCTCGGAGCCTTCCTGAAACTGAATTCTCGGACACCCCAAACAAAATTCTCGGACACCCCAAACAAAATTCTCGGAGCCTTCCTGAAACTGGATTATCGGATTTTCCAAAACAAAATTTTCGGAGCCTTCATGAAACTGGATTATCGGATTTTCCAAAACAAAATTTTCGGAGCCTTCATGAAACTGGATTATCGGATTTTCCAAAACAAAATTTTCGGAGCCTTCATGAAACTGGATTCTCGGGCCTCCCGAAAACAAAATTCTCGCATCCCCCACGAAATTAAATCCTGGGTACGTGCCTATTTCACTTTAACTATCCATATAAAAGAAATATTGTTGTTGCTTTGCCTCTGAGAGGTGATATGTTCAGGTCACAAGAATGCCAAGAGCTCAGAGAAGATTAAAGGAAGGAGCCTATTGGAGAGATGCTAGGACACAGAGGGTTTGCTCCGTCAAGGGCATCCAGCGTGTTCTTTATGTTCTTTAACGTGCCGAGGATCCAGCTTTAACAAGCACAACGATTCTGTACCTCATTCTATGCAAGAACGTTATACACGAAGATCATCCAACCCAAGCTTAACAAAGAGGTGGTAGTAAAATAATTATATTCATAATTAGCCACAGGAAAAAAATTCTCTACTTAAAAACGAAAATATATATTTCTAATGAGCAATGAATCGGGAAAAAATAGATTTTTAAGGGTTGGGTTTATTCGGGTTGTTTTACCTCTGAGCGGCACTTTTTTGCACACCATGGGCTAAAAGGTCAGGTCACAAGGACCCCGAAGTCTCAGAGAAGGTTGGGGGAGGGGACCCACTGAAACAGTTGAGAAAGTTGTTGGTAGACAGATGGTAGCCTCCCGTGTAGACAGCTGTTGGTAGACAGATGGTAGCCTCCCGTCAAGACCATCCAGCATGTTCTTTAACGTGCACAGGGTGTGGCTCTCCCGCACACGGCGCCACGACTTAACGTTCCATCCGACGGACGGCAGTCTTTCCAAGCCCATCGGTGTCCCTACTGACCGTGGGCAGTGAATTTTGCGGAGATAAATCTCAACGCTGACCCAGCTGGAACTCGAACCTGAGAACTACAGATTACGAGTCTGACGCGCTACCGACTGAGCCACCCCCGCCCCAGATTTTTAAAGATTCAAGAAAATATCTTGATTAAGGAATAAAAATATACATTTTAATGAGTACTATGAATAGGCAAAATCGTTTAGTCATTCACCGAAAAATGTTTGATCAAAAATTGAAGGAAATTATTCAGATTATTGATTAACAGCTGAAAGACAAAAGGCGCTGCTCGTGTCACACTTTTAATATGTATATTCCGTGTTTCACTGCACTAAAAGTTTTTACGTGAGTTGAATCTTACCCCCCGACCCTTTAGTAAATATTCAACACGAAGAATTCCCCTTCGTTGCTCAGGTCGTTGCTGACGTCAACTCGAGATCTCATAGCTCGTGACTTAGTCGCAAACTATCGAGATGTTTATTTCGACAGATTTTGGTACCAGGTGGTTCTCATGATACACGACCAAATGGTTCCAAATTTCATAAGCGAATTTCCCTTATGTGAGTGACTCGGAATTGGATTAAAAAAATCATGCTTCCATCTGCAAAGGAACACATTAATAAAATAATGTCTTTATTAATCTAGGGATCCGTCAACGACAGCAGATTTAACGTTGTTACGACTTTTAAGTTCACAGTTAGGGAGCGGTAAATGGCAGCAATAAATTTGGCAGCGATTAGCATAAGTAATAATGGTAAATATTTTTGCTTCTCTAACAAGCCCCACTTTGGAATTTCGACTTGAATTTCTAAAAGTCTGTGTAATTTTCACAGACTTCGTTTATTATTATAGATTTTGCGCGTTCATTTGCAATGATCAGCGGGATAGACGGGCCAACTGTCAAGCTGGCGCGTCTATTTTTTTCGTGATTGGCCGCTGATCATTGCAAAATCAGTAAAATTACTTGTCACCAGGTAATTTCACTCAGAAAAATTGCACATGGCAGTTAACTTTACGAAATATTCTGTTCGAAGTCAGTATTCCTTTAAAAACATACAACTCTACGAATTTACACATTATCTCAATGACATTCCCAACTGATTTATCTTCTCTAATTTTTTTTCCTTACTTCCCATCCGAAGGACGGCTTGAAAAGGCCGCCGTCCTTCGCATGAGACGTAATGTCGTGGTTCCATGTGCGAGAGAGCCATACCCTGTGCACATTAAAGAAGACTCTAGATAGCCTTTATGGGATGCTATCACCTGTCTCTTATCCAGTGATTCCCCGTTCCCAAACCTCTCTAATTCCTCGGGGTCCTTGTGACCTGGATATGTAGTCTATTGTGTGCAGAAAACTGTCTCTCAGAAGTAAAACAACCCAACCCTCTAAATGCTTTATTGTCTCTAAATTGCCAACTGACATGGCAGTTTCTTTTTTAGCCAATCACGCTTAATCCAGCATGAAGATGATATATTTAATAACAAGCAAAACGGGTAAGGGCCTATAGTCTGTGAACGAAGTTCAGTACAGAGGAAAAATTGTGTTGAGCCTGGTGGGATATGATACCTCGACCACCTGATAACATGTCAGAAGCTTTGACCGCTGAGCCGAAGGTTGGAATCTGAACAGGCAATTTTTGGTCTCACAAGGACAATTTTGCGAAAGTTGGTATCGCAACAGGCTAAAGCCAATTTTTCCCCTAAACTCAAGAATGCATAAGAATGCTTTTTGTAGCTGAAAAGAAAAACTGAGTGATTTTTAGTACCACTTTAAAATAGTCTTGGAAGTACCAAAGTAGTTCAAAAACACCAAGTTGTTTCTGACTTATAATAATCAGAAACAATTGAACAAAACTAATGAAACTGAGATCTGATTGAGAAGTCCCTAACACATCTTCGGGAAAGCTATTGTTTTTACGGTGTACTTCACATGAGCTCTTTCCTAACTTCTCCAGAAGGATTATGCGAAATCATCCACAAAGCACTAAAGATTGCGCTATTGACTGGCCAGTGACAGCAGCATCTCTTTCTTTTCCTTCGGCCTTCCACCAATTCTCCCTACAGCATTCTTTCATCATTTTTCCATCGTTTCGGGAATTCTTCGGTTGTGCCCGACCTTAGACTCCTACAAGAGCTTGCGCTTCTCTTGATCCACACCAGGTCAGCGTCAAATTGATGGAGGTCCTCGGGGATATCTCTAACTCTCCGAGGTGCGGAGGCAGCTTGCAGTATTAAGACAAATAGTGGCACTGGTTCTTCGTTTCTCGGTGTCGACTTCTGGAATCCTGCCTGCTGCACAGAAGAACAATTCCGAAATGTAGCCCTTTGCTGGCTTTCCTTCCTTTTTGCTGCATTAACAGATAAAATGGAAACAAGGATATTTACGGAGGAAATAGCACTTGGGGCCGAAAGCTGTTTGCGTGATGTACACATAACATTTGCTGTGTTCTAATATCAGGTGATGACAAATAAAGGATTCAGTTTTAAATATTTATTGTACAACAATTATAAATGCAAAGATGTTGATCAATAGCAAATGCACAGATTACCTGTTGACATTGAATTCAAAAAATATTTCAGCGGAAAAAAGGAGCTTTTCCGAGAATGGGGGAATTGATCCCACGTTTCTCCAGATTCATGCCAGAGTGTGCATTCGGCAAAACTCATTTTTTTGGCTGAATCAACGTTGTTGCTTAATTTCTGACAGGGTAATTTTTTTGCACATAATGGGCCAGGTCACAAGGACCTCAAGGACTCAGAGAAGAATGGGCGAAGGGGGACCTATTTTACAGCTATTATGGTTGGGTTACCTCTAAGGGGTACTTTATTGCACACAATGGGCAGGTCACTAGGACCCCGAGGGATCAGAGAAGGATGGGTGAAGGGGACCCACTGGACAGCTGTTAGGGTTGGGTT
The DNA here is from genome assembly GCA_038380435.1 of Ryuthela nishihirai. NCBI lineage: Eukaryota > Metazoa > Arthropoda > Arachnida > Araneae > Heptathelidae > Ryuthela > Ryuthela nishihirai. Next base: position 51,712,635 of record JAWZYU010000020.1, read on the forward strand.
ACCTCTAAGCAGTAATATTTTGCATATAATTGGCAATTGGTCAGGTCACAAAGAACCTGAGTGTTCAGAGAAGTTTTTGGGGAAGGGGACCCACTGGACAGCTATTGGAAGACAGATGGTACCATCTCGTCAAGATCATACAGCGTGTTCTTTAATGTGCTTAGGGTATGGCTCACCAGCACACGGAGCCACGGTTTTAAATCCCATCCGACGGACTGCGGCTTTTCCAAGCCCATCGTTGTCCCCTACTCACCGAGGGCAGTGCGGGGAGTTTTTCGGAGATAAATCTCAACGCTGGCCAGAAGAGACTTGAACTTGGAAACTGCAGATGACAAGCCAGGAGCACTACTGACTGAGCATCCATTCCTCTCAGCTATCAGGAAACAGTAGTCCCAGCAGTTAGGAGATAGCCTTTCATCAAGGCAATCCAATGTGTTCTTTAAAATATGCAGTGTAGAACTCTCACGTAGAAGAAGCCGCGTCTTAAAGTACAATCAGAGAACGGCAGCTTGGAAAGGTCGCCGTCCATCGAATAGGGTGTTAGGCCGGAGTTAATTGGCAAAATAGTTGGTTTTTATTACTCTGAGCACAGGATTACGATTTAATATCCCATGAATGTATAACACTGTGAAGTGTGATGCGAAAGTAGTAATAAAAGTAGATTGTTAGATAAAAATTGATGGGCTGGGGTAACAAATAATTTAAATGTTGGTAATATTGAGAGAGGTCTAATGAAACATTCTGTGTTGTTGGGTTGTTTTACCTCTGAGCGGCACTTTTTTGCACACCATGGGCTAAATGGCCAGGTCACATGGACCCCGAAGGCTCAGAGAAGGTTGGGGGAGGGGACCCACTGGAACAGCTGTTGGGAGACAGATGGTAGCCTCCCGTAAAGGCCATCCAGCGTGTTCTTTAACGGCACAGGGTATGGCTCTCCCGCACACGGGGCCACGGCTTAACGTCCCATCCGACGGACGGCGGCCTTTCCAAGCCCATCGGTGTCCCCTACTGACCGTGGGCAGGGCGGGGAATTTTGCGGAGATAAATCTCAACGCTGACCCAGCTGGGACTCGAACCTGGGAAGTACAGATTACGAGCCTGGCACGCTACCGACTGAGTCACCCCCGCCCCAATGAAACATTCTGAAACAAACATATGATTTCTACTAAAGGGAACGGCTAGAACTCGCTCCACGAAAGCATTTAGAATAAACCTAACTATTAATTCTTAAAAGTTAGGTGAAGATGGAGTACTCGTTTTGAAAGACATACTCGTCTAACAAATGATTCTTAAAATGCAAACAAATACTGATATTTTTCAATAAGTATCCAACAAGAAAGAATTTCCATAACTCTTTAAATATTGAAAGAATATTGTTGAAAATCGAGTTTTAAGTAGATTTAATTTTGATCGTGAATCAATCTTCAGTTACATTTGTGCAGTAAATACATATTTTAGAAGTTACAGAGCTTCGAAATTTGATTCCCACTAGACACTAGTGTAATACGGAAATTATCTAATATTTCGGTAGGGCAGTATAGGATTATTGTTTGCCTTAAGCGGTTGGTTTTGCAGAAATCATTGATTTTACAGGAAAAGCCAGAAAGAATCGATGCAGGAAATCATTGACTTTACACGCTCGTAAATATTTTAAAGAGGCGTTTTAAGTGAACCATGACGCAGAATGTTTCGAAAAAGCGGGAAATGACTCTCTTAATAAAGGGCCTCAGTGGGAAACGAAACCAATAACATGCCCGTATCGCTTTTAGGCAAATAATATGACAATATGTTTTTGCCTCGTATCGATTTCTGAACGTCGCGTAGCACTGCTATAACACGAAAATGGGAATAAATGGCAAAATGAGGATTACAGACTAGGTTGCGAAAAGAAGTCCAAAAAAATAAGCAAATCGTTCTTTGAATGATGCAAAAGTGCCTCTTCTTCTTATCCTCGGAGAAGACCAAAGGTTAAAAGAGGAAAAGCGAGTAAGAAAATGAAAGAAGACTGATGGTTGGGGAAAGAAGTCCGAGAAAAGAAAGAGAGCTTTTATAGGGCTTGCCTACCTTTCCTGTCTTCAAAGTTAAATCGATATTGGAGCCATGGAAACGATCATTTGTCAAATGCATCAGTACTTGACAAATTTTCAACGTTTGAAAATTGCTTCAAATGGCATTTCACTTTCCCTCCCGACTCTTTTGCTTGTCCAGAGGGACTCAACTTTACTTCCGAAATGCAGAGTTTCGAAAGCATTCGAGTTAGATTGCACCGAATGATCTCAAGTTATTTCTTTTGTTCATTTTCCTTTTTGTTTCTTTCTTTTTTATCCTTATGAAAGAGGAACCAACGGAAAATGGAAGTAATGGAAATGACGCGTATTACTGCTAACGCTATGGAATTCTCTTTCGGAAATACAATAACTATTAGGTTACATACCTATTTACACTTAACCAAGGTTGGGTTGTTTCACCTCAGAACGGCACTCTTTTTGCACGCAGTGAGCTAAATGACCAGGTCACAAGGACCCCGAGGGCTCAGATAAGGTTGAGGGTAGGGAACCCACTAGACACCTGTTAGGAGACAGATTATAGCCTCCCGTCAAGGTCATCCAGAGTGTTCTTTAACTTGCACAAGGTATGGCTCTCCCTCACACGGGGTCATAGTTTTACGTTCCATCCGAGGAGATCGGCTTTTCCAAGCCCATCTGTGTCGGGGAGTTTTGCGAAGATAAATCTCAACGCTTGCCCAGATGGGACTCGAACCTAGTAACTGAAGATTACGAGCCTCACGCGCTACCGACTGAGCCACACCCCTTTTAAACTAGAAAGTTTCTATATTCTAATGGCTTTAGGGTGGAGGAGGGGGAGGAGAAAATGGATCATGAGCCCCTCCCTGGAAATTTTTAGTACCTGAGAACGCTGAAGAAAAATTGTAATCCACTGAAACAGAGAGAAAAACCCATTTTTGAGATTTCTGAGAAAATTATTTCATATAAATAATATATTGCCAGAATTGCGTTCTAGCACATTCCGACAAATTCATTTGCTTTAAAGCCCCTTATTTTCTTAAATTTTTTAACAATATTTTTAGGTTTTTTTATTTTAGGTGAAGTATTCTTGACCTAAAATAATTGTTTTTTTATGGCCCTCCCACACACGGCGTCATGGCTTAACGTCTCATCGGATGGACGGCGGCCTTTTCAAGCTTATCGGTGTCCCCTACTGACCGAGGGCAGGACGGATAATTTTGAGAAAAAAATTTTAAATAGAATAAATTTTTAATTGAGATAAATCTCAATGCTGGCTGAGCTTGGGACTCGAACCTGGGAACTGCAGATTACGAGCCTGGCACGCTACTGACTGAACCAGCCCCAACCCCAGAAAACATACTGGATGACATTGATTGTAGACTTCCATACTCTCGTAACAGCTGTTCAGTGGATTCCCTTGACCTATTTGGAGTCCATATGACTGGTCTTAGCCTATTATGTGTGCAAGTGTTATTCAGAAAACAACTGAAATTCTGAATGAATTTCGCGTAAATAAAACTCACTTTAGTATTTTAAAATTCTGAAAAATAAATTATCATGTATAAGAGATTTTTATCTTTGTCTTTAGTACTTAGTACGACCGCTTTAAAAAATTCCTCCACTGCTAGTGTGTTAGCGTAGTACAGTCGATCAAAAAAGTATCCGAAAAGTATCCTTCGTGTCACGTGACACGAAGGTTGCCAGATCACTAATTTCTAAAAACATCGTTGCCAGATATTTTTTCTGAATTCTGTAATCAACCGTAGTGTTCGGATACTTTTTTGAGCGACTGTTCCTAAAAAGTTCAGTTATTCATACGGACTCTGAGTAATTAAATCCACCTGGGCTTAAAACTGAATATGTAACAAAAATGTGTAACAAAAAAGATTTATACGAAAACTTAATTTGAACACATATTACCATTTTCATTACCAGATATTACCAGAGATGACGATGAATCGAATCAGTTCGTCATCTAATTTCTGTTACAGATGATTATAGAGCCCTGAGAGGATAACAAAAATCTGCTCTGTATTCGCAAGATATTATCCGCAAGGTTTTTTCTGCATCCGCAGAACGTGATCAGTATACGCGTATATCATCTACTTTAATAACCCTCGAGATTTTGCAAATGCAAGAGGTCTGATGCATATCTACGAGTAAAGGGTTGGGTTGTTTTACCTCTGAGCGGCACTTTTTTGCACACCATGGACTAAATGGCAGGTCACATGGACCCCGAAGGCTCAGAGAAGGTCGGGGGAGGGGACCCACTGGAACAGCTGTTGGGAGACAGATGGTAGCCTCTCGTCAAGGCCATCCAGCGTGTTCTTTAACGTGCACAGGGTATGGCTCTCCCGCACACGGGGCCACGGCTTAACGTCCCATCCGACGGACGGCGGCCTTTCCAAGCCCATTGGTGTCCCCTACTGACCGTGGCAGGGCGGGGAATTTTGCGGAGATAAATCTCAACGCTGACCCAGCTGGGACTCGAACCTGGGAACTACAGATTAAGAGCCTGGCGCGCTACCGACTGAGCCACCCCCGCCCCTACGAGTAAAGGAAATCAATCTAATAGTTTATTAACGACTAATAATTAATTGAAAAAATATACTAAGTATTGTTTCAAAAAATATTATATTTTTGTTACTGAATCAGAGAGTAATACTGAGGCTTTTTTTTTAAATTCGGAAAATAGTATTGTGCTAATTTTCGTTCTAATACTTTTTACTGTTAAGGTGAAAAGTAATTACGCATATTTTTTGTTTTTGTTACATATACGAGTGTTTACTTTTGTGGAGGATTATTCTATATTACTTCTAATATTGTCAAAATGTTTTGTGACAATTCCGTAATCTGTATATTTGTTTTGAAGAAATGAATATTATTTTGAAGAATGATATAAAAATAAGTCTTTAGTTAGTGAATATATGGCTTTATAAAGTAACAATATTAGATAAAAAATGAACGTTAATCTAATTTTGAAACATTATTCTGAGTTAAGTTTGTTTTTTTAAATGCAGATATCGGCGATCTTTTTTTATTACCCTCTATACATCACTATTCAAATTTCTTGATATCCAAGATTAAAATTCCAGAAATTTCAATTTATATTTTACTAGCAAAAAGACAGTTTCTTTCACATAGGGTAAAAAATATATATTTTTTAATTTCCTGCTTTATCGCAATACACGTTTTTTTCTTTTTCAAAGCTAATGCCATCATTTAATTTTCAAATTAGTTTTATTTTTCTATTATCCAAAGTAGATTTTTCTTAACTCAAGTCAACCATCAATGATGCAGTAAAATGTTTGCTCACATTATTGCGTAACTTATCAAATTCGATATTTTATCCGCTATTACCCCTTAACATGAATATTTCATCCGTGGTTTTATCCGCTATCCGCGCTAACATTAATATTTTATCTACTGAGAGCTTTTAAATGCTGATATCTGCATCCCCGCCGTGTTCTACATCCGATCTCATTTCGGATGAAATGTAGTGAAATAAATTAGTTGATTAAACTCTCTGATCATTGCCACTCACAAATTCATGTTAATCTGAGCCAAGCGACCTGTAGCCTATTGCACGTGAAGCAGATTTTTCCGGTTGGCGGAATTAACTTCAACGAGTTGCATGAATGCTTTCGGCAGGGGTTCCTGCCCTGAGGCTGAAGTTGGAATCAGTCTACTTTAATAAACTATGCAAAATGATGATTAAAATTTGTAATATTAATAACCGTGTGATGAACGTGTCGTTTATAACATTTTTTATACCATTTAATCATCAGAATGCATTAATGTTCTGGTCCGTGAGTTGTCTCCGTTATTGAAAGATGATCTGCTAGTGAAAGCAATTGAATGCCTTTTGTGAAAGCATTGTTTCGGAATTATGAGAACCTAAATTTAAAACGAGAAAGCAGTGAGAAAAAGAGGAGTAAGAGGGGTGAATATGGGCAAAAGGAACCCGAAAGAGAAGAGGGAAAGAAGGTAGAGGAGGAATAAAGGCAATGGAGAGGGAAGTAATGAGAGTAGGAATCAGGATAAAGTAAAGGAAAAGCATGAAGAGGAGGAGGAAGAGGAATGAAAATAAAGGATAGCAAAAGCAAATATGAAAAAAGGCAACACTAAGAAGAATAGGAATAACGATGAAGTAGAGGAAAAGTAGGCAAGGGAAGAATAAAGCTAAAGGAGAGGAACCGAGCGAGATAAAGGGGAGGAAAAGCATGGAGCGCAAGAAGAAAAATGAAGATAGAAAAGAGCAAAATCAGAAAAAAACGCAACACGAAGAAGAATTAGAATAGCAATGAAGAAGAGAAATAAAAGGTAGAGGAGGTAAAATGCCAAAGTAAAGAGTAAGCAACGAGAGTAGGAGTAGTGACATAAGTGTGGGAAAGCATGTAGAGGATTACTTGGAATAGGGATAAAGGAAAGGAAAAACAACACGTATAGGGATAAAGGATATGAAAACAATATGGAAAGAAAGAGAAAAAAATTATGGGATATGGAAAACACACAAGAGAAGGTAGAGGAATAGGATAAAAGAGAAGGGAACAAGAGAAGGTAGAGAAATAGGAATAAATAAGGGGGGAAACATCGAAAAAATAAAGATGCTTCACATGTAGGATAGGGAAAGCAGTAAGTGGAATAAAAGGAAAAAGAGAAAGAAGGAAACGAGAGGAAGAATAGGAATAGGATTAAAAGAAACAAAGGCAACAAGAGTAAGAAGAGGAAATGAACAGAGACGAAGAAAAGGGATATACAAGAAGAAAAGGAATACTAATAATAAAGCAAAGGGAAGGCAGTAAGAGAAGGGAGAGGAATAGTGGTGATGAAGAGGTAAACAACAGGAGTAACAAAGAGACTGTTTCTGAATAAGAGAGCAAATAAGATTAGGAAATGGATGAAAAAGAGGGAAATCAAGAAGTGAAAGATGGATAAGGATGAAGGAGGGATAACGCAACAAGAAAGGAAAGTTTAATAGGGAGAAGGGAGGGGTAAATTGATAAGAGGAAAAGGATGAAGGATGAACTAGAGGAAAAACAACAATAGAAAGAAGGACGAAGAAGAGGAGAGCTAACGAAAGGAAGAAAGATGAAGAAGAGAAAAAGCAACACGAGGGAGAAGGATGAAGAAGAAGAAAAGCAACAAGAGGAAAAGGAAGAAAGTTGAAGAAGAGGAAAAGCAACAATAGTAAAAAAGCGAAATTGGGATAAAGAAGAGGAAGAGCATGAGAGAGATCAGTATCTCAGATACAGAGCTCCTGACAGATTTCATAATATGCGTGATGGGATCAGAAGTTTATACAAACAAGAAAGAAGGAAAAGCAGATGAGATTTTTCCGCCGTCCACGCCTCAGTGGGTGGAGGTAACGCCCAAGGTTGCCATGGAAACCATCGCATCCTATTTCACTGAAGCGGAGTCTGATCGAAGAGCTTCGACGTCGGATTAAAGCGGATCGATTATGGTAAATGACATGTTTCCACTGACAGCGTGGAATGATTGAAAGAAACTGCGAAATTCGGGTTTTTTGTTTCTCTTCAAATCGTTCAGAGCTTTTTCGTGATGTGTTGCTTGATGAATGGCTTAAGAAAAATTCACAGCTATACGATACCGGGGAATGCGAAAGAAAGGGAATTTCAATTCTCTTTTGTATCTTTGTACACTTTTGTCTAAAGAGGAAAAGATATGATTCTATTTATCTGATCTACCAGCTTATCTTTCCTTCTATGTGTAGAAGCAAAAATATTATATCTACGATCCTGCAGTCAAGGGAAAGATTGGAAGATAAGAGTTGGGTGGGATGTTTCCACTGGATAGCTATGGGAACAGATGAAAGTTCCCCATCAAGACCATCCAGCGTGTTCTTTAACTGCACATAGTATGGCTCTCAGCACAAGAAACCACAGTTTAACGTCCCATACGAATGACGGCGGCCTTTCCAAACCCAACGGGGCTCTCTTTCTCACCGAGAGCAGAACAGTGTTAGCGTAGAAAAAATCTCAATTCAGACCCAGTTGGGACTCGAACGTGAGAACTGCAGATTACGAGCCTGGCGTGCTTCCGATTGAGCCAACTACAGCCCCAATAGGATAATGGAACAGATGATCAAAGTGTAATATTATATATCTTTATATGAAAAGAAATACCGGTAGTTTACCATTTTAGTATATTTCACAAAATATCTACATTTTATGCTATTACTAGAATTGTGCCAGTTAGAATGAGTGACATTGTGGAAGATAAAGACAGATATAAGAACTCTTAGTTAATCGTAATTACATTGGTTTTAATCAAGCAAAGCTCAAAAGGTAAGTTACACATTATATGTACATATGTACAGAAGTCATAACAAACCTTGGAAACATTTCCTTGCTTCATGAGAATCGTGCCAGTCTCGTAATCTGTAGTTCCCAGGTTCGAGTCCCAGCTGGGTCAGCGTTGAGACTTATCTCCGCAATACTCCCCGCCCTGCCCACGGTCAGTAGGGGATATCGATGGGCTTGGAAAGGCTGCCGTCCGTCGGATGGGACGTTAAGCAGTGACCGCGTGTGCGGGAGGGCATAACATCAGATTGCATCATATGCACGTTAGAACACGCTGGATGTCCTTGACGGGAAGTTACCATGTGTCCCCCAACAGCTGTTCCAGTGGGTTCTCTCCCCCAACCTTCTCTGAGCCTTCGGGGTCCATGTGACCTGGCCATTTAGACCATGGTGTGCAAAAAAGTGCCGCTCAGAGGTAAAACAACCCAACCAAACCCAAGAGAATCGTTATGTATAAGATATTTAAAATTGCTCTTAATGTCGCTGATGGCCATGGATCTATGTTTGACTCGTATAAAAAATAAACTAAACCCTTAACCAGCACCTGACCCCAGCACCTGACCTCTGTGTTGCCATAGAGGTTTGTCAGGAGCCTTTCAGTATAATATGCCATAGAGAAGGAACAAAGAGACCTTAGCAGAAAGAAACGTTCATATCTCAGCCGGGATTCGAACTGAGGTCCCTTTGATCAATAGTCAATATTTTAATTATTTAACTGAGTGGTTAGCACACTAACCACTCAGTTACCGAGATGGTAATTCATACAACGTTAAACATTGAAAGACAGCTTTTTTCTGTTTTTGCAGCAGTGAAGTAATAATTTCTGTTTTGCCAAAGAACGTGCACTGCGAGCGTTCGCTGTTTGTAATTATTCAATATTTCATCTTATTAAGAACTTTTTCTGATTTTAAATACTCACCTGTTTCGAAGATCGCTTCTTTCTGAAAAATAAACCAATGGGAAAGCATGAATTTGCCGAGAAACGTTCAGAAGGAAGTTTCAGAATTGCAGCAAAAGAAATCAGGAGAAAATTACCAGATCTTTTTAGTTGAAGATATAAAGCTACTTGAAAAAACTGATTTCAGCCATAAATGTACTATTATGATCCATACCAGGAGTTCTCAAAATGGGACAGTCGGTAGCGCGCCAGGCTCGTAATCTGTAGTTCCCAAGTTCGAGTCCCAGCTGGGTCAGCGTTGAGATTTATCTCCGCAAAATTCCCCGCCATGCCCACGGTCAGTAGGGAACATCGATGGGCTTGTCGCCGTCCGTCGGATGAGACGTTAAGCCGTGGCCCCGTGTGCGGGAGAGCCATACCCTGTGCACGTTAAAGAACACGCTGGATGGCCTTGACGGGAGGCTACCATCTGTCTCACAACAGCTGTTCCAGTGGGTCCCCTCCCCCAACCTTCTCTGAGCTTTCGGGGTCCATGTGACCTAGCCATTTAGCCTATGGTGTGCAAAAAAGTGCCGCTCAGAGGTAAAACAACCCAACTCAACTCAAAATGGGATACGCGGTAAAAGTTTTTGGGGTACACCGTGAGAGCTCAAAAGTCGCTAGATCTAGTTACAAAGTTGCTAAGTTGGCAACACTGCTGTGCAAAAAGTCATTTTTTGTGTTTATCGGTAATATGCAATTTATGAATACAAAATTTAATGCATATATATATATGTTTTATTTTATTCCCATTGTTATACAATGACTATAGTTTTATCTATGTATACAAGGGGTACGCCAGTTACACACACATTTCCAGGGGGTACGTGAAGCATGAAAGGTTGAGAACCACTGATCTATATCAACCATGTCGTTGCTATTAGAATGTTTTCAAATGCTGTTCCAGTTGTTAAAATTTCTGGACAAATTCCTACCAAGGCTTTTTCGACAAATATTTGCAGAAGTTGTTCCAGAAATCGAATTATTTACAATGTTCCTGGCTGGAAAAATATCCTCTGGGAAAAAGAATTCCGTAAGAAAAACTCACGTACATCTGCGATACCTACCCCACAAATAGAGAAGTTCGGATAGAGGCTTTAATAATTCTGGTTTACACGTAAATCTAGTTTGAACATTGAAAGTTGATTTACGTTACAACTTTTCCTAAGTTAAAGAAGTGTTCAAGGTTTTGATGACATGTGGCGAATTTTCATAACTACTAAATTACATAAACAAATCAAAACGGGCCACATTTAGAGCTATTGCGAACGTTTAACCCCAACCACAAACACAGAGATGGAAACTTCATCACAACTGGAAAGTTTTACGAGATAACACTATCGCCAGAAAGCAGTCTTGCACTTTTCTCGTAATTACTGAACGCTTGTTTAAACAAACAACAATCGAGAGTTGTGTTTGCCTTAGACCTCTACATGTCTACAAAACTCTCTGAGAGTAACTTATGCTTTCGGAAGGCTTATAACTGACACTTTGAGGCAAAATGTTGAGTTTGCTAAACAGTTGGATGTATTTAAACTCGTTTTATCACATGTGGTGTTCTCTTAGCCTTCGACTGCGAAGTCTGTTTGTACGAGTCGGTTAGCTTCTTCGTCTCCAAGGCGGTTATTAAGCATGCAACCTAGGCCTTTGCATAATATTAAAGGAATGTCTGTGAATCTCGCCGAAATTCTCGGGCCTATCTCGTTATGCAAATAGGTACTTAAACGATGCTGCTGGGAAGGAATTTTACGACTGTCATCAATAAAGACTTTTATGACTGGCGTCGTAGAACTTAGGTGATGTGAGGTTTAGTAAGGTTCTGGTAACTAGAAAATTGAATTAAGTCGATAAGAGTTAAAATATATGAAAACACGTTTACGCATTTATGTACATTGATTTAATTTTTCTGTATTTTTTCCCCTCCTAGATTTGTGGTCGTTTAAGCAGGGATTTTTTTCTCCTTCCTAATTGACAAAATATTTGTCATAAGATAAGCAGCAGGTGCACCTGATTATGATGTACGGCTCCTACATTTGAATTTATTTAAAGAATTGAGAAACATATTTTACTTTTTCCGTACGTACATATCTCAAAATGTCTGTGGAAATATATTAATATGTGAGACATATCAACCGTTTTTTTTACAGCATGCTTTGGGACGGAGGTGAGCTCAATAATTTGCAGTTTTCAGGTTAGGGTCTCAACTGGGTCTCCTTTGAAGTTTTCACCCATAACCCTAATTTCCCTTCTGTGAGAAACTGGACACCCGTTAGTCAAAAAACCTTTGGTTTTTTGACTAACGGGTGTCCAGTTGATGTTCGACTAACAACTGTCCATTGGATATATGACTAACGACTGTCCCGTGGATATATGACTAACGATTGTCCAGTGGATATCTGACTACGATTGTCCAGTGCAAATCTGACTAACGTCTGTCCAATGACACCGCTGTTCAGTGAATATCTAACATCTGTTCAGTGGATGTTTTGCTAACAGCTGTATGTGGATGTCTGACTAACAACTGTTATAACAGTGAACGTATTTATATTTGATTTGAGTCAATAATGTAATCATTGTCATTTTATTTCCGATTTTAATTTTTTAAAGCGCTTACAGGCAGATATGGAGTATAGTCGATTACCTTTCATTATAGTTTCTCGTAGCAGAGAAACTCATTGAAAGTTCATGTGGCAGTTGGATTGAATTGTTTTACCTCTGAGCGGCACATATTTGCATACAATGGGCTAAATGGTCAGGTCGCAAGGACCCCAAAGGCTGAGTAAAGTTTGAAGAAAGGGATCCTCTGGACAGCTGTTAAGAGACAGGCAGATGATAGCCTCCCGTCGATACATGTATGGCTCTTCTGAACACTGGACCACAGCTTCACGTCCCATCCGACGGACGTCAACCTTCCCGAACCCATCGGTGTTCCTATTCTCGCCGAGGATGGGGATTAGCGGAGGAAATTCTCTAGGCAGGCAAAGTTGGGACTGGAGCCTGAGAATTGTAGATTGATAGATAATTGAGATAATGTATGTAAATTGTAGATAGCAGTATGTAAGTGCACCTGACATGACATACGGAGATCGAGAGTACAGCTATCGCGCACAGCTAATAATCATGGTTTAATCGCTAATTTAAAATTCGTCTTATATCGAAATGGATGAAGTGCAAGGCCGTTCCCAGAAACCGACATTGTAAGATGGATGTTTAAAAATAAGAAGTTAAAGGAAATTCCGTACTTGCATTGATTTTGTTGAGAACATTGATTTTTGGGAGACCTTGTTCACAAACATTTATAGTGGCGTGGCTATAAACCTTTGGAGGAAGACAGGTCCTCCAAAATTTAGATTCTAGCAAAGCCACTGTACACACCTGATGCGATTAACAAAACTTTGAAGAACTTTTAATATAATTGTAACGCACTAAATTAAAAGATAATACACACTGAGGAAAACATCAAATAATTTATTTACCTGAGTTATTTTATGCAGACATGTGGCTTCTGAGCTACCCTCCAGAATAGACTTACCAAACCGCAATGCCCAATTATTAACCCTATAAAGAAATGAACAAATATCTATTAGAAAAAATAACTATTAACATTAATCAAAGTTTTAATGTAAACACAATAGACTATATTTACTACAGAAAAATCGAAAATTATAGTATGAGAAATAATAATGAGCTGCATTTAAAACTTAATGCATTAATAATTATTAATACTATTGCTTGATAAGACTTAAGTTAGCAAGTCTAGGTTACTAGTCATCAAAAGATATCTGCCCTGAAAATAACATCATGGCTGCTAATGTTGCGAAATCGGTATTGGAAGCATTATCGAACTGACATAATAATACTGAAGCCCTTATATAATGATTAAGGAATACAGACGTTTACTTATATATGAGACAATGTACGATAATATTGAGTTCTAGGTAAAAATGCATTTAGTTCAACTGCTAGCTTAGAAAATACGAGAAGATGCAAAAAAATGTAGTTGGTGATTCAACTTTGTAAATAATGATGAGGTTAGGTAAAGGAGTCTGAAGCCTCCTTTGAGCAGCATATTGTGCAGAGATTCCTTTGGTTTGGTCATGTTGGCAGTATGCATAACTATAGATTAGCGATTAGGGTTATGAACAGTGTGCCTAAAGTCCTTAGAAAGAGGGGGAGACCTAGGATGCGGTGGGAAGGTAATGTCGTTAGAGTTGGTCTACAGTGACCAGATACAGCAGATGTAGCTCAGGACAGATGTGTTTGAAAAACTAAAGTGCACAATCTGGTTGGACCTCCGTAGACAATGTCTGCTTGAGGAGGATGATGATGATTTTTAAAATTTATTCTATTAATTATAATGTAACTACAATGTTTTATTGTTCTTTAATAAATTTTATTTCTGCTTAGTAAACATTTGATGATGCTATAATCAGTCAACCCTTGTACTCACAAAACACAAATCGGAAGGGGGTGGGATGGAGGGCGTAGTCGGTAGTGCTCCAGGCTCGTAATCTGCAGTTCTCAGGTTCGATTCCACCTGTGCCAGCGTTGAGATTTATCTCCTAAAAATTCCCCGCTCGGTAGTCGGGGAATAACGATGGGCTTGGAAAGGCCTCCATCTGTCGGATGGCACGTAAAGCCGTGGTCCCGAGTACGGGAGAGACATATTCTGTGCACGTTAAAAAAGACGCTGGGTGGCTTAAACGGGAGGTTACCACCTGTTTCATAACAGTTCCAATGGGTCCCCTTCCCCAAACCTTCTGTGAGCCTTGGGGGTCCTTACGACCTGGTCATTTAACCCATTCTGTGAAAAAAGAGCCGCTCAGATGTATAAAACCAAAAAGAAGCCGTTCAGAAGTGAAAGAAACCCAAAGCAAGAAACCGGTGTTTAAAAAATAGTAGAGCAAGACAAAATAGAACATACACGAATTGAACATTATTTTTCCTACAGTTGGGTTGGGTTGTTTTACCTCTGAGCGGCACTTTTTTGCACACCATGGGCTAAATGGCCAGGTCACATGGACCCCGAAGGCTCAGAGAAGGTTGGGGAGGGGACCCACTGGAACAGCTGTTGGGAGACAGATGGTAGCCTCCCGTCAAGGCCATCCAGCGTGTTCTTTAACGTGCACAGGGTATGGCTCTCCCACACACGGGCCACGGCTTAACGTCCCATCCGACAGACGACGGTATTTCCAAGCCCATCGGTGTCCCCTACTGACCGTGGGCAGGGCGGCGAATTTTGCGGAGATAAATCTCAACGCTGACCCAGCTGGGACTCGAACCTGGGAACTACAGATTACGAGCCTGGCGCGCTACCGACTGAGCCACCTCCGCCCCTTTTCCTGCAGATTTGATTAATTTTTTTGGCACTATAGGAGGCGACCCAGAACACACCCTTAAAAAAGAAAACAACACTGCTTTAATTGACACCAAAACTAAAGCATTCAACTCTGACTTCATTTATTTCTTTACTATTCCATTAGTTTCATTTTTGTCTCCCTAACCTTGTTGCAACTGCTGCTGCTGCTGTTGGCAGCATCCGCCACTCGAGAGAAACACTTTGAAGCAGCACTAAGACCACCAATCAAAAATTGAGCTTCCCGGACATGGGCTCAAGAGACTCTTGCGACGCCAGCATGGCAGGCTACGAACGAAATTAGGGTTCTATCTCCTTCCCGCCGCAGAAACTTGCAGCCAACTTACTTCAGTTTTTCGTTAATTGCTTGACGACTGCGTTCTCTTCGAACTCCTTCCTACGTCCTTGCAGCCCTATGATTATCTTGATTAAGGAAGGTACTTGCGCTTGCGCACACACGGAATATAAAGTGTTTTACTTTTTTTCTGTTTTGGTCGAAGTGTTTTTGTGCGAAAAAAAAAAAGAATCGAGACAAAGTCTTCTTTCTTTTTTTCGTTTTGTTTCTTCGGGGGACTGAAAAGAAAATTTCTTTGTTTACATATTCAGTTTTTATTATAGATTTTATTTTATATACATTATAGGGCCGTATCTAGAAAAAATAAAATGGGGGCGGGAAGTAACACAAACAGGAAAAAAGTAAGGGGAGGGGACAACAGAATGGATTTCTATTTGTAGTAAATATTTTCCCTGAGTTTTAGAGTCGTTTCAAAATTATCTTGAAAAATGCATGAAATATGCACAAGTTTAATAATTTTTTGCATCCATTACATTTACTAACATTTTGAAGGGATTGGGGGGAGGGGCATGGCCCATTGTCGTCCCTCCTAAATCCGGCCCTAATATATTACAAAAAGTAACCAGACAACTCCATGGGATGTAAATGGAATGCCGAATTCAAAGATTCAATTTGAAAAAGTTTATTTCAAAGATTGAATTGAAAACGCGTTCTTAATGGATATATGTTACTGGAAATTAATAGATCTCACTCAAATCTTTCTAAATGTCTATTTTCTGAAATATTCGTTTAATATTTAAAGAATTATGATGCTATTCATGAAAATACAACTGTTATCTATATAATAAAAGAAGGTGTCTGTCTGTGGCTGCCATAACTTACCGGGAAATCAACGTACACGCTCCAAAGTTTCAGAGAACGTTTCAGGTTGTGGTTCGGATTGCAGTGTCAAATGTCAGGTCGAAAGTCCAAGAGGGGGGCGTGCTAGAAGCAAAAATATTTACCATGCTATTCCTACGGGAAACGAGAATCGCTGTCAAACTTACTGTTGCCATTTATTGCTCCCTAACTATGAAAATAAAAAGTTAAAATAGCATTTAAATCTCTGCTGCAAATCTGCTGCCTTTGCCAGATTCCCCACATTTCCAAAAGCATTATTTAAGCGTTCAATTGCAACTAGGGATTTGATTTTCTAACCAAACATGGGGTCAGGCACGGGGAACCCTCCTACGAAATTTGGGACCTTTCGGTGAAGTACGTCGGGAATTGCACAATGCCAAAATCTGACGAAATAAATATCTCGATCGTTTGAGACAGCCTCTAAGAACGCGCGCCGAGCCAGCAATGACCTTTGCAACACCGGGAAATTCTTAGTGTTCAAACTGTGATGAAATGTCACAAAAGTAACCATTAGTGCAGGAAACAACAAAATGTGCAGATTAAGAGTGATACATAAGCTGTCACAATTTGTGTAGAAACGACGCCACGGGCAAAGTGGGAACCTGATTTTTAACCAATCACGGGCCACACGGGGGACGACGCTATGCAGGAAATTTGGACCGTGCGAACGGTCCAAATTTCCTGCATAGCGTCGTGTGGGGCCATACGGCAGCAAAATCTGTGGTAAAGGAAATAAAATCTCCATAGCTTAAGCAGAAACTAAGCCACGGGCTATAGGGAGCGCTCGCTGACGTAAACAACAAACTGGGTAAATTTCTTCTTGTTGAAAATCTGTGCTAAAGTGTCGGGGGGAGGGGTCGGTTCTTACAGAATTTCCTTTAATGCAGTGAAAATAAGAATATACAGGTTAAAAGTGACACCCGGGCAGCGCCGGGTACGTTCAGCTAGTAACAAATAAATTCAGCTAATGTAAATCTAAGAGTTGAAGTTTCGTGTAATGATGTTTTCTGTTTTCATCAGTTTGAAGAAAAAGAATGTTCGGGAACACTGACAGCGGCGTATTCTGTTAAATGTTTCAGCTTTAGTAACATTTTAAACATTAAACGAATATTTTTGAAAATTTTGAGATTTCGAGAGAGTTGAGTGAGATCTTCAATTTTTCTCTAGTGACATTTTCTGTAAATAGCTTATTTACAAAGTTATGAAGATGTGAATGTGGCTTTTTCATTCATAAAACGTGTAAGTGTCAGGCTAATATTTGCAATATAGTGTTATAAAATATATTTTGATTATGTTATTGAATGCACATTGGCAATACAGAGATTTATTTTTAAAGTAAAAACTATAGGTTATTTTTAAAGAATTTTAATTTTGACGGGTTGTATATAGAGTTTAAGCCCTCCAATTTTTTTTATCACCTTCCTTATGCCCATACAAACACAATATCCAGAGAATATCCAGAAAATATCAAAAGTGACAAATGGATATCTATTAGACATCTAAGACACCTTCTCGATATTTTTTGGATATTGTGGTTTTGTTGGTAATAATAAATTAATTACAGTATATGCATATTGTTAATATAGTCATTTCAATCCTTTATTTCTTCTTCTTATGTAAGGGGCACGAAGTCGAACCCCGAACAAAGCAAGATGTCTTTCTGCTGAAGTCTTATCTTCTTCACAGATCTCCTATAAGTGGTGTTATATAGACAGGCTCCTGTAAAGATTCTATGTGGCATGAAGTTTCTTGAGGGGCAATATATTTCTTTTATTTATTTTTTATGTAAAATATGTATATTACTCTTAGAAATTTACGTCCCTTATTTGTGAACTAAATTGCACAATCTCGCAGGACCTCCATAGCTCTTAGTTGCTTGAGGATGAGGATGAGGATGATGGTGATGATATTTCAATTTCTGTAAAATTCCCTCCTTTCCTTTTGAGTTTCATTCCTGAAAAAACTCACTTCCTCCTTTGATTTTAATTTCTGATAAAAATTTCATTTATTTCAGTCCTATCGAAAATCCCTCCCCTTTGATTTGAGTTCACGTAAAAATACTTCGATTTCAATTCCTGAAAAAATTTATCCTTTTTTAATGTATGGTCTAGGCGTTGGCTCAGTCTTGAGCGCGCCATACTCATAACCTGCATTTCCCAGATTCGAGTCTCAATTGTGCAGCGTTGGGACTAATCTCCTCTAATCCCTACCCTGTTCTCAGAGGAAAAGGGGAAATCCTGCTCTCAGAGGAAAAGGGGATTGGAAATGTCGTTTTCTGTTGGATGCGACGTAAAATCGTGGTTCCGTGTACAGGATAGCCGTTCCCTGCCCACGTTAGAGAACAAGGTGGATGGCCTTAACAGGAGTTTCTGACTGTTGTACAGTGAAGCCACTCCCAACATTCTGTGAATCCATGGGGTTTTGTGATCGGCTATTTAGCCATTTTGTGCAAAAATGTGTCCTCAGACCGTGGAACAACGCATCCCAATGCCATTAACTGACAAGTAATCCACATTTTCTTTCTTAATAATATTATGATAAATATGTTACTTTTTTTTTTGGCAGAATTCATATTATATAAATTTGCAATATTGACATTACGGCTGTTTAGATCACTTATCAGAAAGGAACGTATCAAATTCATGTTTTCAAAATGTATTGCCTTCTGATACTCTCTTACTTTTAAATGGTGACGACTTTAATACCCACTGATGTGACACTATATAAAAAAAGGCAGTTTTACCTATCAATTTATGCATTGTTGGGTACAAACGTTTATTAATAAAAAAATTTCTTTAATCTTGTATGCCTAAAATGTTTCAAGCTAGTGATTGTATTACTGCAATAAAAAAAATATAATAATAATAAAACAATGCATTAATATTTTATATTAATATTTTTAGTCCGAATGAATCTGTCAAATTGATGCAACAATTGATGCAAGATATTACTATTATTTGGATATCAATATTTTAAAGAAAATAACGCCATTAAATTTTCCCTATTAATCATTACTATATTGAACCTTTTCACGCGTGTGAATTGTTAAGAAAAAATGTTTTTAATCAATTGCATTAAAAAGTGTTCAGATTATTTCTAATTTTTTATTAGAAAATATTTATAGCATATTTCACGAAACGTGCATAAAATTTTATTTGTAGAATTTGAATGATTCTACAGTAAAATTTACTGTAGAATCATTCAAAGACATATGACATCCAGCTGAAGGAAACTTTTAATAACTACCATTAGTTTAATTTAACAATACAGTTTTCAAACCTCAAATCAAACCCTTTTAAAGTTGCCACCACTTTTTATCTCTTTAAAGAAAGCTCTAAACCCACACCTTCGATAGCAGAAGGCCATACAATTAAATTATGACGTTTGTATACGTATTCTACACGATATAAAGATTTCTTATAGATTTATTTCTATTATTATTACTGCTGTAGTTTAATGCTAAACTTTATACTAATGTTTAGTTACAAATATATGTTTTTAGTAGGAAAATTTTTCGCGTTTATTAAAATTATGATACTGCTAATAAATACGAATAAAGTTTTTTTAATAATGTATGTTTATAAATAAACATTAGTATAAAATTGTTATTAAAATCACCAGTAATAAAAATAGAATTGAATTTATTAAAAATATATGGACTACGTCATAATTTAGTTGTAAGGCCTTCTGTTATAGGAATTGTTGGCTAAACTCTGTTCTCTGAAGGTAGTCTGAATAAAATCATCCTCGAAGCACAAACATTGAAATAAATTCATCTTTTATACGATCGACATTCAAACTGGTACTGAACTTCCAGGATTCAAAGCATTGCAAAGCTTTTATATATATATTTAAAACTTTTCCCCAAGTCGAATACAATTCTAACGGGAAAGGGCAATTTTTTTGCTACCTCGCTGTGCTCTTCTATATTTTCGAGTGACAAATCAGATAAAAGGAACACATGCAGGCCAAGCTAATGAAATAGTTTTTGCCTCATGAGATACAATACTGGGTTGGGGCAGAGTGTCACCCTCAGCTGGCAGAATAAATGATTAGGCAGAGTCTTCCACTCTTTTAAAGGGGAGACTGAGGTTAGAAATGACTTTTTGAGTGAACGCTATACTTTGCAGATGACATTCTTCATTTTCTAGGATGGTTTTTTTTTCTCCTCTTTATTTCCTTCCTTCCTTACATTTTCTCTTTAGCCATGGCTGAATGAGAGAGAGAGAGAGAATGGGGAAAAAAAGAAGGCATAATTGTGGATTTCGTTTCACGAAAACGTGCAACTTGAACGATTTCAATAACTGATGGGATGAAAAGAAATCGAGGTTTTGGAATGAAAGGGCAAGAGCTGTGAAAAGTGGAAAGAAGAAACTGTTGAAATCGTTGGAGTTTTTCATTTTCTGTATGCCATTAAACTAATGGAGTTGAAAATGAGATGTAATTTGTTGCTTTAAATAATTGATCTCTGCTTTTTTAGTTGATCTTTAAACTTTTCTCTTTTGTACGTGAAGTTGACTGTTTACGCCCTCCGCAATGACAAGGGAACTATTTTCTTCGATCATTAATCATTTTGAAATAAATTCTTTACATAAAAGTATACCCCATATTCAAACGGGAGCTAAACCAGCTCCAAAGTGTGCATATTCTTGATATTTCGATTATTTCGCTCTAGGCTCGTAATCTGCAGTTCCCGGGTTAGTAACGACTATGCCAGCAGCGTTGAGGTTTATCTCTACTAAACTGCACTCTGCGGTCTATCAGCAAGAGGAGATCAGCACTCTGCGGTCTATCAGCAAGAGAAAAGCCAGCATCCGTCGGATGGAACGTTAACCGTGGGTTGGGTTCTGTTGTTTATCTCTGAGCGGTACTTTTTTGCACACAATGGGCTAAATGGCCAGGCCATAAGACTCCAAAGACTCAGAGAAGGATGGGGGAGGGGACCCACTGGAACAGGTGTTGGGAGACAGATGGTAGTCTCCCGTCAAGGCCATCCAGTGTGTTCTTTAACATGCACAGGGTTTGGCTCTCCTGCACACGGGGCCACGGCTTAACGTCCCATCTGACGGACAGCGGCGTTACAAGCCCATCGGTGTTCCCTACTGACCGAGGGCAGGGCAGGGAATTTTGCGGAGATAAATCTCAACGCTGACGCAGCTGGGACTCAAACCTGGGAACTGCATATTACGAGCCTGGCGCGCTACCGACTGAGCTACCCCGCCCCGTTAACCGTGGCGCGGTGTGCAGGAGAAAATACTCTGTGCATGCTAAAGAGCAAACTGGATGTCCTTGATCAAAGGCTGAAAGTCCATTGTTGTGCTTCTTCTCGCCGAGAGCAAGGTAACAGTTAGAGGATGAATCTCAAAGATCGCACAGTTGGGACTCGAACCTCAGAACTGCAGATTACGAGCCGAGCTGGCAACCGACTGAGATAACCCTCGCCCATACAAAAACTACGTTAATACTCTTATATCTTAATCTTGTTTATTTATAGACAGGTCATTCGCAAACTCTACTACAAAATGCATATGGTTAGTATACAAGAAAAAGTGTAATGCAATTCAGCTGAAATAGGTTTACCTTTATGACAAACTTGCACTCTAGGGGGGGGGGGGGTCACTTTATATTCAGCTGTTAGACTTGGAGTAAAAAAAAATTACTCATGGAGTAAAATATAGTACAAAATTGAACTATGGGAATTTATTCTGCATTGATTAACAATCTACGTATAAGAGAAAGTTATTGTAGTTCACATATTGTATTAACGTATATTGTAATGTTAGGTTGAATTTGTTTTAATGTCACCTCTCAAGACTGGTGTCCGAAGATGTAGTATGTATGATGTAACATTCGATGATGGGGTATTGTATGATATGGTATTGGATGATGGAGTACTGTATGATATGGAGGGGTACTGGATGATGTGGTATTGGATGATGGAGTACTGTATGATATGGAGGGGTACTGGATGATGGAGTACTGTATGATATGGAGGGGTACTGGATGATGGAGTACTGTATGATATGGTATTGGATGATGGAGTACTGTATGATATGATATTGGATGATAGGGTACTTATGATGTAGTATTGGATGATACGGTACTGTATGATGTAGTATTGGATGGTATGGTACTGTATGATGTAGTATTGGATGATATGGTACTGTATGATGTAGTATTGGATGATATGGTACTATATGATGTGCTATTGGATGGCGGGGTACTGTATGATGTGGAATTGGATTATGTGTACTGTATGATGGGGTACTGTATGATGTGGTATTGGACGATGTGGAACCTGTCTAATTTCGTCAGAGAAGTTACGAACGTCTTTCCTAATATTGAAACTTCAATGGTCAAGTCAATGGTCGAAATAAACATGGCTTTATCATGCATTAGACAGATGACTTGCTGCATTGTTCTAAATTGAATCTATTATAATGGGATGGGAATTATACCGCTTACTGGCTGCCAATTATGTTTCGATCATTGCATTAATGCTGTTAATCCAGTATTATGAATCAATACATTTGGTGTAGCGATTAGACTAACCGGTCGCAGAGTTGTTAGAGTTAGGTTGCAGAGCCTGGCTGCTATTCCAAGAGATATATCCTTATGTGCCTGTTAGTTGCAATTGATGAAGAGGACAGTTGAGTTGTTTTACCTGTGAGAAAACATTTTGTGCAAGCAATCGGCTAAACGACTAAATCATAAGGACCTCAAAAACTCGGAGCTGGCTAAGGAATTCACTGGAAAGCTGGTCTTTCACAGGCTCATCCGTGCCCTCTTTATCATCGAAGGCAGAGGTGGTTTGGTTGCTGAAGGGTTATTTTACCTTTTAGCTGCGCTATTTTTGCGCACTAAGGGCTAAATATCCAGGTTACAAGGAGCCCAAAAACTCGGAGAAGGTTCAGGAAGATAGTCAAACTAAGTGACAACTGTTAGGAGACAAAAAGAAACTTTCTGTCGACAAACCATCCAGCGTGTTCTTTACAATGCACAAGATATGACTCTTATGCACACGGGTTCACGGCTTAATGTCTACATCTACGAAGACGTCTTTTACCAGTCGATCAGTGTATACTTTATCTCTGAATCACAATACGATTTAACGCAAAAAACAATGTTGAATAAGCCGGGAGTCGAACTTGGAAATATCAGATTCCGAGTTTCTACTGAAAGAACCAATTGCCAGAGAGCTTGATTTATGGCTCAAGGAACAGTTCCTTGCGTGAGAAATTTGTTCAGGCTAGGAGTTCATTTGTCTCTGCTCTGTGTATCACATCCAAAAACTGTAATCAACGAGGTGTTACTTTATAATTATAAAAATGCCTCTTTGTGTGTGTTTGTGTATCTGTGGCAGTCATAACTTATCGGGGGGGGGGGCGAGGGGGCTCAGTCGGTAGCGCGCCAGGCTCGTAATCTGCAGTTCCCAGGTTCGAGTCCCAGCTGGGTCAGCGTTGAGATTTATTTCCGCAAAATTCCCCGTCCTGCCCACGGTCAGTAGGGGACACCGATGGGCTTGGAAAAGCCGCCGTCCATCGGACGGGACGTTAAGCCGTGGCCCCGTGTGCGGGAGAGCCATACCCTGTGCACGTTAAAGAACACGCTGGATGGCCTTGACGGGAGGCTACCATCTGTCTCCCAACAGTTGTTCCAGTGGGTGCCCTCCCCCAACCTTCTCTGAGCCTTCGGGGTCAATGTGACCTGGCCATTTAGCCTATTGTGTGCAAAAAAGTGCCGCTCAGAGGTAAAAGAACCCAAAAGAACCCATAACTTATCGAGAAATCGTGGTAGACGCTTCAAAGTTTCTGGTTGCTGTCCGAGTTGTAGTGCCATATTTCAAGTCAATATTCCAAAAAATTGCTAAAAGCAGATATATTTACCATATATCCTACGGGAAACCGAAGTTCTTGCCATTTACTGCTTCCTAACTGTGAACGTAAGAGTAACACAACTTGTGAATCTGCTTCCGTTAGAAAATTTCCCAAATTCACAAAGGATTTATTATAAAGCTTCCCTTCACAGATAGGAATCTGATATTTTAACCGAACACGGGGTCACGCGGGGCGAACACGTGCACGAAATTTGGGACCGTTAAGTCGAGTATCACGGGAACCACACAGTACCAAAATCGAAAGAGAAATAGAAAATCTCGATAGTATACACAAATACGAAGCCACGGGCTATGAGAACGCGCACTTTCTTCGGGTTGAATCATTTATGGTAAAAGTTTGCGGGAGGGGTGGGAGTTGGAGTGGGGTGTGGGATTCAGTGATAACTATAGTTCAGTTAGTTTTTTTTAACTCCGTGATACGTGAAATAAAAAATAGAACAAGCAATAAAGGGAAGGAGGAATCGGGATAAGTCAAGCATCACCAGAAGCAAAGTCGCCTACAAGGGACTTGCAATTGAATTGCTCAAATTCTGGATCTTTAAAGTTTCATTCCGTCTCAATACTGAACAATAAAAAAAAAATACTTTTTTTCTCGTTTCACGTGCTGTCTGTAAAACTTCAAAAATTCCTTCTTTCGTGAAACTTTTTTTTGACAACACCATATTTTTTTTCTTTCTTTAACATTTCCTTTCTACTATTACAAACACAAACACTCACTTTCACACATCCGCCAAAAACACTTCTCCCCTTTCCACACATTTGTGTGCATAATCCATCATTGGAAGTCGGGGGCGAAGCACAAAGTCAAACAAAATGGCCAAGACTGCTTTCCGATTGAAGACGATGTTTAACTCCAACTGGAAAGGCTGCAAGCAATCCGCTCTCCCTCTGCTCCAGTCTGCAAACCAACCCCATGCATTGCACACACTCTCTCTCTCTCTCGCATCACCTGCAGACAAGCCCTCCAGTGCTGTAGTGGCAGTTACAACAAGAGGTCGCTCCATCGAGAGCCGTGAATTTGCGGACAATCCGTCACTGGGCCCACCGCTCATGCGGCCATTTTCTGGTCGATCGCACCCCATAATTGGTTTTCTGTAGTCATACAGAAACACCTACACATACACCGCCAGTGCGGGGCATGCCGCTGTTACACTCTCCGGCGTTCTCTCCAGTCACCCAGGAGATGGAGAAGAGTAGGTAGCTGAAGAGCTCAAAGATGAAGAGGAGAACACGGAATTAAGAAAAAAGTGCCTTTATGGAATGTATGTATCTGCTACTATAGTTTCTGTTGATGCTATTCTGTTTTACAGTTTGTACAGAAATAAAGAACGGATTGGGTTGTTTTACTTTTGAGTGGCACTTTTTTTGCACATATTGGGCTAAATGGCCAGGTCACAAGGACCCCGAGGACTCAGATAAAGTTGGGGTAGTAGAACCTATTAGACAGAATGTTCTTTAACGTGCACAGGGTATTAGCTCTCCTGAACACGAAGCCACGGCTTTACGTCTCATCGGACGAACGGCGGCTTTCCAAGCTATCGGTGTTTCCTACCTGACCGAGGGCCGGGTAGGGGTTTTGCTGAGATAAATCTGAACTCTAGCTCAGGTGGGACACGAACCTGGGAACTGCAGATTACGAGCTTGGTCCGTTACCAACTGAGCCATCCCCGCCCCAATGAAGACCGGATATCGTTTGTGAAAAATGACCATGTTTTGGAAA
Organism: Ryuthela nishihirai; assembly: GCA_038380435.1. Taxonomy (NCBI): domain Eukaryota; kingdom Metazoa; phylum Arthropoda; class Arachnida; order Araneae; family Heptathelidae; genus Ryuthela; species Ryuthela nishihirai. Next base: position 51,738,090 of record JAWZYU010000020.1, read on the forward strand.
GTAGTTGAAAAGATCTGCTTAATGAATAAAGATGAAATTGATATTTGATGTGTTCTATGAAAATGAAACTGTCTCTAAAAGCACCCAATGACAGTATCATTTCTATGATGCTATATCGATGAAACGTAGTTACGGGTTAAGTGTCAAAGCTGATGATGTGAGGATTGTCGTGTTTCGAGGCTCGATTACAACGAGTTATATCTTAAAACGTTTGGCGACGATAATGTCATGAGTTACCCCATATCTGTCTGAGAGAAGGAAAACGGGATCGACCTTTATGAGTTGAAAAGCAAGTGGCAGCAGTTACGAAGGTAAGTATTTTCAGTGACAAAATAAAACATCATTTTTGTGTGTTAAAGAACACCCTGGACGGCCTGGAGAGGAGGCTTCTATCTGTCTCCTGACAGCTGTCCAATAGGTACTCTTCCCCAAACCTTTTCTGAACCCTTGGAGTCCTTGTGAACTGGATATTTAGCCCATTTATAAAAAACATAATTTTTCCCTCAAGCAGATGCTTGCCATTGAAGTCTGACAGGAGTCTGTCATTTTATGCATCAAAGTAGAAGGTCTATGTTTAACCCAAAAAAATCCAAAAATAATACTTATCTTCCTCGCTCTAAAAAGCAAAAAAAATAATAAAAAATCATACTAATGTGTTAAAATCACTCCCTCAATCCGTACTCACTTCAAGGAAAGATAGGGCGCCGACTGACCTATTGGACAAAAAATGTCGGCTCCCTATCTTTCTTTGAAGTGAGAACGAATTCAGTGGGTGATTTCACCATTGGTAAGCTTTAGTTTTATTTTTACTTTTTAAGGCGAAGAAGATAGTTATTCTTAAAAATATTGCATAATTTTTTTCCTTCCCTGCAATTTGTATGGAGGGGAGAGATTGGCTTATAATCTGTAGTTTCCCAGGTTCGAATCCCACCTAGTTATTCTCCTCTAAATCCCATTCTGCCCTCCATGAGAAAGGGAACCATGATTGGCTTGGAAAGACAGCCGTCCCTCGAGTGGAACGTTAAGACGTGGTACCATTCACAGAGACATAATCTGTGCACGTTAAAAACACACTGGATGGCTTTGACGGGACGCCACCATCTGTATCCAAACAGCTGTCTAGTGGGTTTCCTTCCCCCAACCGTCTATGGTCCTTGGGGTCCTTCTGACTTGGTCATTTAGCCCATCATGTAAAAAAAATTGCCTCCCTGAGGAAAAATAACCCAACCTGTTATTTGGAATGCATCCATTATATTGAAAATGTGAATAAACCTTTGACTGAAACATTGATTTAAAAGTTGTTTGGCAAGGTAATATTCTTATCCAGCTTCTTAACCGCTGTCGAGTAAAATGTATCGTGTTTATTACATTTCAGCGTAAATTTATTTACAGAATGAGAAATTCAAGAAAGAGATATAAACTAGCTCGTGACATTCAACCTGGAAGATAGGACAAAAATAAAAGACGACAGCCGACAACTAAAGCACGGAATGAAATCTGAAAGAGAAGTCTTTGTAGATGACTATAAAATGTGTTTATCACATTCTTTACTGCCATTAAATGTAAGATTTTCCATTTACAATGTCGGGCCTTAAGTACAGTTTTAAGCCGTTAAGTTTAACAGTGGCCAGTAAATGTAAGAGTGGTGACGGCTCTTAACCATATAAGTTACTTCGTGACACGTTCAGGAAAGGCCGTCATCGTTAGTCAAAATCTCGGTGGTTTTTCACGAGATGTTTACTTTAAACAGTTGGCTGTACTGTTGCTATTTTTTAAGAGTTTTTATCTTATAACAATAGACAAGTTGTTAACTGTAAAAAAACCGTTACCTTTTCTTTTTCTTAGGTTATTCAGTATCAAGATCCTGACTTAAGGCTTTAAAGAATCAAAATGTTTGGGTTGCTTCGCCGTTATGCTGCCCATTTTTATTTTTTGCTGACAATAGAATGCAATTTCCAGGATACAAAGACACCAAAGTGCTCCGAACTAATAGAGGGAAAGGATCCACTAGACTAGAGGTTCTCAAAGTGGGGTACGCGTACCTCTTGGGAGCGCAGCGGTAAAATTTTTTGGGTGTGCCGTGAGAGCTGAAAAGTCGATTACTCCTTAAAATGCTTATAATTTTATAATATTTGTTAAATTGTTTATGTCATTTTTGTGTTTATCGATATATGTAATTTATGAATACAAAATTTAATGTATATATATATAAGTTTTATTTTATTTTCATTGTTATACTATAACTATAGTTTTATCTATCTATACAAGGGGTACGCCAGTTACATACACATTTCCAGGGGGTACGTGAAGCATAAAAGGTTGAGAACCACTGCACTGGATGGTTAAGAGATAGAATCTTCGGTCAAGGCCAACTAACGTGATCTTTAACGTGCACAGGATATAACTGAGTTGAGTTGTTTTAACCTCTGAGTGGCACTTTTTTCACACAGCAGTCTAAATGGCCAGTATCTCAAAGCTTCAGAGAAGGTTGGGGATGGAAACCCACTGGACAGCTGTCATGACACAAATGAAAGCCTCCCGTCGAGTAAATTCAGCGTGTTCTTTAACGTTCAAGGCTCTCCTACACAGTAACCGCTAATTAACGTCCCATCCGACGGACGACAGCCTTTCCAAGGTCACAGATGTCCCCTTTCTCACTGAGTGGAGAATGCAGGTTAGTGGAGATAAATCTCAATGCTGACAAAATTGGGACTCGAACCTGGGAACTGCAAATTACGAGTCTGACGCGCTACCGAATGAATTAAACCCCACCCTGCTGGTGGTTTAAGTCTATCGAATTGAAACATTGAACCTAGTTTTACGCGTTTAAACACATTTATCGATATTTAAATTTGGGAAAAATCTTTATTATTTGTCAGAACAAAAAAATGTTTTCACTGATGACGGAATTGTGATTTTGTTTCAGAAATTTCAGTGAACGATTTACTACTGGCGGGTTGGGCTGTTTTACCTCTTAGTGGCACTTTTGTTACACACAATGGGCTAAATGGCCAAGTCACAAGCTGTTAGGACACAGATGATAGCCTCTTGTCAAGGCCATCCAACGTGTTCTTTAACGTACAAAGGGTATGGATCTCCCGCACACGGGGCCACGACATATCGTCACATCCGACGAACGGCGGCCTTCCCAAGCTCATCGGTGTCCTCTACTGATCGAGGGCAGAGCGAGGAGTTCCCTGGTCCAGGCGGGACTCGAATCTAGGAACTTCAGATTACCAGTCTAGTACGCTATCGACTGAGATCACTGATGATGAAACTGTCGTTGTTGCAGAAACTTAAGTGAAGAATTCATTGATTAAAATCTTACCCTTTGTTCCGAAAAGCTCTAAAAACTTCACCAATTTCATATCTCTGTCCTTAGTGTAAAACCATTTGAGGTTTACGAAATAATATTAAGTGTAAAATTATTTTCTGGCTTAAATAGTGCAAAAAAAAATTCGTTTCACTTTTTTCGAATTTTTAATATGATCGAAAGGGCAAACTTGAACCTACAAAAGGAAAGAAAGAAAATATTTACATTTAAAAATTTATTCAACTGAATTAGAAAGGGAAAAAAATATTCTCTGACACTTTCTCAATCTTTCTGCCATTTTAATAATAAAAACTAAAATGCAAACGTAAGGAAAAGAAGGCAAGATAAAGTACAGAAGGCCTGTCTGTACAGTAAGTTGTTTCTTAACTTCAAGACAGTTTTGTTTAGTCATATCGATTACTCTGCCTAAGCGTAAAACAAAGGAAAAAAAAAAGGAACTGCAGTTGGCAGCATTGTTGCTGGTGCACTGGCTCACGCCTTCCGTGCCACTGGTCACGCGCTCGAGGAGGTGATGTGAAAATAATTATGTTTCCGCGACTAGCTATAAATCTGGCGTCTATAATAACCATGTGGCTCGATACAAAATGGACGCAGGAGCAGAAGAAGAATGTTCTCATATTTGCTCGCTCCCTTTGATACGAAGGAAAAGGCTTTATTAGACTGCGATAGAAAACACGCGTACCACATAAAAGATGGTTTAGGCTAAACGACAGACATAATATAGCCAATGGACAAGGAACGGCACAAAAGAAACGCACTCTGAAAGATAACAAAGTAATCAAATTAAAGGCGATGGGTTTGGTGGTAATGTCGATATGGTCGGAATTTATCGGTACTAATGGGATTTTAGGTAAGGAACGTTCAATGAAGACAAATGTTTTAAAGACAAACGTCGTGTTTGTTTTTGTTGCCAGTTATGTTTTGTTATTTACTAAAGTGCTACTTAAAGGGCTCCCATTTTCAACAACAGAACAATAAGTGTTTTCTTTTTTTATTTTTATCGGTTATAGAGTTTGAAGAATGGGCTCAAATGAATTACGAGCATAAGGGGAAAAATAGTCTTTTCTTGGATATGTGGAATGTATCATTGCATTGGGGTAATGTCGGCAGCTTTTTCTGCTTTGTCTGATTTGAGATTTTCTCTGATGATTCTTGTCGATGGCAAAGAATTTTCTCTGACGATCCCTATCGATGGCGAAGAATTTTCTCTCAAGACCTCTGTCTATGGCGAAGAATTTTTTTGAAGACCCATGTCAATGGAGCAAATTTTTCTCTGAAGATTCCTATTCATGGCGAAGGATTTTCTCTGAAGACCCCTACCCATGGCGAAGAATTTTTCTCTGAAGACCTCAGTCCATGGCGAAATATTTTCTCTGAAGACTCCAGTCCGTGGCAAAAACTTTTTTTCTGAAGACTCCAGTTTATATCGAAGAAATCTTTTTGAAATCCCTGCCCATGACGAAGAATTTTCTCTGAACACCCTATTTGTAGAGAGAAAGTGAAAACCAATCGGCTTGTAAAGCCTTGAAAAATCAGAAATGACGCTAACCCGTGTTTCTACATGCAGGAAAACTATCATCTAGCGTAACATAAGTGCGCAATGGATGGTTTTATCGGGACACTTCTCTCTCCTAAGAGTTGTCCACAGGATTCCTTTCCCTAGTCCAGATCTGAGTCCTTGGTGACTTTTGGCAGTGGGGCAGGGATTGGCTAAGCCAGCACGCCTGGCGGATAATCTGCAGTTCGAGACCAAACTGTTCCTGCGTTGACATTTATTTCCGCTAAATTCCCACCTTGTTCTCCATTAGAAAGGGATACCGATTGGCTTGGAAAGACCGACTTCCATCGTTTTGGATATTAAGCCGTAGCACCGTCATCATGAGAGTCATACTTAGTGTGCTTTAAAGAACACTCTGGATGGCCCTGAAGGGAGGTTTACATCTGTCTCCTAACACCTATCCAGTGGGTTCTCTTCCTACAATGTTCTCAGAACCCATAGAGTATTTGTGACCTGGTTTAACCCCTTGTAACCCCCGTGACCTGGTTTTTGGCCCATTGTGTGCGAAAACGTTCAGTTCGGGCACAAAACAACCCAATAAGAAAATAAAAACTTATTTGCCCGCGAAACGATCGATTTTTTGCAGTACTGAACATCTAATAATGCCAATGCAAACAAAGCTGACAGCAACGTTAAACAAACTTTGTTTCCATCAGTAAACTGAAACAAAGCAATATTTTTTCTCATTCGTGACACGAAACACACCACTCGAACAGCGTTCTGTTACATATACCTTTTTAGTTAATGGTGCATACAAGCGATATAGATCAATGGCATACGCCTCAAGAGCAGAAGCTCCCCCCCCATTAGTTTATTACTGATCATTCCTCTTCCTTTGTTCCCCAAACTTAAATATTTCTCTTCCCCTTCCGAAGAGCCCTTTTGGAAACGAATGTTATTCGTCTAATGCGCTGGGGTAACCGCATATTCCCCAGTGAACCTCTTGACCTTTCTAGGCGAATGGCAGTGGAATCCCCGATCCTGTCCGTCCGGCGGCGTTTCCCTCATCCTTCAAACACGTTCGCGTCATCCATCAAGATTAAGGATGGCTTACATGACTGAGCTCTCGATCTCACCTTCCCTCTCTTCCTTGATTCTGACACGGGAGTCGGACGAGAGTTGGCATGAGAGGAATTATCGGAGGCATCAGCTCCATTGATGGACTAAACACATGCCAAAGAATGGCAAGTGGAGCCACGAAACAGAAGACGACACAGTAAAAGAAGTTGCTGATTTATGTAAAGAGTAGTCCTCCCTATCAATCGCTTTCTTTACTTTAATAACAAAAGGGAACTCCGGAGAATAGAGGGCTTTCTTGTGGAGAGTTGACAGACTGAAAAGAGGTTTCTAATTCTGTTGGACGTTTCGTATGTTTTTTGTTTATGCTGTGTTTGCTTGTTTCGTAATAATTTTTAAGTTATTATAAAAAAATTTTATTAATTTTTATATATGATTTGTTGAAATCTACGTGCATTTCGGTTTAAATGATGTAATGTTTGAATCAAAGTGATATGACAATTAATTTGTCTAAACAAAACAACAGGTTATTAATTAACAAATACATTTTTTGTTTTTACTTTGTATGTTGAAATTATGATTTATTTATAGGAATGTATTCGAGCTCAATTTTTCCAGCTCGAATTGGACCATTTCGAAATTATTGAACCCGAACAGGATTCAAGAAAATAATTTTTTATGCAACATATACAGAAATAACTTACATTAATTTTATTTTCCTTTTTATTTCATAAATAATTTCAAGCTTTAATATAATTAGTTATTTTTATGACAAATTGAAACATTTGTAGTCATTTTCTAGATAAAAATCAAAATGTTAGAAACACTAGTTGAAGATGAAAGTTTTTTTAAAAGAATATAATTGTTTTTATTCATAAGATTAAAGAATACAAATACATTTACCATTTGACCCGCAAAGCTAAATAGCTTATCTGCAGGAAAATGAATAAATTAAATATAGGCCATTCAGTCACAAAAATGGCATACATCAAATAAATCCACAAAACACAACACATAATAATCAGCTAAATAGAACTAAATAGAAAATCCCAAATTATTTTTTAATTCCATTTTCAGTCTTCTAAAAGAATCTATATTTAGTGATTCTTTTGGAATAGCATTAAATATAAGTGGCACTTGATATTCGGAGGTATGTTTCCCGTAATTATTTCGAAAATTTGCCAATTTTTAATAACCTTGGTTTTGAAGTATTGTATTTTTATTATATTGAATTTTTAGGTTGTAAGTATCGTCAATTTTTTTTTTCTTGTTTACATCATTACAAAGGCAAAGTGACATTCATTTATTAAATACAGAGAATACGTGAACTTAATCAAAGGCTGCATCATTCTTACTTTTAATTGCTAAAGACAAGTTATCTATGCTATTTTGAGCCCAAGCGCGAACTCATCTCTGCTTATTACTAATAAAGTGAGATAAGGAAGACAATGGAACTTCGATTTCTCGGAAAGCAGGGAGCCGATGAAACCTCGATTTTTTTAGAATGCAGGAGCCAATGAAATTTTGATTTTTCTGATAGCAAGGATCCAATAAAATCTAGATATTTTTAGAATGTAGGAACGTATCGAAACCTCGTATTTTCAGAAAGCAAGGAGCCAATGGAATGTTTATTTGTTGAAGCACAGCAGTTAGATATTGATAATTATATTGGAAAGCAGGGTGATACTTTGGGAGAGCAAGGAGTTAGTGAATCAGCATGATAATACGTTGGGATATAACATGAAAATACGTTGCGATATAACATGAAAATACGTTGGGATATAACATGAAAATACGTTGGGATATAACATGAAAATACTTTGGGATATAACATGAAAATACGTTGGGATATAACATGAAAATACGTTGGGATGTAACATGAAAATACGTTGGGATGTAACATGAAAATACGTTGGGATGTAACATGAAAATACGTTGGGATATAACATGAAAATACGTTGGGATATAACATGAAAATACGTTGGGATATAACATGAAAATACGTTGGAATGTAACATGAAAATACTTTGGGATAACATGAAATACGTTGGAATAGAGTAGAAAGCCAATCAGTCAAACTTCCATTTTAAGAAGCAGGAAGATACTGATACCTGATTTTGTATAGTAAGATATAATGGATATCAATAGTATATAGTGATAGTAGGAAACTAATACAATTTCCATTTTGGGATAACAGCAATGTGTTAATAATTAAACTATATATTGGGAAGATATAATGGGATAGATAGCCACCAATTAAGCTTCCATCTGTTTTAGAGATAGCAGAAAGATACTGATAATTTAGGTAAATTATCAAGCTGCTAAAGGTGGCTTCTCCTTTTGATGAATATATATGAGGAGAAACGAACTTGTTATTCAGCGAGCGAATTTACATTATGGAAAAGTCCAAATGTTTATTAATACAAATCGAGAAAATATTAATATAATATATTTATATTAGAACATCTTTATATATAAATATAGAACATCTTTATATATAAATATAGAACATCTTTATATATATATATATATAAAGGACAAAGATTCTATGATAACGAATCATAAGTGGCTATTAAGTTTTTATGGCTATAGAGATATTTATACAGGGTGTTTCAAAATTCTCTGTGCAAATTTCAATGGGAGATAGGAAACACCAAGACAAACCTTTTTCGTCTATGTATGTCCGCTGACGTAACCTTTCGGTGCTAGAGGGCGCTATTTAGCGGCGATGCAATTGGCTAGAGAGGTGAAGTGAGAACGGAGAACTGACTTGTGTTTGCCGTCGGCGGTTTCGTAAATCAGACACATTACGTGTAACATGGAGTGTTTCACGACTGCTGAGATGCTGGCATGCATCTGGTATATGGGACTGCCAATGGAAAAGGAAGAGCTGCTGTGAGATTGTACTGACAGCGCTTCCCAAACAGACGTGTGCCAAACCACCTAACATTTGCGCGTTTGCACCGACAAATGAGAGAAACTGTAACTAAACATTCATGACACTGGTCGGGAGACAACCATGTGCACTCTTGATGTGGAAGAAGAGATCCTACGGCGGACTGAGGACAATTCGGGCACAATTACGCGAGCTGTTGCACATAGCCTCGGTGTGAATCACGCCCTCGCGTGGAGAGTGTTGCACAAGCAGCAGTTACATCCGTTTCATCGTCAGAGAGTCCAGATATTGCGACCTCAGGATTACCCTCTTCGTGTGGAATTCGTGCGCTGGTTTCTGCAGCGTACGAGACTCCCATTGACTCAGATGAGGACCTCATCGTAAGAATCTATGTTGCCGCTGCAACTGTTCGAGAAATTCTGGGAATCTTTCAACATGCACGGCAATCAATGCTTCGACGCTGTCATGCATGCAATGCTGTTGCGGGTCGCAACTTTGAGCACCTTCTTTGAATAAACATGTTGTTCACACTTGTTTCCATTCACTTATGTACCAGCTCCACCGATATTTCTGTCAGCGCCCTCTAGCACCGAAGGGTTATATCAGCGGACATACATTCAAAGACGAAAAATGTTTGACTTGCTGCTCCCTATCTCCCATTGAAATTTGTACAGAGAGTTTTGAAACAGCCTATATGTCAGCTAAATTACCTAGTAACCTGGTAATTGAAAATCGGAACACTAAACTGCAGTGATTAATAAAAAACACTTTTTAACATTCTAAACAAAAACCTGAAAGATACAAATGCTCATAAATAAGTATGCACAATTTCCTCAAATTTATTAAATCCAGTTGCACCAGTAGGCCACTGCTCAATATAAGCATAACTCGCACGATTTATATTAAATAAATATATTTTAAGTGTAAGCTTGAATAACATTTAACCAATTAAGATTTTAATGAGAATATGGTTAAGGATTAGGCTGACTATTCCAGGAACGTACCTTTGTAATATTTTGTGCATTATCCCTGATGCAACAGAGTACTTTTTTGCCTCAGTCGGTTGGGGCGGGGGTGGCTCAGTCGGTAGCGCTCCAGGCTCGTAATCTGCAGTTCCCAGGTTCGAGTCCCAGCTGGTTCAGCGTTGAGATTTATCTCCGCAATAATTCCCGTTCTGCCCACGGTCAGTAGGAACACCGATGGACTTGGAAAGGCCGCCGTCCGTCGGATGGGATGTTAAGCCATGGCCCCGTGTGCGGGAGAGCCATACCCTGTGCACGTTAAAGAACACGCTGGATGGCTTTGACGGTAGCCTACCATCTGTCTCCCAACAGCTGTTCCAGTGGGTCCCCTCCCCCAACCTTCTCTGAGCCTTCGGGATCCATCTGACCTGTCCATTTAGCACATGGTGTGAAAAAAAAGTGCCGCTCAGAGGTAAAACAACCCAACAGCCTCAGTCGAGCTTTGCCCTTGTATTTTCTCACGTACAGCTGGCACTAACCTTCAGATTTTACAGTCCTCTGTGTAACATATCAAACTAAAACAACCAAATTTCGGGCTCATCGCATGATAATATAGTCTTGCCGACCAGACTACTAACAGCTATTAATTGACGGATGTGAAATTAAATCGGTAAACTAATTGAAGAAATTTCTCGACATTTCCCTGAACTGTCAAAGAAGATATCACTCTTAGTTTAACGTCGATGTTAGTTTTAGGGAAAACATTGTCTTGAGCTGGGTGGGATACGAACCCACGACCTTCCTGATAACATGTCAGGTGCTCTGACCACTTTGCTACCGGCCGCCGAACAAGAGCTCCTCTAATTGATATTATGAACTTTCTGCCAACTGTACACAATTTTCTGTGCCTCATAAAGGAATTGTCCCAGCAGTATGTTACGAATATACAATTGAAAAATTTGGAGAAATTTCTCGATGTTTTTGTTCGACTATCAAGGAAGGTATTACTCTTAATTTAACGTCGATATCAATTTTAGAGCAAAAAATTGTCGTCGGTTCGTATTTCATTCGGCTCAAGATAATTTTTCCTCTAAAACTGATGTCGACCTTAAAGTAAGAGTGATACCTTCCTTGACTGTTAAATATGTAAATACAACAACCCGTAGTTGATAAACAAATTTTTTACACATTGTTAACTGGTTGTTGTTGTAAAATCATCCGATACTGTTTATTATCTGCTGTTTTGACAGCACCTCACATATTACCAATTCACTTAGAATCAGAAAGATCGTGATCAAGGCACTTGGATTATTTTTTTTATGAGAGGAAGATCCAATCAAATGACTGAGTGACTTAAATGTCCGTATCTTTGGCTGAGAGCTTTAAAAAGATGAAACTTTATTATTCTATTTTAGGCAAAAATTAAATTCGTTTTTTGTTTTTTCATATTTATAAAAACATAATATTCTTCAAAAAAATCCGCTTTGCTCGGGGCGAGGGTGGCTCAGTCGGTAGCGCGCCAGGCTCGTAATCTGTAGTTCCCAGGTTCGAGTCCCAGCTGGGTCAGCGTTGAGATTTATCTCCGCAAAAAATCCCCGCCCTGCCCACTGTCAGTAGGGGACACCGATGGGCTTGGAAAGGCCGCCGCCCGTCGGATGGGACGTTAAGCCGTGGCCCCGTGTGCGGGAGAGCCATACCCTGTGCACGTTAAAGAACACGCAGGATGGCCTTGACGGGAGGCTACCATCTGTCTCCCAACAGCTGTTCCAGTGGGTCCCCTCCCCCAACCTTCTCTGAGCCTTCGGGGTCCATGTGACCTGGCCATTTAGCCCATGGTGTGCAAAAAAGTGCTGCTCAGAGGTAAAACAACCCAACCCTCGCTTTGCTCGGTGCAGTGGTATTGCGTAAATCGAATAATATTGCAATTGCCGATGTCCAGTTCCAGTCTCAGCCTGACAAGAGTGTTTGTTTGTATGCTGTTAGCTCTAAATAATTCAGTGTTCGGGAATGACTTCCGCCTTAATGGGGATTATTAAGTGGGGTTTCACGATTATATTAATTTTTAATTTATTTAAAGGGAAAGCATTCTATATAACAATGCATGTTGTTTTAGGTTGGGTTGTTTTACCTCTGAGCGGCACTTTTTTGCACACCATGGGCTAAATGGCCAGGTCACATGGACCCCGAAGGCTCAGAGAAGGTTGGGGGAGGGGACCCACTGGAACAGCTGTTGGGAGACAGATGGTAGTCTCCCGTCAAGGCCATCCAGCGTGTTCTTTAACGTGCACAGGGTATGTCTCTCCCATACACGGGGCCACGGCTTAATGTCCCATCCGACGTACGGCGACCTTTCCAAGCCCATCGGTGTTTCCTACTGACCGTGGGCAGGGCGGGGAATTTTGCGGAGATAAATCTCAACGCTGACCCAGCTGGGACTCGAACCTGGGAACTACAGATTACGAGCCTGGCGCGCTACCGGCTGAGCCACCCCCGCCCCTAACAATGCATGACATAACCTACATTTCAGTAGAGATTCGACCATCAGCGTTTCAATTATCTGATCTGCGGGATTCAGTTCCATTTTTTTTCACATTATTATTTTAATGTGCAACAACGTACTTAAAAAAATCGCAAATTTCTAGTGAACACGTAAATGTATCATTTATTTCCTAATTTATTTAATGATGAACAATGATCTATTTATAGTTTTGTTTTCCTTATCCATATATTTCCCATATTTCGTCTGAGCTATAATGGCACTCTCTAACGGTGGGAAAAGGTGGAAAATGGTCAAATTATTAACGATTATTGCAAACGATCTATTTACGCTAGAAATTTGAAATTTTGGCAGTAGAGTAATATAGTCTAGAGGTGTACTTTGGCAGCAATACTTTGGCGCATTAAGCTCGGTGGGGGGGGGGGGGGGGCGCAACTATTTTATTAAAACAGAATAATGAAATATTCCTTTTGAAAATGTGAAAAGATACATACTAATAAAATATCACTCTTTGATTTTCCCATTGACTTATTAGTTCTGCTTGCTACTATTAAAAATAAATATCCCCTCAAGTAGCTGCTTGCCACAGAAGTCTGACAGTTCATATGCCATAGTAGAGGGTCTGTGAGGATAGCAGAACCTCAGCAGAAAAACACAAACATCCATGTTTTACCCGGGGTTCGAACCCAGATCCCTTTGATCCGTAGCCAAGTGCGCTAACCACTCGACCACAAGACGGCTTAGACGGTGCTAAATGCAGAAAATAATAAACTTCATTCTCCTTCAAAACGAATATTTCATATTCGCCAGCAGCGAAACGTTATTCTTCTAGTTTCAATTTCAAAACTTCCCTCAGTTAAGATTTGTAGACACACTTTTCCGATGTTCTCTAATTTTCCTTGATAATCTGAATATCTTCAGCTATTTAATTCAGAACAACCGGGACTCGTCTGCCTAATTGCGAAATTATTGCGTCCAGTTCTGGATTATCAGGATCAGAGGAGTGAGGGTGGATCGTCGGTAACGCGCCAGACTCATAAACTTCAGTTTACTGATTCCCGTCCCACCTGGTCCAGCATTGAGATTTATCTCCCCAAAACTGCCTGCCTTGCCCTCGGCCAGTAGGGGACACCGATATGCTTAAGAAGGCCGCCGTCCGTCAGATGGGACGTTAAGCCTTTTTTACTTTGTGTGGGAGCCACATACTCTGTACACTTTAAAGAACACACTGGATGGCGTGGTCTCTTAACAGCTGTCCAGTGGGTTTCCCTTCCGCCAACCTTCTCTGAGTCCTTCTTGTTCTCTGAGTCATTTAGTCCATTGTGTGCAAAAAATGTACCTCTCAAAGGTAAAACCAACCAACCAATAACGATCATACTACCTGTACAAAAATCAAAACACATCTTCAATCTCATCTAATTCTTGGCTAAGACTATTTTTTAGTTCCTTGATTATTTTTTACACGCGCTAAGTCCTCTCTTAATCTTTCTCGAGACATTCTATCATCGCCGATTTTTATTTCCTATTTCTTCCCACATCTCCTTTCACCGCATATTCCCCCCCCCCTCCTTTCCTGCCCCGCTCCTTATCTCATCATATCTCTTTTCTTTTGCGGACCTCTTTGAGTCTCAACGAAACTCCAACCTTTGCAGATGACTTTAATAGGAAAGACACGTGAGGGCAATAAGGAATTTCCCAAAGCAGAGCATAGGAGGCTGGGATCAATGGTGGCTTCTGCTTTTTGGCGATGTATGCTTATGTTCTACCGTAACGGGCCGCCGGGTTCCTGGCAGCACGCCAGCACCAGGTAATTATTAACACTACCGTCTGTGAGACCAGAAACTTATGGGCGGCTAAAGCGAAGAGTTGTAAACGGATGCTACAAACGAAGAAAGAATTTTTGTGAACTCCAGAAGATTCCTTCGCTTGGGTTGCACAGAGCTTTCTGACAGGTCTTCACTCTTTTTATGACATGCGTAATATTCACGGATGGGAACATATTTCCTGCATTTACATTTAAACTTATTTTATAAGGCTTTTGTTTTGGCGTAACGGAATTGCCATCGGGATGCGGAAGACAGGAAATTTTCTTTACCTGCGTTGAAATGTATTTTTTTTCTTTGTCTATTAGAGTAGCTGACAACGTAATTTTAGAGCATTACAATGTCTTAACAGTATTAGGAATCTAATTTAAACTATTTGTCTGCTATCACTGTGTTATACAGTAGTAGTCTTGCAAGTGACATGTGTCTTGCGCAGTAGCACTCAAGTGTCTCACAACTCGCACAGTAGCACTCTAACGGCTTAACGTCCATCCGTCTCACAATTCGCTTAGTAACATTCTAGTGTCTCACAATTTGCACAGTAGCATTCTAGTGTCTCACAACTTGCACAGTAGCATTCTAGTGTCTCACAACTCGCACAGCACTCTAGTGTCTCACAACTCGCATAGTAACATTCTAGTGTCTCACAATTTGCACAGTAGCATTCTAGTGTCTCACAACTTGCACAGTAGCACTCTAGTGTCTCACAACTCGCATAGTAACATTCTAGTGTCTCACAATTTGCACAGTAGCATTCTAGTGTCTCACAACTTGCACAGTAGCATTCTAGTGTTTCACAAATTTCACAGTAGCACTCTAGTGTCTTACGACTTGCAGATGCAGTCTAGAGAGTGTCTCGCCACTTGCACAGGAACAGTCTAGAAAGTGTCTCGCGATTTGCACAGTAGCAATCTAATCTCGCGATTTTCACCTTAACAATCCAGGAAGTGTAGCGCAATTCGCAAAACAGCAGTCCAAAAGAATCTCGAGACTTGCACAATAGCAGTCTAATAAGTGTCGCGCGACTTCTACAGTAGCAATCTACTGATATCTAAACATTTCACAAAGGTAAGGTGTTTTAAGAATTTACCTAAGAACTGTAAGAACCTTTTAAGAACTGAAGAATTATTAATGTCCCTTTTTCCCATAGAGATTAGATTCCTACTGACGTAACACGAAAATTCTCCGATATTTTTGAGGGGCAGTATAATAGCTTGTAATATTTTAGCACATAACACGGAAACGGAAATTCTCTGATATTTTCGCAGGGCAGTATAATAGCTTGTGATATTTTAGCACATATATCATACTGCAAGTAGATTGATAGCAAATTCAATCTTCATAAATGAAACTATTAAAAGTCGTAGATTCCGAATATGGAAATTAAGGCCTAATCTCTTTGCTCCTATTGTACGTATCCTTGAGTCATTCTGGGGACAAAAGAGATCGAAAGGAAAAAAAAAAAAACAGACCACGAAGAGAGAAAATAAAACTTGGTCCCAAAAGCTGAACGACGAACCCGTGCGTCCGTCAAATAGCTGTTGATATACCGACCAACCCTCATTCGCGGTCTACGAAGAACTTTCTCAGACCAGCGTCCACCTCTGACCAATATGTCCACCCTGTCGACTCCCATTTACACTAATACCCTCCACCGGACATTCCCGCAGTTTATCACGACAGCGGTCGTGGGCAGATCGATGTCACACGTTGGGCTTTAGTAAATCACGAAGACACGTGGAAGTGGTGATCGGGAAGCCTAGCTGGAGATCTTAGCTTATAGCTGGGCCATTGTGGTTTGTTTGAGAAGGTGTCTAGACCAGGTGATCCATGGTACACTGGTAGGTGCATTAGAAATGCTAAGTAGACTTTAGGTGTTGTCTGGAAAAGTACAGCCACATAGAAATCGATTTGAGTGGTTTACTGCCATTAACATTTCTTTTACCTCTCCGACATCATAACATAAAAACGTTATCAAAAATATGCTCGTATTTCTATGAAGCAACTTCGACTGATAGTAATGATTTTGTTTTTAGTCATTTGGAGTTGTTTGACCTCTGAGTGGGATTTTGGCAACGGGCTAAATAGGGAGGTCACAAGGACCACAAAGTGCTCTGAGAAGATTAGGTGAATAGTACCCACGGATAGGAGACAGATGGAGGTTAAGGCCAGGCTATCCAGTGTGTTCTTTAATGTCGACGGACGACAGTCTTTCCAATTGTGTTCCCTTTCTCACCCGGACCAGAACGGGAATTAGCGGAGAAAATTCCCAACGCAGGCGCAGTTAGGCTTGGAAACCTAGGAACTGAAAATTACTAAATTGGGAACTGATATTACGAATCTGGGAGATGCAGCTTCCGAACTTGGGAGCTGCAGATTAAAAACCTGGGGACTGCAGATTACGAACCTGGGAACTGCAGATTACGAACCTGGGAACTGAAGATTGGAAACCAGAGAACTGTGATTACGAACCTGGGAGCTGAAGGTTACAAAACTAGGAACTGAGATTACGAACCTGGGAACTGAAGATTACGAAATTGAAAACGTAATATTGGGAACCTGGGAACTGTAGATTAAGAACCTAAAGACCGAATGTTACGAACCTGGGAAGTGAAGATTACGAAATTGGGAACTGCAGATTAAGAACCTGAGGACTGAATATTACGAATCCGGGAACTGAAGATTACGAAACTGCGAACTGGGAACTAAGGATTACAAACCTGGGAACTGAGGATTACGAACTTGGGAAGAGGATTACAAACCTGTTAAATGAGGATTACGAATCTTGGAACTGAAGATTAGAAACCTGGGAACTGAAGATTATGAACTTGAGAACTGAAGATTACGAACCTGGAAACTGCGCATTATGAACCTGGTGCGCTACCGACTAATCTACACTCTCACCCTGTCCCCCTTCTCCGTTAAAGATGGATGAATCACTACGTGATTGATGAATACTTATATTTAACTGGATGTCGTTTTCTAAAGTTTCTTGACAGATTTTCAATGGATTTTGTTCCTCTATCAAAACTAAGGCCTTATTGTCCTTGTGACTGACCATTTATCCCAATGTACGCACAAAGTTCAGAGTTTAGAGGTTAAACAATTCTTTTTTGGCGTTTCTTCAGTGTCACCTTCATTTTCAATCTAAGCGCTTTCAGTGCAAAGTAACAAAAATGCATGTCACACCTTTAGCAACCAGATTTGGCTGGAGCATCAATAATTAAATTGGGGCGGGGGTGGCTCAGTCGGTGCACGCCAGGCTCGTAATCTGTAGTTCCCAGGTTCGAGTCCCAGCTGGGTCAGCGTTGAGATTTATCTCCGCAAAATTCCCCGCCCTGCCCACGGTCAGTAGGGACACCGATGGACTTGGAAAGGCCGCCGTCCGACGGATGGGACGTTAAGCCATGGCCACCGTGTGCGGGAGAGCCATACCCTGTGCACGTTAAAGAACACTCTGGATGGCCTTGACGGGAGACTACCATCTGTCTCCCAACAGTGGGTCCACTCCCCCAACCTTCTCTGAGCCTTCGGGATCCATCTGACCTGGCCATTTAGCCCATGTTGTGAAAAAAAGTGCCGTTCAGAGTTAATAACAACCCAACCCAACTCAATAATTAAAAGCTTGATTCGTGGATAAGTCGACCATTTAAAAGAAACCAATGGCTCTCTAATCAACTGCTAACGTTTTTCTAACAAGTGTAGAAATCTCCTCCAATTTCCTCTCTCTCCAAATGCCACATTTTCTGCGGTGAGAAATAACGTAAACTGTCGTCCACGGCAATGGCAGCAAGAGTAGCCTTCCTTCGCAGTAATTACCGCATTTTCGCAGCATATTCTCTCTCCGTCGTTTAGCGGTTTCCGAGTTGAAACATGTTCCGTCTAGTCGAGCTCGTAACGTTGCGTAATCTTTGCAGGAAATGCACTCCCTCATTGCAACCTTTGTTAGCTTGCGAGTGGCAACCGCGAGACAAAAGGAGTGGCTCGCGCAGACAGGAAATCTGGCCTAGGTGATGTTTTGTAACCAGCCTGCGCGTAATAGATGTTTCTGCGTTTAAACCGACTGCTGAACTTGGTCTAAGTGCTAGCACTAAGTAGCCACATCCGCGTGAATTAATGAAAGGGTTAAGAGCGTAATTAAAACGTGTCTGAAAGTGCTTCATTAGATAAGCCTTGTCAGGAATGAATAAAAAGTTAACGATGAGAGAAATGACTAGATGAGAGTTACTGCAAAGTCAAATGTCTCTTTGCGTGTGGTGTGTTTTAATGTTGATGATGTGAACAATGTTTTGGTTTTTTCTTTGGTCACAAAGTGATAACTAAAAATAATGGGGGATTCATTTATTAATAGACTTCGGTTCATTTATATTTGTGTCTGCAAGTCGACCCTGGATACACGTATACACTCAACGTTTTTCAGAAGAATAAATTTTGACCAAGAGTACAACATGATTTCTGTCGGCAGTATTTCACGTGAAAAACCACTGTGTGAAATGATGTGAGGCAGTGTTTCACGTGAAAAACCACGTGGTTCATTACTGAGCATTTTGTCAAGGAGGTAGAAAGAAAAATAAAAGAATGGACTTTTCCCCAATGGTCGAGATGTGGATCCCAGGTTCGAGTCCCAACTGTGCCAGCGTTGAAATTTAACTCCGTTAAAGCCTACTCTGCACTCTGTCAGAAAGGGGACACCGACGGGCTTGGAGACGTCGCCGTTCGTTGGATGGAACGTAAAATAGTGGATCGGTGTGGAGAGCTATATCTTGTGCATGTTATAGAATGTACCTTGGATGGCCTTGACGGGAGGTTCCCATATCTGCCATAACAATTGTACAGTAGCGCCCCCTTCTCCAACGTTTTCCGAACCCTTGGGGTCCTTGTTACCTGGCCATTTAGCCCATATTGTGCAAAGAACCTCACTGGTAACTCAGAAATAAAACAATCCAAGCCAACGAATTGTGCTAAACCCATCTTAACATGCTCTCAGGAAGTTTATGGATTGATATTAGAGAGGAGTTCGACCGGGCTCGGGTTCAAAATAGCGTAGACGACTTTCGTGCTTGGGTTCAAAACCGCGTAATGATTTCGGGCTCGGGTTCAAAACAGCGTAATGATTTCGAGTTCAAAAAGCGTAATGACTCTGGCTAAGTTCAAAATAGCACAGATGAATTCGGGCTAGAGCTGGCGCTGGATCAAAATAATTTAAATTTCAAATGTTTCTCGTAATCGTGAGAAAAATAAGTAAAAATAAAAAAAAAGTTTGATTAAACGTACTACCTTTTAATTAGCTTTAGCCATTAAAAATAAACACCAAACTAAATTCTGGGTCTCCCCAAAACAAAATTTTCATCCCCTCCCCTCCTCGAAACTAAATCCTGGGTACTTGCCTGGCATTTGTTACGTCAGAGCTCTTTTTTCCTCGAATCAGGCTTGAAATATGGAGCCCGATCTCTAGTTGGTATAACTGTTCAGCTTGAAACATTTCCTCTAGCCTTAAAACTGTTCTTCATTCTACATATTTGAATTATTATTTCGTAGAATTACTGATTATATACTGCTAGTAGTCGACATTGTATCCAGTATTATTTACAACCGAAATAAAAGAAACTGCTTTTGATCCTGATTCAATTATTCCGGCTTCTTCTTCAATATTACCTTTCGTGTTGTCATATCGCATCACTGAAAACAAACGAGAAAAATAACTTTAAAATATGGACCGGGGATGAGCAGAAACGTTTAGATAATTCTTCCCTGGGAGCAGAACAGAAAGGAATTGCCCTGCGAGTTGGAAATAACCCGATTACTGTTCACTGTCACTCCGGAAACCTTAAGGGAAATCAGTTGAAGATGCAACCGTTTCGGAAGAAAAAAAAAAGTTTATTTCTTCCTTTATGATGCCTGAGAGTCAGGCGAATGAAAACAGAGGCTATGTAGAGGATGTAAAGCTGCGTTGGATTTTCTGGAAGATAAAAAAAAACTATAAATTAGAGTTGTTTATTTGTTTACGAAGACGGGAAAAAAAGTTTCTTTCGCATTCGTAAGATTAATCTGGATTATTTTCTGCTGCAAACTTATTTATTTATCGGAACGTAATCTAGAGAGTTCGAAGTGAAAGCATTTGTCTTTTTATTTGCTTACCTTTAGCAAAGAATGAAACTCTAATATAAAATTTGTTCCAAAATTAGTTTCTGAAGTATTGCGATTTTCTGGTTATTTGTTGGTTGCAAGAAAGGACGTAAATAATGTGGCTTTGGGAGACATAGTAGAATAAACAGAACTATGAAATCAGGGCAGGATGGGGTTTACGGAGATGAATATCAATGCTTAAACAGGTGGAACTCGAACCTGGGAACTGCAGATTACGAGTCTGTCTCATTACTGACTGAGCCAACCACCGCTCATTTTCAATCATTATTGGGCATAAATGTGCAACAACATTAATATTGGAATTAAAATGATCTGTGCAAGAGTATCATAATGGCATAAATACAAATAAAACAATGTATTTAGTTTTTCTGAATAAAAAAACTCAATTCGATTAACTTTAGCTGATACTGGAACAAAAAAATGAAATTCAAGAATGAAGCAGCGCCGAAAGGAGAAAGTCCGAGAATGAAGAAAGTCCAGTAGAATTGCATCAATATAAGAATTACGAAAGTTCAGTAGAATCGCATTAATATACAAATGACGAAAGTGCAGTAGAATTGCACTAAATAGAAAAGTGATGAAAGTCCAGTAGAAATACATTGAATAAAAAATGACGAAAGTCCAATAGAATCGCTTTAAATAGAAAAAATGGCGAAAATCCAGTAGAATCGCATTAATATACAAATGACGAAAGTGCAGTAGAATTGCACTAAATAGAAAAGTGACGAAAGTCCAGTAGAAATGCATTGAATAGAAAAATGACGAAAATCCAATAGAATCGCTTTAAATAGAAAAAATGACGAAAATCCAATAGAATCGCATTAATATACAAACGACGAAAGTCCAGTAGAATTGCACTAAATAGAAAAATTATGAAAGTCCAATAGACTTGTATTGAATAGAAAAATGACAAAAATCCAGTAGAATTGTATTGAATAGAAAAATAACGAAAGTCCTGTAGAATCGCATTAAATAGAAAAATGACGAAAGTCTAGTGGAATTGCTCTAAATAGAAAAAATGACGAAAATTCGGTAGAATCGCATTAATATATAAATGATGAAAGTCCAATAGAATTGTATTGAATAGAAAAATGACAAAAATCCAGTAGAATCGCATTGAAAAGAAAAATGACGAAAGTCCAGTAGAATCGCATTAAATAGAAAAATGACGAAAGTCTAGTGGAATCGCTTTAAATAGAAAAAATGACGAAAATCCAGTAGAATCGCATTAATATACAAATGACGAAAGTCCAGTAGAATCGCACTGAATAGAAAAATGACGAAAGTCCAGTAGAATCGCACTGAATAGAAAAATGAAGAAAGTCCAGTAGAATCGCACTAAATAGGAAAATCACGAAAGTCCAGTAGAATCGCAATCCACTTAAATCTGTCACATGCAAATATCATTTCCTCCTTACGACCTCATCTTAGGGATCAAAACAAATCACTGGAGGTAATCTTTGCGCTGCTTCATTCTTGAATTTCATTTTTTTGTTCCAGTATCAGCTAAACTTAATCGAATTGAGTTTTTTTATTCAGAAAAACTAAATACATTGTTGCGAGTAAAATATGCTGGAAATTTAATCTCAATCGTCGATTAAACCGGTGCCCAAAACAGACGAAGGTTTATCCAGCCTAAAATAAACGAATAACAACAACAAAGTAAGTAAGCTGCGATATTCCCTCCACCTCTCACTTGTAACCATCAGTAAGTCTGGAAACGTTTTTTCTCTAATATGTCTAGCAAGTTTGTACGTCTCACTTTCAGCTGCGTCAAGTTGTGGCGGAATCGTTTTGCCTCTCCATTCAACGTCCTTTATCTGCCGGAGATGCTCTTGTTGCTGCAGGAGATTCGGTGAGTTAGCGCCACTGCCGAGAAGAAGAAGGTTGATAGCGCCGTACAGCATGTGCGAGCTGCGCCCCATTAGGCAGACCGCCTCACTGGCCATGCTGAGAACGTGTCACCTGCAGTTGACACGTGGACTTGCACGAGCTACCTGCTTCTTCACTCTGAATCCTCACTTCGTCACCTGCTACATAACGGAGTCGGGACCGTCAGGTGGCTGGAGAAGGGAACGTAGATATTTGGCCAAAGCCTTGTTTTATGGAGGCTGATATGTGGGCGGATGAGAAAGTGGAAAGGTGAAAGAAGAAATGTTATACCTACTGGTCTCTGGGTTGGGTTGTTTTACCTCTGAGCGGCACTTTTTTGCACACCATGGGCTAAATGGCCAGGTCACATGGACCCCGAAGGCTCAGAGAAGGTTGGGGGAGGGGACCCACTGGAACAGCTGTTGGGAGACAGATGGTAGCCTCCCGTCAAGGCCATCCAGTGTGTTCTTTAACGTGCACAGGGTATGGCTCTCCCGCACACGGGGCCACGGCTTAACGTCCCATCCGACGGACGGCAGCCTTTCCAAGCCCATCGGTGTCCCCTACTGACCGTGGGCAGGACGGGGAATTTTGCGGAGATAAATCTCAACGCTGACCCAGCTGGGACTCGAACCTGGAAACTACAGATTACGAACCTGGCGCGCTACCGACTGAGCCACCCCGCCTCACTGGTCTCTGACCTGTGGCTTTGTTTAGGTTTTGTTAGTATTAACTAGTTTTCTGAGAGTAATTGTGGATGGCAGAAATATATACAACCACGAAGAAATGATATTGAATTAGAAAGACATATTGCTTCTGGGGAATGTAAATTGGGTTGCATTACCTCTGAACCGCCATTTTTTTTGTACACAATGGGCTACTTTGATGGGTGACAAGTGCCTGGTTACCCCAAGGGCTTCAGAGAAGGTTGCGAAAGAGGATCGGCCTGATAGCTGGTTAGGGGAAAGATGGTAGTTTCAAGACCATCCGGCATGTACTTTAACATTGTGTAGCCTCAACGGACGGACGGAGGCTTTTTCAAGACCATCGGTGTCCCCTTTTTTACCGAACGCAGCGTGGGGAGTAGCGGAGACTAATCTTAACGCTGCAAGTTGTTGGTCTCACAGTTAGGACTCGAACCTTGGAACTCATATTACGAGTCTGATGCCCTAACGTCTGAGCCAATTCCCTTCTGCTGTTCAAAGGTGAATTATGCACTTTACTTCAGTAATTGATTATGAAATAATTTCGTCAGCAATTAATACTATTAATTGAAAATCGAGATATAATTACCGAAAATCTTAGAATTTTTCTGCGGATTTATGAACCTACCCCTGTTTTCTAAACGATGTATATGTAAATGAAGCGTTAGTATAATAATAATATAAGAGGAATGTTTATTTAAGGGTTGGGTTGTTTTTCCTCTGAGCGCAACTTACCCCCGAAGGCTCAGAGAAGGTTGGGGGAGGGGACCCACTGGAACAGCTGTTGGAAGACAGATGGTAGCCTCCCGTCAAGGCCATCCAGCGTGTTCTTTAACGTGCACAGGGTATGGCTCTCCCGCACACGGGGCCACGGCTTTAACGTCCCATCCGACGGACGGCGGCCTTTCCAAGCCCATCGGCGTCCCCTACTGACCGTGGGCAGGGCGGGGAATTTTGCGGAGATAAATCTCAACGCTGACCTAGCTGGGACTCGAACCTGGGAACTACAGATTACGAGCCTGGCGCGCTACCGACTGAGCCACCCCCGCCCCGGTTTATTTAAGGTGAGTTGAGTATTTTAAGGTTCGAATCCTGATTAGGTGGAACAAATGAAGCAGTTTCTGTAAAATCATAGTGTACTCGGGGCACCAAATGTTACAGGTCCACGTTTTTCAGAATCCCTGTTCAACGGCAGTGAAGTGTCAAGAAAGGAGGATTTGTATACAAAATCGGAATAAAAGCCTCCAAAGAAAATAAAATGTTGAAATGTCCTAGTTACATATTCCTCAAAAATACTCAGCAAATTAATAGAAATAAAAACACTTTGAATAAAAAATTCAAATTTGAAATGATTTTTAGTAAGTTTGATAATCTTATACTGCCAATAACCTGTCACCGTCAAATTACACGTTATAGGCTACATTGTAATATCCATTTCTCCAAGAAGAAACACTTTGTTAAAGAATCTGCAGAAAGTTCTCGCTTATGATGTATGAGTTTTAAGCTTTTAAATAAATACAATTTACATTCTAACATACGAATATAAATGAATGCTGGAAGAACGCATAAGACGATATGTCAAAGCCAAAGTCTTGGAAGAAATGGGAGTGTAAACCTCGGACAGCAAAATAACATCTCTTTCGGTTGATGATTAATTTGTGGAAGTCGGTGCTAAAAAGTGACACTTTCGGGAAGATTGTTCGAAAAGAACAACACCATATCATCATTCACCACAGGGAGACATTCCTCACCCTTGAAATGTGGACCTAGCTTCTGAAATAGTTACTTGGAAGCATGCGGATAAAGAATGCAGAATGTATGCTATCTCACCGGAATAATAATAAAAAAGGAAACTCTGTGATTTTAATCTTCACAATTTTCAAGACAGGGCGTGTCTTTTAAAAATTCTGCAACTTTATGAGGTGAGGGATTTTTACGTCCGGTTCGTTGTATTTAAGTATTTGGTTTTATTCATTCTATTACTAAAGGGGTTTTGATGGTCATTCGTGATTTGGCTCTTTTGAATTTTTAAAATCTGAGAAAATTAAATTATGAGCTGGAAAGAAAAATGTAATTCCAATAAACAAGTCATTATTGCAAAAGTTGTTTAGAAATGTTAATGCTAGAAATGCATCTAATTCTACCAGAGGAAACTTAACAGAAAAACAGTAAATTGCTTTAGCTACTAGAAATATACAGACGGTGAAAAAATATTAAAATTTTTACGTGGAAAGAGTTCAGGTTTAAATCATGGTGATCAACATAATAATATAAGGTTTTTTATATGAATGGTTTTGAAAGTCCTGACAAAAAATATTTTTGGTATCGTATTACGAAATTAAATAATATTATTTATCTCATAATCCGTCATCTGAAGTTTACATTTATTTGAAAAATGCATTTTTTAATTATATCACCGTGATTTTTAAATATGTTACTCTTATATATTCCTGTGCATACAATACGTGAATGATAAAAAAAGTGGAAAATTAGTAAATCCACTCTTCACACCTTACGTGAATCGCATCAAAATAAAACGCAAGGAATCCTACTTTACATGAATCATATAAACTGAAACATAAGGAATCCTACTTTACGCGAATCATATAAACTGAAACATAAGGAATCCTACTTTACGTGAATCATAAAAAATTAAACACAAGGAATCCTACTTTACGTGAGGCATATAAAATGAACGTAAGGAATCCAGCTTTGCGTGAGGCACACAAAAATTAAACATCAGGAATCCTACTTTACGTGAACATTTACAAATGAAACACAAGGAATTATACTTTACGTGAACATTTACAAATGAAACAAAAGGAATCATACTTTACGTTGTTGTTTCAGATGAGTCGTCGACACGTCGATGAATGAAAGAATAACGATATAACGTCTCACACCCCAAGAGAAAGCGGAATTGATACTTAGTCATGCTGCTCTGAGTAAATAATCAGCCAGAAGCATGCGAGGAATTTCACAGGCTACATCCAGACAAGTGAAAGCCATGTCACATGTCGGTCAGTAATATTCTGAAGAGATGAAGGAGGGTCATGACAGATAAACCTAGACCAGGTGGTTCCGAGTAGTAACACAGATGATCACATTGTGGATGTTCTGGCTAAAATAGAAGTTAGCCCTCGACGGTCTGTAATAAAAATTGATCGCATAGGAGGTGGGAATTCGAAAATCATCTGTATCCAGAATCCTGAGAAGAAACAGGTTCCACCCATACAGAATGCAAATGGTACAAGAGTTGCATGGGAAAGACATTGCTAGCACAGAGATCAGTTCTGTTATTGGGTAGTAAAAAACTCAAGAACAGCAGTCTTTCTTGGCTGACAAAATCTTCAGCGATGAAACACAATTTCACTTGAATGAGACAGTCAACCGCCACAATTGTCGTTAATGGGCTGCGATACAACCACACTGGGTTAAAGACGCACAGGTAGAGAACGATCTCAGTTTATCTGTTCGGTGTGCAATTCATTGTGACAATATCAAATGACCTTTACTTTTACACGGACATAATCACCGAAGACTCTTATTTGCGAATGTTAAATGTCATTTTGGTACCCTACTTAGAGGACCAAATTACCGTAGTGTTTTCTTTCAATAGGATGGGGCACCCCCTCACTATGCCACAAGTGTCCGAACTTGGTTGGATGAAACACTACCCTACAAATAGATAGGCCTACATGGGGCCGTGGAATTCCTTGAATTCATTTCTATGGGCCACCTAAAATCTCATATGTACCAATATCGCCCTTTAACACTGGATGAATTAAAGGAGACCTCCGCAATGATGTTGCAAGATAACGCGGTCCGTTCTCAGTAAGAAGCGTAGGTCAGTCAGAGACAGGATTGGCATGGACAAACAACGCAGGTGTGCTCAAATTCAGTATTTGATATCTTGGTATGGATTCGTTACAGTTGAATAGAGGGAATATAAAAGTAGAATACGTGTACAGTTGTTAAATCTTATTACTTTGCCTATGTATAAGGACTTATGTATAGGACACCCTATAGCACTATGTATAAGGACTTATAGGACACCCTTACATAAAATGATTTATATTGCCAAAATTTAAAGCTTCGTTTTGCTGCCATCTGTTCAGAAAAGTTAAATTATTTCTGCAAAATATTAGGCTGGACCAGAATAACTAATTTCTGTCGAAAACTACTTTTTATTTTCTAAATGTTTTTTACCACGTGACATAGTATTTAACGTGCTTGGCTACTGATCAAAGGGTCCAGGGTTCGAGTCATGAGTAAGGCATGAACGTTTCTCTTTATGCTGATGTCTCGCCTTCCTCACATATCTTCTCTGTGGCTTATTATACTGATATGTTCCTGTCAGACTTCTGTGGAAAGCAGTTGCTTGAAGGTTGTGTTTTTTTGTTTTATACCCAAACTTTTCATACGCAAAAACCTGGGACCTACACTATGTCACTTTTGAAGTAATTTAGATCTTGCCGCCAGATGTCAGGAACTGTCTAACGTGTGGACGTAACGAGAGCACTTTCTCATTTATACTAAAGCTCAAGCACATCAATAATGATTGTTTTCCCATGTATCATTTGGGACTGGTGGTAACTCAGTCGATATCGCATGAGATTAGCAAACTGATGTTCCTATGTTCGAATCCCTCCTTTTCATATTTTGAGATTTTTTTTTTTTCGGATAATCTCATTTTGTCGTAGGTGAAAAATGAGATCCCGAATGGTTTGGAAATATCGCGGTCCGTCGGTGAAATATTAAGTCGAGAACTAATGTGCAGTAGATCCACACTCCCTGCATTTTAAGGAACACTGTAGATCAGGGATGGGCAACTGTTTTCGTATCTACACTGCGCATGCGTATTGACGTGGTTGTCCTAGTGGAAAATACGAGACGAATCTTCGGTCGCGCACGGGAAGGAAATCTCGGTTCAAGGCGGATTTTTCTGACTGTCTTGGTGGGCCACAAAAAACTCTTAGCGGGCCGAATGTGGCCCGCGGGCCGCTATTTGCCCACCCCTGCTCTAGATGGTTTTTACAGAAGAATCTCATCTGTCTCCTAAGCTGTTTACTATCTCTCCTTAGATAGCTTTGAACTCTTGGATTCTTGCAGGGAGGGATCTAGGGGAGGAGGAAGAGGATTCTCCCCCTTTTTCAAAATGCTAGTAAGGGTAATAGAGGCAGAATTTTTAAACTTATATCAGACCATGCATTTAAAAAAAATTAAAGACTTGTAAATAGGAGAGGAGAAATGTTAACTAGGATCTTGCCCCCCCCCCCCCCCTTTACATTTTTCAGACTCGATTATATTTCTTGTCACCTTCCCAATCGAATTTTCTCTAGATTCGAGCATGCGTCCTTGAACCCTGTTCATTTAGCCCAATGGGTGAAAACAAAATGCCGCTCAGAGATAAATCAACTGAACCCAACTTATATCACTTCCTAAATAACTTATAAGAAAACTAATCAACAATTATCTGTCTATCGTATATCGTAGTCAATATCCGGGAATTTAAGCCTTGAAGATCGATAAATTCGAAGAAAAGCCATTTAATTGATTAATGTTTTGTTACTCATTCAGATGTTGCTATGTCTTGAGCAGAGGTTCCCAAACTTATTTGTCTTACCGCCCCCTTTTCAGAAAAAAATTTAATCAGCGCCCCCTGGAAATCTACCTTCTTTAAGCGAACAAACAGAAAGATGCAGTGACAAATTTGCGTTCTTTTATGTATCTATATTTCTACCTACGTCCTACAACATAGTAAAGAAACATGTTGTTGTAAATAAGACACCTTGAAGCTTGAAATTATAAAATTATTTAATAAAATCAACCATAGTATAAAATGGAAAATAAAGTAATCACCACGACTTTAACTCTATGTTACACAACAGATGAAACATGTACGAACGGTTTTTCAAAAATTTCTTATCTTCCCTTCTTTCTTTATGCTTTTACCGCCCCCCAATTGCACCCGAGACTACTAACGACCCCCTGGATCGTTCCAGGGGGCGGTATCGCCCACTTTGGGAAACATTGGTCTAGAGCAATGGTTCCCAACGGGGCCCGCTACCGCCATTAAATCGCGTTTTGAAAATTTGTGGGGTAGTTTTCTTAATTTTTTTTCGGAAATAGATTAAATAGACTGTCGAATACTTCACAGATTAACATTGCTTCGAATGAGGGAGGAGGGCGCTATAAAAATTAAACTGGGCATTCAGCCAAAAAAGGTTGGAGACCACTGATCTAATCTCTTTTGGCGTTTTGTTACATAGACCATTAATAAGCATTCAGTAGCTGCTCTCTCTAGAGCACTGACTCCCTTGAGGTCTTTTAGATATTATGGGAGAGTTTTCTAGAAATTTTCTGAGGAAATTAATTAAAGAGAATATCGAATCTCTCAATCAATAACAGAGTTATTCATGTTCAGTTTCAACAGAAAAATCATTGAAATTCGTGGATCAAAATATTCATAAATTTGACGATAGGATAAATAACTTTCAATCAATTTTATGAAGAAAATTATTCTGTTTCCATTAAGAAGTTAGAAAAATAATACTTGATAAAAGGGGGACTTCGACCCAAAAATGTTGGTTACCACTGGCACCCCTCTATAACATCAAACGTGACACAGAAATTAAAAAAGCATTGTTTACAAAGAAATTCTGAAATGTAAATTACTTCATTTATGAATTTTCTTCATTATTAGCATTTAATTTTCTATTAATTTACCGAATTTCATATATAATTAAAAATATAAATATTCTATTAGTGTAAAATAGTACCATACACTGTCCTTTCTGTCCAAAAATCGTTTTACTAAATTAGAGAAGGTCCATGTTATGCCAATGGAAATTTAACTTCAAAGCTCTTTAACTTCTAAAATATACATTTAATGGAAAAATATGACTGAAGATACATTAATGATCAAAATGAAATCAATTTTAAATCGCGTTTTTTTACCAATATTCATTCAGTATATAAAGAGTTATTGAAGCTAGAATATTTCACAACACTAATGCGCCGTAAAAATTTACTTCAGAAAGTAATTAAACTTGAAAAATAAGTATTGTTTCAAACCATTAATAAAATAAATATCCGTTTAAGAAGTTGCGTAATGATTATTTCAATATTAGATAATTATGATTTTTTAAACAATATTTTTTGTTAATTATTCCAACTTACATAACTCTTTAAATAGTGAAGAAATATTGTTCAAAATCGGGATTTAAATAGATTTGATTTTGTCTTTAATTTATCTTCAGTCACATTTGTCCATTAAATGCGCATTTCAGAATTTATAGAGCTTCAAAGTCAGATTCTCACTGACTTAAAAATAATGAATACCCCCTCAAGCAGCTGCTTGCCACAGAGATCTGACAGGAGCCTGTCAGTTTACATGCCAAAGTAGGAGGTCTGTGAGGATGGCAGGACCTCAGCAAAAAAACAACACACACAACCATGCCTTACCCGGGGCTCGAACCCAGGTCCTATTAGATCAGTAGCAACCATGCCTTACCCGGGGCTCGAACCCAGGTCCCATTAGATCAGTAGCCAAGCGTGCTAATCACTCGGCCATGGGAAGACTCATTGACTTAATCTTATCTAACATTTTGATAGGACAGTGTCGTGTCCCTCTAATTTATTTTTTTTATTTATTTATTGCTGTATTTTTGTTGCATTTTATTATTGTAGATATTTTATGTATTAACTGTGTTCGTGAATGCTGGATGGGGGTGTGCGAGACTCACTGTTGTTGTTTTCGGGTCGGAAGCTTGCTGCTTGCATCAGCTCACTTTCCGGTCTTTTATGGCTGTAAATGACTAGTGTGGGGCGCGCGGTAGGCACAAGAGGCTAGAAGGAAGATTGAAGTATCAGTTTTGGGTGAGCTGTCGAGCGAGAAAGGTCGTTTCGACAAACGTCAGAAGGACGCCGCCTCTTACTCGAAATAACCTTCGAAGGGAGGGTGCGATTCCAAAGGGAATCGAAATTCTTGTGTGAATCTGATAATAGTTTTGTGGATTCAGAGTGAATCACAGTGTAGGTAAAGGTTGATTATCCTTTCGCCGAGTTTGAGGTCTGTAAAGTGAGAACTTGCAGAGTGTGCGATTCTCCACCTCATTGTTAATATTTGCAGCTGCAAAGCAGCAAAGGCTCACGGAGTTGAGCGCATCCCGAGCACTTGAGTGTATAAAGTGTAAATAAAATGCGTCGTCCCTATCTAACTCTCGTGTAGTTAATTGATGGACTATTTTTATTCATCATTCCACACCAATCTCTTCAGAGGCGTGCAGTGCCACGGGCCTGAAAACCCGCGAACCTGTTTTTTCCCCGAAGTGAGGGTGAAATTTATTAAATAGCAATCGCATCGTCCTTCGGGGGTCACGACATTTGGCCCAGTCCCATCGCATTCCGAATAGGGAGGTCATCACATCTAGCTCAGTCTCTATAGATCGGAAAAGGGAGGACATCACATCTGGCTCAGTCAGAAAGGATCCGAACCAGAGAGAACATCACCGACAGTGTATGAATAATATATTTATTAAATTTATATTAAAATGCTACATTAGTGTTTTTAAAACCACACATAATTCAATATATTAAAGCAATCCGTAGTCTAGTTGGCTAGATATCTTTCAATGGGGCAGGGATGGCTCAGTTAGTAGAGCGCCAGGCTCATAATCTGCAGTTCCCTGGTTCGAGTTCCGCCTTGGCAGCGTTGCGATTTTCTCCGTAAACTTCCCACCCTATGCTCGGTCAGCAGGGGACACCGATGATCTTGGAAAGACCGCCGTCCGTCGGATGGGAGGTTAAAACCATGGCTGCGTATGAGAGTTATAACTCTGTGCACGTTAAAGAACATGCTGAATGGCCTTGACGGGAGGCTATCATTTGTCTCTCAACAACTGTCGAGTGGTCCCCTCCCTCCCAACTTTCTCTGAACCCTCGGGGTTTTTGTGACCTGGCCATTTAGCCCATTTTGTACGAAAAAGTGCAGCTCAGAGGTAACCCAACTCAGTATTTTAAAACAAGGTTTTGGAGTTGGCGCCACTTGTTACACTGTCTGTAGTTTCGAGTAAGAGTAATCAATTTTACAAGTTACATCAGTGAAGAAACGAGCCGAGTTCCTCTGCGTACTCCTGTGGCAACAGAAGGCAGAATCGGCGCAAAAGCTTTCGGCTCGGAGCATGCATAAATAAGAAGCCTACCATTCCTCGAGAAGGGTTCGGAGTTGGGACCCATCACTGCAGATCACTCCAGCAAAGGTTGATTGCCAATCGAGTCACGATCGTCTCTATCGGCGGCCTCTGCAAAGAGGAACGTTTTCAGCGACTCTTGGCAGAGATGAGTGGTGAGCTTGATTGCGGCAGCTCTGAGCAGCGCTTTTCGTGATGCAAATGCTCGAAGGTGGCGAGTGGCACTCGGAGAAGAATTCTGCTTTTCATTTGGCTTGTGGGAAACGAAAGTCCTCTCTCTCTCAACGGACAAGTTTCTGTCGGTGAAATTTTACCTTAAACTTTAAGAGAGGCGTGGAGTTTGAATTTTAATTTAACTGTCAAAACTTCGCATTCATTTAGAATAGTGTGTTTATTTGTTGAAGTAAATTTCTGTAAATATTTTAAGTGTGCTAGTCCAGGGCCGCCTAACTACACCGGGTCAGGATAGCCCCTTGAACGAAAGGAAAGGAAGAAAAAAGAACTGAATATGCATAAATGTTTAAGTGATTTAATTTGTTTAAAGTTTAACTTAATGACTTTCAAATAGCATAAACTAGTATATTTATATGATTTCATTAAAATTTTGCGAATATTTAAAAATAAATTATTAAAATTTTAAAAATCAATAACTACATGTATTATTTTCAAAGAGTAAATTTTAATTAATTTGACAGCGTATATTTATAAATTTATTTTGTTAGTGACCTGTAGAGGCCCTGTCAGAGCCACTTAAATTATACCGCGCCACGGCAGTGAAATAACAGAAGAATTCGTTTTTATATAAATAGGTACTTAAAATATTATCTCTTAAAATCCAACTAGTAACTATCTAATCAATAATAAATTCACAGATCACCTCACAGATCACCTATCTAATCAATAATAAATTCACGAATTGACAAAAAATTCAATAATTTTGTGTAATTAAATGATTCACCGATGAGTGGGATTCGAACCCAACCTCCCAGTTAAATGCGGTGCTTTAACCACTAGCTATCAGCCACTAAGTGGATAAATAACAGAACTGGTGATATCTTAGGGGTTAGAGCACCTGGCATGTATTTAGGAGGCCTGGGTTCAAATCACACTCATCGGCGAATCGTTTTTTCCACAAAATAGTTTCTGGTAACTCTTCACTTTTAAAAATACGGTAATTAATTTTAAAATATTCACACATATTTTAATAAACTCAGTAAATAAATAGTAAAAGTTTTATTTCATGTTGTCTAAAAATAAATAGCTTGTAATTGAACTTTAGACAAATTAAATCACTTAAACCTTTATGCATATTAATATCCCTCCTTTTATTCAACGGCTAACAGGGCCAAGGTGATTTTGATACACCAGGGTTGGACAGCCATTGAGCATAAATAGGGACGAGAGGAGGATAATTATGCATCAATATTTAGGCGATTTTAATATTTCTTAATTTTCACTAAAAGCTATATATTTTTAAAGTACTTCAAATAAAATAATTTATTCATTATAAATTTATTAAAATATTTAAGAATACTTTAAAATTAATTACCAACTTTTTAAAAATAAATAATTACCAGTAGAATTTTTGAAGGTAAAATTGAAATTAAAATTGCTATTTATTTCAAAATTAGTACTTTTGTTACTGCACTGTCCAAGTCTAATGTATCAAAGTGACCTTGACCGGTCCCTGTATGAGATCTACCAAAGAACCTATAAATCATCAAGAAGTAATCATTGAACTAATGTAAGATCGTGATCCTGAAAGTTTGTTTATTTGGATGACTATTTGAAACCTCAAGTGAATCCTATCCTTTATCTGGAAAATATTTGAATAAATTTCAATTTATAAACCGAAATATAGATCAGAAAGTACTGCTATTGATTATTTGTGCAAAGCAATCAATTTTAAATAATTTATATCTTTATAATAAATCATAATAGCGGTCGCTTTAGGATAATGTATATATTACATTCGAAAAGCATATATGGGGCTTTCTGCTTATTATCAAAAAATTATATTTTTAAATTTGATAACTACTATCACCCACTTTTAAAAAAGTAAAATTTAACATAATATTTCGTGATTTATTTTGAGATTTCATTTGCTTTTTCTTGATTAATGATTGCTAATGAATCCCCTCAAAGTCAGCTTCTCTTCAATAATGTTTCAACAACAAGTAAAATTTACCAGAAGATTGCGCTATTTACGGTTTTACTCGGTGTCCCTTCTGCTCTCTTATACGTTCTTTGGATCTACACTTCTGCTCCAAAAAATAATTAAACATTGACAAACTTAGAATAAAATAAAAGAATTTACGTTTCACCGTCTTGGTTGTTTAACTTTTTCAGAACAGAATAATGGGAGTAAGGAGAATTGGCAGCCTACTATCCTAAATTAGTTTCTGGACATTAGACATTAGACAAAAATGCTGTGGGAAGATTAGAAGTCCTTCATGTTTGGGATTCCAGTTATCCCAAAGTATTTTGTAGATCATAGAGTGATAGAATAAAGTATTGGGCTACTTAGTCAGCACATACCTTATTCAATGGAATTATGCTAATCGCAAAATAGTCGAGATAAACCAGTTAAACTGGAGTTCGAAAGCTGGTAGAAGAGTTCTTGAGAAAGAAAACAGGAACTCAGTTCAAGATATTCTTAGGTCTTTTGAACCTTTGTGGACAAGTATGATCATAATAACTGTTTTAGAAATAAGCGTATTAGGATGAGATGCCGAATTCCCAAAGAACTTCTTGGCAAGCTTGATAATACATTCATGGATCGTATTGATGATTTAAATCTCTTTGAATTACAGAGTTAGGAACAAACCATGGCATTGCTACAGCTGATTGCAACATTTTGTTTTGAAACGATTGCAGCTTTCTGACAGCTGTCGTAGAACAAGCATGATGACCATTTTGTAAATTAAGATTTTGTTATTTATTGAAAAATGCTATTTCTTGATTTTAAAGAATAATTAGAGAGAAACAAAATCATAGATATCAGGATGGATTTTGGCCTCAAACTTTTGCTGACAGAGGTGATGGTAGATTGTGTAATCATATTCGATGTACCGGGTAATAATTTTACCCCTAACCATCTGCATCAGAAAGATATGCCTATTTGGCATGAGTAAGAACAAAATATATAAGTAAACCACCCTTAGGTGGGCCCCTAAGGGTAAATATAAAAAAAGCTAAAAAAAGCAATAAAATTGTATAAGAAACCTAAAACGAGAGAGAACGCTACCGTTTTAGGCCTCTTGTACTTGTTCAAAACAGTATGATCGTAAAGAATCAGAGAAGAAATAATCTCATTGGAATTATTGCTTACAGCCTCAAAAAATCTTTTTGAGGTACGTTTTTTATATGTATATATATGGTCGATCCCCAAGTCTTTATAGAGTTGTCTGTTAGTGACAAACCATGGGGCATCGACCGCAGTTCTCAAAATCTTGTTCTGTAAGACCTGAATCTTACGAAAATTCGTGGGTATAGCCCATATGGGTGAAGCATAGAGAATCACTGGTCTGATGATCATATCATAGAGTAAAAGCTTATGATCAATCATTGAAATGGAATTTCTCCTAAGGAGTGGGCCTAGCTGGCCCTCAATGAATTGACTTTGGAGATTATATTATTTATGTGATAGTCCCACTTTAACCTCTTATGTATAAAAACCGCAAGATATTTGACTGAATCAGTCCAATCAATGGGAATATCTTGTAAATGGAGGCAAGTGGGATTCATAATACGCTTTCCAGTAAAAAAGATGGCAGAACTCTTGTCAGAGTTAATCATTATCTTCCATTTTTCGTACCATGTGCCCAGCTCGGTCAAGCTATGCTGCAGCCTCTTCACAGCAATAGCAGGACCGCGGGAGGGAGATAGTAAGGCAAGGTCATCTGCGTAAAGTGCAAGATGAATACGATCAAAAGAAGGTAAATCGTATAAGTATAAAGAGAAAAGTGTAGGACCCAGAAGGGAGCCCTGAGGCACACTCGCAGAGATGACTCTTCTTGTAGACATGGAAGATTTAATTTGCACTTGAAATGTCCTGTTGGAGAGATATGACTGGATCAAGCAGATGAGTCCAGATGGCACTTCAGCTTGTATAAGCTTGTGTAAAAGGCCGTCCAATCAGGCACGGTCAAAGTCTTTGGCCACGTCCAGGAAGACGGCTGCAATGGACTCCTTTTTGTTAAGGGATTCAGCGACTTTCTCCACCACCCTATGTTGTTGTTCGGTAGATCGATTCCGTCTGAAACCAAACTAGATCTCAAGCAGAATAGGGTGGCAGCCAAGAAAGTCGTCAATACGATTGAGCAAAATCTTTTCAAAAAGCTTAAAAATTGTAGACAGCAAACTGATAGGATGATATAGCTGACATAGGTGACATGTAGCATAATTATGATTTTTCGAAGTACCAGGATAAAAGATCCCATAACCTTCTCCATCTGAGGATATTCAATAAAAGGCATGAGTCGCAAAGGACAACAACAAAAATCACCAAAAGGTGAACCCCAAGGGTCAGGAAAACAATGATAAATATGGTAGATCAGGGTACTAGACCAAAATGTGTTCCTGATCGGAAACCAATGGTCTAACCCACTTGAATCCGCTCATAGGATCAAGATCATACTTTAAAATGTTAGTAATGAAATTCTGAGAATTCGTGTCCACAGCTTCTAAGAATTTCTTAGAGATCTTCTTTATATGGGTGTAAATATGTTGGACGCCTAAATCCCCATGTATTTGTCTGTTGGTCACAAACCATGGAACATTTACTGTCTGTCTCAAGATTTTATTTTGCTAGATCTGGAGTTTCTTAATATTTGCCTTTGTCGTGTTAGCCCATATGGGGGCTGTATATGTTATAACAGGTCTAAGAACTGTATGGTACAGTAGTAACTTATGATCAATGGAGAGGATAGAATTCCTCCCCATCAATGGGCCAAGTTGGCATCGAATCATGTTTGCTCTTTGTAGAACATTTTCAATGTGCTTGTCCCATCTGAGCTTGCTATGCAAGGTAACGGCCAGATACTTAACAGTTTTCTGCCGGTTAAGTGGTGTATCGGAAAAGTTGAGAGTCTCGGGGTTAGTGACGCTTTTGGTGGTAAATAAAACTGAAGCACTTTTCTCAACATTTTTTCCAATCTTCCATTTACTGTACCATTGCTCTATCTTATCCAGGCCTTGTTGTAATCTATTGAGAGCAATAGATGCGCTCAGCGAGGGTGAGAGAAGAGCAATGTCATCTGCATACATAACAGTAGTAATCCTGTCAATAACAGGATAATCATAAAGGTAAATAGAAAAGAGCATGGTCCAAGAAGGGAGCCTTGTGGTACTCCAGCTTCGATGGGATATATCGTAGAAAGGCTCTTTTTAATCTGTACTTGAAATGTACGATTGTTAAGGCATGACTGTATAAATTGGATAATTCCTGATGGAACCTTAATAAACCATCTATCCAAACTTTGTCAAAGGCTTTGGCCACATAAAAAAAAACTGAGGCAACCGTTTCTTTTTTATTCAGAGATTAAGCAATTTTCTCAACTACACGGAGGATCTGATGCTCAATGGACATCTTCTTTCTAAAGCCAAATTGCGAATCTGGTATGATGTGGTTCTGATTAAGAAAGTCAGAGAGTCTGTTGAGAATCACCCGCTCAAGCAGCTTGCCCAAACAGGAAAGCAAGCTGATTGGGCGGTAACTTTGGGGGAAACTTGGATTTTTCCCTGGCTTTAGGATCATTCTGACATGAGCATTCTTCCAGATATTCGGAAAGTTACCGTATCTGATGAGTAGATTGAAGATTGAACACAAATGAACAATCGTCCTTTTTGGCAGTTTTTTCAGCATTTTGTTAGTTATGAGGTCAGGACCTGGGACCTTATCGAAATAAGGTCCCAGGTCCTGACCTCGCTTAAGGTTTTTATCGCTTAAGGTTTTTTATTGCATCTTAAGTTTTCTTGGTTGTGGTGAAAAGAATATTAACGATAGGAATTGTAAGAATCTGAACAGTTCATCCTCCACCTCATCAGAGAGATCATGATTTTCCTGAAATTGATCCTCCAGCGAGATGGCAAAAGCCTCCGCCTTCTCTTCATCGCTAAAGACCACTCCTCGGAAACCATGAATAGGTGGGAGATTGTCCTTAGGATTTTTAAAAGATTTTGTTAACCTCCATATGGAGTTATCAGAACAGAAAGATTACTGAAAGACAGAGGTGACTATTAAAGACAATCAATTAATATTTTAATAATCAATTATAACTACCGATAGTAATCAATAGCATCATAAAATGTGTTTATGGTTTAAAATATTAATATATGCAAGTGTTTCTATTAAGAGAAGTTTAGCATAAAATTAACGTAAGTATTAATTATATGCATTAATATTAAGGCAGAGTGGGAATTAGCGGACATAAATATAAACGACGGCGAAATTTGTTGGTGTTTAAAGAGAAGTGGAAGATTAAATAGTAAGGTCTGTGAGAAAGTCGATACCACAGCAGAAAGGCAACACAAATATCCATTCCTTACCCAGAGCTCGAACACAACTCCTTTTGATCAGTAGCCAAGCACGCTAACCACTCGGCCACGGAAGAGCTTTGCATAAATATAAATGCAAACTATACAATAATTGCTTAAGGCTCTGAATATGTACCATAGTTTATTAAACCATTCTATGGCAATTATCTATAATTATCGTGTCACAAAGCCAATGTTCCTTAAAATGGATTTTTTTTAAATGAATAATTACAACTCAATAGCTTGATTTGTATTATTGATATTATTTAAATTATGGTATTTTTATATATCACTCTTAGAAATGTAGTTGTCCAAGAGGGCTAGGAATGGCTGTCGGTAGCGTCCAGGCTCGCAATCTGCAGTTTCTTGGTTCGAGTCCCATCGGGGCCAACATTGAAATTTATTTCTCCTAAACCCCAACAATGCCCTCTGTCAGAAAGGGGACACCGATAGCCCCTTGTTCACGTTAAAGAACACATTGAATGGCATTGACGGGAGGCTACCCTCTGTCTCCTAAAAGCTGTCCTGTGGGTTCCCTCCCCCAACCTTCTCTAAGCCCTTGGATCTTTGTGATCCGGTAATTTATCCCATTGTGTGGGAAAAAGTGCTGCTCAGTGGTAAACCAACCCATGATTATATTTAAAATTAGGTTTAGCACTGATGATTGAAATAGTGGCCAATCAGCAAAACTGGATTTAGACTTATTTTTATCTATACTTCTCGTTTGCTTTGTGTTAGAACGATGTTCTACAAAGAAACAAGATGGAAAACATCCATAAATCTTGCACAGCACATTAAATCGTTCAAGTGTTCACTGTTCCCTTGGTGTAAATGTATTAATATACAGAACTTTGAGTTTTGTGATTTCTCCTCATTTATTTCATTCTTCCATCATTCCTTCATCGAAGAATGAAATTCAAATGAAGTATCTTGCAATCACAAGCGAGGTCCTTCGCTTTTTCCGCTGCTCCTAAACAAGAAGGTGTTTGTGGCAATAATTCTATTTTATATATGAAGGAAAAGCAAAACTTTTTTCTATTTCTATGGGGGGGAAAGAAAACTCTTTTCACTTCCGGTTGCAACGCAAGAAACGTTCCTCAACTCGAGCGCTCCATCGGTCAATATTGGATTTCACCTCGCATAAAAAGGACACAGAGAAAGAGAGAAAGCTCTGGAGAAGAAGAGAAAGCTCCGACGAAAGAGAAAGATGGAAGAGAAGGCGAAGAAAAGAAAGCTCTAGGATGCCGACAGAAACAGTGAACATGAAAGTGAAAGGGTGAAAGAGTAACGTGATGTGGGAGACTTTGGTGGTAGACGAAGAAGCGGTCTTGAGAATTTTTTCCTTTTTCCTAACACAGTGGTTGATTTCACATAAACATAACTCGACATGAAATCAGGAATAAATACTTGAGTGCTATATGTTAGGTGTAAGTAAAGCGAGCTTAGAAATAAAATAAAGAATAAATGTGTGGAAGGGGACGTCATGTTGAATCAACGCCTTGTCTTATTGATATGTATGTTTTTGCAGGGTGAAACAGATTTGGTGGAAAGTGGGTGGAGGTTGGTGATGGAAAGCGATGAAGAGTGGGTGTAGGTTGTGACGGGGGAGGGGGAGGAGGAACGAAATGCCGTCGAGGGTGTGAAATGGATCGGGTTTGCTTAGATGATGTATTGCTTGACACGGCCGTTTTGCCTTTATGTTGAGAGCGTATTTTTCACTTGTAGCCCGTCGGTAGTGAAAGAAAATTTGCATAATTTTATGGCCTTTTAACGTCTAATGCGCGAGCGACAATGAATGTTTCCCCAACGCAGTGAAGAGGGAAGTGTTTGTAAGTTTCGAGAAAACTGATGAAAAATAGAGAGAGGGGGAAAAAAAGCTTTAAAAAAGAGTGAATACGAAAAGCGGGTGATGCTGTTCTGCTTTCAAAAGTGGTTAGGCCATTTACTTAAAAGGCAGTTTGAAAAGGGGTCCTATTTGCAGATGCGCTGCTCATTCGGATTACGCGGAATTTACTGATGGAAGCAAAACTGGAAGTGAATTTAAACAGCAGAATTTTTTTATTCTTTTTTCGTAAGTTTAACTTTTTAAAAGACCTTCGAATTTATCTTTGTCACTGTCTGTATCTTATTTTTGTCGTCAGGGAGGAATATGACAATGAACTGAATTTACGAAACAGATAATGTAAGAAGTTTTCGGACGAAATTTAAAATTCTCAATTTTGTTTTAATGATTTCTTGAATCGGGTATAATTGCAATTTTTCAGTGTGCATCATTGATTCCTAACAAGTAATGTATCATTATTTTCCATTGTATTACTGGTTCTCAATATGCTCAGTCAGTAGCGGTCCAGGTTCGTAATCCCAGGTTCGAGTCCCATCTGAGCTAACGTTGGGGATTTATCTCCGCTAACCCTAATCCTGCATTAGGTTAGAACGTAAAGAAATCCGTGTGTAGAAGAGTCATATCCTGTGAACGTTGAAGAACATGCTGGACGAGTTTAACGCGAGACTTCCATCTGTCTCCTAACATGAGTCCCCTTCCCCCACCCTTCTCTGAGACTTTGGCGTCCTTGTGACCTGGCCATTTAGCACATTGTGGGCAAATAAAATACCGCTCAGAGATTAACCCAACTGGTTATCAACTGGAAACATAAATTTTTATTTTGCACGAAAAGGATTAAACTCTGATGTAGTTTCCTAATTTATATCATTTGTTTCCCAGCTGGTGATGTAAATCTACATCATTGGTTCCCAGCTAGCGATGTAAATCTTTAACCTACATCGCTGCTTTCTAACCGATAGTTTTCCAATACGCAGAAATTCGCGGTTTTAATACGTTTATCGTTGAGATTATTAGACTTATTTTAGCAAAATGCATCTCTGATTAAAAGAAGCCTTAAAAAAAAACTACTAAGTGAAAAGATTTTCTAAAACTAGGTCATTACTGGTATAATTCATAAAAAAAACTTTATTGACGTTTGTCGAGCTGTGGTTTCAGCTGCATCATTGGTATTATTTAGAACTCTTCAGATGTATATAAAAGGTGTACAACAGTAAACATATATGCCAGTGTAAATCTCTAGACGTTTTTAGGGATTTTTAGCCATAGAACTAGAGCTTTTAGTGTAGGTCATGGCCAAATCTTGGGAGGTGGGCTAGAGAGTAAAATCCCTCTCCTTTCAGAATGCTAGTAGCCCGAATGGAGACGAAAAAAAGTGATTGTTAAACATATTTCAAGATATTAATTAAAGAACCCATAAAAACGTAGGGAAATCTTATACTTCAATGGCGCTCCATTATATCCCCCACTTTTTAATTTTTTCTGACCCGATTAAGACAATTGGTCTTTCTATTTGGTTTTCTCTAGAATGGAACTGGTGAAAGTTAAGCAGTTTTAGCGTAGTTCTTGGTGATTTCAGTATTGCGTTTTGTAGAATTCTATAGTGTTAATTCTTAAGTCGGTAAAGGTGCTGCAAGCTTGAAGATTTAGTGAAAATTTAGTACATAGGAAGAATTGTAGTGTTAGCGTTTAATCTGCTAACACTGATTTTAGTGAGATAATTTGTGCCTGTAAATTTCTTGTTGTAAATACGTTTTAATTTTTCTTCAATATTATATCTGTTAAATTGAAGTCTTGTCAGTTGCTAGTTGCTATTTTTAAAATAAAACAGTATATATATTCTTATTATATTTTTCTACGTCCTACCTAAATTTGTAAAATGTAAATAGGCAAATCTCTTGATTAAATTAATAATAAAAAATATTTGCTGACTGCGAAATTAATTCTGAGGTGGATCCTCAAATTTTAAAATGCATTTTTCGTATTTCGCCAAATGTAAGAAAATGTTTAAGCCAAATTTTGAGAACAATTTTCACTGACAAGAAATTTTAACAATTGTTTTCACTGAACTACTAAATTTTGGCACAAAAAAGGAATTTTCATTGGACCACGAAATGTAACACAAATTTTAACTGACAACAAAATTCTAACATAAATTTTCACTAAACAAAGAAGGTTTACCAAAATAGTAATGAAAGTTTTCACAAATGTCCACTGGCAACAAAATTTATCATAAATTTTAAGTGGACTAAGAAATTTTAAAACAATTTTTTTTACTGGAAATGAAATTTGATTTAAAAATTTTCTGGTACATGATGTTTAAAAAAAAGTAGCAATTATGATACAAAAATACCTTGAAAACGATAGTGTAAAATTTTCATTGGACCACGAAATTTTAAAAAAAATTTCATTAGGCCACGAAATTTTAAAGCAGAGTTTTCTTGGACCACGAAATTTTGAAGCAAAGTTTCATTGGACCACGAAATTTCAAAATAGAGTTTCACTGGACCATGAAATTTCAACACCAATTTTCATTGATGACGAAATTCTAACGACGAAATGTAGCAAACATTTCCCTTCCATCAAAATTTCATATGTAATTTTCAGTGGACCAGTTATTTTAAATTTTTAATTGGACCACAAAATTTAACAAAGTTTTCCCTTGCGACAAAATTCTAGCACAGATTTTCATCGCACTAAGCAATCTTAATCCATGCCCCCCATGTGCAGGAGAGTCGTATCCTGTGCCCTTGACGGAAGATTTACATCTGTTTCCTAAGAGCTGTCCAGTGGTCTTCCTCCCCTACTCAGCTCTGCCTTGGGGTCCTTGTGACGTGGCCTTTTAGCCCACATTTTATACGAAATACCACTCATAGCTAACCTAACTGAACCAGCTGATAGAGGATATGAATCATGATATATTTGTTGCCTTAAAAAAATCTAAAAACTTCTTTCTAGTTCTCTTCTGAAGTTTTTCCCTTCAATGCTAATTTTCTTGTTTTCTGCAAGAGTTCGGAATTGTTCCTTGTCTGATATCATCTACTTGTCTCCCTGCATTCGTTATGGTAACTCACGATGGGGGCAGAGTGCTGCCAGAGGAAGAAAAGGTGAAAACCAGGAAAGAAAAGTCTTCGGGATGGTGTTCTCTTGCCTAATGCATGACATTACCAACTAAGAACACAAGCAAGTCTCTTGCAAAATGGTTGTCTTCTTCTCAGACTCTAAGAAAGAAAAGTAACTTCACTAACGACACTGTAGGGTACCGCCCTAAGACAAAATGGTCGTCTTTTGTCTTCCGCGCAGAAAAACACAGGTTGTCTTCCTGTCGCTTATCATCCCTTCCCTCCCTCACCCCTACGCGTCTCCACACCGCGGTGTGGAGATGATTCTGGGCCGGCAGGCTGAGGCGGAGTTTCGAGCAGGAGACGCGAAGCAACGGCGGCAGCTGGCGACAGACTCGGTTACGTCACTGGGATGGGTGAGGCCCGGGAGGAGGATGG
The DNA here is from genome assembly GCA_038380435.1 of Ryuthela nishihirai. Taxonomy (NCBI): domain Eukaryota; kingdom Metazoa; phylum Arthropoda; class Arachnida; order Araneae; family Heptathelidae; genus Ryuthela; species Ryuthela nishihirai. Next base: position 51,781,971 of record JAWZYU010000020.1, read on the forward strand.
ATGGATAGATGGATGGAAGGATGGATAGAGGGAGAAAGAGACAGAGTGAGATCAATAGCACCACAGGGATGACTACTAGGGCTATGGAAATTGCTTCTGACCAGTTCTGCTAGCAGAATCTAGGGACTAGGGAACTGGCGGTTGGATGTGGTAGTGTTTGTTATCTGTCTTCTGGAAATCCAGGATTCAATTTCTCTGTCACTGATATTCGGCCTGATTCTTCTCTCCTGGATGCCATTTATCTGAGGTATTTTATTCATGGTCAGATTGATTCGTTTGGTGAGAGAATTCCAAGTTATGCAGATGATGATCAAAGAAAAAGGTACAGAAAGCTCCACTTTGTCTTGAGAGAAAGAAACGGAAAAAAGAGTTCAATTGTTAGCTTCAGAAACGGAAGAAGAGTTAAATTGTATACTTTCAAAAAAGGACGAAAGGCTAAGTTTTCCCTTAAGAAAAGGAAGACTTTACTCGATAGCTTCAGAAACAGAAGAAGAAGAATTAACTTGTTAACTTCTAAAACGGAAGAAGAGTTCAATATTTCGCTTTCAAAAAGGAAGAAAAATTAAGTTTTTCCTTAAAGAAGTGTATGATTTGAGTTGTTAGCTTCAGAAACAGAAGAAGAGGTAAGTTGTTTGCTTTAGAAAAGGAATAAAAATTAAGTGTTCTCCTTAAAAAATTCCTTACTCTTCGAAAATAGAAGAAAATATGATTTTTCTCCTCAGAAAGATTAGAGCTAAATCTTTATTGTCAGAAGCGGAGGAAGGACTGTCTTTCTCTCCCTAAACGGAATAGTAAGAATTTCTCTTCAGAAAGGAAAGAAAATAAAACAGTTTTTTTAATGCAGAAACGTAAAAGGATTTGTTAACCTCAGGAAAGGAAGAAAACTTATATTTTTCTCTTCAGGAACAGGAAAAGAATTAAAGGTTCACTTCAGAAACTGAAGAGGAGCTAAGATATTTCACCTCCGAAAAATAAATAAAAGATATTTTTCTCTCTGAGAACGGAAAAAAGAGTTAAAGTGTTCACTTTAGAAATGAAAGAGGATCTAAGGCGTTCACTTCAGAAAATGAAAGAGGAGTTAGGGTATTTTTTTCTTCAGAGGTTTACTCCGGAAACAGAAGTGCCACGTCTTTCTCTTGAAAAACGTAAGATGATCCAAGTCTTTTTCTTTAAAAAATGGTAGAAGAGCTCAGCGAACGGAATAGGTTAAGAATTTCTCTTCTAAAATTCTGTTCAGAAATAAGAAAACAATGATGAATTGTTTACTCCAGAAGAAAAAGAGTTACATCTTTCTCCTCAGAAAGTAGGGAATATCCAAATCATTCTTTCTCTTCAAAACTATAAGAGTTAAGCTATAATGTAGTTGCTAGGGAAAGAGTGGATTCGTTTTTGAAACAGTTTTCTTACTTAGGGAAATGTGTTTGATCGAATATGTGTTTCGTGCTGGTGAATAGACTGAGATGGTAAGGCAAGAGTTTGGAAAGAAGTTTCTTATAGTAATATTAACACGTAATGGGAGTTAATTGCCAAATTCCAGTTAAAAGATGTGCGGATATTAGTTTGTGTACAGTCGCTCAAAAAATATCCGAACGCTATGGTTGATTATAGAATTAAAAAAAAAGTATATGGCAACGATTATTTTAGAAATTAGTGATCTGGCAACCTTCGTGTACAGTACACGAAGGTTGCCAGATCACTGATTTCTAAAAAAAAACATTGCGAGGTATTTTTTTCTGAATTCTGTAGTCAATCATAGCGTTCGGATACTTTTTTGAGCGACTGTACATGTGAAGGCCATTTTCAGCACTAATTGTGAAGGTAAAAATCCATAACACTTTATCGTAATTTTGTTGGTACGTAATGATTTGCAAAAAATATAATACTAGCTAAGTATATTTTTATAAACAATATTATAAATCAATATCAAACACAAGAACCACTCCCTTTATTTTCCACTTAGAGCTTTGTTTTAACAAAGTTCCCCACACTTTGTTTATTACAGAATTGGGTCTCTTGATTTCTAAACGTATATTTTCCAGCCCAACGTCCCTAACTCGTTCGAACAGTAAACGAATAATGATTATTTTGGGTTGTTTTACCTATGAATAACAAAAATGCAAAATAACAATATTATAAATCAATAATCAAAACATAAGAACCATTCCCTTTATTTTCCACTTAGAGATTTGTTTTGGGTTGTTTTACCTTGAACGGCACTTTTTTGGCACAATTGGCTAAATGGACAGGTCACAAGGTCCCCGAGGGCTCAGAGAAGGCTGGGGGATTTGGACCCACTGGACAGCTGTTAGGAGACAGATGGTAGCTTCTCGTCAAGGCCATCTAGGGTGTTTTAACGTGCACAAGGTATGGCTCTTCCGCCCGGATTAACGTCCCATCCGACGGACTGCCGCCTTTATAAATCCATCGGTGTTCACTATTGACAAAGGGCAGGACGAAGAGTTTTGAGGAATTAATTCTCAACGCTGGCCTAGGTGGAACTCGAACCTGGGAACTGCACCAGAGATATGAGTCTGATGTTTAAGTGAGAATCATTTCTACTAGAGCAGGGATTGGCTCAATTGGTAGTGCACCATGCTAGTAATCTGATGTTCTCATTTTCGAGTCCATATTGGTCCTGATTTGAGATTTCCTCCATTAACCCTTTTTTTTTCATCGCTGAGAAACCGTTTACCGATGGGACTTGAAAGGATGCCGGGTTTCATTATGAAATCTTAAACCATGACCACGTGCCACGTGTGCACGTTAAAGAATTCGCTGGATGCACTTAATGGTACACTTCCATTTGTTTCTTAATAGTTGCCCAGTGGATCCTCTTCCTCTACTCAGCTCCATGATCTTGAGACCAGGAAATTATTCAGCTCATTATGTGTAAAAAAATGCCTCTAAGAGTTATTCACACAAAAAGCACATTTTGCGTTTAAGAATATTACTTTGAATCTTTGCAATGTCTCTTTCAATGTTCATTTATGTATTTTTAGCCTGCTAATTCACGTGGGAGTCTTTGATCTCTTGTGGTGTTATAATTTCCAAAAATAATTTGCAACGTGATATTGTATCATAAATATTATGAATAGAAAGAAATAGTACTATTAATACTATGAAACTTCTATCCCACAGAAGAGACCACATACTTTTGATAACATATTGCACATAACCAGGGCCCTAATCTGGGAGAGCCCTGGTTTGAGAATGCTAATATTGGGAAGGGAGACAAAAAATTTTAAATTTATAGATATTTCAGATATTTTTCAGGAAGTTTTTTAAAGATCACCGAAAAGGAGAGAAAACTTTTATACTGGAATGCGACCCAATCTCGTCCGCCCCTCTTCTTTTTTCACAGCTCGATACAATCACCCCCACTCTCCCTTCTCCATCCACCCCCACCCCTCTATTATTACTTTTCAGATCCTGACCTGTACATTGCCATCCATGTGGCAATTCACCTACAGACAGTCCATTGTGCAACACAAAGCATTAATAACAATTTTCTCTATCCAGTTTTTAATTAAAATCGGTTTGAGTCATACGATGACCTCCTCACAACACGAAAAGCGAAAAAAAAAGTAAAGAAAGAAAAACAACAGAGATTGGTAAAGCGATCCCATAAAGACGTGAGGCTGGGAGAGCTCACAACTCAGTAATGAAGCGAAAAACGCTACAAAACAGACGGCAAACTGCCTGTTTGTGCCGGCCGAAAAACACAAAGAGAACGGGAGAGAAAAAAAGAAAGACACTTTTAGCCCGGGGTTGCATTGTGACGTCAGAAGCGCAAAGCATCACCAAGCCGCGTACCTACGGATCGATGGTAGACTGGTGGTTGCTTGTGTGTGTGTGTCTGCCGTGGAGCTACTGTCTGCAGGAAAAGAGAAAAAGAGCTTTGATAGGAAGCGCAAGGGGCGTGTAATCACCGACAATTGTGTCCAATTAGTGCTCTACATTCCTGCTGTTCAACGGTTAACAGTGGAGCGTATATCATGTCTTCCTGATGTCACTGGATGATGATTACATGGCTTGACAAAGAAACGTTATCCGAGTGAACTCCTCTAGGCTTAAAGATGGAATCGGACACCTTTGTCTAAATGTGTATTATTTTTCTTGCTATAAACCCAGCTCATACCAGTTTCTTTCTAATTATAATTATTGTGAGATTCCTCTTTTTAGATTTTGTTTTAGTAGATTTCTTGGTTTAAGTCTTAAGAGTTTTTAAAGCATATTTATTTTCATCGAAATAACACTGTTTGGCAAAACAAAATGAATGGATGTGATTTTACGGAATTTGTTTTGCATTTCTATGTATGTTTTGCTTGTAATTTTTAGTTTCATTTTTGCTTTGAATGTTAAGTAAACAATACCCTTTTGGTAGTTTTAATATAAGGACAAATGAAGCTGTCCTGCTCCAATAATTCCATCAGAGCATACAAGATAACATATATGTAACGTTCAGATAACCGCACATGATGCAAAAATTATTCTTTAAATTGTATAGTGCCGATAATAAACAAAGTTGGAAGAAATGCTAGCTCAGTTAGTTTGTGTGGAGTTCTTCTATCTCTGAGCGGTATTTTGTTTCTGTTCACAATGTTCTAAATACTCAAAAGAATCACGTGGACCCAGATCAGGGGAGGGAAAGTGAATCATTAGGTAACTCTTGAAAGAGATATGGAAGTCTCCCATCAACGCTATTCAGTGTCTTAAGATGCATAGGGTATGAACCTCCTTGACACGGAACAGCAGATTAATGTTCCATAAGACGTGTGGATTTATAGACGATTTAATTGTTTATTCAGAAATAATCTAGAAAGATTTCATATATTGTTTCAATTTTTATAAAAATAAATTACCATTGAAGCATCTATTTGTCACAGAGATCTGACAGGAGACTGTCAGTTTTATTTTTACTCTATAGATTGTCTGACCTAAACCGAAAGACGACACAAGAAACATCCAGTCTTCGATTATTTTCAGTCAAGTGCTCTAACCACTGGTTCACAGGGAACAGTCAGATGGATACTCTTTCTAGTAGGGCGGATTCTTTCTAGTAGAATCGATTTTGTTCAGAAATAAGTGCAATACCAAAATGAAAGAATTGATTTTATTCAGAAATAAGGTGTAGTGGCAAAATGAAAGAATGGATTTTGTTCAGAAATCAGGGAGTGTCCTTTCCCAAACTTTTCTGAGCTCTCAGGGCCCTTTTGATTTGGACATTTAGCCCATTTGGCGCAAAAAATGCCGTTCAGAGGTAAAACAACCCAACTCTTTCAAGTGAAGTACTTGCAAAAAATATTGTTAAAGTTCGAAGATAAATTACATAGTTCGTTTAGGAAAGAAGTGACAATGATAAACAACATGCCATCAGTATCTTTTTCGAGAACCAATTAGTTCTCGAAAACATACATCAAAGTCAATATCGGACAATATCCATTCTTTCATTTTGCTATTACACCTTATTTCTGAATAAAATCAATTCTTTCATTTTGGTATTGCACTTATTTCTGAACAAAATCTTTAAACATGCATCAATAAAAGTAAAGTTTTAATTTCGAATAATCTTTTGCACGCTTGCATACTATCCGGAGAAATCTCTTTTTTGCCATTTTATCCATACTCCTGTGAAAAAAATATGTTCTTTAATTTTGATATTGCAGATTCACTCCTGAATAAAATCCATTTTGCAATTTTACTATTACGCCTTCACCACTGGAGGTTGAAATCGACGAAAATGAATTCTTTCAATTTTCTATGCACCCTCCTGACTACCTGGAAAATATATTTTTTCACATTTTGCTATTGCACCATTACGCAGTGGACAAAATATATTCTCTCATTTCATTATTACACTCAATTCTAATGGACAAATTCGTTCTCTCATTTTGTTGTTGCACCCCCACCCCCTGGAATAAACTTAATATTAGGTTGTTCTATTGCGCCCTCATTCCTTTTCCGTAGCTAATATCATTTCTCTTTTTGTTATTGTACTTCGAATCCTAGACAAAATCCATTCTTTCATTTTACTCTTTCATCCTCACCCCTTGAACAAAACCCAATCTTACGATTTGCTATTGCACCTTCAACCGTAGCAAAAAAAAAAACGCATTATTAATTATTTCTTTCTTATTCCCCGTGCACAATATCCGATTTCTCATTTTTCCATTGCATCCATTTCTTCTGAACAAAATCCATTTTTTCATTTTACTGATGCACCTTTATCCCCTGAAAAAAGACCAATCTTACCCAAAAGTTTGCTTTCGGATGATGGTAAAAAAAAATACATTTTGATATTGCACTTTCACTTCTGGACGAAACCCAATCTTACAATTTTGTTATTGAATCATCCTGCCCTGGAAGAAACCTAATCATACATTTTGATATTGCAATGCAAATCCTGGAGCAAAATACATTTTTTCATTTTCGCACACTCACCACCTGGACGAAACTTCATTCTTTCAATTTGCTATTTCACACTACCCCCTGAACAAAGCACAATCGTGTATTTCGCTATTGCACCACAACCCATGATCAAAATAAGTTCTTTCAATTTGCTATTTCACACTACCCTGAACAAAGCACAATCGAGCATTTCGCTATTGCACCACAACCCATGATCAAAATAAGTTCTTTCAATTTGCTATTTCACACTACCCGCTGAACAAAACACAATCGAGCATTTCGCTACTGCACCACAACCCATGATCAAAATAAGTTTTTCAATTTTGCTATTTCACACCACCCCCTGAACAAAGCACAATCCTGCATTTCTCTATTACACCACAACCCATGATCAAAATAAGTTCTTTCAGTTTGCTATTTCACACTACCCCCTGAACAAAGTACAATCGAGCATTTCGCTATTGCACCACAACCCATGCTCAAAATAAGTTTTTTCATTTTGCTATTTCACCCTCACCCCCTGGGTCAAAAATCCATTCTTTCGTCTTGATATCGCACCCCCAATCTGTTGGACAAATCCAGGGAATGGCGGCGTCTAACATGATTGATTCGCCAACAGCTCATCGATGCTAAAAAAAACTCTCCTTTTCAGTCAACCCATAATTCCAACTGCGAAATGTAGACTTCCGCAACTTAAGTGCAGCAGTAATCGACTCTAAAATACTCGCCGTACATTACGAATGACGACGACCTCGTAAAGCTATCCGTCTACATTTCATACGTTGACACAAGGTCAGAAGGAATGGGCCAGTTCCATGAAAAGCATCGCACAGTTATGCCTTATGTCGATGGAGCAGTAAGGACGTAAACGACCAACTAAGCCTTGCTCGGCAAACACAGCTATCACCCTATAAATACAGAATATCTCTCCTCATAGGGTAGCCGTGGCCTACGCTACATTGTCCACCTATCCGACCGTTTCATCTCTTCTCCAACAGCGTCTTCGAATATTATTGCTAGACAATGTCATTACTTCCAGTTCTGAGAAGTGGGCCTCCCATTCGTTCATAAGCGAGACGCGTTTCTTACCGTATAAAGGAGGATTCTTTAAGTATCCCGAGCTTTTCGAAAGACTCTACCCTATCAGCTATTCTGGGCCTTTATAGCCCGCAGGGGATTTTAGCGAGTGTGGTCTTAGAGGAAGCGCTGGAAAAGGAAACAAGCGTGACAAGGAACAAGATGGTGAAAGCTCAGTTCATTAACGTACGGTTCTTGTGCTACCGAGTTAGTCACTATGTTTTGAAATTATTGCGCGCACTGTATCGAGCTAAAATTCGATGTTTTGCCTCTGAGCAGTACCTTTTTTTGCACCCAATGAGTTAAATGTCCAGGTCACAATCAGCTCAAGAGCTCAGAGAAATTTGGGAGTGGAACCCACTAATTAATTGCTTGGAGACAGAGTTGTTTTAGGGTTGTGAGCGGCACGTTTTTGCACACCATGGGCTAAATGGTCAGGTCACATGGACCCCGAAGGCTCAGAGAAGGTTGGGGCAGGGGTCCCACTGGAACAGCTGTTGGGAGACAGATGGTAGCCTCCCGTCAAGGCCATCCAGCGTGTTCTTTAACGTGCACAGGGTATGACTCTCCCGCACACGGGACCACGGCTTAACGTCCCATCCGACGGACGGCGGCCTTTCCAAGCCCATCGGTGTCCCCTACTGACCGTGGGCAGGGCGGGGAATTTTTGTGGAGATAAATCTCAACGCTGACCCAGCTGGGACTCGAACCTGGGAACTACAGATTACGAGCCTGGCGCGCTACCGACTGAGCCACCCCCGCCCCACCCAAGACTAGTAGAGGTTTGGGGAAGGAGATACATTGGCAATTGTTAGGAGAAGATTTAAAGACTTCCATCAGAACTATCTAACGTACTCTTTAAAGTGCGTACAGTACGGCACGTGATTACAGTTTCACGTCTCATCACATGGATGATGGACTTTTCAAACCCTTCGGTGTTGACGTTCTCACCGAGGGCGAGAAAACAATTTTCGCTCTTATCACTTCCTTTACAGATATACTGCTTGTTGGCAATTAACACGTGTTGCTTTCGCAGTGAACTTATTCCACCTGCTGTGCACCATTTAAAGATATGCCTCAGCTCTGATTGTGACATTTCATCTTGTAAAAATGAAGGTTTTTGTCTCTATTATGCTCTTAGTTTCCGTTGTTGGATGCTTGGTAAGTTATTTTTACTATAATTCCTTGTTCTTGATATTACAAAGGATTGTTTTACCAGCGAGGGATACTTTTTTTTACATTTTTAATGGAAAGATTACTAGGTTTCTAAGTGGTCAGAACTGACTAGGGGAACAGTTGGGTTATTTTACCTCTGAACGGCACTTTTTTGCACACACTGGCATAAATGGCCAGGTCACAAGAACTCCAAGGGCTCAGAGATGTTTGCAGTAAGGGGTTCCATTGGACGGCTGTTACGAAACAGAGGGTAGCCTCCCTTAAAGGCCACTCAGCATGTTTTTTCAACGTGCACGGGTTATGGCTCTCCTGCACATGGGGCAAAGGCTTAACTGCCCATCCGACGGACAGCGGCCTTTCCAAGTCCACTGATGTTCGCTTTCTGACTGAGGTCAGGGAAGGGATTAACAAAGATAATCTCAACGTTGGCCTAAGTGGGACTCTAACCTGGGAACTAAAGATTAGGAGCCTTGGGCTCTGAGTTAACCTTTGCCTTATTAAGGGAAGACAAAAGATTAGAACTGAGAGGGGGAAGGGAATCCAGTGGACAGCTGTCACGATGGCAAATGGAATCACTTTGACCAACACCACCTCTCAATAATTGGGGTGGGAGGCGGGTCCCGAAGGACCCGCCCCCCATGGGGAAAACTTTTATTCCGTCGTTAGACACTACACAAGTGCATGAGAAGCCTGGAAGTAGAAGACTAAGGTTTGTCTCAGAGGAGACCAGTAGGGACTTGGAGTGTGGGTGGCGTTAAAGGGGGTGTGGAGCGCAGCCCTGGACCAACACCACCAGTGATCCTCTCACCGAGGGCAGAGAAAATCTCAAACGCAGATGCAGCAGGAAAGCCCGCTACACACGCACACTTCTTCCTTCACGTCAAGCCAATGCACCCCAAACTCACCATCCCACCCTATTTACTGGCTTGGAGTGTGAACACTAATTGATTTTCATTGACAGTCTTTCCACCATTCCAGTATCTCCTCATTGAGCATGCGCTTATCAATTAAAGACATCACGTGGTTCTGCTCTAACCCTCAAACACCCCTCAAGGTTATGGAAGGATTGGCGGAGAGGATGGACCTAGATGGCCTTGGGTGGACATTAGTTGGAATTCCAACAGGCACGGAACGCCAATTTCCTCAACACGCCACGCCGTTCGCAGAGATAAAGTCATTAGAGAGGTTTAGGAACGGTTGGTATGAACCACTTATGGAATAGCGTGAAGGAAAAAGTGTATGGGTGGAGGATCATTTAATCCCGATCTAGGCACGCAATCTCTTAGACACCATCGTGGTTCATTCGTGGTCCTAAATATTTGTGGGTTGGTGGAGCATTTATATCGTTTAAAGATACTGGAGCAAATTTAATTTAGCGGCTTAGGCAGTGGGGCATGATAATAGAAGTACTGGTGTAAACGTAGGCGAATGAAGGCAGATATTTTTATAACATGAACGAAGCAGGAAAAATATTCAGGCATCTTAGATATAATGTTTGACTTTGAAAAACACTTACAATATACTGGAAAGTTCATTTATCAACTATTAAAAAATAAAAACATTTATCTACAAAATGTTCAAGAGTTTTTATTTGTTTTATTCTACTTTAGGAAGGGCGTCAGTTCCACTCTAACAGGTTGTGTGATACTCATACTGATTGTGATGATAACGAGTGTTGTTTAGACATGGACGTCACCTTTTCACAGAAAGGTTTCTGCAGTACATATTCTGGAGAGAGTAAGTGTGAAATTCATATCATACTTAATGGATTTATTTTTAAGTATTTACTTCCAATATATCACAGTTCTACACACTGAGATACCAGTTTATTAGGAACACCTACCTAGTATTGTTTTGCGCCTCCTTTGGCCTTCAGAACAGCCGAAATTCGTCGGGGAATCGAACTTAAAAAGATGCTGGATAAGTTAGACGTGCCAAGTTCAAAGTCGCTCAGGTTGCTCGTTTTTCCCATTATGACGCTCAATCCAACGCTAACATTAAAAAGCTTAGAGAACTGGTCTGCCTGATTTATACGTTCACGTGGCGTATTACGTGTCGGAATGAATAATTTGTGTTGGGTTGTTTTACCTCTGAGCGGCACTTTTTTGCACACCATGGGCAAGCAAATTGTGCAAGCATGTGCATGACACCCCCAGCTTCTCATGGACCCCGAAGGCTCAGAGAAGGTTGGGGGAGGGGACCCACTGGAACAGCTGTTGGGAGACAGATGGTAGCCTCCCGTCAAGGCCATCCAGCGTGTTCTTTAACGTGCAAAGGGTATGGCTCCCCCGCACACGGGGCCACGGCTTAACGTCCCATCCGACGGACGGCGGCCTTTCCAAGCCATCGGTGTCCCCTACTGACCGTGGGCAGGGCGGAGAATTTTGCGGAGATAAATCTCAAGACTGAATAATTTGAGTGACGAGAGGTTGTGTACAGTCGCTCAAAAAAGTATCCGGACGCTATGGTTGCATACAAAATTCAGAAAAAAAGCTGGCAACGATTTTTTTCAGAAATTAATAATCTGGCAACCTTCGTGTACGGTACACGAAGGTTGCCAGATCATTAATTTCTAAAAAAATCGTTGCCAGTTGTTTTTTCTGAACTTTGTATACAACCATAGCGTTCGGATACTTTTTTGACCGACTGTACCTAATTAACCGGCATCTCAGTGTACATTAAAATAATTTCCAACAATAAAAATGATATTTGAGTTTTTGTCCATTATATAGCACTGCTTGTTTATGAATACAATATAATATTGTATACATTTTTATGTGATATTTTGACATTTCCTAAATGCGCTTTTTCAGCGGAACTTTGCAACCCTGACCACGAAAAAGAAGATGCTGTTGTCGGTGACAAATATAAATTTGCTTGCCCATGCGTCAAAGGGCTCACTTGTAAAGAAAAAGAGGTCGTATGGGGGGTAAGGAATTATGTTTTTCACCACATTTTTATTTCAGTTAAAATTTTCTACTATTTAAATATTACGATTTTAAAAAAATGCATGTGTCGTGAGCTCGTGAAAAGTAAATATCAAATTTATTATATTATGATTTTTGATATAAGATTGTATCAAAGCCTGTATATTTTGAGGATTTTAGAATCAATTTGTTTGAAAGACTGTCTCTAAAAGATTGCTTCCAATTCAAATGTTAACTAAAGGTATTTTTAATAGGGTGTTAATTGAAAAGGCTGTTGCAAAGACGTATTTTTTTTAGTTCCTTTTTGCTGAGGTCTCGCCTGCTTCACTATCTTCTCTCAAAAGAGTATTAAATCAAAATGCGACTGTCAGATCTTTATCTGAAGCAAATGCTTGAAGAATAAAGTCGCTCAAAAAATATCCGAACACTATGGTTGATTACAGAATTCAGAAAAAAAATATCTGGCAACGATTGTTTTAGAAATTAGTGATCTGACAACCTTCGTGTCACGTGACACGAAGTTGCCAGATCACTAATTTCTAAAAAAAGTTGCCAGATATTTTTCGTGAATTCTGTAATCAACCATAGTGTTCGGATATTTTTTTTTGAGCGACTGTACTTTACAGGCCCGAATCCAAAAAAAGAAAAGTAGGAAGAGGATTAGGAATTATTGCCGGGATGCTTTTCCAGGAATAAATATTTCCCATCCGTTTTAAAAAGAAATTCTTTTAAATTGTCTATAATACATATATAATATTATTTAATATTTTTCACTCCGTTCTGGTTATCAGTATTCTCAAGAGTGGACACGCCTTCTGCCCAACTTATATCCCTCTAGTATTTTGTATTTTTTAAACGGTTTTTAAGTTGTTTTGTGGAGGCAGTAAATTTATTTTTTCAAAAGTCTATTTTCTCCATTTTAAAAAAGATATTTACTGTACACCCAGTTCCCGAAAAAACCGTGTAAAAAATACAGTACATATGAGAAAATAGAAGATTGGTTCCAGCCGTGAAAACCCAGTACAAATAATAAGTTGTTTTCAAACAAATCATATTATAATCAATCAAAAATAAATTTTTATTTGATTTTTATTCATTTAAACTTATAAAATTTATAAAACAACTCATAAAAATTTAACAACTTATAAAAATAATTATATGTACATAAATAAAGTAAATTATCCTTCATAAAGAAAATAATATGTCACTAATTCAAGTATACAGAAGTGCAAAAAAATATCTTACATATGCTTCATAACTAGATTTTAATTCGTTGTCACCTTCTGACAATAGACGCAAGTTTGCGTAAGTCTGGAATTAAATCACTTTCATCGGTTGAAACATTTTGGCAGTCTTGTTCATACTCCAATGGTGAAATGCTCCTGTGGCATGGGGAACAAAATTATTACCAAAATTATCACAAAATTATCAATCTGCAGTGAGTGGAACCTCTTCATCACCATCACTTTTTTCTTTTCCTCAGGTTGGGTTGGGTTGTTTTACTTCTGAGCAGCACTTTTTTGCACACCATGAGCTAAATGGCCAGGTCACATGGACCTCGAAGGCTCAGAGAAGGTTGGGGGAGGGGACCCACTGGAACAGCTGTTGGGAGACAGATGGTAGCCTCCCGTCAAGGCCATCCAGCGTGTTCTTTAACGTGCACAGGGTATGGCTCTCCCGCACACTTGGCCACGGCTTAACGTCCCATCCGACGGACGGCGGCCTTTCCAAGCCCATCGGTGTCCCCTACTGACCGTGGGCAGGACTGGGAATTTTGCGGAAATCTCAATGCTGACCCAGCTGGGACTCGAACCTGGGAACTACAGATTACGAGCCTGCCGCGCTCCGACTGAGCTTTTCCTCAGGAGTCTCAAGGACAACTTCTATTATTTCATCGTCACTAATAGTTTTGTCAACCAGCAATTCATCAATATCTGCAAACGATAAATAATCGAAGCATTTTCCACCAACTGCAAATGCATAAAGTGATGATATTAGGATATTCAGTCGAATTTAGCGGTACAGGATCTTTGCTTTTTACACATTCTGGCCAAATAGCTTTCCAGCATGCGTTTAAAGTTGATGGCTTTAATTCTGATAACGTCAATCCAGCATGTCTGATACAATCTAAAATAGAAAATTTCTTCCACACATCAATACCTGTTAGTGTTTTATCCTTATATACTTTATCCAAAGTGTATTGGAATGTTCGTCTTACGTAGTAAGTTTTAAATGTTGCAATTATACCCTGGTCTAGTGGTTGTATTAAGGATGTTATATTAGGCGGCGAAAATAAAATATAAAATTACACATTTGGGTGGTTCAACCGGTAGCGCGCCAGGCTCGTAATCTGCAGTTGCCAGATTCAAGTGCCACCAGGGCCAATGTTGAGACCATATCCTGTGTGCGTTGGTGAATACTCTAAATGAAGGTAGTCAACTGAGCTTGCCCTTGAACACTAAGTGGTTGTACATGTAACTAATTTACTGAAAAGATAGCAACCGAAGTTTTGAATAAGAATGCTTGTAAAAAAAGATAATTAAAAAAGCTTAATTATTTTTTTTAAAATGCGTATATTGGTTTGTTTCATTTATGAAATGTTCATATACGGGTAATACCAGACGTTAGGTCTGCTATTGAAGAATGTCGGAATTTTTTTGATCATTTGCTGTAATGACTTAGATGGATGTTTACAATCGAGTGATTCCTGTTAGAAATTTAATTAATGATAGTGACCTCAGGTCTCCTTTGCAACCATTAAATTAACAACAAAAAATAACTAAGAGGAAAAAAGAGATCGAATTATTACAAAAAACAAGAAGAATGAAATGCGAAAGTATGTCTTTTTTTTTCGAAAATTTCTCTTTGTTCCACTAACGTATCAAGTATACGTTTTAACTACTTCTTTCCGGATTGTTGAAAAAAATCGTTATTTAACGGAAAAAGTATTAAAAAAAGGAGTGAAATTTCAGGGTTTTTTTGTTACCTATAAATGTATTAAACTTTTATGTCATAGAAAAGTTTTTTTTTTATCTCTGAGCTGCACATTTTTGCACACAATGGGCTAATTAGCCAGGTCACAATGATCCCAAAGGCTCAGAAAAGGTTGAGGAAGGGGACCCGCTGGACAGCTGTTAGGAGATAGATGGTAGCCTCTCGTCAAGGCTATCCAGCATGTTCTTTAACGTGCACAGAGTATGGCTCTCCTGCACAGGGGTCACGGCTTAACGTTCTATCTAAGGCGGCCTTTCCATTCTAATCGGTGTCCCCTATTGACCGTGGGCAGGGCGGAGAGTTTTTGTGGGGATAAAGCTCAACGCTGGCACAGCTGGGACTCGAACCTGGGAACTGTAGATTACAAGCCTGGAGCGCTACTGACTGAACACCCCTTCCCGCAAGTGTCCCCTTTCTTATCGAGGGTGGGGTGGGAATTTCGTGGAGAAAAATCTAAACGTTGCCAAAGGTGGGACTTGAATCATGGGTTGGGTTGAATTGTTGTAGCTCTGAGCACAATGGGCTAAATGGCTAGGTTACACGGACTCCCAAGAGCTCAGAGAAAGTTGGGGAAAGAGAGACCCACTGGACAGCTATTAGGAGACAGATGGTAGCCTCTCATCAAGTACATGAAGCATGTTCTTTAACCTGCAGAGGATATGTCTACCCTGTACATAGTGTCACGGCTTAACATCTCTTAACACCTCATCATTGTTTGCTTCCCTTTTGAAGAATAAGTATAGGTTAGCGGAGAAGATTTCAAAGCATTCGCATTGGGGATGAGTGATATGAATGAGTTGCCCAGTGATATCACTGGGCAACTCATTCATTTCACTCATCAATCATATCACTCATTCATCTGTATAGGGAAAGATAAGAATATATATTTCTCATGAATAAATAGCCCAAAAATGGAGTTTCTCCCTGAGTGGGACTGAAAATCACGTCTCCTGTATACATGCCAGATGTTCTAACCACTAAACTATCAGCGGCCGACGTTTCGTAGCTAATTGTGATTGTAAACTTTCCTATTCGTTTGTTTCTCTCCGGGCGCCATCTATGTCGGCAACGGACAACCAACGGAGGCTCTCAATGTTATATTAATAATTCAATAGTAGAACAGCACAGGAGATACATACCTTATAAATGTGAGATTCATTAATATTTAGCTGGAAAACTCTGAATATAGTCATAATCATTTGGAAAAAGACACATTTTTAATCCACAGCCCTGTACAATTACAAAGTATTCAAATATTATTCCGCTCTTGAAGTATGGGAATGTCAATGGGTACGGAGGTAAAACTGTCTTGAATAGGGTAGATTTCGAACTCACGACCTCCTGATACTATTTGCTGATGTAATGGGTGCAGAGGAAAAATTGTCTTGAGACGGGGGTGTTCGGGTTCTACTCGGCTGAAGACAATTTTTCCTCTGGAAGCGCAATAATAGTTTAATACCTTGCAGCCGACAGTCAGACACTGGCAGTTTAACAGTTAGAACATATGTCATGTATTCAGGCGATGTGGTTCGAATCAAACTCAGGGTAAAACACAAAAAAAAATCATTCAACTAATTATTGATGCTTCTCATGCTTACAGGATATCTTCCGTGCTATTCTACTTTATATATATATATGTATTGAAAGTTTTCGATGTGTATTGCTTTTCTACGCTCATTTGTTTTCTAAATGTTTTTTCTTTCAAGTCACTTTTTGTTATTCTTTCAGACGACGACATATAAGGTTCACAAATGTCTTCCATAATCGGGATGCCATTTTTATAACCCATGAAATTCAAAGAGGAAGCAGCAGCAGAAGTTTTAAAATTTGTAAGTTATTGCAATCAGAATACAATCTTTAGATGATTATTCTGTGAACAATTATTGTCAAATGGGACATATAGTTATATTTTGATATTTCTGTTACTTCAGTTAAAAAATAAAAACATTGTAAAAATCGATTGTTTTGTGATCATTTCCCGAACAAATTCACTATATAAGGAGCTCAAATCTCATTCGCGTTATTTATGAAACATTTGACAGCAGCAAGAGTGATTTTGTTGCACTGTTCAGTTTTTAAATTATTTAAAAAATGAAATAAATTCCTTTTGAAAATTTTTCTGAATTAGGTAATAATGTTTTTTTTTTAATTCAATTTTATTTCGTTACTGAATTTACGTTCGTATGATATTTTGAATGTATTAGGTTGTGAATTCTTATTTGGATATCATGAGGGCAGCTACATTTATTCCTATAAGCAAAATGAAAAAAAAAAAATATATGACACACACAAGACGCAGATGAGAACCACAGCTCTATAGAATCAAAGAAATCGCTGACCAAACTGGTCAAAATCTTTAAAGAGAGTTGACTCTATCTTTTCAAAAAACGTTTAGAAAAACTACTGCAGGGGTGTATAGACACAGTCACCTAGATCATATCCTGTAAAAGAAGGCCTTACAGCTCAGTTATGACGGCAGCAAAGGTAGTCTTTAAACATCTATGTATTTCTTACATATTTATCAGTAGTAATAATATAAATCAATATATAAGAAATATCTAGATTTTAGGGCTACATATGCTGAGGTCATAACTTAGTTCAACGGCCTTCTGTTATAGATAAAAGCTCAGACAATGCCATAACAGAAGTAGTATTTGAATATATAGTTGTCTCTATTATAATTTTATTTCTTAAATTAATTCTGGTAGTTATTTATTTTTCAAAATTTATCAATTCTAAAATATTTTAATAAAATCGTAGTAAGTAAATTACTATATCTATCCTTTTTCTGCATTAAATATTGTAGTTAAATTTAGGTTAAATTAAATCATTAAAATTTTAAGCATTTCTGTCCTGTATTTTTTTCTTTGTTCAATGGCTGTCCATGTCGGGTGTATTGAGGTTGCTCTAAGTTAAGAGCCATCTCAGGCCCCTTGACAAATATTTTTTTCAAGCCCTCATCTTAGTTGAGAATAATTCCATAATCTACAATATAAAAAATATGTTTGCAGAGCATTTAATTAAAATAAGATTAAATGAAATTAAAATCAGCACATAAAACATGGTCATCAATATGGGGGGGGGGAAGACAGAGGTTGCCCCTCCTGCGAAATTTAATCGAAATATTTATTTACGTTAAATAATACAGGTGTACAAAAATAAATGTTCTTTTTATAACGAAATGTAATTTTAAACTTTTAAACTTTCTTTTGATTTTACAAAGCGTGTCATTTATTCTTATTTATTAATATTTAAAAAAAACATTTTTACGTGTAATTTTCAATAATAAGCTGATTTTTTTCCCTTCTAATTTCGGGCATCTTTAGATGTATTATGGTATAATACTGTATATGCACGACTCTGTCATTTACAACTGCACGCATTGATGAGCAGCTTGATATATATATATTTCTATCTTGAAACATTGATTTGGTGCTTCACCCCTCCTATGAAGAATTTCCTGACTCCCCATGACAAAAAACTTTTATTAAAAAAAGCCAAAAAAAAAAATGCTTTGGCATCCGGGCCCTCGGGAGACCACTCCCGAGCCTCTGCTCTGTTCTTTTTCGAAAGGGTTCAAAATGTTATAAACAGTACTTATCAAATTCTACAAGTCTCTTATTTCAGTCTCAACCACAGGCTGAAACTTATAACCATTGCAAACATTGGTGTCAAATTATATTTTTTGAAAAGAGGTGTTTAATTGGTGTAGAAATTACTTTTCGTGAAAACGAAAATCACAAATTGAAAGTGTAACATAAAATTCCCGGCTAACATTTTAATACTCCAAATCTTGATCCACCTTCAGGTTAAGCATCTAGCACAAATAGACGACTTTCAGATATGTACACTGAAGCCAAGCAATGTTAACTAACTTTGTTCCAAATAATAATATAACCATAATATTCAAATTATACAGATAATTTTTTTTAATAAAAATGGCAATTAATTTTAGATTATTCAGTATTAATATCTTTATATAATATTAATAAATATATTTTCTCATGATGGGCAGTGTCTATATTAATTTTGTTCCAAATAATAACTATAACTTTAATTTTTAAACTCTACAGGTAGCTGTTTTTTTTAAAAAACCAAAAACAGCCACAGTAATTTTAGATTATTCTATAACATTTTTTAAATAATATTAATAAATAAATTTTCTCCTATCGAGAAATGTCTTAATAGGATAACAAGAGTAAGGAAAAATTAGCAACCTATATTGGCTACTTGATATCCCAAGCAGAATCTTAACTAATTTTGTTTCACATAAAAACAATAATTTTTTAAATTGTACTTTTACGTTTTAAAAAGCCAGTTAATTTCAGATTATTCTGTAATATTTTTGCATGATCTTAATATTTTCCCATCGAACAGCGTCTTAACTAAATTGTTCCAAATAATATAAGTAGAACTTTAACTTTTAAATTATACAAGCAGTTATTTTTTTAAAAGCCAGTTAATTTTAGATTATTCTCTAATATTCTTATAATCTTAATGAGTAAATTTTTCTATTTGATATTCTTTGTAAAAAGCAATAAAAAAAAGCAAATAATAGACAGAACTGCAAAGCAAGAAATCCACCCACAGAAAGTTCGTGGGGAAATGAGAATTATGGTCGGTGTGCTAAAGGTGGCGCTACGAGCAGTGATACTGTCTTCGATCTGTGCTAATTAGTTTACGGATACACGAGGCCAGTCACAGGAGGGAGAAAGGAGGGAAATTAAATATGGATAAAAAAATTAAGAGATTTAATTTGTCGAAAATTTAATTGAAATCTATTTTTATAACGTATATAAAATAAAATATATTCATTATGAATATATTAAAACATTTTTCAATATTCTAAAATTGGTTACCAGATGTTAAAAAATTAATAGCTGTCTAGTAATATAATAATATTTTATAATAATATTTTATAAAAAGTTAAACTTTAATCAAAATATCTATATATTTATTAAAGCAATTCTTTTACTGCATTGTTCAGGTATAATATAGAAGGCTTTTTTACGCGAATACCCAGTTGTGCTATACTTCTTATCAGGATCGGATCAAAATAAAAAAAAATCGATGGGGAGGAGACGAAACACAATCGAGTAGGAAAGATGTAAAACGGGGAGGAGGGGGCAAGAGAATACACTACATTGCAAAAAGTGTCCGGACACTTTAATGATAAGTAAACGAATAGTCACATTCAAATATACCTAACTTTGAAAATAAGCTTTTTACGAAAAAAAAGTCACTAGACATAAATTGAAGATCTCTGTCAGAGCTCTCTAAATCCCTATTTTCTATAATATTAATCTAATATTTAAAGAGTTATGGAAGATGAAACATTTGTGAAACTTTTGCTAGTTTTGAAAATTTACTTCAAAAGTTTAATCGCAGCTGTTATAACAAGTTGTTCGCAATATAAATGCGATATTTAAATTTTGTGTAAGGATTTTATAGTTTTCACCAATTTGTGGAGGAGGGGAATGATTTAGAAGTGTGTTGTGATAATATCTGTTGTTAAATATTATAAAAAAATACCCCCTCAAGCAGCTGCTTGCCATAGAGGTCTGACAGGAGCCTGTCAGTTTATATGCCATAGTAGAAGGTCTGAGATAATGGCAGGCCCTCAGCAGAAAAACGTCACAAACAGCCATGCCTTACCCAGAGCTCGAACCCAGGTCCCTTAGATCAGTAGCCAAGCGCGCTAACCACTCGGTCATAGCTTAAAAAAATAAATATCTGCTCAAGCATCTGCTTGCCACAGAGGTCTGGCAGGAGCCTGTCAGTTTATATGCCATAGTAGAATGCCTGTGAGGATGGCAGGACCGCAGCAGAAAAACAACCTGAATATCCATGCCTTACCAGGGGCTCGATGCCCATGTCCCTTAGATCAATAAGCCGAGCGCGCTAACCACTCGGCCAGGGATGGCTGTTATAGCTTTCATAACTCTTTAAATATTAGATGAAAATTATAGAAAAATGGAGATTTAGAGAGCTCTGATCGAAATCTTCAATTTATGTCTAGTGACTTTTTCCGTAAAAAACTTATTTTCAAAGTTAGGTAAATTTGAATGTGGCTATTCGTTCACTTAACGTGAAAGTGTCCAGACACTTTTTGCTATATAGTGTATTTCCCATTGCAGCACACAATCGAGCAGGACAGATGTAAAAAGGGGAGTAAGGGGCAAGAGACTGTTTCCCATGCAGTATAACATTTCCCTCTCTATTTTACAGGTCTTTAAAAAAATTCGTTTTAAAATACATGAAAATGTAAATAATTTTAATATTTTTTTTGTTTCTGTTACCTACAAGCATTCTGAAAATCTAACCTTCATATCCGGCCTTGCTTCTTGTAACCATTACAATGTAAGCTAAGCAATTGCTCTCTCATTTCAAAGTTATTCATGTATTTTATCATATTTTTGTCAAACACATTTAATTTCACTCTTTACGCTTATTTTCCTACATAAAGTTCCATAAAAAAAAAACACCTGTCAAGAAACACACAAAACGAAAAAAAACAAAAAAATATTAAAAAATTATCAATATGTGCATGCCAATATTACAATAAAAAAGAATTAGAAGAAAAAAAAATCTACCGCGACTCTCTAAGTTTTCCTGTGCAGATATAGCCACAGACTGAGCCCGAGAGAGAAAGGTAAGAAATAATTTACATTATTTATGTAACGGCCTCTCAACGGAAGCCTAAAGCGCCAAAAATGGCGTAGTAAGCATAACGTATTTGAAACATAAACGACTCTGGTGCACGCTCTACGGAAACAGCCCCGATTTGCATAAATGATGGAGTCCGTTTCCTCCTCGGCGAAGGCTTTAGAAGATGGAGCCTTGCTTTTCGAGAGCCGTAGATCAATCACCATTAAGTCCAATGACTTGTAAAGTCCAAGTCGTCCCATCTGGGCTCTACGTCGTGTAATAACCGTTGCCAGACAGACAAATGTAAGCAGGGACTTGGAGCGTGGTAAGGTATAGGAAGAAAGTGCGCCTAGTAGGATGTGTTTGCCGAGGAGATGCCAGAAGGATGTTAGGAGGCAGGCCGAGGGATCTGAGGATAGAGTCGTCGATGTTCGGTAGCGAGAGAGAAGAGTATTACCGCAACGCACAGGATCCATGCCGATCATGTCGTGTGTTAGTCTTAGTATCATGTTTCGTGTTTCTCTTCAATCAATAACACATAACGCGACGCATCTATAGGTGATTTTGGAGGCGCATGATAGTTTTAAATTTTTGTTACAGAATGGGAAATGAATACCAAGGCTTATGGAAGTTATGGCTGCACACTGAAACAGATCAAATAGTTGCATAGGCTATAAATATATTTTTACAGCTCCCCTCTCCCAACTCCTCTCTTCGAATTAATGTTTGAAAACCACAAACGAAACTCTAGTTAGGTTGTTTGGGTTGGGTTGTTTTACCTCTGAGCGGCACTTTTTTGCACACCATGGGCTAAATGGCCAGGTCACATGGACCCCGAAGGCTCAGAGAAGGTTGGGGGAGGGGACCCACTGGAACAGCTGTTGGGAAACAGATGGTAGTCTCCCGTCAAGGCCATCCAGCGTGTTCTTTAACGTGCACAGGGTATGGCTCTCCCACACACGGGGCCACGGCTTAACGTCCCATCCGACGGACGGCGGCCTTTCCAAGCCCATCGGTGTCCCCTACTGACCGTGGGCAGGGTGGGGAATTTTGCGGAGATAAATCTCAACGCTGACCCAGTTGGGACTCGAACCTGGGAACTACAGATTACGAGCCTGGCGCGCTACCGACTGAGCCACCCCCGCCCCACTCTAGTTAGGTATTCGGTTTCTCGGCGACCTAGTGGTTAGAGTGCTTGGCGACAAGACCTGGGTTCGAGACCGAGAAGAGCTTACTTACTTTACTCGTCAGGTGTCACCTTCGCAGATCTTCTCTATCGCGTATTAAACTGACAGTCTCCTGTCAGACCTCTGTGGCAAGCAGCTGCTTGAGGATAATTATTTTTTTCCAGTTGTCTTAAGTGATCTACATATACACAATAAGAGTGTGTGACCAAATAATTTTAATGTAATTCAAATGGTAGCCTCCCTTCAAGGCCATCCAGCGTGTTCTTTAACGTGCACAGAGTATGGCTCTCCCGCACACAACTTTACACCTTATCAGCGGGCGTGGCCTTTCCAAGCCCATCGGTGTCTCCCTTTCTGACTGAGGGCAAAGTGTGTCTCAACCTGGGAACTACAGATGACGTGCCTGGCGTACTACAGACTAAGTCAACCCTGCCCCATATATTGGGAGCCTTGTGACCTTTCCATTTAATCCATATGTGCAAGGGGCGGGGGTGACTCATTCGGTAGCTCGCCAGGCTCGTAATCTGCAGTTCCCAGGTTCGAGTTTCTGCTGGGTCAGCGTTGAGACTTATCTTCGCAAAACTCCCCGTCCTGCCCACGTCAGTATTAAACACCTATGGGCTTGGAAAGGCCGTCGTCCGTCGAATGGGACGTTAACCCGTGGTCCCGTGTGCGACAGAGCCATACCCTGTCCACGTTAAAGAACACGCTGGATGGCCTTGACGGGAGGCTACCATCTGTCTCCCAACAGCTGATCCAGTGGGTCCCCTCCCCCAACCTTCTCTGAGCCTTCGGGATCCTTGTGATCTGGCCATTTAGCCCATGGTATGCAAAAGAGTGCCGCTCAGAGGTAAAACAAACAACCAACCCATATATACGAAAAATGTGCAGCTTAAAGATGAAACAACCCATCTCTATTCTTCTTTACAGCAATTCATTTTTCTTATTTTTAAAAATACTCCCCTAGTTATTTAAGGTTGTAGAATCTTGCTCTTTATCTCAAAGTTTTTATAATTAGTCCCTAACTGTGTCCTGCAGAGAGATGATTTAAGATTTCTGCTCAAAGATATATATATATGAAAAAGACAATGATACAGAGAGGAAGAAACGTGGCGAAATCCTGCACTCAAACACATGTCTTTGCGGAAGAAAAACGCAACAATCAATCACAATTAACATCGATCGGTCGGTGAACTTGAGCCAATGCCTGATACTCTGGATAAAAAGACTCAACGATAATACATCACTAGCGACTGAAGGAGGACTGACTGGCCAGAGATCTGCTTGCCCAACTGTGTGAAGAGGTTGAAGCAGCAAGAGCCATGGAAAAGGAGGTCAACACAGCAAGAAATGAGAACTCGAAAAAGTCGTAATTCGTTCGTTTCTTTATCTCTTTGAAGTTAGACCAGAAATGTGATCCTGCAGAATTTTTTTATTTCTCTTTCTCCTTTCTTATCTAGTATTCTTTGAGAAATCACATTTTTTGTCTATCGATCTGGAAAACGTGGAAAAGTTTAATAACGAATGAATTGTAGGTTTATTAAGGAAGATATCATTCTAAAGTTAACGTCGATCAATTTTAGAGGAAAAATTCTCTTGAGCTGGGTGAGACACGAACCCACGACCTCTTGATAACGTGTCAGGTGCTCTGGACCACTGAGCTACCGACCACCGATCAAGATCTCCTCTAATTGATGCTATGAAATTTCTACCCATAGTACACAAATCTCCGTGTCTCATGAAGGTATTTGTCCCACCTGCTCTCAGCCTCACGAAACAATGACAAGCATGTCATGAAGATGGTAAGCACATTATGAGTGTAAAATTGTTTAAACCTCTGAGTGGCACTGTTTTGCACACAATGGGCTAAATGGCCAGGTCAAAAGGACACCGATGGTTCAAAGAAGGTTGGGATAAGGAAATCTACTGACAATTGTTGTGAGACAGGTGATAGGCGCCTGTTAAAACCACCCAGCGTGTTCTTTAGCGTTCACATGGTAAGATTCTCCTCCATATGGGACCACGCTTAACATCCCATCTGACGGTCGACGCCTTTCTAACCCTATCAGTCCCCTTTCTTACCGATGGGGTTAACATAGGAGTTTGGGCATATGAGGTTTAAGAGGAAAAATCTCAACACACGTTCATTTTGGACTCGAACCTAGGTTGGGTTGTTTTACCTCTGAGCGGTACTTTTTTGCACACAATGGGCTAAATGGTCAGGACACAAGGACTCCGAAGGTTCAGAGAAGGTTGGGGGAGGGGATCCACTAGATAGCTGTTAGGTGAAAGATGATAGCCTCCCGTCAGGGTCATCCAGCGTGTTCTTTAGCGTGCATAGGGTATGGTGTCCCACACACGGGGTCACGGATTAACGCCCGATGCAATGGACGACGGTCTTTTGGATGGAGAATTTTGTGGAGATAAATCTCAACGTTGACCCACGTGGGACTCGAACTTTGGAACTGCGGATTACGAGCCTGGCACGCTATCGACTAAGCACCCGGCCCTCGGACCTAGGAATTGCAGATTACGAGCCATGCGTACTAACGAATGAGACAATCCCCACCACCGATTTCTCATCGAAAGAAAATAAATATGAAGAAGTTTGAAAGGAAAAAGTTTGGACGAAATGCAAATGAAATGGAAAATGCCACGGATTCCATTTTTTTTAATCTTGAATCATGTGCGTTCTCACGTACAGCAAATATAGAATATTTCGCGTTCTGCGTTATGAATAACAGTTGTAATTTCTAGCCAACAAATGCAGATATTTTCAGAGTGGATATGTGTTTTATCTCGGAATTTCTCCATTTGGAGCTTGCGTAAAATATATGGTAATGTTAGGTACTCCGCAAAAACTATATGGTAAGCCTTGCTCGTAAAGGGGGTGGCTCAGTCGGTAGCGCGCCAGGTTCGTAATCTGTAGTTCCCAGGTTCGAGTCCCAGCTGGGTCAGAGTTGAGATTTATCTCCGCAAAATTCTCTGTCCTGCGCACGGTCAGTAGGGGACACCGATGGGCTTGGAAAGGCCGCCGTCTGTCGAATGGGACGTTAAGCCCCCGGCTTAACGTCCCATTCGACGGGAGAGCCATATCCTGTGCACGTTAAAGAACACGCTGGATGCCTTGACGGGAGGCTACCATCTGGCCCCCAACAGCCGTTCCAGTGGGTCCCCTCCCCCAACCTTCTCTGAGCCTTCGGGGTCCTTGTGATCTGGCCATTTAGCCCATGTTGTGCAAAAAAGTGCCACTCAGAGTTAAAAAAAAAACTTTGCTCGTAAAGTATACAGTAATGTTAGGTGTTGTACTAAGTAAAAATATATTGTATTTCTACGTGTTCTGCTAATATATATAGTAATTTTAGGTGTGCCGCTAAAAATGTTTAAGGATTCTAGGTGCGCATCATAAAATGTACAGCAGTGATTAATGACCCACGTAAAATGCATAGCAATGCTTCATGTTATTCACAAAATGTATAATAATGCTGGGTGGTGTTTAGCAATAATCCATAGTTATACTGAATGTCTCATGGGAAGCATAAAGCAGTACAAGGAGCTCTTCTAAAAGTGGATGAATAATAATGCATAATTCAGTGTAAAGTATAGCAGCTTTCCGTGTAAAATGTTGAATGCTCGATGTAATGTGTAGGGGTGGGGATGGCTTAGTCGATAGCGCATCAGGGTCGTAATCTGCAGTTCCCTGGTTCGAGTCCCAGCTGGGTCAGCGTTGAGATTTATCTCCGCAAAACTCCCTGCCCTGCCGGTAGGGAACACTGATGGGCTCAGAAAGGTCGCCGTCCATCTGGTGCGACATTACGTTGTGGCACCGTGTGCGGGAGAGCCATACCATGTGCACGTTAAGGAACACGCTGGATGTTCTTGATGGGAGGTTACCATCCGTATCCCAACACTTGTTTCAATGGATCCCCTCCCCCAACCTTCTCTGATCCTTCGTGGTTCTTGTGACCTGACCATTTAGCCCGTTGTGCGCTAAAAAAATAGTGTCGCTCAGAGGTAAAACATTGTAATATGTATAGTATTGCTGGGTGCTAGTTAATTCGAGAAAAAAATCTATAGAAATGTTTGAATATCACCAAAAAGTGTACAGTCGCTCAAAAAAGTATCCGAACACTATGGTTGATTACAGAATTCAGAAAAATATCTGGCAACGATTTTTTTAGAAATTAGTGATCTGTCACGTGACACGAAGGTTGCCAGATCACTAATTTCTAAAAAATCGTTGCCAGATATTTTTTCTGAATTCTGTAATCAACTATAGTTTTGGATACTTTTTTGAGCGACTGTATATCAATTCTAAACATTCTGCATAGGTTTTCAGTAATGCTAGTGGTCCCACGTAAAGGTGATCCTTGTAAAGGGAATGCTAAATCTGGGTACCTAACATAATGTGTAAAATTGCAAATAGATGCACGGAAAAAAAACAGTGGTAAAACTTGGTTCTCCACGAATAATATAGCTGGTGCCAATCCAATCCAAATCCACAAATGAAAATTCCTACATCTTATAACTTGATAGATGTAGACTGATGCAGACAAAAGTTTAGTGAAAAGAAAATTTCTCTATTATATACATATGCATTTTCTATTTTTTTGTATTTTTTCCATTTTTTTATCATTTTTTTCTCTATATAATTATTTTTCATTTATATAGGTAAATTTTTTTTTTTTATAATTTATCTAAAATATTAATATTTCTAAGAAATTGAATTAATAATTTATATATGATAGGTTTAAGATTCTTACTGGTAGGTTCTAAGATATTTTTAAAGTTATAAATATAAATATTGTATGCTTTTAGTTTATTAAAATAAGATTTTCTTTCTGGTTCGTAATTTTTACAATTAAATATTATGTGTTCTATGGTTTGTTTTACATTACATTTATTGCAGTTTGGAGAATCAATTTTTATAAATTTATATAAAGTTGAGTTCGTGAGAGCTAAGTTAGCTTTTATTCTGAGTATTATGATTATTTCTCTTTTACTTAAACCATAATTTGAAAATTTTTCAATTTTATTTGATATTTGATAACGATGTGTATTAATTGCTTTATTGTTATACCAATTCTGTGTTTCAATTAATATTTTAGATTTATTTGATTTTTTGTGTAATATAAAATGAAAAGGGGTAGTGATTGTATTTTTAAGATGTTTTGCATTTTTAGCTAATAAATCTACATATTCGTTATGTTTTATATTCACATGAGAGGGTAGCCATTGTAAAATTATTATATTATTTCTATTTAGGTGATCATATGTCAGTGAATAAATATCATTTAAAAAAGATGGGGAAGTAATTTTTAAATGGGTTTTGTTGAAAGATGTCTAGAGTGCTTTTACAATCAATGAAAATGACTATATGTTTATTACTAAAAATTCAGGGACCAATTTATTGCAAATATAACTGCTAGAAGTTCTGCTATAAAAACAGGTTCATTAATCTTAAATTTAAATTGTTGTTCGTATTTTTCAATTGGACAGTATATTGCTCCAGAAGTAATGGTTTTATGAGAATTTAATGATCCATCTGTGGTGCTCTGCGCAAAGTGTAAGGCAGAACTGTGTATAGTGTATAAAAATATTAGATATTCCCAGTGACAGGGGCGGGGGTGGCTCAGTCGGTAGCGCGCCAGGCTCGTAATCCGTAGTTCCCAGGTTCGAGTCCCAGCTGGGTCAACGTTGAGATTTATCTCCGCAAAATTCCCCGCCCACGGTCAGTAGGGGACACCGATTGGCTTGGAAAGGCCGCCGTCCGTCGGATGGGACGTTAAGCCGTGGCCCCGTGTACCAGGGCCAGAGCCATACCCTGTGCACGTTAAAGAACATGCTGGATGGCCTTGACGGGAGGCTACCATCTGTCTCCCAACAGCTGTTCCAGTGGATCCCCTCCCCCAACCTTTTCTGAGGCTTCGGGGTCCATGTGACCTGGCCATTTAGCCCATGGTGTGCAAAAAAGTGCCGCTCAGAGGTAAAACAACCCAACCCAGTGACAGTCTTATCAACAGCATGAGACACCACAAGATATATACAGGGTGGCCCTGAATTCATGGACCAAACGTGACAGGATGATAGTAAACACCGAACCCACCAATATTCGTCATAGAATATGAGGCCGCAAACGCAGTGAGTAGTCGGAAATGAAGGACAGACACAGAGGCTTCCAGAGTGACATTTATTGGAGATCATTACAAGAAATGCTCAAACGTCCGCCCACCAACGTTGATACAGACGGCACAACGGCGGAGTAGTGATCGGCACACCTGCTCGTAAACACAGGGCTTGTCGTGCGCATCGGCGGCTCAGAATGCTGGGGTTTGGCCGATCCAGCGCTTTTAGCCGTGCCGCCTCATCTGCGCCCCCTACCGGCACCGGGCTGCGTTTGCGGCCACATATTCTATGACGAATATTGGTGAGTTCGGTGTTTACTACCATCCCCTCACGTTTGGGCCATGAATTCAGGGACACCCTGTATATACATATATATTTATAGGATAAGGTATTTGTACTTGTAAAATCAGATGCTCCGAGTCCCCACATCAAAACTATGTCTACGTGTAAGTCTGTGTGGTGCAATTAGAGCTTTACATATAGAAAAAGTAAGTGCTCCGTATATAGTAAAGTTAATATACAATATTTACCAAGGTACTCTGCAATCTCATACAAAATAGAACAGTAGTTCTCAAGATTGGCCTCCAGAAAATTTCAATAAGTAAATAAAATACATTAATGATAATTTTTATTCTTCATTTTCAGACAAGCTCATCAGTATATACTGAAATCTGTAGCATTCGTTGATGCAAAAGCCTTTCCGTGAATCAAAGACGCATAAAGTATGATGGCCCTACAAAGTCTATGCATGTTTGATGATGATTAACTATCGTGTGCTAAAAATGATAAATAAAAGCATTTGTATTCTCAAAAAGCTGTTCTATTATGAGTTACCTTGTAAGTCGGTATATGCTTCGCACATTTGATTTTATTTAATTTCTCTTAATGTGGCCAAGGAGAATTTCTTAAGGCCGCCTTACCGGCCACGAGAAAATAAATTTCCTGAGAATCATTGGCTTAGAACAAAAAAAAAAACAAAACAAAAAACTGTTAGCCCCATGTCCTTCAAAACTATGTTAATCCCTTGTCACTCAAAACTGTGCTAGTATCATGTCACTCAAAATTGTGTTAGCCCCTTGTCACTCAACTCAAAACTGTGTTAGTCCCTTGCCACTCGAAACTGTTATTCCCATGTCATTTAAAATTATGTTAGCCCTTTATCACTCAAAACTATGTTAGTCTCATGTCACTAAAAATCATGTTAGTTTCTTGTCACTCAAAACTATGCTAGTATCATGTCACTCAAAATTGTGTTAGCCCCTTGTCACTCAACTCAAAACTATGTTAGTCCCTTGCCACTCAAAACTGTTATTACCATGTCACTCAAATTATGTTATTCCCATGTCACTCAAATTATGTTAGCCCCTTGTCACTCAAAACTATGTTAGTCTCATGTCACTAAAAATCATGTAAGTTTCTTGTCACTCAAAAAAATATTAGTTCCATGTCACTAAAAAGTTATGTTATCCCCTTGTCACTGAAAATCATGTTAGCTCCTTTTACTCAAAACTATGTTAGATCTATCTCACTAAAGATTATGTTAGTCCCATGTGCCTCAAAACTATGTTAGTCCCTTGTCACTCAAAACTATATTAGTCCCATGTCACTCAAAACAAGGATTTATATTAAAGCGCAATATTGAAAATCTAATGGAAATTTCTTACTTGGCTACGGACCACTCCCTTAAATGATAAAATATTTGGGATACTTAACTTTGCGGAAAAAAATAATAATTGTATAAATTAACCACATAATTTAT
The DNA here is from genome assembly GCA_038380435.1 of Ryuthela nishihirai. Lineage (NCBI taxonomy): Eukaryota > Metazoa > Arthropoda > Arachnida > Araneae > Heptathelidae > Ryuthela > Ryuthela nishihirai. The sequence goes on from JAWZYU010000020.1 coordinate 51,812,273, forward strand.
AAAGAAAACATATGCTGCCCTTGGTATAAGTGTTTATCAGATTTATCAGAGAACATTAAGAATGCTCCACACATACAAAAAAGAGAATGAACAGAACCCCTTTCTCCTAGCGCTCCCCCCCCCCCTCCAGCATTTTTTCCCATCTCTTATTTTCTTTAAAGCAAGGCGATATCTCCGTCCTTTGTCATTGTTTTTCTACACTCCTGCTGTCAGGCCGATGTTGAAGCAAGTTCTTTTAATTTCCTCCTATTATCTAACTCAATTTCCCTCCTTTATATCGTGCTCGTTTGAGTTCGATTTTGTGTCCAATACATATGATACGCGTGGCCTCATTGATTTTCCCTTTCGGGGGGGACCGGAAGTTGGTCTGAATGCCCAGGAAGCCGTCGCGGTTCATTCCGCAGCATCAGGGACGGATGCGTCAATACTTGATGTCCAAAGATATGCGCCTGCTGTCTGCATGACAAGGACGGGAACAAAAGCAAAATACGACAAGAGATTCCGAGGGTGGGGGGAAGACAGACAGAAGGGGAGGTGCGTGAAAAGCAGGGAGGGTAGAAAGAGGGGGCTAGGGGGAAAGAGACAGCTGCTGAGCGTCGTCTAGTACAGAAGGTTGGTTGGCGCTGAGAAATTAACATCTTTCTTGATTCCTTCCTTTGAAGAAACGAGGGGAAAACAACAGGGTGTCCGATGGGGGAGATTAGAAATCAAATTAAAAAGGATAGGGAATACAGAGAGAAATAAGACGATCTTTATACGGTGATTTTCTTTTTACTATTCATATGGAGATGTATTTGTTTGCCTAGGCAAGGAAATATTAATAACAAAAAACGTTGGGAAACGCAAATTGTACAGATTTAGATATTAAAAGAAGAAGCATTTTTGTATGCGTGTATATTGAATCATTGAGCAGGATTTCTATAAGCTTGGAAAGTTCACAAGGAATGGGAGGGGGGGGGGAGTTTAAACATGAAATGCTAATTTCAAATAAATTTTTCGTTTTCTTTCGTGATGGTATATTATGTTTTAGGTAAACGTGAAAACAAAAGAGCAAGTCAATTTATGAAAATATAGGCAACTATCTACATATCTATCATATAATTTCGGACGTGCCACCCACAAACAGGTACTGGACAGTAAAATGGAGAAAGGTATTTGTTACCTCAATAGGAAATTATATTCAGTGCTCAATAACTTCTTCAAAATGATTTTTAATATAAAATATGTCTAAAATGACAAATTAAAGATCTCAATCAAATCTATCTGAATAAAATAAATGAAAAATAAATACCCGCTCAAGCAGCTGCTTGCCACAGAGGTCTGACAGGAACCTGGCAGTTTATTTGCCATAGTAGAAGGTCTGTGAGGATGGCAGGACCTCAGCAGAAAAACGACACATACATCCATGCCTTACCGGTGGCTCGAACCCAGGTCACTTTGATCAGTAGGCCATGGGACGGCAATGAATATCGATTTTAAATAATATTCTTTCTGTATTCAAAGAGTTATGAACACTAGAATAATTAACAGACTGCAAAGCATTGACCCCAAAATTTAATTAAAATAGATATTGCACCCGGTGCTTTATTTAGAGTCGACTATGATCTCTGAACCAGTTTAATATTTATAATAAATAATTATAATAATTAAATATGCAGTATTAGGGGCGTGGGGTGTTGGATAAATTGGTAAAGCACTGGGCTCCTAATCGTCAGTTCCGAGGTCGAGTCCTATCTGTGCTAATCCCGATGAGCTTAAAAGACACCGTCCGTCGGAAGCGATGTTAAACCGTGGGACTATTCGAGAGAAACCTATACCTTATGTGTGTTAAAGAACGCTTGGTGGGTTTGACTAGAGGTCCTGTATAGTTAGAGGCTGGCCTCTTCTTCTTTAACATTTCTCATCATAACCTGGACCTCTTTGTAAAGTGGGCCTCGGCCCTCTTATCATCAGGTCCATGTGCTAAATTTGCTGTGGGTGCAGATGTCAAACAGGAAAGTGGACTGGCACAGTGAAAGGCCAGCAACCGTACAAATTGGCAGAGGGTTTTTGGCCGCAGGCCACCCAGTGGTTGAAAGGTTAGAGGCTGGCCATCTCGGTGATTCACTGCCATTGGTTGATTGAGTCACGTGGTTTATGGGCGCCATGTTTTGTCGTTCCATGAGACAAAAGCCTATGAGTTAGTGTGTGTGCCAAGTTAAAACTTCTCAGTTGTTATTGTTTTATATGTTTCTACCACTTTTTTGTCTATAAAAGCTGTCATATTTTATGAATGCCTCACTGCGCTGCATTTGGATGTAAAAATTTCACTCAAAGAAATAAATTAATGAATATTTATTTCCGAGAAACTCCATCAGAAGACGGCAATCGTCTGCAAAAGTGGAATGAGCTAACTGAAAACCAAAGGATAATTTCTTTTAAGGTTCGTTTGAAAAACGAGCTAATATTTTCACTTTGTCGTCTGCCTATGCCAATATTTGTTCGTCTGTCTGTCCGTCTCTCTGTTAACTCTCTGTGAACTGTAACAGTTCGTTGTCTGTCCATCTGTCTTTCCTCCTGTCTGTCTACAGACAATCAATTATTTTTACTTTTAGAGCTAAATTAAAATTTTTTTTTTTGGGTTGAATAGATGTCGAACAAATATTACGATTAGCAATTTTGAAAATTTTAAATAGCTTTAATAGCGCCCTCTAGCTATGGGAAAAAATGGAAAATGCTAAAATTTCAAATGAGTTGGGTTGGGTTGTTTTACCTCTGAGCGGCACTTTTTTGCACACCATGGGCTAAATGGCCAGGTCACATGGACCCCGAAGGCTCAGAGAAGGTTGGGGGAGGGACCCACTGGAACAGCTGTTGGGAGACAGATGGTAGCCTCCCGTCAAGGCCATCCAGCGTGTTCTTTAACGTGCACAGGGTATGGCTCTCCCGCACACGGGGCCACGGCTTAACGTCCCATCCGACGGACGGCGGCCTTTCCAAGCCCATCGGTGTCCCCTACTGACCGTGGGCAGGGCGGGGAATTTTGCGGAGATAAATCTCAACGCTGACCCAGCTGGGACTCGAACCTGGGAACTACAGATTACGAGCCTGGCGCGCTACCAACTGAGCCACCCCCGCCCCTAAAATTTCAAATGAATATTACAAACAAACTATTTACACTGGAAATCTGAAATTTTGGTAGCAGAGTGTTATGGTCAGAAGGTTTACAACGGCAACAAGGTTTTGGCATCTTAGCCAAAAGGGGGTGTGAAAATGAAATTTTTTTAAGGAGATAAACCAAACAATATATATATTTGTTTTACAGGCACTAACAAAATGTTAATGATTTAAACAATATTTGATATTCTCAGCGTTACTTGTAGATGTTTAAATGTCTATAAATAAATAAATTATTTGTGAAAAAAGCCGGCGTTACTTCAACAGGTTAGAATACTCTGAGAGATGCGGTTGTGAGAGATGCGGGTTCGAATCCTGTATGTCGGCGAAATTTTTTCCACAAAAATATTATTATTTATATTTTTCGAATACCTATCAGCTGGAATTTCCAGTGTTAGAGAGTGCTAAGGGCGGTAAATAAAAACTCGAAAGGCGACCTCTAGCGGCGGAAAAAAGCTGGAAAATACCAAATCTCTAAATAAATATTGCAAACGATCTATTTTTGCTAGAAATTTAAATTTTTGGTCATAGAGGGTAATGATCAAGTAGTTTACATTAATAGTAATGATTTGTCCCGTTGGTAAAATGCAACTTTTCTGCTTTAAGAGATAAATGAAAAACCTTTTTTGCAAATTACAGGTACCAATAAAATATTGATAGTTTATTTTCTCAATTATACAGTAGTTCGAATTTCTACTGTCAGAGGATACTGAAAGTGTAAAATAACTAGAAGAACGCATATCGCCTCTGGCGCATGTGAGAACCTCATTTTCAAAGAGAATGAAGTTGTTCCTTTGCCTACTTTTTCATTCCTTAAAAGTTTTAATTATGGATGTTCGTGTTGTTTTTCTGCTGAGGTCCCGCCATCCTCATAGATCTTCTGCTATGGCGTATAAACGACAGGCTCCTATCTGACCCCTGTAGAAGTAGCTGCTTGAGGGGTTATTTATTTTTTAATGTATGATGGGGAAAATACACAGAGTAGTATTTTATTAGTAATTATAAAACATAAAAAGTATTTGTCTTTTAGTTCTTAAATTTAAAAAGTGGCTTTTATCTCGCACCTCTGAAAATACTGGGCAGATAATTGATGTCAGTGGGATTTCTACCATAACAGAACTCTAAACGCCGAAATTTCTTCCATTAACATGATCTCTAATGATATAAATTAAAACTATCTTTGAAAATACGAATTACATTTCATTAGTAACCAACTAAAAAAGAGATTTCCAATTATCTCTTAAAACAAAACCGCTTAGGGTCAAATCATAGTTGTCAACGGAATTTTTGAGACAGTCCATATTCCACGACCAGAATTTCAAATTTCCAGCATAACTACATCGTTTGCAATATTCATTTTAAATTTTTGGGATTTTTCGTTTTCCACCGTTAGAGAGCGCAATTATAGCTTTTGGGAAAATTGTAAAATGCAAATTGTAATGTGTCATCAATACCTGTCTTACCCAAAAGTAATTTTTAATTTATCGCTAAAAACATACACTTTTCTGTTAAAAGAAAAAAAAAAAGTTACATTTACCTCACCCCTGGGTCTAAAGGGTCAAGTGATTGTTGCCAATGGTAACTTCCTAACCTTCACATTTCAACACCAAAATTTTAAACTTCTTACATAATTACATCGTTTGGAATATTCGTTTGATATTTTGGAATTTTTCAGCTTTTTCCACTGTTAGAGGGCGCAATTATAACTTTTGAGAGATTCAAAAAATCAAATAGTAATATATCATTATTTCCTATCTAACACAAAAAGAATTTTTTATTAGTGTAAACAAAAAAGTTCGATGTCTACAGACGAACAGACAACAGAGCGAAATTATATCTTTTTTTTTTTAAAATGAAAGCCCTGAAATTTACTTTTCCTTTCTTAGTCGTTTTCTAAAGTGCTCCCAATCATGAACACTGAAATCTCTATCAAATATTACCGTTTCCTCTTCCGGAATCCATAAATACCGTGCAATACCATTCAGCTATGCACGCTAAATCATCAGAGCGACGACAAAACATGGCGTCCAATTTTGAGATGGCCAACTTCTACATATTTAGGGCCTCTAGGTTTGACCAGAGGCTTCCATCTGTTTCCCAACGGGGAATCCTCTATCTCAACCTTCTCTGAGTCACTGGGGTCCTTGTGACCTGGAAATTTAACTCATGGTATGCAAAAAAATACCGCCCAGGCGTAAAAAAAATAATCCAAATACACTGATTATGATCGTTGAATACTGATATAACCTGCATGTAAAATTTTAGTTTTTCAGGTGTGGTTGTCAAAGTTATTATTTGTAGACAAGACCAGATTTAGGGAAAAAAATAAAGAACCGAAATATTAAAGTCGTGGTGTAGGGAAAGGGGGGGGGGGGGCGGTTGAAGTGGTAGTTAGTAACTGGATCGAGCTGGAACAAACCAAAAACCCGTTCCTGTATAAATTATTTCCCATCCGTTGAAATATTCCTAAAAATTGACAAATACAAAAATACGTGTAATATATAGAAATTTAATACTTTTTTCACCTCCGTCATCTATAAATAGAATCGGATAAAGGACGATGGAACAACCATGGCGTATATGCTCCCCCTCGGTGGGTTGAATCCGGATTGCTTGCAGATGCAATTTGTAAAACTGCACTTTGCATGTATGATTTGCAAAACTGATATGTAATTCGTGAATTGCTACATTCAGATGCATTTGCAAAGTTGTAGATTTATTATGTGCAGACACTATTTGCAGGTTATATTGTCCCTGTTTGTGAGGCTACCCTTTAATAGCGAACTTTGTCCCAAATATAAAACTCAATAAAATTTCGCCATTTAACATAAAAACTACACATTGTCTCTTTACATAATATTCGTAAAAATATATTGTTCCGCTGTAGTGGCTATGTCAAGAAAAAAATTTTGAATCAAAGTCTAGGGTACTGCTCTTAAAAGCACAATTCTCGTGTTGTCGCATCTTTTTTCTATTATTATGAAAATCTTATTGTGGACAATCCGCTTTTTTTTTCTCTAGTGGTTATGTCAGGTACTTTTCCTGAATCAAAATCTTAGTTTAATGTCTATTACAGACAACTCTCGAAAGCACCACTCTCATATTAGTTTGTGTTCCATTAAATCAGCATTTCTCTATTCAAAAGCAATGCAAAATGCATGCGAAATTTTCCGTGGGTGTAAACAGTAAAGATATTCTTGCATTCTCACTGATCTCACTTTTTTTTTCTTCTTCAAGATATTGTTTTTTTTTTATGGAAAGAAGAAGAGAAGGATATAGAACACGTATAAAAAAATCAAATTAAAATACGATGCAAATTCAACAGGAAATCCTACTCTATAACTTAGGAAGCGAGTTTATCAATAATTCAACTCCATTTCAACCGACGACCAGTTTTAGCCATACATTATGCAAGAAGAGGGGTGTGTGTGTGTTTTTTTCTTATTATTTGTTTACTTATTTTCCATTTTCATCCAGATGTAATTTATTTATCTTATTTTTTCCTCTCTCTGAGTGCGTCTGCAGATTGCGAAAACGGAAGTGATTTGTTCTGCACCTTTCACCGCAGCTAACAGCGTAATCTGTATCGTTACGCATCTCCCCGTTCTGGCCTTTCATAATATATTGCATCTACAGCATGCAGCTCATTTATAATCACACGCTTTGCTGCGGCTCTTACGTTTTGCTCTCTCTCTGCTAACACGAGAGAAGAGTTCGGAGCGTCGTTATCCCGCGCGCGCAGTTCAAAGCGCATGCAGTGAAACAAGCATACAACATCGAGTGACGTGTTTTTTTGTGTTGGGGTTGCTCAGAGGAATTAAGAATTTTTCAATTACAAAATGCGTGATTCTGTCAGGTCGTTGTGGAATTTTTTTTCCCTTCCGTATGTTTTTTTTATCTCTTGTTCTTTCCTGATTCTTTTAAATGACATTCGAGGAAGCAACAAGAAAGATGAGGATGTATTAAATATCGTGATGTTACTATTTTTTTCCTTTTTCCTTCAAGAGAATATAGAGTCGTGATTTTCTTTCTGCTTTAGCCCATATACGGTAAGACAACTTATTCTGCAAGCTGAACGGCTAGATGAGATACACTGCTTGGTCTAATTATTATGAACATCTACCAAATACTTTGTCATATGTTGGGTTGTTTTACCTCTGAGCGGCACTTTTTTGCACACCATGGGCTAAATGGCCAGGTCACATGGATCCCGAAGGCTCAGAGAAGGTTGGGGGAGGGGACCCACTGGAACAGCTGTTGGGAGACAGATGGTAGCCTCCCGTCAAGGCCATCCAGCGTGTTCTTTAACGTGCACAGGGTATGGCTCTGGCCCTGGTGCACGGGGCCACGGCTTAACGTCCCATCCGACGGACGGCTGCCTTTCCAAGCCCATCGGTGTCCCCTACTGACCGTGGGCAGGGCGGGGAATTTTGCGGAGATAAATCTCAACGCTGACCCAGCTGGGACTCTAACCTGGGAACTACAGATTACGAGCCTGGGGCGCTACCGACTGAGTCACCCCCGTCCCCACTTTGTCATATGTATCACGGTACAGTTCCCATATATCAACATTTTCAGTTGGTTGTTTTACCTCTCAGCGGCACCTTTTTGCACACAATAGGCTAAATGCCGAGGTCACAAGTATCCCTAGGGCTCAGAGAAGGTTGGGGGGAGTGGACCCACTGAATAGCTGTTAGGAGACAGACTGTAGCTTCCCGTCAGGCCATCCAGCGTGTTGTTCAACGTGTACAAGATGTGACTGTCATGCACACGGATTTACGGCTTAACATCCCATCTAAAACGGACTGCGACTTTTCCCAGGAAATCGCTATCCCTTGTTTCATTTAGGACAGAACTGGGGTTAGCGTTGGAAATTCTTAACGCTGGGGCAGTTGGGACAAGAATTGTGGAAGTATAGTTAATCCCTGTCCCCGGGTACTGGATAAAAATTATATGTATTCTATTAGTTTTCTGAATGTAAATAAACTTATAAGAACTTTAAATAAGCCAAAGATACTTCTTATGTCCAAAAAAGTAAAAGTTTATGATATACGTCTAGTGCAGTCAAACTTATCGTTCGTTACTTTTTTGCTTGTATACCAGTTTGGATATCATCATAAAACTAAAATCGACAAATAGAGAACAATTTTCGAAGCATCATAAGACATCATTGCGAGACTATATACAAAAGAACTTTCACAATAAACGAAAATGGCGCACTTATAGGCGAGACGAAAGAAGGGGAAGAAGATAAGTAAAGAAAAGGAAGGAGGAGCAGCGAAAGAAAAGAGTCCAGTAACCGATCGAGAAAAGGAGGGGGAATTTTCCCTTCTATGTCACTCTGTGCCGACAGCGAGGAGCTATATTTCTTCTCTTAGTAACCTCTTCACTTATCTCACTAAGTGTGGAATTAACTGGGAGTTAGCTGGTGCCTGCGACGGCCCCTTGTGGCATGTGATTTACTGCTACAGCTGAGGACAAGAGGGGTCAGTCAGAATGCGATGGATGCACCATAGGGACTCTCGCTGACCACGTTCAGATCTTCTTCTTTTATCGGTGAGTCGATTTCTTCGAATATAAGTAGTTACTTTTCTCTTTCTTTTCTCTACACCTTTTCAGTCTCTTTTGCTAACATTTGCAACAAGTTTCGGATTTATGAGATGAAAGTTAATCGGCTTCCCTAGATGGTTTTCGCAACCAACACAGAATGAAGTATTATATTTTGTTAAATAATTAAGCAATAAAAGGAAACCCATGATGACGCTAGTATCATATGCAAGACAGAATGCAGAAAAAAAATAAGTAGGGTTGGGAGAATAAATAAAGAGCGACCTAATTGCGCCGAAAAAAATAAAAGGGCAGTCCAACAGACTGGATTGGGTTGTTTTACCTCTGAGCGGCACTTTTTTTTTGCACACAGTGAGCTAAATGGCCAGTTCACAAAGGCTCCAAGGGCTCAAAGAAGAGGGACCATAGGACAGCTGTTAGGAGACAGATGGTTGCCTTCCGTCAAGGCCATCCAATGTGTTTCTTTAATGTGCACAGGGTACGGCCCTCCAGTACACGGGGCCATGGCTTTACATTCCATCCGGAAGGCGGCTTTTTTCCATCAGTCTTTTGGTGTATACGCCTATTTTTACACACCCTCTATAGATTATTAAAAGTCCCAGTAACAATCCCTATTCTGTTTTCTCATGTCGCATATCACAAATATCTGTTACATAGCTCCCTAGATTAGCAGTTCTCAACCTTTCATGCTTCACGTACTCCCTGGAAATGTGTATGTAACTGGGTTGGATTGTTTTACCTCTGAGCGACACTTTTTTTGCACACCATGGGCTAAATGGCCAGGTTACATGGACCCCGAAGGCTCAGAGAAGGTTGGGGGAGGGGACACACTGGAACAGCTGTTGGGATACAGATGGTAGCCTTCCGTCAAGGCCATCCAGCGTGTTCTTTAACGTGCACAGGGTATGGCTCTCCCACACACGGTGCCACGGTTTAACGTCCCATCCGACGGACGGCGGCCTTTGCAAGCCCATCGGTGTCCCCTACTGACCGTGGGCAGGGCGGGGAATTTTGCGGAGATAAATCTCAACGCTGACCCAGCTGGGACTCTAACCTGGGAACTACAGATTACGAGCCTGGCGCGCTACCGACTGAGCCACCCCCGCCCCGTATGTAACTGGCGTACTCCTTGTATAGATAGATAAAACTATAGTTATAAGTATAACAATGAGAGTAAATAAAACATATATATGTATAACATATATCTAGTGCCTTTTGAGCTGTCACGGCGTACCCCAAAAAAATTTTACCGTCAAACAAACCAAGGAAGGATACTTATATTGGTAATACATAGCACAGTAAGTTAAATACATTTTTTAAAATTTGTAACTTAAAGGTCTGCGGTTCGATCATATTAGAGTTCATCTGTCATTAGAATTTTTTTCATTTTTTATTACCTAATTAATTTATAACCAAATCACTTTTTACAGTTCGTTCGTTTACAGTTCAAGTATAATTTGCGAGTATAATTTTGAAGTATATTTTACAGTTCAAGTATAATTTGCGAGCCTTAAAGCAATAAATAAATTTATATGTCAGAACGGAGTCAATAAATACACTAAACCTATAAATTGTACATAATTTTCACGAATAGTTCTTTTTAATATCATTAGAACGGAGAGGAAAAATACACGTATATATAGAGAGATAATTATTACAGTGGAGTAGTAAAATAACGAATTGAAGTAGAATAGACAAGAACACCTTTTTGAGTTTTTTCCGAATTATTTCGTTAAATAATGCGTTTTGAGAATAGCTGAAAAAAAAAAACAAAAACGAAATTGATGTATTACGAAATGCCTTTTCCGTCCTATTCAGTTCAATTCAATCAATATCCGGCATCTCTCCAATTTTTTTTCTACATCCGGGCTATGCCTGTATAAGTAATACTACAACAATAAATAATACAAACAATACTACAAAGTACCCCACCAAAAAATATTATCACTAGTCGCCACTGGTATTTTTTCAACTGAGATTTCACAAATATATTTAAAAGGTTCCGGGTGTAAATTAAATTTTTTAAATCGTTTATTGGAGCTCACTCTAATACAGTGTATTTTTTAACTGAAATTCCGCCAGTATTTTTACAGGCTACATGCAATACTTAGCTTTTTTGAAAAATGTACCGAATACAAATAACGGCTGTGGTTCTTCGGGACTTTTAATTAAGTACTATTTTTTTTTAATAACTATATCCTTATTTAACTGTCGACACGTTTTTTTTGCATCATCATTATCATCATCCTCAAGTAGCCATGGGCTACGGAGGTCCAACCAGACCATGCAGTTTAGTTCTCCAAGCATATCTGTCCTGAGCTACATCTGCTGCATCTGGCCACTGCACACCAATTCTAACAAGGTCCTGTTTGACATTGTCTGTCCACCGCATCCTAGGTCTCCGCCTCTTTCTGAGGCCTCTAGGCACACTGTTCATAACCCTATTCGCCAATCTATTATTATCCATACGGGCAACATGGCCAACCAACGGAGTCTCTCTCTGCACAATATACTGCCCAAAGGAGTTTGCCGACTCCTTTGCCTAACCTCATCATTCGGTTAAAAAAAATCTTTCGATAATTAGCTATTATCAAACGCTTTTTTAATTTCACGAGGTTAAGAAGTTAATAAGATAAAGAAAAACACAGGCGACCTTAACAACAACGGTAGATATAAAGCACAAGTTGTTATTTGTACTTAAGGCATACTTTTAACACTGTACCCGAATGCAACAAAAATATTAATGCCTTCGCGAGAAGGAACTTTTGATGTTTGTATCTTCTATAATACTTTCATTTCTGGCTATTTAGTGAAAACTATACGGATAAAAAAATGCTTTGCCTCTTCTGCTTTGGACGTCTTCGTTAGTTTCAATATAAATGAATGTTGAAGCAAGGTAAAGAAAAAAGAAAAAAAGAGAAATCAAAAGTAATTATGCGAAACAAAAAACAAACCCGGTTCCTATCCTCATGATAAACTATTATTGCTTTTAAATTACCTAGCAAAGTTTTTTCAAGAGTTTTTTTTTTCTTGCACGTTCCACGGTTAATGTTAATTACAACGGAGTTCCTTTTGGGGAAGCAAAAGCACGCATTAATTTTCATCATCGGCAAATTAAAGAAGGATGAAAATTTAAGGAAGGTTGGCATTTTATCGTTCGAAATATGGTAGTCAATTACAAAATAGAGAGGAGTTCTGTTAACGTTAGACACTAATCATTAGGTTTGAGTGTGAAAAGAAATGTTCATGACTTTTCGAAATCATATTGCTTTGGTAGCGTTTTGTACACAGCATTTTTGTATTGGGCATGATAAGCTTTTGAATGCTGGCATTTCATCAAAAAACAGAAGCGCTTTTTTATTACGTGGCAATTTGTAGGCAATCCTCTTCTGTCCTGACAATAACGCTGCTATTACTTTTTTGACAATAAGACTACCTTTTCTTCTGTGGCGATGATCCTCCTACATCTTTTTTGACAATAAGGCTACCATTTGTTCTGTGGCGATGATTCTCCTACTTCTTTTTTGACAAAAGGCTGCCTTTCTTCTGTGTCGATGATCCTCCTACTTCCATTTTGACAATAAGGCTACAAATTCTTCTGTAGCGACGATTCTCCTACTTCTTTTTTGAAAATAAGGCTACCATTTGTTCTGTGGCGATGATCCTCCTACTTCTTTTTTGACAATAAGGCTACCATTTGTTCTGTGGCGATGATTCTCTACTTCCTTTTTGACAAAAGGCTACCATTTCTTCTATGTCGATGATCCTCCTACTTCCTTTTTGACAATAAGGCTACAAATTCTTCTGTAGCGACGATCCTCCTACTTCTTTTTTGAAAATAAGGCTACCATTTCTTCTAGGGCGATGATCATCCTACTTCTTTTTGTGACCGTGAACCAGTTACCTCTTCGAAAATGAAGTTTCTACTTCTGTGAACGGTGAGGGTGCTACTTCTTTTGTGACAATGAGTCTGATATATTTTGGGAAAAAGAAACTGCTATTTCTGCGAGAAGTGAAGCTAACCTTTCTTTTGTCCTAATGATCCGTTGCTTCTTCTGAAAGCAATGAAGCTGCTCCTCAATTTTGTTGTTTTGTTATAATGTGGTCGCTACTTCTGTGAAAATGAAGTTTCCATTTCTGTGAATAGTGAGAGTGCTGCTTCTTTTGCGACAAGGAGCATCTATTTCTGCGAAAATGAAGTTGATGAAAATGATGACAACGAAGCATTTACTCTGCGAAAATGAAGTTATTACTACTGTAAACAGTCAGTACTACTTCTTTTCTGATAATGAAGTATCCATTCTGTGAAAACGAAGTTGCTATGCCACTGTTGTAAACAGAGATTGCTACTTCGTTTGTGATAATGATGCCACTGCGTCCTCTGCTACAATTAAGCTGCTAATTCAGTGACAATTAAACTGCTTGATCACACCCATATTCCAACAGCCTCGCGTCTGAAGTCGTGGTGCGAATGTGGCGGACAAGACGGCAAAATGCCGGGTAATCCGGATGTCTTGGCTGGCAGGGAAGCGGATTAAAAGAATATCCTTCCCCGGACATACTATAGAGAAAGAAAATAATACAATAAGGCTCTACATATAAGGCAGTGCATAAAGAAATCCGCCAAATTCGGCAGATAAAATTCAACAAACTCGACCTGGAAGGAAAAAATTCCATCCATTTTAATAAGACAACCTAAAAACTGGCTGGTTTTGCACGAAACCCTTACTGCCTTTGCTCTGGAATCTTTTCCAGTTAAAAAATCTGGACAGACTGTCAGATTTGCAGACGAAATGCATTCAGGATTATAGATCATTCGCCTCTCTATTTGAGAAGGAGGGATTCCGTTTTCATACATACCAGCTAGTCAGATAAAACTCTCAAGGTATCATCAAAAATGTATCTGATGATATGACCTGCGATGATATAAACAAGAAACCGATTGAGCTGGGTTTCTCAGTCATTAAAGCTTTCCAGCTAATGAGATTTAAAACTAAGGCTCCATTCCAAATTTTCCTGATTGACTTGATCAAAAATGATGCCAACAAGAAAATCTTTAACTTGAAAGATCTCTTCCATCTGAAGATCTCTGTGGAATATTTTCAAAAAAGAAATGGCACTACTCAATGCTATAAATGCCAAAGGTTTGGATACACTCAGGGGAACTGTTTCAATTCCCCTCGCTGGGTTAAATGTGCGGGCCACACACAACTGTTACTTGCATCAGGACCCACCGAGATGGTGCTCCGAAATGCACTAACTGTTGGAAAGAACACACAGCCAACTAGAGGGGTTGTGAGTTCTTTCCCAAACCATCACAGCCTGCCAATCAGGTACCTCCCAAGACCCCTTTTTCAGTGAAAGTTAGAAATTCCCCTTCACCGAGGACTAGAAAAACTTATGCCCAATGCCCAAACAGTGGCTCATACACCTGGCGTAAGCCAGGTTTCTCATCTTCCACACCCCCAGAGCTCAGCTATAGACCTACTGCGGAAAAGACTGCAATCAAGCCATCTCTAAAGGAGAAGGCTACCCCTAATGTACCAGTGAAGAGAAGTACTGCCAGCGAAGAGACAAACTTTGACTTTTCAAAAGAATTTGAAGAAATCTTGGGATTTTTCAGAAAACTGAGCCATGTCAGAATCATTAAAAATGTCTAAGAGCTATATATACTAGATTCCGCCAGGCTATGGATTGGACGGATAAGATTTCAGTTTCCTTTGAAGCCTTCGACTACTTAACTACCCTTCTGTCCTGCGATGGATAAATCCTCTTCCAGGCGTAGTATCCTCCGCATTATTGTTTGAAACTCCAACGGTCTCAAAAGCGACTTGTTGGAGTTCAGAAATCTTCTGTCTACCTATAAAATTGATCTGCGCTACTCTATCAAACCCACTTCAGAGCATGTGACAGCATCAAAATTCCTAATTATCGTCTCTTCCGCAACGATCGGAAACACAACCGAGGAGGAGGCACAGCAATAGCTGTCCGGAAAGGGATTCCTCACTTCTGTTTACCCACCAAAGAGATTAAAAATCTTGAAGTCACTACGGTGGTTATTCAGAACACGTATCTGGGTGACATTAGGCTAGTTGTTGCTTATAATCCCCCAAATACTGATTAAAGATATGGACTCAAAACTCCAGTTATTCTTGCTGGGGACCTTAAATTCCAAACACCAAGCTTGGAACTCAAATAGAGGAAACAAGTGCGGATGCATCTTACTAGAGTGCTCCACAATGAATGAGCTGATTGTGGATGCACCAAGGGAGCCCACCTTTTTCCCCTATAACTTCCTACACAACCAGATGTTTTGGACATCACTATTTTGGGCCCCTATGCTCATTGACAGAGAGATCTCCAGCCTTAGTGACAAAATTAGGAATGCCACGCATTTGGCCAGCAAGCCAAAACCAAGATTAGGGGATCCTAATGAGCTCTCTAAGAACATCTTGTAGTTAATGTTACTAAAGAACAAAGTCAGACGAGATTGTCAGAAACACCGCAAAACAGAGACGCACGAGCTTCTTAAAGAACTGAAAAACTCTGTCAGTGAGAAAATTCGTGAATATAGATATGATTCATGGGACAGAAAACTGCTTTCTCTGACAACAGACGTCAACTCTATCTGACGGATGACAACAGCTCTGAAAAAACCTCATTCTGATTATCTGGACTCAATTCATGGAATGAATGTACTAGTGTAAGTCAATGACGATAAGGTGGAAGAGTTCACTACTACATTAGAAAATCAGTTTCAGGTCAGTTATGATCTGTCAGCTTAAAGCACCTCTGAGGTAATTGAAAACACTCTCAATCGATTCTCCCAGATGGTGATCTCACCCATTAGATTTACAATTACACTTGAAGTTCGTGAGGCCTTTAAAAAACTAAAACCATGAAAGGCCCCTGGATATGATGGCATTACAAATGCCATGTTAAATAACTTCCTCCTTGAGCCATAGTTAGCATCTGCACTATCTTCAATGCTCTTCTGAGAATTAAGCATTTTCCAGGAATTTGGAAAAAGGCCATAATTAAGATGATTTTTAAACCTGGGAAAACCCAAACCTTCCCACATAACTTCAGGCCCAGCAGCCTACTTCCAAGCATTAGGAAACTTTTTGAAAGGATCATCGTAAACCATATATCAGAACATATTGAGCTTAACAACTTGATTCCAGAAGAGCAATTTGGCTTTAGCAGAAGCGGTCTACAGTCCACCAGACACTCAGAGTAGTAGAAAAAGTGGCAGAGGCTCTTAACATAAATGAGACCGTCACATCTACCTTTCTCGATGTCTCTAAAGCCTTTGACAAGGTCTGGAGTGATGGCCTCGTTTTAAAAAATGATCCAAGCCAAATTCCCAACGGGTTTGATCACCATAATCCAATTCTAACTTAAAGAAAGAACTTTCGGCGTTCAGATAAGTGATAGTTTCTCTTCGGTGAGAAACACTGAGGCAGGAGTCCCATAAGACTCCCTGTTGGGCCTGAGCTTCATCCCATCATGACTGCCCTATATGCTGACGATATCGCTCTACTTTCTCCATCCCTCAACCCCAGTCTGGCGATCAAGAGATATCAACTAAGGATGGACAAGGTAGAACAGTGGTATTCAAATGGAGGATAAAGATCAATCCAGAAAAGAGCCAATCAGTACTCTTCTTTCGGAAAATAATAAAGAATCCCGATTGTTTCAAAATATTTGTAATCGAAACTCAATGGAAATCTACTATGCAATACCTAGGGGTGGTATTGCACTGTATATTGAAATGGGATGCTCACGTCACCCATGCACTATCCAAACTAACATTATCAATTGTAAGCTCGGTCCACTAATGAGTTGGAGCTCTAAACTGCCTCCAGAGAAGAAAATCGTCCTATATAAGACAGTTCTGCGACCTATTCCTACATATGTCTCATCTGTGTGGGGGAATATCACAGACACGATCAAAAAACTCCAAAGCTTTCTGAATAAGGTCCACAGATCAGTGGTCAGTGCTCAATGGTTTATCAAAAACAAACATATCCACAGAGATCTTGACACTGACCACATCTATACTCATATCAAGAAGCTTGCGAAGAAATTTTTCAATTCAGTGGGAGATCATCCATATGAGATCATAAGATCGTTGATCAACTAAGATCCACTGGTCATGAACCACTATAAGAGACCAAAGTCAATGGTCTCTGAGGACCACTCTTTTGTCCTCTAGTAGTATTTCTTGAACTCTTGCTGTTGTAACAGCCCCTGTGGTCCCTCTTTGGCTCTTCTCTTGCATTTACGCCATTGGCCTATCAGGCACTAAATTACGAGTAGCACTAAATTACGAGATTACTTGTACATAGTATAGGCTAAGTTAAGATATCAGATCAGTAGAAAGTATTCAGCATTCGTGTAGTCTTTATTCGGTCATTATCATTAGCAGTGAGAATTTGATTTGTGCTCTGCGACTTGATGTCAAGCATTTTCCTCTCATGTTGAGTGGAACTCTGCATATATGAATGCTTAGTGTCGTATCGTCTTCGTTAGTAATGAAGTTATGTTTATTGTTATATAAAATCTGCATTAATTTTATGAAAGTTATTGACATGCATAAGGACATTGGGGCAGTTCATGAGGTTTGTATTGGGATGATTCGAACCAAACATAAAGCGGGGAATACCACACTGCTACTTCCTTTTTACCAAAAGCTATAAATTTATGACAAATCATTTTATGGACAGGATTGTATTTGTGCCCAATTGGCGGTGAGGAAGGCATTGTTTGTTGACAGAGTCTAAACACATATAAATTCAGTTGAAGTTCAATAAATCAATGTTACAGATATTGATCAAATTTAGAAGAAAAACTGTGTCGAGTTTATAACCTTTGTTACTTTTTTGTCGGTTAAAGTCTCTTCCAATTAAGAGTATAGTATTTTTCTACCAGCAGTATACAATTCAATGGGTTCTTATCCTACGGTCTCAAATTTGTTCGCTCTAAATTTAGTATCGCTACGCGAGAATGACTTCATGCCTTTGAATTTCAAATTTTAGCAGCATCGAGAAATTAATAGGTGAATTTAATTTTAAATACATTTAGATTTACAAATTTTTAATTTCTTTCGTTCACATTTCGTATAAAATGTGGTTGTATAAAGGTTTTTTACATTTGTACAATATAATCTTTGTGAATGTTAATAAGGGCAATAGAGGCAAAAATTATTAAATTGATGTATGCATGCATTTTTCAAGATATTTTTAAGAGCCTCTAAAGCGGAGGAGGAAACGTTATACTTCAATGGAAATCTAGTTCCTTGCACCTCCCCTCCCCCATTTTTACCTTTTCCGGCTCGATCGAATTTTAAGCCACTATCTTCGCTGCATTACCTTAATCCTGAATATAAGCTAAAAATTGTCAGGATCTCGTGGGTTAAGATGTCGTCCAATTAAGGGTATGTGATATTTCTACCAACAATATACAATTCAAATATTTAATGGGTTCTTAAGGCTTTCTTTCCATAAGGCAATTTTTTCCTCTTTGTCCAATATTACCAGATTACAGATAAGAGAGTGGCTTAAGCATAAACCAATGGATCGCTACGAATATAGAAAATATCATAAATAAAGTAACTTCCATTTCCCTAAAACCACAGAACTATGAGAAAAAACTATTTTTTGATAATGTCACGAAGACTAACCAACTGAAGCAAACAAGTCAGCAACAAGAGGACTGACAGTAGTATGTCATCACCATCAGAACTTCTGAGCACTTAATTAGGGCTTTTGACACTTCACCTTCCAAGTAACTTGACATCACTTCATCTGCAAACCGTCACCACCCACTACGACTTTATCGAAGTCCCCTTCAACAATTAAAACGTGCTCAATCAGCGGTAGGGTGAACATCAGCAAACAAAAATGATTTTGACGGTTGAACAACACAGACCGCTGCCACCACTTAGATAAAAGGCCGAGAAGAACAAAGCGACTACATCAGTCAGTGCGGTCCCTGACGACATGTAACAATAGTGTTGAGAGTAGGCCATCGTTCCCTAGCCTCCAGAGTACGCTGTATATGTTACTGATCTCCGTGACTAGGACCAAGATAAGCACTGCGTGTCGTCTGAATAATTAGCTGCTTGTAGAGGCACTCTGCCATTAAACGTACTAATTACTGGAACACGCCATTGACGATATAGGGGGGAAGAAGTACAATATCGGTGCGCATTACAAACTCTTTCTTACTGCTATCTTTCAGTGCATTTTATTATTATTTTGCTTTGGATAATAATAATAATATCTTTATTAAGACTTAGTATGGTTATATACATAGATTACCCCGCTAAGCCTTATGGCTTGTCAGCAGGATTCATTTCAATCACACGACAGGTTTATTAAAGAATGACATGTATAATGGAAAATAAACACATAATTAAAAAAAGAAACTAAAACAATAACAACATAAAAAAAAACACGTATTAAAACCCAGACATGAAAAATTAAACACATTTATAAAATAAACCTATAAAATTTCGGATTACAGCACATATTGCACAAAACTATCACCTGTGGTACAAGTCATCATTTCGCATTAAAATTGCACTTGCTTAAAGGAGACCAGATACAGGATATGACTTTTCAAACATTACTTTTCAATTATTTACATCTAATAACCATTTCGAAACTTTAGTTTTAATTTCTGAATAAGTGCTCAGGCATAACAGATCTCTCGGTAGAGAATTAAAAATTTTGGGTATTTGATAAGATATCCGCGCGCTTTTCCATAATTATTGTGAAAAATTGGTTGAACAATGATCATCTGAATCGGAATAAGATATCCCGTTTCGTATATATATATATATACAAAGTGTCCAAAAAACAATTGTAGCGTTTCGAGATCTAATATGAATTAAAATAGTATACATATTCAAGAAAATAATATTTTAATTGAAAGCGTACTTATATAAAATTAATGAATTTCCGCCGCTCGTTACGCTGCATACGTCCAATCGGCAGATCTCTTGTTACTTTTTCAGTTGCGTCTCTTATTCTGGCTTTCAAATGATTCATGTCTCTGAATTTTTTTCATGTAAACGTAATTATTTTCAAAGCTTCACAAGAAAAAAAATTAAGGGGTGTCAAACCAAGGCGGCTGTAGAATTGGACCATCCCCTCCAATCCATCTGTCAGAAAGTGTGCATGGCAAGAAGTGGAATATCGAATGAACATAAAAGGGTCACAAAACATAAAAGGGTCACGTAAAAGGGTCACAAAAAGGGTCATAAAAGGGTATCGAAGGGTCACGAAAGGTTCACATGTGGAAGTTCATTAATCATGCTCAATTCTATTTGAGTTTCAAGTTCATTAATCGTGCTCAATTCTATTTTCGCTTAAAAAATTATTTTCGTGAATATGAATATTATTTTCCTACATATTGGTTCTCGAAACACCACCATAATATTTAGACACTCTTTATTGTCTTTGGCTTTCCAGTGCTAGGGGACTTTTATCAATTCCTTGGAGTGAGACTACTCAATTGTGTTTTAGATCTGACCAAACTTAAAAAACATTTTTTCAGAATTTCTGGGCTTTTTTACAGATCAAAGTGTAAGAGATAAAATATAAAAAAACTGGTTCTTTTTTTTTTGTATGCTTGACTTTTATTTGGGTTTCATATTGATTTTGTAAATACAAGTACCTGTTTATTTATTTATTTATTTTTAGCAATGGCAATTCCTCAAAATGAGTCCACCCCGTCCACCGTCACTAACAGCTGAGTGGATCAATAGTTATAATTAATAGTTAATCAATAGTTATAATTAACATAACTTAGACCGTCTGTATTTCAATAAATAGGCCGACATGCTAAATTTATTCACCAAAATGAAGTGGGGTTTCTGAGGTCCAAAATTTTGATGGAACTCCAATTTGGCTACTGTTCAAAGGGACCTGGTTCGAGTTCCGAGAAAGACATGGATATTTGTGTTGTTTTTCTGCTGTGGTCTAGTCATCCTCACAAACCTTCTACTATGGCGTATAAACTGACAGATCTCTGAGGGAAGCAGCTGCTTGTTCTTTTGTTAAATAAGCATCCACTTTGTTGGATGTTTATTTTTCATCTGAACAGCAGTTTTGTGCATAAAATGAGAAAAATGAACAGGTCACAAGGATTTGTTGGGTTATTTTACTTCTGAGCGGAACTTTCCCAGCACACAACGAGCCAAATGGCCAGGTCGCAACGACTTCGAGGAAGTTGGAGGGAGCAGACCCACTGAACAGCTGTTAGGAGACAGATGGTAGCCTCCCGTCAAGGGCATCTAACGTGAGCACGTCTCTACGTCTGCACAACGGGCCACGGCTTTACTTCCTATCCGACAGACGGTGATCTTTCCAATCCCATTCGTGTCCGATACTGACCGAGGAGTTGTGCGGAGATAAATCTCAACGCTGGTGGCCCAGGGCCTCGAACCTGGGAACTGCAGATTACAAGAATGGCGCACAACCGACTGAACCACCCCCGCTCCAGGTAACAAGGATTTCAAGTGCTCAGAGTTGGATAGAGGAAAAGGATCGATTGGACAGAAGTTAGGAGATAGATGATATCCTCAGATGATATCCTCCAGTCAAAACCATCTAGCATGTTATTTAATGTATGCAGAGTATGGCTTTCCCGCATAGGGGGCTTAACACCCCATCCGATGGATATCAGATTTTCGAAACCCATCGGTCCCCTTTCTCATCGAGGGCAGGTAGGGGGTGGAGATTAGTGAAGATAAATTTCAACGCTGGAACATTGAGAACTCGAACCTAGCAACAACAAATGACGAAACTGATGCACTACCTCCGCCTCTTTGAGTAGTGGGTATTAGCTCAACTGCTAGAGCGCCAGGCTCTAATCTGTAGTTCTCTGGTTTGAGTTCCAACTATGCCAGAGTTAAGATTGACATCTGCTAACCCCTCCCTTGCCCTCGGTGAGAAAGCGGACACCGAAGACTTTAAAAGGCCGCCGTCTGTCGGATGGGAAGTTACACCGTGGTCACCTGTCCAGAAGAAATGTGATGTCTACACGTTAAAGAACACGCTGGATAACCTTGACAGAGGTTACTGTTTCCTAGCAGCTGTCCAGTGAATCCCCTTTCGATAATTTTCTCTGAGCCTTTGAAGACTTTGTGACAGGGCTCATAGTGTGCAGAAAAGTGCTGTTCAGAGATAAAATTGAGAACATCTCGGTACATATATTTGTAGGGTACTTTGTTTTTTCAGTAAATCATAATTTATTATATATATAAAATTAACAATATTGGTAAAAAAATAAGTTTAATTGTGGGTCATTTGGAAAGAGTCCATTTCTTTCCCTCTAGTTATCACGAACTGACATCTCTACATCTTGTCATACGAAACTCTAACTAATCATTCACAAACAGTCATTTCGGTTATAAAAGCTCAGAGGAATAAAAGAAAAATGACCGTATCATCAAAAAAAACGAAACTGAATTATTCAATCGTCAAAGATCTACCTTTATTCCAAACGCTTAAAAAAAAAATCCGAATCTATCCCTCTGACGGTGTATCAGAAATGCAAAAAAGAAAATGCCCATGGCGGAAAAATAACCGTTACCGCCACCAAACCCTTTGTATTTTGAATCATATTTCAATAACGAAGTAATATGAGGAGATACAGACCAAGGCGACACAGTCGAAAATGAATGTCCTGTTACACGAAGCACTACATCAGTGCGTTCACAAAGGAATATGCCTCGGCTCTGTTTTATGACCCCATTTCCTCCTATTTCTTCCGCACCAACAGCATATGAATTTGCAACGCTGGTCCCGGTTGATAGAAGAATGGGCCAACATGTGTGCCACGGTCTCAGTTCTCGCTCTCCTACCCTGCATTTAAACCCACCTTGTCCGCATTTCAACCTTCCCCTCCCACCCCGATCCTTGAAACGAGAAGGGAGGAATCATGTTTCAACCGCCCTATTGGGTTGGCGTCGAAAATGCCTATAATTATAATAAAATGATATTGCTTTTGTTGCATGGGTGGGCATATATATATCTTTTCTCTCTCAATATACTCTAGTATCTGAGATGAAAAATCTCTATAGCTGTTCTCCACTCAGGAGAAGATTTAAGGCTGAATATCTTCTCCTGTAGTGAATAAATATGAAAGGGCACTGTGTCCAGCCTGGTCGGAATTAAGGGATGAAAGTATGAGATTTAAAGAGAACAGAAATGGCGGTAAATGATTTTTTTTCCAAATAAGTTTCAAGTTGGATGTTGAGTGAAATGCAATGTGGATGGAATCACTTCATTTTTATATGAGAAAACTGATTAAGGATCTTACATGTTATATAAACTGAAAGGTTTCAGGTGCATTTATTGTACATTTATTAAAGATAAAGAAACATAAAATTTCTGTTCTTAACTACGGTATATATGTAAGTTTTTGCAACGCACTTGCGCATTATTTGGTCTCGGACACCAAATGTTATAAAAATTAAGATTGGTCGAATAAGTAAATCGGAAATTAATATGAATGCTATAGTACTATTTAGCATTGTATTCATGGAGCCTTCGGGGGGGGGAGAGAAGGGGAGTAGGAGGAGATTATTCGGATTTTCAAAAATTTGGAGTCCCTTTCAATATTTTAAGGTTAATAGGAATTCTCTAAAAGATTGAGAACACTATGAAAGGGTGAGAATAATTCTTATAAAAGTTAAAAGGAATTCTCTGAAAGTTTGAGAACAGCCCTGAAAAGGTTGATAATAACTCTCAAACAAAGTGAGATATAGGTTAAACGGAATTCTCTAAAACGTTGAGTACCGCTCTGAAAAGGTTGATAACAAATCCCAAAAAGGGGCGAGAATAATTCTCATGAAGGTTGAGAGGAATTCTCTAAAAGGTTGAGAACATCTCTGAAAAGGTTGAGAACTTTCCCAGCACATACTTTGTACTCACGCCCCTTGTTGGCTTCACCACAATCTAATTGAATGTCCTTTTAAAAATCTTAGCATGATTAATATTCAAACATTATTTTCTTTTTACGTACTCTCGTGCTTTGATGGACAAATTGAAACTAAATTAGTTGCGTCAGTTGCTTGAAAGCAAGGCAATTAATTTGTATTAAAATATTCACATTTTCCGGATGTGCCAGAAAGTCAAGTGCACGTGCACCCACACACCCCTTTGGTTTCTCTCTCGACCGCTAGCCAAACTCCCCCAACCAGTATACTGCTGCCATTAACAGGCTTCCATAGAGATGTAACTTATGCGCCAAACTGCAGGCGCTTCGTTTCTAATGCCCATTATCTACATTGCAACAAACAGGGAACCGCGCGAAGCTCTGAATAATTATTGCGCGCAAAATAAGAGAGCCTGCGGAGAGAGAGATGAACAATTGCTAGCAGACACCTTGACATTACCCAGACAAAGCGAAGACTGCAGTTAAAGCAAACAATAGAGTAGCTTAGTAAGCAACAAAGGCACATAGAGCAGCAAATGCGTTGTACTGGATCCGAAATTTCGAGCTCCACGCATTCCAAATGCCAACTAACCTTTCGGCGTTTCTCCACTTTTGAACCACAAATTAGTCCTGTACGTTATCTGGCGAAATGGGGTTCTAACTAGATTGCTCTGTCGTAAATTGTTGTTTTTTATCTTTCCTGCAATGAGTAAAACGCGGTCTCTCTGGAAGAACCTTGCTCATTCTTTCCAGTTTCTTTTAACAAGGGATATTTACACTTTAACTGTTTTTACAGAAAGGAAGAAAAAGGCGAGAATTGTTCACAGCAAAGAAACCGCTTCTCCAATTGTTAACTGAAACAAAAGAAGATTGTAATTATGTTTTGAGACAAAGACTCGTAATTATTCCAACTTAGTAAAATCTGTTGCATTTTTGAGATCCTGAAAGCTTTATTTATGATTTGTTTAAAACTTTCTAAAATTTCTTGTTTATCCCGTTCACGACGTAGAAGAGTGCTTACTAGCTTCCTTCGAATAGTTTTCTGAACGACATTAAGTTGGTTTCTTTTCCCTATAAGACAATGACGTACTCGAAATATTCAATGAAGGAAGGGGATATTTGGGTGTTTTTTACACGTGAGCGGCATTTTATGCACATAGTGGACTAAATGACCAGGTCACAAAGACTCTTAAGGCTCAGAGAAGGTTGGAGGAAGGGGACCCACTGGACAGCTGTTATCAGAGGCACTGATTTGGATAAGGGATCCATTTGTCATTGCTTAACAAACGGGTGGAAGGCTTCCGGCAAAAATTATTCAGCATGCTCTTACACGCGGACAAGTTCATGGCTCTCCATCACACAGAACCAAGGCATGCCATCCGGGGGGCGAGGATGACTCAGTCGGTAGCGCACCAGGCTCGTAATCTTCAGTTCCTAGATTCGATCCTAGCTGGACCAACGTTGAGATTAATCTCCGCAAAACTCCCCGCCGTGCCGATGGTCAGTAGCGGACACCGATGGGCTTGGAAAGGCCGCCGTCCATCGGATGGGACGTTAACCCGTGGCCTCCATGTGCGGTAGAGCCATACCCTGTGCACGCTAAAGAATACCCTGGATGGCCTTGACGGGAGGCTATCATCTGTCTCCTAACAGCTGTTCCAGTGGGTCCTTTCTCCCAACCTACTCTGAGTTTTCGGGGTTCTTGTGACCTGGCAATCTAGCCCATTGTATGCAAAAAAGGCGAGAATTGTCCAGAGTAAATAAATGCTAACTGAAACAAAAAATGTAGAGAGAAAAACCAACCCAACCCATGTCATTCCCTTCCCACCTCTGTGTGCGTCCCTGATGTGTACAATACTACTGAAATTTCCCTTTGGGAGTCTTCCTGTTTTCTTTATACAGATTATTCCTCAGAAAAGAACAGGAGAGCACGTATATAGCTTACGACGAGGTTGTATTCTAGTAAAACAAGATACCAAGCGAAAGCTCCAAGGATACAAATTAAAATCAGTAAAGAAAATAATGGTGGATTATCCGAAACAGATATTACGAAAGAGAAATATTTCCAAATGACCTTTTCCCAGAAGTGGTTCAATGTTTGTTTTATTATTACTCTCTTATATCCAGTGCGTGTCGAAAAAAATGACTCCAAATAAACTCAGCGGTAATGAGGGACATGATACCAAACTAAGAAACCATAAAGTTTCTTTCCATTTTTTCTTTATCTTTTTACAGTTCTTAGTTCATCTTTTGGAGATAAAGAAATTTCCATTTCCGAAAGCTAAAAGTGAAAAAGGTTACTAGGAGAAAAACAATAATGCAATCTCTATGATTGAAAACGAAAAAGAAACACAGAAAAAGTACATGTAAGAGAGAATTAGAAAAAAAAATACCGAAACGACAGGGCTGTATTGAATTTATACAGTTTTTTTTTAAATCAAGCGATTGCATTCTATCTTTTTTTAAGACAAGAAGCACCGTGAACGACTTGGACTTGCTGCATTCATTATAGCAAAGCCTTTGTTTTGTCATTAAAGCTTGTCAGATCCAAGACATCATTTTATCCTTAGTCTTCCTTGATCGGCTAATATAACTTGCTGATTAGCTCAGGAAAAAGAAATTCGCTGCTCTGGATTTTGCTGACGATAGCTAAAAAATGCAGAAGCCGATTCAGGAGTTAGTTTTTTTTTATGATGCTTAGCAAAAACATTTTCTTAAAGGAAGACGTGATTCGCATTTCCTTCTTTCCTTTATACCAATTACGGAATTGATTTAAATTCCTAATAACAACAGGAGAGTATATTCAAACTAACATCCTAGTTTGCTTCGGGGTTGTTCTACCCCTGAGCAGCACTTTTTTTTTGCGTATAGTGGGCTAAATGGTAAGGTCACAAGGACCCCGAGAGATGAGAGAAGATTGAGGGAAAGAGAACCACTGGACAGCTGTTAGGTGACAGATGGTAAGTTCAGATTAAGACAATCCAGCTTGTTCTTTAATGTACAAAGGGTATGGCTCTCCACAGATGGAGTAGCAGTTTAACGTTCGATCCGACGGACTGCACCTTTCCAAGCACATCTGTGTCCCTTTTTTGACCGAGGGCATGATACGTGGACTCAAAAAGTGGGACTCAAATTTACGTCAGGGTTATATTCTGAAAAAGACCAAGAAAGGTGATACTAATATAGAAACTAGTCTCCCCTTAAGAAAAAAGTAAAAAACTGAGATATGTTTATTTAACTTCATTGATTGGTATCTAAACTCACAAGTAATACCAACAAATACAATCTAATGAGCATGCGCGGACTGGTAAGGGGCGCTATGCCAGCGTCACCTCTAGGTGGCGTTGGCTAAGCGCTGTAGCGTCCCAGCCACTCAGTGTCGCAAGCCCCTGGGACCTCTAAGAGAAGGATTTTTTAAATAAAAATAATAGTTATTTTTTTACAAATTCCACAGAATTTGGGAAAGCTATTTAAACCGCCACGTATGAACTATTAAGAGAATAAGTATCGAAATCTTGAAAAGGAGATCGAAATTTTTTATCGCAGCCCCCACCCCCCTGCTACAGCTGCGTTCCTGAAAGAAAGTACCCGTTCGCCTTGAACAAGGAAAAGTAATATTAAACATTGGAGAAAATAAAACTGTTAATAAAAATGTTACAAAGTAAAAATTGTATGAAAGGAAAATATATCTTAAATCTTACATGCACAGTTTTATACTTCATGGCCTTAACTGGATGTTCCCATCTGTCTTTAACAAATGTCTAAAGAATCCTCTTCCCCAACTTTTCTGAATTTTTGGGGTATTTATAATCTGGCCATTTAGTCCAGTGTGTGCAAAAATATGCCGCTCAGGGGTAAAACAGGGACTGGGGTGGTTTAATCGGTAGCACGCCAGGCTCGTAATCTGTAGTTACATGGTTCGAGTCCCAGCTGGGTCAAAGTTGAGATTTATCTCCGAAAAACTTTGTGCCCTGCCCTCGGTCAGTAGGGGACACCACGGGGCGTGAAAAGGCCGCCGTCCATCGGATGGGGCGTTTCCCACGGACGGCGGTCTTTCCAAACCCATTAGTATGGTTTAAGTGCCAGGGTATGACTCTCCTGCACGCGGAGTCACGTATGCAGGAGAGCCATTACCCTAAGCACATACGCTGGATGGCATTGATGGGAGGTTACCATCTGTTTTCCAACAACTGTGCAATAGGTCCCCTCCCCCAACCTTCTCTGAGTGTTCGGGATCCTTGTGAACTGACTATAACCCATTCTGTACAAAAATGTATCGCTCAGAGGTAAAACAACAACTCTACTAGAATTCAGTTCTAGGGCCTCTTTGGTCACTTTTATCGACCACTACAACACATTACCATGATTGACTGTATCATTCCCCTAAAACACAAACTTTGTTTTTTTTTTTCTGAGTTTACAATTTTTTCCAGTTCAGAGACATCTAAAACTTAGTACTCCTAATCGAAAAGTCAAGATCGACTTTCTTCCTCTTAACGATAATACTTTCTCTATACTTCGTTTAAGAACACTGAAAAAATTCCTGAAAAGAAAGAAAAATCAAACTATTTTTTTTTCTGTACATAAATAATTTTTTTTTGCGCATGTGATTTTTTTTTTGCTCAGGATCTGTTTTGCTTTCTGCAAAAGTACACGACGGTTTCGCAATACGCGTGAACGATCACCCAGAGCGACGAAATTTAATGCCTTAGGAAGACGAAAGTGTTTTGCAGACAATCTCTGTCGGTCGGCACAAAATGACTGCAATATAAGCTGCCTTGAAAATGAAAAAAAAAACGCTTGTGTAGGTGACGGCAGTGGTGGTGGTACGGGGGGGGGGGAACTGGCGTGTGAAGTTCGGGAAAAGAAAGCTGAAGCTAGGAAAAGCTTAAGTAACACAAGAAAGGGAAACTAATGCATATTGATTGCGATTGGCGTCTGCATCGCAAAGTCATTTCGTCTTTCCCCCGAAATTAAAGTAATTGCATGCTGCTATTTGGCCAACGAAAGTGTGGGTTTACGGAGCTCCCGTTTCCCGTGGATTTAAACGCGTACACGTTGTAATAACGTGAGTCACAGAATGCTTTATTTTCCTTTGTTCTTATTGCAGGGCCGCGGAGTGCTTCTGCTCTTTTTTTTATTTATTTCGATTTGAGTTTCTAGCTTATTTTGCATGTGCCTCCAGAGGAGTCAGCGTGAAGATGACACTTCGACTTTCGGAGCTGAAATACGATATAAAATGTGGGAAGAAAGAAATAAAAAGAGGTAGGTAGGAAGGTTTTGTAAACATCTAGGATCTTTAGAAGCAAACTTTATTTTTCAGGGTAATGATGAAGTCAAGAATTGTAAAGTTTCGTAATGGAGTATAGAGGCGACCTTGAAAGTGAACTTCAAATGATTAGTTTCGAAATAAAGGTTGGGTTGTTTTACTTCTGGGCGGCATTTCTTTGCACACAATGGGATAAATTTACAGGTTATAAAGATATCGAGAAGGGTGGGGGAGGGGACCCACTGGAAAGCTGTTGGAAGGAAGATGGTAGCCTCTAGTCAATGCCATCTAGCGTGATCTTTAACGTGCCCAAGGTATGGCTCTGCCGCATAAGGAGCCACGGCTTTACGTTCCATCCAAAGGAAGGCGGCCTTTCCGAGCCCTTCGGTGTCTCTCTACTGACCGTCGGCAGGGCGGGGAGTTTTGCAGAGATAAATGTCAACGCTTGCCCAGCTAGGACTCGAACCTGGGAACTGCAGATTATGAGCTTGACCCTTTCGAAACAAGGAAATGGGTTTACATCTACTTAATTGTGTTTCGATGTTCATCCAAACGTTGACGCGTAAAAGAAGTAATCCATGGACTTAGGAACTCTTACGAAACACTAGTTTAGGGTTGTTGGGTTCTTTTTCTTCTGAGCGGCACTTTTTCGCACACAATGTGTGAAATGGTCAAGCTACAAGGATCCCAAGGTATCAGGGAAGGTTAGAGGAAGGAGACTCACCGAACAGATGGAATCCTCTCGTCAACGCAATGTATTCTTTAACATTTCCATCCAGTGTGTCCTTTAACGTGCATACAAGTATCGCTATCCTGTATGCGGGACCATTATTAATTATTATTAAAGTCCCATCGGACGTATGCAAGACTTTCAAAGCCTATTGGTGTCCTCTTTCTGATTGAAGTCATGGTGAGGAAAGCAAAGATAAATCTCAACATTGCTACAGTTAGGACTAATCTGGGATCTACAGATTAGGAGCCTGGCGCACAACTGACTGGGCCATACCGGTCCCTGTTGGGAAGGGACATCGAAGGATCGATCGTTAGGACTGAATGTGAACAAACCTCGTGACCAACTCGTCACTCTGCAACGTTCCTACTCGTGTTTTCTAGTGTGTACCTAAGTGCATTCAGTAGTTTAAAAAATGTAGTCGAAACGAAAAAACCAGCTGAGTCTCAAGACCTTAGTTCTATAAACTTGACTTGCTATCGACTACGCTACACATTCGCAGTCATATTATCAAATATTATTTTATTTCCTTTAATCCTCTCGTGAGAAAAAATTTCCAGCTGACACGCATTTTCTAACCCCCAACTTTGCTGATACCGCAGTTGTTTTCCATTATTTATCGTTAAAGGAGTTCTAAGCTTGGGACTAATCCTCCATCAAAAGTCATCTCTAAGCAGGTACAGAGCCCGAGGAAAAGTTAAACGTTGGTTACAGTTATTATATATATTATAATACATATATAATAAGGCAATGAAAGAAAAATAAAAAAAAAAACTGAATTACGTTCAGAAGGGGGGTCACAGAACTAAATAAATTTCAGAAGGGGGGGTCACAGAACTAAATAAATTTCAGAAGGGGGGGTCACAGAAAAAAAATATTTCAGAAGGGACCACAGAACTAAATGAAGCTCATAAGGATGCCACAGAAGTAAATGAAGCTTATAATGGGGTCACAGAAGGACATGAAGTTCAGAAGGGGGTCACAGAAGTAAAAAAAAAAGCTAAGAAAGGGGCCATAGAACTAAATAAAGCTCAGAAGGGGCCCATGAGAAAAAAAAGAAGTTTCAAAAACATTGCACTAGACAATTATTAGGAGACAAATGGGAGCTTGTCTTCAAGACTACCCAGGATATTCATTATTGTGCAAGAGAGTGTGACTCTCCTGTACATGAGACCACGGCTTAATGCCCATCTGACAGAAATGTCCTTTCCAAGCATATCCGTGTCCACTTCCTCACCGAGGGCAGAATGGGATTTAGCGGATAAAATTTTCAACTCATCCAAAGGTTTGGACTCGAATCTTGGAACTGAAGATTACAAGCCTGTCGCGTTACTGTCGTTACCTGTCGCATACAGTGCTTCACAGTAGAGCACAGTTTTGACTAGTATTATGGGCAGAGTGTACGTATTTCGTCGATAAGTGGCTAATTACCAGATTCAACGGCTATATCCCGCCATGAGTCGGCCTAGCAAGAATCGATTGCCAGTCATCCCATACTAAACCAGCTTAATCAAAGCAAAGCACCAAAGGCGAGTAGAACACACTGTGGATAAATATGGACTTCCATATTTTCCCTAAAGAGTTCCGCTGTTTATCTTGGACTTACACTGGCACACTAATTGAGGAACACTACTGTGGATAATAGGAGATTCCGGAGTTAATGGTGAGGTGGTATTACGGTGGTCTAGCAACGGATACCATCCCGGCGGTTGCCCATTCGGAAGCTCTCCCGGTTCGTAATCTGCAGTTCCCAGGTTTGAGTACCAACTGTGCTTGCATTGAGATTGATCTCTGTTCCCTACTGATGAGTTACCCCCCACTCGGTCAGAAAGGGAGCACCAATGGGTTTGGAGAGACCGCCGTTCGTCGCATGGGTTGTTAAACCTTTGCCCCATGTGCAGAAGAGTTGCATGATAAAACGCCCTTCTGTTTGCTAACAGATGTTTGATGGGTTCTTTTTCACAAGCTTCTCTGAGCCCTTGGGGTCCTTTTGACCCCAAGGTCAAAAGATCTGGTCATTTATCCCACTGTAGGCAAAAAAGTGACAATTTTTTATTCAGTTGTAAGTTTAACCAAGTGAAGTAATAGTAACTCATTTGATTTATACGTTGTTAGAAGTATTCCAAGAAGGCTTCAAAATTAGAGTGTTGTATTAACACTTTCACTACCATAACTACCCAAAACGGACAATATTTTAAATGGACTCTTCCAATGTTATTCTTTCCTCTTCACTCACTCCTAGTAGCAGTTTGGATCATTATGATAGTGGGTTAGGTTGCCTTACCTCTGAGCGGCACATATTTTTCGACACAGTGGACTAAATGGCCAAATCACAAGACTCCGAGGGAAGAGAAGGTTGGAGGGAGAGGATCCACTGGACAGCTATTGAGGGTCTCTCGCACACGCCGCCACGACGTAACTTCGGACTTTCCAAGCACATCGATGTCCCCTCCTGAACGAGGGCAGGAGGAGGAGTTTTTCGGAGATAAATCTAACGCTGGTCAAGGTAAGACTCGAACCTGGGAACTACAAATTACGGTCTTTTCGCGCTACCGACTTCCCTTCATTTTGATAGTGAAAGGGTTAATAAATGAAATTGCACCAAATCTTTGGGTCAGCGATAAACAAGTTCTTGTTGAGATTAGTCCATTCCTTGTTTTCGAAATTCATCCCCAAATTTTGTGTATATCATATATTGGTGAAACTTCCTTTTATTCCCGCTGCATTCATCACTAGATAATTAATCCTTGGTCTTGGTCACGTATTAAGAGTAAATGAAGTTGCTAATCACGGTCAACATCAAAACTGCACGTTTTTGCAAACCGTGCTTTCTGTACGTTACTTATAGCGGGAAATCAATTGTGAAAAATCACATAGAAACTGATATAAGTTATCCCCAAACGAATTTAATAATCGAATATTACGCCCCACAAGAGAGGGGCAACAGAATTGTGAAAACAAATGTTGCCTTCCCTTAAAGTGCGGGGCTGACTGGCCTGGAGCATCAATTACACCAAGTTACGGCTTCGCGTTGTCTGGAGAAACCTCCTGATTAGATTACGGTCGCCAATCTTGGTAGAATAATGGCCTCTCTTATCCCCTGCGTACCTGCCGTATATCTTAGTTGTCTAGCCACATACAGAGCACAATGTGTTCGTAACGTTAAACAGGTACCGAACTTCAGAGGAGTCAAGTTTCTCTCCATACTAGGCCTGTTGAATATCAGAAAAGAGATGTGTGATGGAGAGAATGAGATGTAAAAAGGTTTCTTTCACTACTTCAATAAATGATATATTGTTTTCTACAGAACCGTGGTTATTAGGTTTGTTTAGATTTTCTTCTTTTTAAACGTTTTATTCTGAACTGATACTCTGTTGAAAAAGAGAATTATTACTGATCAAAACTAGAAGGTTGGGTTGGGTTGTTTTACCTCTGAGCGGCACTTTTTTGCACATCATGGGCTAAATGGCCAGGTCACATGGACCCCGAAGACTCAGAGAAGGTTTGGGGGAGGGGACACACTGGAACATCTGTTGGGAGACAGATGGTAGCCTCCCGTCAAGGCCATCCAGCGTGTTCTTTAACGTGCACAAGGCATGGCTCTCCCGCACACGGGACCACGGCTTAACGTCCCATCCGACGGACGGCGGCCTTTCGAAGCCCATCGGTGTCCCCTACTGACCGTGGGCAGGGCGGGGAATTTTGCGGAGATAAATCTCAACGCTGACCCAGCTGGGACTCGAACCTGGGAATTACAGATTGCGAGCCTGGCGCTCTACCGACTGAGCCATCCCCGCTCCGCCCCGCCCCGCCCTGCCCTGTTAAAGAGAATGAAGTTTCTAACTAATGGTTGGTGGAGAAAATGCAAATTGTAGTAATTTATTAGTACTTATAAAACATAATTTTTTTTAATTTTTTTTCCCTTCAATTTAAAAAGGGTGATTTTTTCACAGAGAGGTGGTAAAATCACCCTTTTTAATGATAAATAATTTTTAATAATAAGTAACTTAACAAGGGAGATTTTTTCTGTCAGGGGAATATCTCTTGATACTCTACCATACAAATTTCAAATTTCTACCATAAAAAGAAAACTTGAAACATTCGTTAAAAGTTTCGCGGTTTCAATAAATGACCTTTAATGATATAAATTAAAACTACCAAAGGATCTTAAAAATCGGAATTATGATATTTCATTAGTACCAATCCAACTAAAATAAAAAAGCTTTCCAATTACCTCTTAAAAAGTTCCGTTTCCCACCCTTGGTGGTAAGGGATCAACTCATTGTTGCCAATAGAAACTTCATGACCACCATATTCCACCACTAAAATTCAATTTTCTAGCAGAAATTCTTCCTTTGCAATATTCATTCAAATTTTTCCAATTTTAAAATTTTTTTCCGTCGTTAGAGGGAGCAATTACAGCTTTTGGGAGATTCGAAAGTGCGAATCATAATATTTCGTCAATACCTATACAACTCAAAAAAGATTTTTATTTATTTATGTTTGTGAACAAAAAGTTTGATGCTTTTAGATAGACAGATGAACAGACAGACCACAAAGTTAACAGATTTTCTCGTTTCTCTTTGAAAATGAGATACAAAAGGCCGGGAGGTTGGTTCAGTCGGTAGCGGGCCAGGTTCGATCCCACCTGTGTCAGCGTTGAGATTTATCTCCGCTAAACCCCAACTCGGCTAGTAGGGGACGCATCGATGAATTTGGAAAGGTCGCCTTCGGTCGAACGAGACATTATGGAGTGGTACTGTGTATAAGAGAGCCATACCTTGTGCACATTCAATAACGCTGGATGGTCTTGACTGAGGGCTACCATCTGTTTCTAAACAGCTGTCCAAGGGATCGCCTTCCTCCAACGTTCCCTGAACCCTTGGGGTCCATCCATGTGACCTGTCCATTTAGCCCATTTTGTGCACAAGAGTGCCGCTCAGAGTTAAAACAACCCAGCCAATTTATCCTCTAAGCAAAACAAGGAAGTGAAAACAATAGCTCATTTTTGTACACGAATTAAAAACGAAATATCTCTCAGAGGAAGAAGACGAAAAGGATTTATCACAACCACATTAAACCCGACAGAGACTTTGGTCATATTTATTTCTCTTCAAACACAGAGCGCAATTTTCTTTTGTGTGTGTATTCTCCATCGGCTTTGGCTGACATGAAAGAGAAACGACCGATCGTTTCTTTTCTCAAGATCGCCGCTGGAGTATAACAAATCACATAGTTTTTCTCCTGACAATAGCATCCAAGAAGAAATGTTTAATATTAACGATTATAATTGTAGCTTGTAGATACAGATATCATTCGAGAAACGTTGCTTTTCATGTGGTGGTATTTTAGTTTTCTACTTCTCTTTGAGAAAGTAAAATGACTTTAAATGTAAAAAGCTGAAAAAGATTGGTTTTTGTCGTTAGTGGGATTCGAACCCACATCTCCTAGGAAACATGCCAGTTATGCTAACCACTACACCATCATCGACTACCGTTTTTTCAGCTGGTGTGACATATAAACTTTCCGGATTTTTTTTTTTATTTCATTCGCACAGTGGCGCCATCTATCCGAAAAAGTGGCCTGTGTTGCCCAGTTTTCCGATAGATGGCGCCACTGAGCGAATGAAATTAAAAAAATATATACGGAAAGTTTATATTCATACCAGCTGTAAAAACAGTAGCCAATTATGGTGTAGTGGTTAGCATAACTGACATGTTTCCACGAGATGTGGGTTCGAATCCCACTCACGGCAAAACTATTTTTTTCATCTTATTATTTCATGAGTTCCATGTCTACAGGTCACATCCTGTGATTTTTACTACTAACTAAATATACTGAAGCATAATAACCGTATCTTTATATGGAGAGTCGTTGAGTGACTTTCCTCCGACATATTTTATTCAGAGTGTGTCAGAGTGATTTCCTGAAAAAAAATTAAACAGAATATCATAGTAACTTTGTTTAAAATATTTTAATGATAGAGTGGCAGAGTGACTTTCCCGAATAATATTTTAAAGAGCGTTTGAGAGAGACTTTGTTCAAAGAAATTTTAATGACAGTCCCAGAATGGCTTTACTGCAAATATTCAAAGAGCGAGTGCCGAATGGCATTCCTGAAATATATTTTAAAACACAGTGCCAGAGTGACTATCCCGAAAAATATTTGAAGAGACTGCCGAAGCGACTTTTTTAATGGATATTTTAAAAAGAAAGAGTTACTTTTTCTCGAAAATATTTTAGAGTGCCAGATTGATTTTCTTAAAAAATATATTTTAGACAGAAAGTGCCCGAGTGATTTTGTTGAAATATATTTTAACGACAGGGTTCCAGAATGATTTTCCTGAAAGATATTTTAAAGAGAGTGTGCCAGAGTGACTTTATTGAAATATATTTTAAAGAGATAGTGCCAGAGTGACTTTGATGAAAGATATTTTAAAGAGATAGTGCTAGAGTGACTTTGATGAAATATATTTTAAAGAGATAGTGCCAGAGTGACTTTATTGAAAGATATTTTAAAGAGATAGTGCCAGAGTGACTTTGATGAAATATATTTTAAAGAGATAGTGCCAGAGTGACTTTGATGAAAGGTATTTTAAAGAGATAGTGTCAGAGTGACTTTATTGAAATATATTTTAAAGCGATAGTGCCAGAGTGACTTTGATGAAAGATATTTTAAAGAGATAGTGCCAGAGTGACTTTGATGAAATATATTTTAAAGAGAGAGTGCCAGAGTGACTTTATTGAAAGATATTTTAAAGAGATAGTGCCAGAGTGACTTTGATGAAATATATTTTAAAGAGATAGTGCCAGAGTGACTTTGATGAAAGATATTTTAAAGAGATAGTGCCAGAGTGACTTTGATGAAATATATTTTAAAGAGATAGTGCCAGAGTGACTTTGATGAAATATATTTTAAAGAGATAGTGCCAGAGTGACTTTGATGAAAGGTATTTTAAAGAGATAGTGTCAGAGTGACTTTATTGAAATATATTTTAAAGCGATAGTGCCAGAGTGACTTTGATGAAAGATATTTTAAAGAGATAGTGCCAGAGTGACTTTGATGAAATATATTTTAAAGAGAGAGTGCCAGAGTGACTTTATTGAAAGATATTTTAAAGAGATAGTGCCAGAGTGACTTTATTGAAATATATTTTAAAGAGATAGTGCCAGAGTGACTTTGATGAAAGATATTTTAAAGAGATAGTGCCAGAGTGACTTTATTGAAAGATATTTTAAAGAGATAGTGCCAGAGTGACTTTGATGAAATATATTTTAAAGAGATAGTGCCAGAGTGACTTTGATGAAAGGTATTTTAAAGAGATAGTGTCAGAGTGACTTTATTGAAATATATTTTAAAGCGATAGTGCCAGAGTGACTTTGATGAAAGATATTTTAAAGAGATAGTGCCAGAGTGACTTTGATGAAAGATATTTTAAAGAGATAGTGCCAGAGTGACTTTGATGAAATATATTTTAAAGAGATAGTGCCAGAGTGACTTTGATGAAATATATTTTAAAGAGATAGTGCCAGAGTGACTTTGATGAAATATATTTTAAAGAGAGAGTGCCAGAGTGACTTTATTGAAAGATATTTTAAAGAGATAGTGCCAGAGTGACTTTGATGAAATATATTTTAAAGAGATAGTGCCAGAGTGACTTTGATGAAAGATATTTTAAAGAGATAGTGCCAGAGTGACTTTGATGAAATATATTTTAAAGAGATAGTGCCAGAGTGACTTTGATGAAATATATTTTAAAGAGATAGTGCCAGAGTGACTTTGATGAAAGGTATTTTAAAGAGATAGTGTCAGAGTGACTTTATTGAAATATATTTTAAAGCGATAGTGCCAGAGTGACTTTGATGAAAGATATTTTAAAGAGATAGTGCCAGAGTGACTTTGATGAAATATATTTTAAAGAGAGAGTGCCAGAGTGACTTTATTGAAAGATATTTTAAGAGATAGTGCCAGAGTGACTTTATTGAAATATATTTTAAAGAGATAGTGCCAGAGTGACTTTGATGAAAGGTATTTTAAAGAGATAGTGCCAGAGTGACTTTATTGAAAGATATTTTAAAGAGATAGTGCCAGAGTGACTTTGATGAAATATATTTTAAAGAGATAGTGCCAGAGTGACTTTGATGAAAGGTATTTTAAAGAGATAGTGTCAGAGTGACTTTATTGAAATATATTTTAAAGCGATAGTGCCAGAGTGACTTTGATGAAAGATATTTTAAAGAGAGAGTGCCAGAGTGATGAAAGATATTATAAAGAGAGAGTGCCAGAGTGACTTTGTTGAAAGATATTTTAATGAGAGAGTGGCGGAGTAACTTTCTTAAAAAAATTTTAAAGAGAAAAATAGTACCAGTATCACTTCCTAAATGATTTTTCAAAAAGAGAGTGCCAGTGTGACTTCCTGAATGATATTTCAAAGACAGATTGCCAATGTGAAAGATTTGTTTAAAAGAGAGTGCCTGAATGACTTTCCTGAAAGATATTTCATATACTGCTGGAAGGATTTTACAGAAAGTTATTTTAAAAAGATTATGCTATAATATTTTTACGAAAAGGTATCCGTTTATTTAAAGAGAACATTCGAGAATGATATTATGGAAGATGATTAGCCTCCATCTAAAGATGTTGAGGGTAAATCAGTGATTTCTGAAATTTCTCTTTCAAGAGTCGGAAGTCAAATTGGTATGAAGCAACTTAATTGGAGAGTACGCACTTGATATTTTTACACTGTCCTCAGGAAAAAATTAGTCTCTTTCAAATATTAGTTGGATCATAATCCTTTCAGCAACATTATTTTACCGTATATGGATTAACTTCCAAATAGATATATTTCCACAATAGCATTACTCCAGGCACTACACAATCATAAAGACCATAAAATTCGAAAAAATGTTATTGAAATTACGCTCAAAAGTCAAATGAATTGAATTAAGGAAAATTAAAATCGAAACTTACAGTGACCTAAGAAGAATATATAATTTTATTCGTGCATAACACAATATCTACTAATTCGCTTTTCAGCTACAAATAGGAGAAGAAATTTGCTCAGTGGTAGCATACCACACCCATAATCTGCAGTACTCAGGTTTCGTGTGCCAACGTTGTGATTTTTCTGCGTTAAACCTCACCTTGATCAAAACCTCCTATAACAGAAAGCCAGCGGACAAATTTATGACGCTAGCTTAAGCAGTCGTACCATATAAACAATTCTCACATTTTTGATTCCAGTATTATTACTGGTGGAAGCTGTGCTAATTTTTATACTAATACTTAACTATAAATATATTTTATTTTGGGAGTAAAATTATTTGTATTAATTAGCATTATGATATTTGATGGTAAACAACAATAATTTTCTTTCTAAATAAAATATATTTATGGATAAACATTACTATAAAGATTTGCATACGAGTTCACCTGCAATGATATTACAATAAAAAATTCAGCTTCTAATAATATTACTGGTACCTTACCTGATTACCTTATGAAGTGTCTAAGAAGAAAAATGAAGTATCTATTAGAAAATATATGAAGTGTCTTATGAAGTGTGTATATGGTAGGTGTACTTAAGGAAAAAAAAGTATACGTCAAGTTTTAAGCGATTTGTCTAAAGTTTAACTACAAACTGTAGAATTTGATTACCTGAAGAAAAGATAATTTACATACTACAAGTTTATTAAAATTTTATTAAATATTTCAAAATTAATTATTGCAATTCTTTTTTTTTTAAATAAATAGCTACCAGAACAATTTTAAGCGAAATACATATAAATAAATTCACTATCCAAGCCTGGTGTATCAAAGTGGTTTTGGTTTTACCACCTTACTCTCGATAGAATAAAAATATGTACAAGCATAGATGTTACATGGGAAACGTTACTTTTCATATGGTATTATACAGTCATTATATTGTTTCGGAAAGGCGTCGTTTATCGGATGAAACAGTGTGTATTAAAATTATACGCCTCGGTGAGAAAGGGGAGACCTATGGATTTGAAATGGCCACCATTTGTCGGATGGTAATCCTCCAAACCCCCATCCTGCCCTCAGTCAGAGAGGGGACACCAATGGGTTTGTAAACGCTGCTGCCGTCCTTCGAATGGGACTATAAGCCGTGGTTCGGTGTAGGAAAACCATAGCCTGTGTACGTTAAAACGCTAGGTTTCTCAACAGGAGGCTTCCATCTGTTTCCTTACAGCTGTGCAGTGGGTCCCTTTCCTCTGAACAACTCTGATCCCTTATGATACTTACGTTATTACCGACATTGTGCGCAGAGGAGTGCCGCGCAGAGGTAAAACAACCCAATCCAATTACAGAGAGCTTCATAGGTTTGAAAACTGTAATTTAATGTTCAAATTCTTTCCCATTAGAGTTTACCCCATTACAAGGTGTAAAGGGAAAGAAATATCGGAAAAGAACCTAGAAAAAAACAGTCATTCCTTCATCAAGAGTAAGAGTTCCTTTACTTTCATCTGACTTCAACTGTTCATCTGACTTCAGAGGTTGCCGTTGCTTCATACGAACACAGCATTACACGCGAAATGCAGCTTTCTTCGATCAGAGGAGAAAGTCATAAGCGACTTCGGTTAACACGGTTGAATGGTTTATGAAACAATCTCAGAAGTTTCCAATAGCTTTCGATTTCTTCTGAGTTTTATTTCTGATGCAAAATATCGATTTATTTCTTTTTCTTTTATTTGTTTTTCCACGCAAACGGCCAATATGACTGCAGAACTTCCTTTCAGCAATAGGACGGAAGTAGTAAGACGACAGAATGGTTTTCCCCCACAGACAGTGCTTCTCCCTCCAATGAAGTCATTGGCCACGCCCCCTTCTCTCTATCACCCATTTATTAATATTTATTTATAGAAGTGGGCAGGCGAATGGTGGTGGTCTGTGACGTCATTAGGGGGAAAGGATTCTCTGTGGGGTGTTCACAAAGGAAGCTAGGGGAAAGGGCGTGGCTTGTGACGTCATAAGGAGGTATTCATAGACGAAGGTAGGGGGAAGGAGATTGTGAGGTCATAGGGGAAAGCACTGTCTGTGGCGTATTCATAAGATAATATAGGGGAAGGAGCGTAGCGTGTGCCGTCATTGGTGGTAAAACACAGTGTTGGGATATTCATAAAAGAAAGTGGCGACAGAGGAGTGGTGTGTGACGTCATAAGGGAAAGTGTTGTTTGTGTGGTATTCATAAAAGAGGATACGGGAAAGAGCGTGGCGTGTGACATCACAGGAGAAAGAACTGTCTGTTGGGTATTTGTAAAGGCAGGTAGGACATAGAGACGTGGCCTCTGACGTCATTTGGGGTAAGCACTGTCTGTGGAGGTATTCATAAAGGAAGGTGGGGGAAGGGGCATGGCCTGTGCCGTCATTGGGGGTAAAGCACTGTCTGTGGGATAAACTTATTCTGTTTTCTTACTACTGATGGGGTGTTGCATTGCAATCTAATGTTTTGAGGTTCGAATCCCAATTGTCCCACCGTTGAGATTTATTCCGACTAAACTCCCATCCTGCCTTAATTGAGAAATGGGATACCGATAGGCTTATAAAATAAGAAATGATTTATTCCCATCTCATAGACATTTTATTAGTTCATATAATACATGTATTTTACGTAACAAGTAGCCAAGTGGTTAATGTGTTTGGCTACTGATCTGAGGGATTCCTGGGTTTGGGATACGGGATGGACGTTTTTGTGTTGTGTTACCGTTGATGTCGCGTGTTTTTCCCAAACCTTTTCTGTCCCGTATTAAACTGACTGGTTTATCTCAGACCTCTGTGGCAAGCAGCTGCTTGAGGGGTACTATATTTATTTGTTATTTATACTCTACAAATATACATTAAATTTTGGAAACACGGTAAACATCAACAAGAGTTCAAGAAACTCGCATGTGGGTTTATACAATTACGTAAAGTAATTGTTTGCCAACGGCAACAATTTTAATACACAATAATAGTGATATTGTTTTCTATTCACTTATAAATAAAACGCATTCCAATTTCAGAGGTTAAATAACCCAACCCAATTACACCTAATTTCTTAAGTTGCAAAAGAGTTTGTTTTATCTCTGGACAGCACATGTTTTGCACACAAAGGCCTAAATGGCAGATCATAAGGACTCTAAATGCTCAGAGAAGGTTGGGGGGAAGAGAACCCACAGGATGCTGTTCAGAGACGGATGGTAGCCTCCAGTCAGGGGCATTAGGGTTGGGGTGAAGGGGTGTCAGTAGGTAGTGTGCCAGGCTCGTAATCTGCAGTTACGAGATCCGAATCTCGCCTGGGCCACGGTTAAGATTTATCTCCGCAAAACTCCCCACCCTGCATTTCGTAAGGAGGGTGGAGGCGGAAATGGATGGCTTAGAAAAGCTGCCGTCCGTCGAATCGGACGTAAATCCGTGGACCGTATTCAGGAGAGCCATACTCTGTGCACGGTGAAGAACGCGCTGGATGGCCTTGACGGGTAGCTACTATCTGTCGCCTAAAATTAAAAATAATATATTGGGTACAGTGGTTCCCCTCCCCACAACCTTCTCTGAGTTCTTGTGGTCCTTGTGACGTGTCCCGTTGTATGCAGAAAAATTGCCGCTCAGAAGTAAAATAACCCAACCCAGTATCTTAGCAAATGATTTGTTTGTATTAACTATTTTAATATTAAAAAATTTGGAAAGGATTAGGAAGGAGAAAACCTTCTAATTGCGTACGTAATTTATCGACCAAATATAATCTAAGATTTTACAAATCCAGTGGAGGAGAAATGAACCTTTCTTCTCCACCTTCCCCCCCCCCCACACCATCCCTGGCTACGTCAATGGGCACAGCCTGATGAACAGCACTTTATTCCGAATTATTGAAGTTAAACTACAATTTCGAAATTTTTGCTTCCCTCACATAATATTCATGCATGAAAATTATATTCGTTAATTAATTATTTTTACGATTTTAAAACATTGTTTGAAATATTTTTGATTCAAAACCAAGTGATGAACAATATCTATAATATAATAAAAATATTTATATTTTTCTAAACAATCGAGCTAAGATCAGCACTGCTCTCATTTGGTACGACCACGTGTCTAAAAAAGGAAATTCTTCATCCTTCATAGCGAGATGAGTTTCATGCAGGTGTCTGAAGCTGTAAGAATTCCTTTCAGAAAAACTCTTGAAACAGAAGGGTACATTTCTGCGTTGGGTTGGGTTGTTTTACCTCTGAGCGGTACT
Organism: Ryuthela nishihirai; assembly: GCA_038380435.1. NCBI lineage: Eukaryota > Metazoa > Arthropoda > Arachnida > Araneae > Heptathelidae > Ryuthela > Ryuthela nishihirai. The sequence continues at coordinate 51,855,185 of JAWZYU010000020.1, forward strand.
TTTTTGCACACCATGGGTTAAATGGCCAGGTCACATGGACCCCGAAGGTTCAGAGAAGGTTGGGGGAGGGGACCCACTGGAACAGCTGTTGGGAGACAGATGGTAGTCTCCCGTCAAGGCCATCCTGCGTGTTCTTTAACGTGCACAGGGTATGGCTCTCCCGTACACGGGGCCACGGCTTAACGTCCCATCCTACGGACGGCGGCCTTTCCAAGCCCATCGGTGTCCCCTACTGACCGTGGGCATGGCGGGGATTTTTGCGGAGATACATTTCTGCATGTGAGCGATAATGAGCAACCTGTTCAAGTACGCACAAGATGAGAAGTGTTTGACATAAAAGAGATCCAATTTCTAGTTACTCCTCTTCAAAATACGTGTTCCAAATAGAAATAATTCAAGCTAGGGAAAGAGACTTCCACTTACCAGCAATGAAAAGTACCATCATTTCAGTTTTGCTATTTCAGATTATTGTAAGTAACCAAGTGTATTTTGACCAATCGTGCATTTTGGATTTCATTATAATCTTACAAATACCTACAGAAAACCGATTTCTGTAATATGTTTTAGTTCCAATGAAAGATCAGATATGATTAAGAACTATAGTCTTAAAAATACATATGTGGATATTCTGATATTAAGATTTGCAAAAAACGTTACAACAATAGCTGATTTTTAATGTGATCATGGTATCCATATGGTTTGCTATAATCCTTGGTTGGAAGGAGGAGATCGTGGGCATAATATTTTCATATATTCTTTATATAAAGTATTTATATCTTTTTATATCTTTATATATTCTTCATATAAAGTATTTATATCTTTTCATATCTTTATATATTCTTTATGTAAAGTATTTATATCTTTTTTTATCTTCATATATTCTTTATGTAAAGTATTTATATCTTTTTATATCTTCATATATTCTTTATGTAAAGTATTTATATCTTTTTTTATCTTCATATATTCTTTATGTAAAGTATTTATATCTTTTTATATCTTCATATATTCTTTATGTAAAGTATTTATATCTTTTTATATCTTCATATATTCTTTATGTAAAGTATTTATATCTTTTTATATCTTCATATATTCTTTATGTAAAGTATTTATATCTTTTTATATCTTCATATATTCTTTATATAAAGTATTTATATCTTTTTATATCTTTATATTTGCATTAATCGTCTAATCAGATGTTTTGGAATCTTTATATGGTTTTTAAAACATACTCGACTGTAATCACTTGCTCGAGAAATTCTTAAAGGAATGTTTATTAGATTGTTTTACCTCTAATGGCACATAATGGGTTAAATGGTCAGGTTACAAGGACCCCAAAGGCTCAAAGAATGTTAGGTGAAGGACATACGTTAGAGGACAGATGGTGTCCTACAGTCAAGGCCATCCAGCGTGTTCTTTAACGTTCATGGGATATAGCTCTCCTCCACAGGGGTCCAGGAGTTTACATCCCATGTTCTTTTGGAAGAGTGTGACAGCTCTGAAATGTTCCAGCATCAATAAAGTTTTATATATTAAGCGAATATTGCTGAAAATCGAGACTTAAATTTGAATTAAGAGACTTTTTTAATTAAAATTTAGTTTTTAAGTGAGATTTTTAATTTATTTCAAGTGACATTTTTCGGTAAAACGTTTATTTTTAAAGTTAGGATTTTTTAATTACTTTCACATAATATGGAAGTGTTATGCTACTTTTTGCAATATAGTGTCTTAATTAATATAGAGCTGAACCGAGAGTGCATTTTTCTATCCATTAACCAATTTCCAATAGAGGAATATAATTACGTTAATAATACGTTATACACATTGTATCAGCAATCAAGCATTTTTTCACATTGCTGTAAGCTACAGATATGTCTCTCCAGGAAATAGCTAATATGATAAAATAAATAATAGCGAATCAGCGAATATGATAAAATATTTTTTTTAACAAACAATTAGGTTTTTTTTTCTGTGAATATCGAAAACAAGAAAATCGTGGAAACTTGATTTGGAATATAACCGAAATGCAAGAAAATCTAATAAGATTGAATTATTTAGAATGTTTGTTCAGCAAACAAAAACACAGTATGCTTTCTTTTTTTTTCTCTTAAACATTCTTATCCATGTTTACCTTTACTTCTTGGGGCTGGGGTGGCCCAGTCGGTAGCGCGCCAGGCTCGTAATCTGTAGTTCCCAGGTTCGAGTCCCAGCTGGGTCAGTCAGTAGGGGACACTGATGGGCTTGGAAAGGCCTCCGTCCGTCGGATGGGACGTTAAGCCGTGGCCCCGTGTGCTGGAGAGCCATACCCTGTGCACGTTAAAGAACACGCTGGATGGCCTTGACGGGAGGCTACCATCTGTCTCCCAACAGCTGTTCCAGTGGGTCCCCTCCCCCAACCTTCTCTGAGCCTTCGGGGTCTTTGTGGCCTGGCCATTTAGCCCACTGTGTGCAAAAAAGTGCCGCTCAGAGCTAAAACAATCCAATCCAATCCTTTACTTCTTTTAAAATCTAGCAGATTGCTCAGCGCGGTAGTCAATGAAAGAGAGCTCTAAATTAGCCCCCATGGAAACCCGAGCTATTATGGCAGGAGTAAGCCACATATTATTGCTTGATCATCAAATCCATGATATATACAGGGAGCTGAAAAAGACATTATTCTGCCCAGACTGCCATATGTAATCTAATCAAGAAGCTTTGCCATGACAGTTTCAACCGTAACTTCGCGAAACTGATTCCCTAAGCCACACCTTACGTTACAGGAAGCATGATTCTTTCGCAAAGTTTACAATGTCCGTTCTGTGAAATAAAATTTTTAGTGTTTCTTCCTTTTACGATATTTTCCATCACCTATCATACAACAGAAGTAAAATGTGTTTTTTTCCTACATTTCTTTTGGTACACAAGTAACATTTAAGACAATCCAAGCAAAATTATGATGTTATTTAGTTTCATCTATGCGGATTTAAGTGAAACTCTTTGTTAGTCTTCACTAAAACGTTGTATGAGAAACCAGCAGAAGCCTACTCTAGCTTCTAGATTATCTCCGTCCTTTGTTGAAAAGAAGTACCATCTTACTTTTAAAAAAAAAAGTCTTATAGAGGTTCGTCGATATTAAACTATTGCAAGTTATACAAACACAGGATCGTCGATATTAAATATTTCTATAAACACAGAATCGTTGATGGGGAACATGTGACTGAAGATAAGTTAAAGACCAAAATCCAATCTACATAAATCTCAATTTTGAAAAATATTTCTTCAGTATTTGAAGAGTTATTGAAGCCGGAATATTTAACTATAAATTATCTTGTTGTATAAAAAATCATGCATGATTGTCTGATATTGAAATAATTTTTACGCAAACTTCTAAAATGTTTATTTATTTTATTGAATGGTTTGAAAAATTTTTTTAAGGTTTAGTTATATCTAATATATATATCTCATGATGCATTACTGTTTTGAAATATTCCAGCTTCCATAACTCTTAAGTACCGAAACAATAGTGTTAAAATCGAGATTTAAAAAGATTTGATTTTGATCTTTAACACTTGACTGCGGCAATGTTAAGAATTTTAGGGTCCCCCAGGCCACGCTATTTTTTTTCTTTCCCTGTATTTGGCTCAAAATACAATAAGATGACTATTTGTGATGAATTTATGTCAAAAGAATTTTGATACCCTTTTGTTAAGTGTGAATCACGTGTGCACCGCGCGTGCTATAGGACAAAAGTTTTCTACTGGGCGGCATGGTGAATACATGATTCGCGGGTTTGCAAGTTTACACAGAATTTTTCATAAGTTCATAAGCGCAGTTTACTAGTGCATAAATGCGAGCACATATTTATTCATTGTTTAGTACTGTCTGCGTTAAACATGCTGATTTGTTCGCGGGGCTACACTTTCCTATCGCTCATAAGCAATTCATTATAGTACGAATCATGGGTGAGCTACGCGGCCCGAACTAAAAACCTAGGTGCGAAGCAAATATGATACGGGCGGAGCAGTAGTCTACAACAGGTTCGAATCATATACGATTCATACGGTGGGCAATTTATCTTCAGTCACATTTTATCATTAAATGCATATTTTAGAAGTTATAAAGCTTCGGAGTTATATTCCCATTTACATAATTTTGAAATTCTTAATACGTTGTCAGCACAGTGAATATTATCTAGTATTATATTGAACATTTAGACACATAGTTTAAACCATGAGTTCTATTGATATATTTTAGGATAATATAAAATTAAAAATAGCTAATCTTTGAGTTTTTTTTAGTTTTTTTTTTCTTTTTTACTGGGTGTATTTCAGCATAAAAATTAAATAATTTTGTTTTTAGAATGTTTCTAGAATTACATTTCGTCTTGCGAAGCTTACCAGGGAGGTTTGACTAAAGTTTCATCTAATTATTAAAATCATGTGCCATATCTGGTCTTGCTTCTCAAATGAGGACTCTTTAATAGGGTTGGGGTATTGAAACGTAGTGTTTGTTAGGTAATAACGTCTTTATTGTAACGAATAGAAGTTCTAGTTACATATGCGTTTACATTCATCGTTGCGCTATACAAAAACTACTTTTCAAAGCAATCCCCGGCACACGCGATTCACTTGTAGAACCCTGAGTGGATGCGGATATCCGCATTTTAGAGCTCTCGGAGGATAAAAGATTAAGGTTAAACTATGACAGAAGTTTTTCTATGTGAAAGAAATTGTATGTTTGCTCACAAAGCAGAATATAAAGAGAGACCTGCACGGATACGGATATCCGCGCTTTTATCCGTGGATGTCCACACTTGAAAGCTCTCGGAGGATAAGAGATTAATTGCAACGGGGATAACGGATAAAAACGCGGGTTAAAGTTTATCTTTACTCGGATGACGGATAAAATTGCGGATTTGATAAGAATAGCAGGAATATGGACAAACTTTACTGTATTATTGATTGCTAACATGAGTGAAAAAAAATACTTGAAAAAATTTGAAAAAACAGTGATGATATTCAATTTAAAAAGAAAAAAAAAGGCATTGGGATAAAGTGACAAATTAAAAAGAAACTCATTCTTTGTGAAAGAAGCGATCTTTCTCCAGACAATGAAGAACTTAAGTTAAAAAAATTACTCGAATATTTCGTAGAAAATTGAAATTAAATCTGTGAAAGTTTCAGTCATGGAAGTCACAAAGTTTGCATATTGAAATGTAAGCGGGAGTTACTGGGTAATAAAATGGAATGTATTTCCATAATCACGGATTATTGCACCTAAAAGAGCAACATACACATTTTTGTAAATATTTATCTAACATTTAGTAAAACATACGTTTCTACAATAAAGACAATTTTTATCACGGTATATTTTATTCAGTCAATTATAAATCGTTAATAAACATTAGACTGATTTCTATTATGCGCAAACGAACGTCAGGGCTCAAGCAATTGTAACACCTCGACTGTTATTAAGTATCCAATGTATACTGATAAGAATTTGTGGAGGCAGTTAAGACTTGCGGATAGTGATAGAACTTTTGTTATCCGCACAGGGCTCTATGCATTTACACCACCGCTGAACTCAAGACTGGAATCCTGTTCGCAAAAATTGTTGGCTGTCGTTTATCATCAGTGGCTGCAGTTGATGGCCTCCCATTTTTTCTTCCTTCTCGATTATTGTTTCTCCTTTGGTAAAACTTCTTCACTCACCTTCTACATTCGACTGTCTGCTCGCTATACACTTTGGTTAGCCTGATATGAATGTCGGAAGCGCTGTATCCTTCCTTTGTCAGGAACTCGATGACAACTCTTTGTTTTGCTTCGTATCTGTGGTTCATCAGCATTGATCTGTTGAAAGATGAAACTAAAGACACAAGAATGTGCAACTTACATCTTACAAAGTACATGAACACAAACATTATATTCTACAGCCCTACAATCATTATTTTCGTAAAACCCTCGTACTATGGGGCGGGGGTGGATCAGTTGGTAGCGATCCAGGCTCGTATCTGCAGTTCCCAGGTTCGAGTCCCACCTACTCTAGCGATAAGATTTATCTCCGCAAAACTTCCCATCCTACCCTCGATCGGAAAAGGTGACACCGCTGTGTTTCGACAGGCCGCCGTCCTTCAGATCCAACGTTGTAGAGTGTGCCTGAGGTCATACCCTGAGCACGTTAAAGAATACACTGGATAGCCTTGATGGAAGTCTACCATCTATCTCCCAGCAGCTGTTCATTGGGTCCCCTAACATCCTATGAACTCTCTGGGTCCTTCTGACGTAACCATTTAGCCCATTTTGTGCAAACAAAAGTGTCACTGAACCCTCGTACTATGAACCATAAAATAAACGCTCAACATTATTAATGAACACTACTTGGAAGGCTTTCTTAAATTGCACTTTTCAACAGATTTTAATCAATCTTTTTGAAACTCAATCAGTGCAAAGTTAAAATTAACTCCAGAATGCGTGAATTCTCAAATAGCAACAGAGAAGAAATTGAAGAAGGAAAAGAAGGATAAAGGATTAATAGAGGAGAAGAAGAAAAAGCAACAACTGTCGAATTAGGTTATGTAAACAATTTAATTAAAGTACTTTGATTCATTTTCCTGGCGTTTTAATATTTTAGGGAGTTTAAGTTATCATATTTCATTGTTTTCAATTATAATTTGACTATTGCACTTTACGTGTAAGGCAGGAAGGAAAGTGGAAGACCGTGAACAGATGGGATTTTATTTCTGAATCCTAGTTTTATAGCGTAATGATTTAAAAGTCTAGTTAGAATAATGATACTTCAATCTATTGGGGGGTAAGGAATCTTTGCCTTTTTTTCGTACCAAATTAGTTTTGACCTTTAGATTAGTCGGAGCAGACTTTCAGGAAAAAAAATTAATTTCTTTTCACTAATAGTTTGTTGCCTGCACTGTAAAAAGTGTGTAATGTGACACCAGTTTATGGTGTGACCTTACACCACATAAATGGTATAAGATCAGCATATTATACCATTTTCATATTTAACACCATATTGTGGTGAAACCTAACACCAACCTTACGCAAAATCTGATTCTTGAATTTTATAATTAACCTAAAATATCCTGTTCTTGAATCTTATATTTAATTTTATTTCGCTATCGTGTAATAGTTAAAAATACTTAAAATGTAAGAATGAGCAAAATGTTTCAAAATTTAAAATACAACAATAAAGTATTTTAATATTATTTTCTTTATTTACTTTTTGATAATTCATACCTATAAGCATAAATATTTGTAAAGGATTATGTAAAATAATGCTTTATTTCAAACGTTAACCAATGAGAATGAAGTAAACGTTAATAGTTTAATACCTGATAGTATTAACTGTCGCTTCTAAGGCCTAAACTTTATACCATTTGGTGTTAGGAAAAAGATATAGTGTTATTTTACTCTATATCTTTCATTTTTACACCATAAAATGGTGTAACGCAACAAGGTTTTTTTACAGCGTGTCTTCAAAATTGAATTTTAATTTCATTTACTATGGTAATTATATATTTTCTCTCAAATGTAAATTTGTAAGTTTGCCATAGATTGCTCTTTAATAAAAAAAAAGAAAGTTACTATTGGTTGAGAAGAATAATAAAAGCTAAAGGGTTATTTGGGTTATTTTAACTCTGAGAGACACTTTTTACCACACAGTGTGCTAAATGGCTAGGTCACAACGGCACCAAGAGATCAGAAAAGTGGATCCACTGGTCAGCTGCTAAGAGACAGATTGAGTCTCCGTCAAGGCCATTCAGTGTGTTCTTTAACGTGCACAGGATATAGTTCCCCTGAACAGGCCCTATCTGACGGACGGTGCCTTTCCAAGCTAATCGATATCACCTACTGACCGACTGACCTACTGACCGTTTAACGGATATAAATCTTAATGCTGGCACATGTGGGGCTTGAACCTTAGAACTTCATATTACGAGCCTGGTGCACAATCATTTGAACCAACTTCCGTCCCGTGAATATTGAAGAGTGCCTAAATGTTTGATATTAACCTTTGCTCGATTGCCAATCTCGTCCTTGGGAAAGGTTGTTTTGTCTTTTAGTGGCACCTTTTTGCACACAATGGGCTAAATGGCCAGCTCACAAGGACCCCAAGGGCACAGAGAAGTTTGGGGAAGGACCCACCGGACAGCTATTAGGCAACAGATGGAAGCCTCCCATTAAGGCTATCCAGCATATTTTTTAAAGTTCACAGGGTATGACTCTCCTGTACACGGGCTACGGATTAAAGTCCCTCTGACGGATGACGGCTGTTACAAGCCCTTCTAGGTCCCCATTTCTCCCTTAGGACCTAGGAACATAGGAGGTTAATGGATATAAATTTTAACGCTGACAAAGTTGGGAATCGAATCTGGGAACTGGAGATTACAAGTTTGCACGCTACCTACCAACTGAGCCAACCTCTGCCTACACCACATAAATGAAGAGGTATATGAAGACAGAAAGACAATACAGGAAAAGAAACAGCGAAGCTTTATTTGGGGCGCATACCTGGGCCCCTTTAATCCGTAGCCAAGCAATTTAACCACTCGGCTGCTGCGACTGTAAACAAAATAACCTCAAGCAGCTGTTTGCCAGAGTGGTCTGACAGAAGTCTGCCATTATAATGCGCCATAGAGAAGATCTGTAAGCAAGGCCTCAGCAATAAGAAGCACAAGAAACTTCAGCAATAAGGCAACACCAGAAAAGAAACATCCAAGCCTTATATAGGCTTTGAATCCAGGTCCGGTCAATTCCTAGCACACAGACTAATCACCAAGATTTACCCCCCTCCCCCCCGAAATAAAAACTGTATGTCAATAGATCTTTTAGAAATGGTTTTCAGCTTCTAAGAAAGAAACTCTTTTTATTCCTTTCCATTTAAATTCCATTAAAGTTAAAATTGGAAGACAATTATAGAACAGTCGGTAAAAATTTATTTCATCACAAAACGTACATGTTGTGTTCGAAACTCATAACTTTAGCAATACAAGAATCAGTTTATTTTTTCAGTCCTCTAGTTATCTTTTATATAGATAATATTTCTCAACTCCACGTCTTATCACCATGTGCACATTCTCCCATCGCAGTACTCTCTGTACTTATCAGTTGTATCCTCTTTGGCAATGAACATTCTGAGAAAGAATTCATCCAAAAAGATCAGAGCCATAAAATATGTTATGCCTGTTTTGTATTTACTCAGTGCCTGCTCCCAAATTTCAGTGTAAATAATTGGAATGATGAATATACGACTATATTTGTGTGTAATCGAGTTGGATGATATAAAATGGTTTTGTGATGGAAAACTCACGTGGTAACCGAGGATCAAACAGAAATTTTAATTGACGAAACGAGCAAAAAAACGTCGAAAACGAAACACGAAACACATGAAAAGAAACCGAAAAAATTTAAAGGTTTAGCACATTTATCAGCAATATAATTAAAATCAAATATCTGATAAGCGATCAAGCAAACGGTAGTGATAAACCTTGAGGCATTTTTCAATATAATCGGAGAGGGTGTTAGTTCAGTCAGTTGTGTGCCAAGCTCATAGTCTGCAGTTCCCAAGTTCGAGTCTCACTTGTGCTAGCGTCGAAATTTTTCTCCGTTAAAATCTTTTCTTGTTCTGGGTGAAAAAAGGGACATCACTGGACTTGGAAAGACTGCCATCCATCAAACGGGACGTTAAGTCGTGCTACCCGCATTCAAGAGAGCTATATCCAGTGAACGTTAAAGTTCACCCTGGATGGCCTTGAAGGGATGCTTCCATACTGACAGGCTCCTGGTACATACACAGGGAAGGCTATCAACCCCATTCCTTGGTGAAATTGCATTTTAATGATACCATTTGTTCGTGAATTTGCATTAAAACAGTGACAAGTTTCAAGTCCTCCTCTTCTAAAATATCCTCACAGCACTCTTGCATCTTTGGTGTATGTTTACCAGGGAGAATTTGGACCTTCTTTTCTTTATTTGGTATATATTGCTGTTAAGTGTTGGATATTTATATTTAAAAAATTCTTCAGATATGTGCTCTTGATATTTCTCTCGTTGATATATGTTGCTGCTAACTAATACCAAACATTTTATGCATTTGTTGGTGCTTGATCTTGACTTTTTTTTTGTTTATTTGACAAATTATTTTGTTCTGGTCCCAACTTAACATTTAATTTTTTTATGCAGGTATTTGATCTTGATCTGGTAAAAGTGCTGAACCTTTGAACTTTTTCCACATTGTCCTCTGTTTTCTTGTTACATTTTTGCATGTTTCGTCAGTTAAGTTTTCAGTTTGACGCCGTCTGTGATTCTCTCAGTTCAAAATAACGTTACCATAGGAAAGAAGATGAAAATTCTTCGTTTAGAAGTACAAAATATGTAAGAGCTACATTAAAAAGATTTTTTATACTATTTGTTTGGTATTATGATGCAGTATCTCAACGGCACACGCAGCTGCAGAGTCTCACTTTCAATCTGCATATTCTTATTTTTCACTGTGCTAACGGTTAGTTTAGTGAGTACCCTCCCCCCCCCCACTCGCAACCTCTTATCATACAGATTCAACTGGAATGATTGCATGGAATTGCTGACGTCATCGCTCTCTCATAGCCAGTGATTTCATATATACGTAAATTATTGAGATTTTTATTTCCGTTTCAGCAAATTTTAGTACCTTGTGGTTCCCGTGATACGTGACCGCACTGGTCGTAAATTTCGTACTCGCGTTCGCCCTGTGTGACCCTGTGTTAGGTTAAAAAATCAGCTTCCTACCCAAATAGGATGCTTAATATAATAATGCCTTTGGGTTCTTGGGTTGTTTTACCTCTGAGAGGCACTTTTTGCAAAGGACTAGATGGCCAGGTCACAAGGACTTCATGGACACAGACAAGGTTGGGGGGGATCACTGGACAGCTGTTAGGAGGCAGATGGTAGCCTCCCGTCAAGAATATCTAGCGTGTTCTTTAACATGAGCATGGGTCACGACTTAACGTCCCATCCGACGGGCAGCGACTTTTCCAAGCCCATCGATGTCCCCTACTGATCGAAAGTAAGACGGGATTTTGCGGAGATAAATCTCAACACTAGTCTTCAAAATCTTAAAACTTAAAAATTAATTTAATTATCTTAAAAATTAATTTTAATTTAAAATTAAAAATCTTAAAAAAATTCTTTAGATGTGTGCTGGGACTCGAACCTGGGAAATGCAGACTGCTTACCGATTGACACACCCCTGCCCCAATGCCTTTGGAATCTGGCGCCGACAGCAGATTTAAATGTTGTTATGACTGTTATGATTGTTATGTTTACATTTAGGGAGAGGTAAATTGTAACAACAGATTTGGCAGCGACTTCGGTTTCCCCTTAGCAATAGCATGGTAAACATTTTTGCTTCCAGCAACTTCCTCTCCTTTTTGAACTTTGACTTGAAATTTGCAATGCAACCAGGACGAAACCAAAAACACTTCTTGTGAATTTTTGAAGATCTGATTTTCTGAAGGCGTCTATCACGATTTCCCCATGAGTTCTGTCTGCCACAGACAGACAGACACACACACAGAGAGAGAGAGAGAGACAGGCAACTTTTATTATTATATATATATTTCATATTCATTTCCAATGCTGTATATTCCTTTGCATGTATAAATTTAAACAACATCATGTCGTTCAGATTTTCTGTTTCGTGCAATTTTATGTCCACTGCAAAATATTACACTTTGTATTTTCTACATTAAACTTTAATACATTCTTCTCGTTCCGCCTCGTGTTTGACTGAACAGTTATATCCAATTTATCGTTGCTCCCACGGTATCAACACGGGAAAAGAGATTTACATGTCTGCAATGCAAAATGTATTGTGCATAATACAATTCTTGTGAGTCTCATCTATTTCATTTAAACTTGCTTATTGATAATTTTACTTGAAAAAATAGATAACTTTGTTTGGATTGTTTTTAAACATCATTCTAATATAAAATAATTCGCAAAGGAAAAGCATCTGGTTCTTTCCGTGTAGTATAGAAAGAAAATATTTTCTTTTTTTTTTCGGGAGGAAGCAATATTTTTTTATTAGTATATTCTTATTTTCACTGCAAAAGACACTGCTACGGAAAGTCTGTTTCCGTGCAGTGTTAGTTGTATGGGATGCTTGTTTATTTCAAAGAGTAACACTTTTTTTTTGAGCAATAGACTAAATGAAAAGGTCACAAGGGACCTGCATCAGTGAATAATTAAAGAGCAACCACTGAGAATTAAAAGACTTCGACGAAATTTTATTGACGGAGATAACAGATAGAACTGGACTCTTTGATGTGGTTTCTTTGTGGATGTTAATTTCATGTGAATTGTGTTTATTTTGTATATTTTTATAGTACTAATATTAGAACGGTTGCAGGGATCGCTCTATTTACTTAAATATAAATTATTTGCATAATTTTACATCTGAAGTTCAAAAAATAAACTGTAAACATCAATCGAAAAACACGCACAATTATTCAATACTATACGTTAGGGAAGGAACAACAGCCGCAATTTCCAACATAATTTTTAATTAATGCGACGATGATTGCAATTGCTTCTTTGAAATTCATTCTAAGAACATTCATAGAACATTCCAAGGACCTTTAGGTGCATTCATGAAATTTTAAGACTATTTATAAACCTTTAGAATTCTAAGAACCTCGAGGTACATTCATAAAATGCACCTTAAAGATGGATCATCATCGCATTGCTGTTGCAAATTGCGGCGGCGTAAGCTCTCTCTTAGAGAGTCAAGCCCAGATTTAAAAAAAGGAGAGGGGGGATTTGGGAGGAAGAGACTGGATCTCCATTGCAGTATAACATTTTCCATTCCGTTTTAGAAATTTTAAACGTTTGAAAAATACCTGAAATATACATAAGTTTAACAACTTTTTGCTTCTATTATTCTAACTAGCATTTTCAAATGGGGGGAGGTGCCTCTTCTAAGCTCACACCGTACCTACGGTCAGAAAGGTGATAGCGAAGTGCTTGGAAAAATCGTCATCCGTCGGATGGAGCATTAAGCCGTGGTACAGTGTGCAGGACTGCCATACCCTGTGCATGCTAAAAATATGCTGGATGACCTTGACGGCTACCATTTGTCCCCTAACAGCTGTCCAGTGTGTTCCCTATCCCCAGTGTCCCCCGAGGACTTGAGATCCTTGTGTCTTGGCTATTTTGCCATTGTGTGCAAAAAGGTGTTGTTAAGAAGTAAAAGAGCCCAACACAAATTTCATACTCTGTACAATAATTTGTTTTGAAACTAAAATGTTGGTTTAAGTATTTGATAACAAATATACATATATCACACTAAACGCTGCCTCTGTAAGTGCAGTGGGTATTGCGTTCATTCGCATAACACTAGCTGTCGGGATCTGGGTTCGAGTCCTGGCACGGTTGTGTATTCGTTTGTGTGTTATATGGAACACCAGGACAATATCTGATAGCGTTTCTAGGTTACTTCCGTCCCTTTAATAGGGAGTATTTTATTTCCCTTTTACAAAAAAAATGTTTTTTTTAACTTCCAGGCGAGATCTGATGACCTTCAAGGGTTCAAAATATCTCTGAAGAAATCATTATTGCCGATAAAAATTGTTGATTAAAAAGCAACGAATTCTTTGAGATTACAACACTGCGCAGAAACAGGATGGGCATGTAAATGATAGAAAGTGGTAATGCTGACGCAAACTCATATCTTTAACATCTGCGCGTTCCCAAAAGATTCCAACCACTGCTGTGTATAAAAGGGGGTTGTGTGCTGAACGCAGTCTCTCAATTGTAAAATAAACTTTTGATTCGAGTCATCATGAAGTACTTTGTCTTAGTTGTTCTTTTCGCTGCCTTTTTGGTCAGTATTAACTTGTCATTTTGTAGTTAAATCTAAATGCAATTCCTTTCGTCATTATAAATTATACTTTACAAATTTGTTTTTCATTATTGCTGTTAGAAGCGTTTTGCTGTTAATTGTACAAAATGCAGAAGTTTTGAAATTTCTTACTGTTAAAATTAAATATGTTTCTTTAGTTTCAGTATTCAGCGTTGTTTTAGTATTAAGTGATTTGGCTCTACAAGGTTTTCCACGTACATCAGTGTTTTCCAATTCTGTATTTTGTCAGGATTACTACGGGGAAAATGTATGTTAAATGATTTATATATACCTATATACCATAAAAGATATCAGACCTGGGTCCAGAAACCCGGTGCATACATGGACACTTTCAAGTTATGCTTTGAATGCGATGAATACATGGACACTTCCATGTTATGCTTTGAATGCAGGAAAATTTGAACACTTCCGTGCTTTCAATGCAGTGAATACATGAACACTTGCATACATGAACAAGTTATCCTTTGAATACGATGAATACATGGAAGCCATGCTATGCTTTCAATGCAGTGAATACATGGATACCTTCATGTTATGCTTTGAATGCGGCGCGTACTTAGTTCCTTCAAAGTTACACTTTGAATACGGTGAATACATGGACATTTCAATGTTATGCTTTAAATGCGGTGAAAATATTAACACTTCCATGCTATGCTTTCAATGCAATGAATGCATGGACACCTTCATGTTATGCTTTGAATGTGGTGCATATGTGGACACTTCCAAGTTCCGTTCTGAATGTGGTGAGTACATGGACACTGTCATGCTATTTTTGAATGCTGTGAAAATGCACTTCCATGCTATGCTTTCAATGCAGTGAATACGTGGACACTTCTAAACTTTGCTTTGAATACGGTGAATACATGGACATTTCAATGTTATGCTTTAAATGCGGTGAAAATATTAACACTTCCATGCTATGCTTTCAATGCAGTTAATGCATGGACACCTTCATGTTATGCTTTGAATGTGGTGCATATGTGGACACTTCCAAGTTCTGCTCTGAATGTGGTGAGTACATGGACACTGCCATGTTATGCTTGAATGCTGTGAAAATGCACTTCCATGCTATGCTTTCAATGCAGTGAATACGTGGACACTTCTAAATTTTGCTTTGAATACGTGATTACATGGACATTTCCATATTATGCTTTGAATGCGGTAAAAATATTAATACTTCCATGCTATGCTTCCAGTGCAGTGAATGCATGGAACTTGCATACATGGACACTTCCAAATTAAGCTTTGAATGCATGGACATTTGCATACATGGACACTTCCGAGTTAAGCTTTGAATGAGATGAATTCATGGACACTGCCATGCTATACTTTCAATGCAGTGAATACATGGACATCTTCATGTTAAGCTTTGAATGCGATGCATACGTGGACACTTCCAAATTACACTTTGAATGTGATGAATACATGAACATTTCGAGGTTACTCTTTGAATGCGATGAATACATGGACACTTCCAACTTATACTTTGAATGCTATGAATACATAGCACTTCCAAATTACGCTTTGAATGCGATGAATACATGTACACTTCGAGGTTATGCTTTGAATGCGATGAATACATGTACACTTCGAGGTTATGCTTTGAATGCGATGAATACATGTACACTTCGAGGTTACGCTTTAGATGCGGTGAAAACGCAAACATATATTTCCTAAGGAGTGACGAAACGAAAAAAGAAAAATTTAATGGAAACAGTATCAAATTTATTTAAAACATTTTTTAATTGTTATATTATTATATTTGTATTTTTAAAATTTATTTATTAAATGAATGTATGAAATGGTAAAGTCGAATGGCTGCGAACCTAAATGTTTGTTCCAATATATTGGAAGAAACGAGACAGATTGAAGATATGGGCGATTGGCTTTATGAGTCTCTTCTTTTGCATTGAGGTGACGTTTGACAGGCCACCTTTCGCAACCATTAATTGTTACATCATATTTTGGTTTAGTTTTTCCATTATCATCTACGTTTTACAGTTGAAGATTCAAATTATGCTTTAATAAAATTTACATATTTAAAATAGATATTGCAACTGTAAATAAGAGTCAAAATTTAAAAATATATCACAAGTTTTCATTTCATGACGGTTTCTTTATATTTTCGCTCGAAATATAGAGCTCCCAGATCAACGGTGCTGGAGCTTTTACAAAACTCTTACTTTTCTTCGCCCAGCTCTCAAATTTCGAAGGGGGGGGGGGGGGGGGGGGCTTAAGCGGCGGCGCATCAGGCTCGTAATCTGCAGTTCTCAAGTTCGAGTCCCAGCTGGACCAGCGTTGAGATTTATCTCCGCATAATTTCCAGCCCTGCCATCGGTCAGTAGGGGACACCAATGATCTTGGAAACGCAGCCGTCCGTCGGATGGGAAGTTCAGCCGTGGCATCGCGTACGGGAGAGCTATATCCTGTGCAGATTAAAAGAACACTCTAGATGGCCTTGACGGGAGCTACCATCTCTCTCAATAAGTAATCATAACTAAGATATATACCGAATAGACAAAACATTATGACTACCTGCCTAATATGATGTTGGTCCTCCATGTGCTGCCAAAACAACTCTTACCCGGCGAGACATGGGGTTGCAAGATTTCTAAAGGTGTCTTGTGGTATCTGAACTTACAGGTTACTAGCAGATCCTCTATTTCTTGTAAGTTACGTGGTTGAGCCGCCGCAGATCGGATATGCTGTTTCAATACAAACCACAGATGCTCGATTGGATTGATGTTTGGGGAATTTGGAGGCCAGAGCATTACCTGGGATGTCTTCCTCGTGTTCCACGAACCATTCTTGAACAATCGGGACAGTGTGGCATGGCGCATTATCCTGTTGAAAGAAGCCACTACTAGAGGGGTATGCCCGTTGCCATGAAACGATGTACCTGGTCTGCAACGGTGTTTAGGTAAGTGGTAGACATCATAGTTTTCTGCACATGAATGACTGGACCCAGGGTTTCCCAGCAGAACATTGCCCAAAGCAGTACACTTCCTACACCGGCTTATTTTCGTCCCACAGTGCATCCTGGTGCCAACACTTTCCCCGTAAACGATGCACACATACCCGGCTGTCCACATGGTGCAACAGTAAACGAGATCCACCCGGACCAGACGACCTTCTTCCAATCATTCAAGGTCCAGTTTTGTTGCCCTTTGTAGTTCGCATGCCCTTGCATGTTCGCATGCCCTTTGTAGGCGCTTTCGATGGTGAACCAAGGTTAGCGTGGGCACTTGGAGCGGCCTGCGCCTACACAACCCCATTTTCAGCACAGTTCGATGTACTGTGTGTTCCGACATATTACTCCCGTCAACAACATTCAAATTTCTGGTGAGTTGCGCCAAAATATCCTTTCTGTTGGCTTGTACCATATGGGATAACCTTCGCTCAACTCTAGCATCGAGGAGCCGTGGTTGGCCCAAACCTTGCCGACGGTTCGTGTTTTATCCTTCCTCGGACCACTTTTGGAAATACTAACCACGGCTGACCGTAACCACCATACAAGCCTTGTCGTCTCGGAAATGCTCTGACCCAGTCGTTTGGCCATTACAATTTGGCCTTTGTCAAACTCACTTAAGTCCGCTGCCTTTCCTATCCGAAGAACAGGAATAACACTGATTAACAGAGCTCAGTATCAGGTGTTATTTATACTCTTTCATGAACTTCATATGCGCCGTCGTTTACCTGCAGCTGCTTCGATTTGCGTAAAGATGCACTGTTCATAAAGTTTTGGCTCTTCGGTGTATATCTATATTGAACAGGTGAAGTTCAATATAACTTAAAGGAACTTTTATGAATATAGTTTAAATGAACAGAACAGTTCATTTAAGACCAAAATTGATTGACTTCAAATTAAGAAAAAAAAAAAAAAATAAATTGAAATAATATAATAATAAATGTATGATAAATTAAAGTGTGATAAAAAACCAAGTGTCCGACTCCTGGGCTCGAACTCTTGATTTCCTGATTCGCATAACCAGGAGATTCCGAGTCCGGGAACCACATGAGTCGGTTTTTTTTGCACTTGCCTAATTACTACAAACGATTATCACTGTAGTGAGATTGACTCCTTCCTACGAAATAATCTAAATTTTTGTGCTTTGTGTTGTAAAGTATTGATTTTCTTCCCCCTACATAATTAATCCAGATTGATTTTAGTTTCTCTCATTTATTTCAAAAGGGGCTTGCTTCTGCTGCAAAAGACAAAGCTGTGCGGTGTGAGTCTCACGAGGATTGCGAAGAAGGAGAGTGTTGCTTAGCCATCATGGCGCCTATGTGGAAGGGAAAATGCAACAAGTTTGCGAAACAAGGTACTATAATTTATTTTCATTATTTATATCTGGGGAATATTCAGCCGTGTATAATCGCAAAATTTATTTCAAAGTGGTTAACACAAAAGTCGGGCGATTTCCTTCTCATCTTCACCGAAAACCTAAATTGCACAATACATTAATAAAAATAAATAAAAATAAATACCCCCTCAAGCAGCTGCTTGCCACAGAGGTCTGACAGGACCCTGTCAGTTTATATGCCGTAGTAGGAGATCTGAGAGGATGGCAGGACCTCAGCAGAAAAACGACACACACATCCATGCCTAAATCCGGGGCGCGAACTCAGGTCCCTTAGATCAGTGTGCTAACCACTCGGCCACTCGGCCATCAGTGGCTAACCACTCGGCGAGCCAAGCGTGCTAACCACTCGGCCACGCGACGGCTACAATACATTGGTTTCCATAAATTAAGGAACAACCCTATGTTATATCAATGGGACGCTAATGTCGAAACTCTATAACATTTAAATAAGTGTTTTGTTTAGAAATATGTAATAGCAGATAAAGATCTCAATCAAATATATCAATATAAAAATATATCAATACCGAATTTCAAAATTATTCCTGCAGCATTTAATGAGTTATAGAAGTTTGAATATTTAACCATAACGATGCCAATCCCTAAAATTGACTTCAGAAGTTCATTAAAACATAGTAATAAGTATTTTTTCAAAGTGATTAATAAATAAGTGCATTTGTTAAATTTGTGTAAGAATTATTTCATTATTTATTAGTTTTGTAGAAGTTTCTTAAGACTGGCATTGCCGTTGTTAAATATTTCAACTTCGATAAATCATGAAATAGTGTGCGAATATTATTGAAAATCGAGATATTGATTTATTTGATTGCGATCTTTTTCTGCTATCATATTTTCCAAAACAAAAACAAAAATATGCTATAGAGTTTCGACGTTAGCTTTCCATTGGTTATAACATAAAGTTGTTCCTTAATGAATACCAGTGTAGAATACAATACAATAAGTGTAATATAAGAACTTAAATTAGAAAATAAATATGTAATAAGTAAACTAAGATACTTAGTTATAGATATTTCTTACTGTCGGGAATCTCAAGGTGGGAACAATCATTATTACTATCATTTGGATAAAAAAAAAACGTTAGTAAGAAATTAAAAGTGGAATTGAGTGGTCCTTGGTCTGCGGGATTTTTGCAATCAATATTGGATTTGGAATTGTATTATGCAAAACGATACAGTTCCACACAAATATGAACATATGGGAACCTTGGACCAATCCCAGTGTGAAGGACTCACGAGAAGATACACCGTATACAGAAGGCAACGAGAAGACACATTTACCGTATGCAGAAGGCAATGGGAGGACACACTTACCGTACACAGAAGGAAACGAGAGGACACACTTACCATAACAGAAGACAACGAGAGGACTCACTTACCATATACAGAAGACAACGAGAGGACACACTTACAATATACAGACGACAACGAGAGGACACACTTACCATATACAGAAGACAACGAGAGGACACACTTACTGTACACAGAAGGCAACGAGAGGACACATTTCCCATACACAGAAGGCAACGAGAGGACACACTTACTGTACACAGAAGGCAACGATAGGACACAGAAGGCAAAGAGAAGACACGCAGTACAAAGGAAACGAGAAGATACATTTACCGTACACAGAAGGAAACGGGAGGACACACTTACCGTACGCAGAAGGAAACGAGAGGACACACTTACCATATACAGAAGACAACGAGAGGACACACTTACCATATACAGAAGACAACGAGAGGACACACTTACCGTATACAGAAGGCAAAGAGAAGATACGCAGTACAAAGGGAACGAGAAGACACACGAGAAGATACATTTACCGTACACAGAAGGAAACGGGAGGACACACTTACCGTACGCAGAAGGAAACGAGAGGACACACTTACCATATACAGAAGACAACGAGAGGACACACTTACCATATACAGAAGACAACGAGAGGACACACTTACCGTATACAGAAGGCAAAGAGAAGATACGCAGTACAAAGGGAACGAGAAGACACACTTGCCATACACAGATGGCAACGAGTTGTGTGCTTCTGTTACTTTTTATACAAAGTGGGTGTTTTATCAAGAGTGTTTCTTTTTCTTTGATTTCAAGATCTAATAAACTTATTTATGAAATAGCAAATGTAATTATAAATGTATATGTCGTTGTTGAATAAACTTGTAAAAAAAAACGTTTTTGGACAGCGCAAACTGAAAACATGCATTAATAAACGATGTAAATCCAAATTCGTATAAATCAAAATCGTTCAAATCGAGAACTGCCTGTAGATTGATAAATACTTTGCGTTGGTGACTCCTAACGCTACTATAGCCTACGCTGTATTCTGAGGTCGAAGATCAAGGCAAATTGAATGAGATATTTCTTGATTGATAAAAGATCTGGAGTTTGAGATGATCCAGTCTTCATTATGAATTAAGGGGAATAGTACAAAAAAGTGATAAACATGTATTTTTCATGAACTTTTTAAGGACATCCAAAATGGAAGTGAAAATATTATATTGTATTGGAAATCCAGGCTCTTGCTCCTCTTGCACCTTTACTTCAGCTCGCCTCGATTTCGTTCCTCGCCCTCCCCACTCACCTCTTCACACCTCGATTGTTTTTCTTGACCCCCCCCCCCCTGGGGCGGGGGTGGCTCAGTCGGTAGCGCGCCAGACTCGTAATCTGTAGTTCCCAGGTTCGAGTTCCAGCTGGGTCAGCGTTGAGATTTATCTCCGCAAAATTCCCCGCCCTTCCCACGGTCAGTAGGGGACACCGATGGGCTTGTAAAGGCCGCCGTCCACGGATGGGACGTTAAGCCGTGGCCCCCGTGTGCGGGAGAGCCATATCCTGTGCACGTTAAAGAACACGCTGGATGGCCTTGACGGGAGGCTACCATCTGTCTCCGAACAGCTGTTCTAGTGGGTCCCCTCCCTCAACCTTCTCTGAGCCTTCGGGGTCCATGTGACCTGGCCATATAGCCCATGGTGTGCAAAAATGTGCCGCTCAGAGGTAAAACAACCCAACTCTTGACCCCCCCCCCGCTTTTTTTTTTACTTTCTTGTGCAGGAGAGCCATACATTGTGCACGTTAAAGAACAGGCTGGATGGCCTTGACAGGAATCTTCCTAACAGCTGTTCAGTGGGTCCCTTTCCTTTAACATTCTCTGAGTCCTTATGGTCCTTGTGACCTGTCCATTTATCCAATCGTGTGCAAAAATGTACCGCTTGAGGTGAAATAACATAATCAGGGACTAATCTAGGGTGGGGAAGGGGCCATTCCCCTCTTCGGAATGCCAGTAAGGGTAAATAAGGTCAAAAACTTATTAAACTTGAATATATTTCACGCAAGTTTCAAGAAATGTTTTTAAAAACCTGTAAAACGAAGGGAAAATTTCACACCGCAATAGAAATCTAATCTCTTGCTCCCCCCCCTCCCCTCCACCTTCAATTTTTTTTCTAGTTCCGGGCCTGAACACAGCTTCCCTAACTTACAATATATTTTCATGCATTGTATTTAATTGTCCTGGAATTTTTTTTTATCAGACTAATGTATGTTCAGATTATGGATATTTAAATGTAAGCATGATAAATCAATACATGGTAAATGCATATATATATAATCCAATAAATAATTATTTGGGAAAATTGTTAATGACGGTGCGGGATTCGAAATGGCGACTCTACAGATTCATACCGGACGGCAAATTATCGATCGACGGTTGGTTTAGCTGGTAGAGCTTTCTGGCATTTATCTGGAGAGTTGCGGGTTCGAATCCCACATCATCGGCAATAATTATGTAAGCATAATAATTTCATAATTTTATTCCAGTTTTTTCAGACAGTTCAAATTGTCTCTACGACTAAAATGTTATTTCTAGGTGAGGCATGCAATTCGTGGGAAGATCAATTGCCAGAGATGTTTGGAGGCAAGTTTTACAACGCCTGCCCTTGTGAAGGTGATGAAATGGAATGCGAACTTGAAGTGGAGAAGATTAAGGGAGTATGTAGAAATTTCGTTGTCTACCTTAATATTTTTATGTACATCTGAGTTAATTACACTTCTGCAGTGCCAAAATATTTGATGACTTCCATTTGTGAAAAAATCCGAAATCTCGAGAAAATTGATTACACGAAAAATTGTTTGCAGATATTTGAAATTAGCTTCCTGTTGACGTAGCATTGTCATTATCCAATGACATACAATGAAAGGAACCTAGAGCATGAAAATCTTCCTTACAAAGCTAGCGTGTTGATTGTACACCGAAGAGCCAAAACATTATGACCACCTGCCTGATATGGCGTTGATCCTCCACGCGCCGCCAAAACAATTCTTACCCGGCGAAGCATGGACGCTACAAGATTTCTAAAGGTGTCTTGTGGTATCTGGTATCAACACGTTACCAGTAGATCCTTTAGCTCTTGTAAGTTACGTGGTTGAGCCGCCGCAGATATGATATGCTGTTTCAACACAAACCACAGATGCTCGATTGGATTGTTGTCTGGGGAAGTTGGAGGTCAGGGCAATACCTGGAAGTCTTTCTCATGTTCCGCAAACCATTCTCGAACAATCCGGGCAGTTTGGCAAGGCTCATTATCTTGCTGGAAGAAGGCACTACTAGTGGGGAATACCGTTGCCATGAAAGAATGTACCTGGTCTGCAATGATGTTTTGGTAGTTGATAGACGTCATAGTTTCCTGCACATGAATAACTGGATTCAGAGTTTTCCAGCCAATATTGCCCAAAGCATAACACTTCCTCCACCGACTTGTTTTCGTTCCACTGTGCATCCTGGTTCCAACACTTCCCCAGGTAAACGACGCACATGTACACCATGGTACACCAGCCTGTGTACCACGGTTCCCCAGGTACCACCGTCAGTCCACATGGTGCAACAGGAAACGAGATTTATCGGATCAGACGACCTTCTAATCATTCAAGGTCCGGTTTTGATGTTCGTGTGCCCATTTTAAGCGCTTTCGACAGTGAACCGAGGTTAGCATGGACACTCGGGGCAGCCTGAGGTTACGCATCCCCATTTTCAGCAGCGTTCGATGTACACATTACTCCCGTCAACAGCATTCAAATTAAGGGCCAGTTGCGCCACAATATCCCTTCTGTTGGTTCTTACCATAAGGGATTACCTTCACTCACCTGTAGCATCGATGAGCCGTGGTCGACTCACACCTTGCCGGCGGTTCGTGGCTTTTCCCTCCTCGGACCACTGTTTCAAGGTAATAACCATGGCTGCCCGTGACATCTCACATTCCTTGCCGTCTTGGAAATGCTCTGACCCAGTCGGCTGGCCATTAAAATTTGGCCTTTGTCAAACTCACCTAAGTCCGCTGAATTTCCCATCTGAAGAACAAGAATAACACTTAACAGATCTCAGTATCAGATATTTATACCGTTTCATGACCTTCACACGCTCCGTCGTTTACCTGCAGTAGTTTTGATTTGTATAAAGACGCGCTGGTGTCATAATGTTTTGGTTCTTCGGTGTATATTGGTAGTAGTTATATAGTAGTAGATAAGGTATAGATATCACACACTGCTCTATCGATTTATTAGAGAATACCTATATTATTGGGTGCTGGGGCGTTTCAGTTGGTAGTGCATCGTAATTTGCAAGTTCCTATGTTCAAGTTCCACCTGGTCCAGCGTCGAGATTTATCTCCGCAAAACTCCCCGCCCCGGGGGTCAGAAAGTGATAACAAATCAATTGAAACATTTAAAAAAATAATTTGAAGCAAAAGGAAAAGCTGATATTCTATGCAAAGTGGGGAAATGATTTAGAAGCTTTATTAGCTTGCCCTGGTATCACAATGACTGAATGCTCATTAAATTATGACAACCTCTCTCCATTTTATGACAATATAAACTAACTTCGAAGCTCTATAACTGCTAAAAAAGAGTTTTTTGACGGAAAGGGACTCCGGATAAATTAAAGATCTCAATCAAATCTATCTAAACCTTGTTTTTCAACAATATTCCCTTATTGTCTAAAGAGTTATGAAAGTTTGAATATTTAACAACAGCGATGCCTAACGTTTAGAATTTAACTCATAAGTTAATTATAATTTGAATAAGAAGTATTATTTCACGCCATTTAATACAACAGATGTATATTTGAAATCTTAATATAAATAATATTTCGATATTTTTCGATTTTCCTAAGACTTGCATTGTTAAGCCGTCCCATGGCCGAGTGGTTAGCGCGCCTGGCTAGTGATCTAAGGGACCTGGGTTCGAGCCCCGGGTAAGGCATGGATGTATGTGTCGTTTTTCTGCTGAGGCGGTGCCATCCTCTAAGACCTTCTACTATGGCATGTAAACTGACAGGCTCCTGTCAGACCTCTGTGGCAAGCAGCTACTTGAGGGGGTATTTATTTATTGCATTGTTACTGTTAAATATTCAAACTTCCTTAACTCTTTAAGTACAAAGCGAACATTATTGAAAATCGAGATTTAGAAAGATTTGATTAAGATCTTTAATTTACCGTCCGTTACATTTTCTCATAAAACGCTTAGATTAGAAGTTATGGAGTTTCGAAGTTAACTTTCTCTTATATAACTTATAGATCTCTTATAAATAATATATTACTGCTTCACTGTTTAATTTAGCATGGCAATGAATTAAACAACTTTAGTCAGTAATATCCATAACGGGTTTCAAATATTTCTGTATTAAGTTTTGGAATGATAGATTGTTCCTTTCTACTGTTCTAAATGTTATATACTTTAGTAACTGAAGTAAGTTTCTCTCCGATTTTATAATCAGATAGTTTTAATTTGTATATTTGATCTATATTTACTAATTGCAGTTCTATAAAGCTGCTCTTTGAAGAGTCACATTTACGTTTGAGTCATAATTTTAAGTACATATTTTGTTATTCAAATCAATAGTTTTAAATAAATTTCAGGCAGTTTTCCCGTATGACAATTATTGTAATCTAGAGTACATAAACTGCAATATATATAGTTTTAAGCATTAACATTAGCATTAATGTTATTCTGTAGAAATTCTCAAAAAACAATAACATTTTTCCAGCATTTCTGCTTATGACAAAGAAACCTAGTTTGCCTACATGTTACTTCACTTAACGCTATGCCACTATGTTACTCCGTTTAACATTAATGTACCATCATTACATAGTAGCGAGTCTGCAGTTTATGACAAAGAAACCTGAAACTATTCTACTTAATATTTATGTCCCATCGTAACTAGTAGCGGGTATGCAAGTTACGACCATGTTAAATAGGGATCCCGAAAGTTACAGTATCGATGTGAACCGAAGCGATAGTACTGCGACACAGAAATGCATCTGTTCATTATTCAAAGGAATATTCTCCCTGAAATAGTATGCTACCTAATCACTGCAGCAGTCGGCGTGAATAAAACAGTATTACTTCTGCAGGAGTACTGTTCTGTAACCAATGTACAGTCGCTCAAAAAAGTATCCGAACACTATGATTGATTACAGAATTCAGAAAAAATATCTGGCAACTATTTTTTTAGAAATTTGTGATCTGGCAACCTTCGTGTCATATTTCGTGTATATTTTTTTCTGAATTCTGTAATCAACCAAAATGTTCGGATATTTTTTAATATATATATATAATGCGTATGAATATATAATGCAATGAATATGGAGCGTGTGCAGTTACCGTTCACAGCAAACTGGAGCGGTTGCGGTTAATGTTCACAGCACATTGGATCGTGTGAGCTCACAAAGACCTAGATCGTGTGGGCTCACTCACGGAAATATTGAGCGTGTGCAGTTACCGTTCACAGCAAACTGGAGCGTGTGCAGTAACTGCACACGCTCCAGTTTGCTGTGAACGGTAACTGGAGCGTGTACAGTTGCTGTACACGCTCCAGATATTTTTCCTGAATTCTGTAATCACGTGACACGAAGGTTGCCAGATCACTAATTTCTAAAAAAATCATTGCCAGATATTTTTTCTGAATTCTGTAATCAATCATAGTGTTCGGATACTTTATTGAGCGACTGTACCACTTAAGATTGACGTTAACTCAACATTAGTATGGCATCACAGTTCCGTTCTAATTCTGTTGGCCTCGTAGGAAGAAACTGGACAGTTTATCGTTCAGTTTCTTCAACTCAATGGAGTTTTCTTTGATGAACTCTCCTACTAAGTAGAACGAATATCTAAATGTTTCTTATTTCTCCCTGAATATTTCGAAATACATCTCCAAATGGAATTAATCTTGTAGTACTGGGGTGGGGGTACAGGGATTGGTAGCTCTCCAGGCTCGTAATCTTGGTTCCCAGGTTCGAGTCTCACCTGTGCCAATGTTGAGATTAGTTTCCGTTAATCCCATGACTCCGGGAAGTAGAGGACACCGATTAGCTTCGAATAGGACACCATTCGTCGGATTGGGATTAAAGTGTGATCCCATGTGCATTAAAACTCTAACTATACCATGTTCACGTTAAAGAACGTGTCTTGACGTGATGACATGGCCTTGAAGGGCCCTTTTATCTGTTTCCTAACAGTTGTCCAGTGAGTCCCCTTCCCCCAGTCTTCTCTGAGTCCTTGTAACCTAGCCATTTAGCTCATTATATACAAATATATATATACATATAAAATAAATACCGCTCAGAGGTAAAACAAGTCTGAATTGTTGCAATATTAGTTGATAAAATGTACTAGAGTATACCTCTAGTTCTAGGAAAGATTTTCTGTTTTACTAGATGAATTTATAGTTTTTTTTTATGATTTATAGATTATTATTTATTTATTATGATTTATAGTTTTTTTTTCTATTTTATATTTAATTTCTTTCGAAATTTCGAATTACATATATAAATATATGTGTTATATTAATAGGGAAAGCTTAAAATCAACTCCAAATGTGTGAAACCTGAAGAGGTAACTGAGGAGGTGACTGAAGAGGTAACTGAAGAAGGCAATGGAGGCGATGGAGGAGAAGGTGGCGAAGGAGGTGATGAAGGAACAGGTGGCGATGAAGGAGAGGAAGAACAACAGCCAGCTGTCTTTTTCTACTAAAATATATCTGTAAAGATTTTTAAATAAATACCCGTATTTGACCCTGTTTACATGGTGTGAATTTTATTTTTCAACGTAATTCAGCTTTTCATATTCATCGACGGGGCCGGATCTAGAGGGAGGGGAAAATGTTACACTGTACTAGATATCCAGTCTCTTCTCTCCCCCCCCCCACTTCTTACCCATAACTTCCTATTATATTTTAATTCGTGCCTCAACATATCGTATTACTGGATATGCGACACGATTTCGAATAAGAGGAAATTGTCCGATATAGACTAGCTACTCAAAAATATTGTTATGTACTACAACATAGGGTTAAGTGAGTATATTTTTAATTTCTTTGAAAGAGTTGTTTAACCTGCGAGCGGCACTTTTTTTGCAACAAGTGGCCAAGTCACAAAGACCCCTAGGCCTCAGAAAGTTGGAGGGAGGGGGACCCACTGGACAGCTGTTAGAAGACAAATGGCAGCTTCCCAGCAAGTCATCCAGTGTGTTCTTTAATGTGCTCAGAGTATGACTCTCTCGCAGATGAAGCCACTGGTTAACGTCCCATCCGAAGGACGGCGGCTTTCCAAGCCCATAGGTACCCTACTACTGAGGATAGGGCGAGGAGTTTTACGGAGATAAATCTAAACGTTTAGCCCAGGTGAGACTCGAACCTAGGAACTGTAAATCCGAGCCTGGTTCGCTACCTACTGAGCTACCCCGTCCCATTCTTTGTAAAAATAATCTATTATAATGTTTTATTCCATGTAAATTCACGTAAAGGAAAGGAAAAATAAATTTCTAACCGACTCCAGAAAAATTTCTTCAGAGTAGAGTTCATAAATTGTGGTTCGCGATTAGCCTGGAAAGGGGTTTGCAAACATCTGATAATTTGATATTTGCTAGTATTTTCACTTTTTATTTTTATTATTATTTTCAAATCCGCAAATCCTTCATTGCAGGGAAGAGAGTAAAAGTCGCATAATTTTATCTACGATTCTAGAGGGTTGGATTGTTTTGCCTCTGAGCGGCACTTGCACACAATGTACTAAATGGCCAGGTCACAAGGACCCCGAAGGCTTAGAGAAGGTTGGGGGAGGGGATCCTCTGTAAAATAAACGATGTTGGGAGACAGATGGTAGCCTCCCGTCAAGGCCATCCTGTGTGTTCTTTAACGTACACAGGGTATGACTCTCTCACAGAGGGGGCCACGGCTTAATATCCCAACCGACGGACGGTTTCGCTTTCTCCATTATTCACGTAACCATTTCACTAAATCTTTTCTAGTTATGGACAAAACCAAGTTAAGAAATAAAAGATGAGGCTTTTAAGTCAAAGCTAACTACATAAAAAAAAACTCTCTCACCCCAAGCCTAATGGGGTAATAAAATACATCGGAAGTAGAAAGAAACAATTAAACAGCTTAAGTGACTGAAATTTAAATGGAGATTTTTCAAATGAAAATATCTTGATCTCTATTGAGTTCTACGAACATATGAATAATTCGTAAGACAAATATTTCGGGGGTGATGTGTGATATAATATTTCCTTTGCGAAATAAATGAATTTAAACCTATAAGCATTTTAGGGCAAAGTTATGGAAAAAATAGTGTAAAGTTCTTTCTAAAAAACTTATTTCTATTTTGCCATATGGGTGGTATCAGAGAATAACCAGTGGCACAGATGGCACCAATAGG
This sequence comes from Ryuthela nishihirai, assembly GCA_038380435.1. Classification (NCBI taxonomy): domain Eukaryota; kingdom Metazoa; phylum Arthropoda; class Arachnida; order Araneae; family Heptathelidae; genus Ryuthela; species Ryuthela nishihirai. Next base: position 51,884,171 of record JAWZYU010000020.1, read on the forward strand.
TTTGGAAAATTGAAGTCTGTTGAATGAGACATTAAGCTGTGGCGTCATGTGTGGGAGAGCCATAACCTGTGCACGTTAAATAAACACCCTGGGTTGACTTGCTGGGAAGCTACCATATGTCTCCTTATAACTTTCAAGTGGGTCCCTTCCCCCCAACCTTTTCTGAGTCGTAGGGGTCCTCGTGACCTTGCCATTTAGCCCATGGTGCAAAACAAAAGTGCCGATCAGAAATAAAACAATCGAACGAATGCTATCTAATCACTGAAGCAGTATATTCTCTCTGATAAGCAATTCGGGTCCCGTAAAGATATGGGAACGCAAAGCCTTTTGGAAAATCTTATTAATAATATAAATATTATTTAAATATAGGAAAGAAATGCGTTGCGATATTTATGGACTTATATATGCATTTGAATCCGTTGAAATTGACATCTTGCTACAGAAATTGTATTTACTTGGTATTAGAGAGAATATATTTGAATGGTTTAAAAGCTACTTATTGGATAGAGAAATAGTTATGAAAATAAATGATAATTTTAGTGATAAATTTCGGATCAATTTTGGAGTTCCACTTGGATCTATTCTCGGCCCTATGCTATTCCAAATATACATAAATGATTTGGGTAATATTAATTTCAATAGTAAATTATTCATGTATGCTGATGATACAGTGCTAATCAACTTTCACTCAGATTTAGAATACGTTATTTGCAATCTACAAAATGATTTTAATAAAGCAGTTAAATGGTTTGCTCTTAACAAAATGAGTGTAAACGAGAAAAAAAACTAAATTTATGTCTATTGATTTTCAACAACTTATACTTAATAGAAGAATTACTAAGCATCGAATAAGTTGTACTATGCCGGATGGTTTATCACCTGGTATAAGCAATTGTTCTAAAATAGAAGTAAAGGAAATAATTTATCTAGGCTTGAAAATGAATTCGAAAATAAAATGGTATAAACATATTGATTGGATGTGTTCAAGACGACGATTTGTAGCATTTAAAATTAGGAAACTGAAGTTATTTGTTGATATACAGATAACTATTTTAGTATATAAAGCACTTTTTGAATCTATAATTATATATGGAATAACAATTTATGGGACAGCCTATAAGACAGAATTAAATAAAATCAAAAGAATACAAATTAGTCTTCTAAACGGATTGTGCAATTCAGAAGTTAAAAATTCCCTTACAACAAACGATGATATATTTAGTTTGTTCAAATTTTGCCTATTGAAAGTTAATATGTGTTTGTTTGTGTTATCAATAACTTCTTTGATAATATCTATAAGCAAAACTGTTTGCCACAATAAGTTTACTAGAAAAAAGGCTAAGGATTTTTTGAAACAACCAAAATTTTATAATAATTACGGAAGAAATTCCAAAGAATATCAAATTCCCTATCTATTTAACTTGCTTCCTAGAGAAATCGTTAACTTAAAAAAAAATGTGATGTTAAAGAAAAATTATTTCAGTGGTTGATGAAAAAGTGATGTTTTTATTTGGAATCTTTTATCATTTTGTTAGTTTTCTTTTTCATTTATTCCTTTTTTTCTCCTTCATTTTATGCAATGATACTGATGTAACTAGATCTTATCTGTTAAAACCATATATATACATTCTCGCTGATAAGCTTCGGCTTAGTGGGATTTTTTTGGTAAAATAATTATAGATAATACTCATTGAAATAAATTTGAATTTGAAAAAAATATATTATTTGCTATTTTTTATTGCTTTTTATGAAAGATGTAAAATAGGAAAACTATTTATTAAGATATTTACAAAATATATGTCCTATAAGAATATTACAGAACAATCTAAATTTAATGCTGGCTCTTAAAAAAACCTACTTCAGTAATTATAAAATCATTGTTATATATTATTATCTGGAACAATATTAGTTAAGCAGCTGCTCGGCAGAGGCACCTAGGCATCGCTTCTGTGTTACAATGCTCATATATGAAAATCGTCTCTCTGTGTTATTTACTTAATGGGGTGGTCCAGTCGAAAACGCTCCCCCCCACAATGTCGGTCCGCCCCACTATGTGCTTATGATCGGCTAATAGCCACTAACCTACCAATGCGTAAAATGAACAGCCTTGTGTCATAGATCATTTTGCCATTTTTT